>CM057141.1:13228251-13828251 GCA_029964075.1 Patiria pectinifera
TGGTCAGAATAATGAAATAAGGTAAGAATCATGAAATTACGTGTCGTGTTCATGAGAAAAAGATACTTGTCTTCTTTTCACACCACAGTTCACAGTCTGTAAATTACACCTCTACAGTAATGTGAATGTGCAAATATGTCTCTAGTCAAACCATATCCCATGCTACACGTACTATGGGATAGTTGTAACAAAACTTGGCCAATTAACGACTTGATTTCAAGTCTAGGGTTCAAGTTGTTTTGGACATAATGTTGTCCCCACAATAAAATCTGATCACTTTTTTATCACCTTGAAGTCAGTGACGGCAACCTTGTCATCGAAGTCCAGGTAATAGCTAAGACTCTGAAGGAAGACGTTCGCCGTGCCAATCAGAACGTCCTCGGGCGGCTCCCAAAATGGGTCCTCTTCCTTGGGCATCTTTAAGACGTCTTCATCTCCATCAATGTATCTCTGATACAGCTCCTACATGGGTGACATGATAAAAGGATTAAATGTCTGCAAGAGATGTGTTTCAAATGACGCAAGCTATTTACGGTATCGTAATGAAGTTCATCACAAGTCCAGTCACAATGTAGGCTGCGTCCGACTTAAATACTTGTCTACAGCTGGCACTTACACGTGCCACGAAGCAGCTGAATCCACATCGCAGGGCCATGTACGTTACTGCTGACCGTAGGCAGGCTATTCCATAATCATTACAGGTAAGAGACAGATAAAGTGTGTATGGATGACAATCCACCAAAAAAACCCCAAAAAACATGCTCATTTAGAAAGTGCTTGGGAAAGCTAAAATACAACTAACACCAACAATATAACAAAAACCTTGCGTGAAACAATACTTTTATATTATGAAATTAAATCATCTTGCAGGATCTGCTAATTGTTAATACAGACAGACAGACAGACAGCCCGACAGACAGACAGACAAACAGCGTAACATAGACAGATGACCCATCACTGTGTTCACAGCAGCTGTACCTGTACGACATATCTGCGATTGA
This sequence comes from Patiria pectinifera, assembly GCA_029964075.1. Classification (NCBI taxonomy): domain Eukaryota; kingdom Metazoa; phylum Echinodermata; class Asteroidea; order Valvatida; family Asterinidae; genus Patiria; species Patiria pectinifera. The sequence continues at coordinate 13,229,253 of CM057141.1, forward strand.
TGAACTTTCCTCTCTCCCACAGCCAACTGTTTTGGTTCAAGAGATCCTTCATTTTCACCATCACCCTGCAAAGACGAATGACGTGGGTATTAACAGCGAGAACGTTCACATCAATCCATGTATAGGTCTCGTTCATAATGACGTCATTTCCTACAGACCTGCCACGTGCATCGGCATTTTGAGCATCAACTTGCATAACGCACATCGGCTGCGTCGTATTTCCAACACATTTCGAGCAACAAGCCCGCGTGTTTGGAACATTTTTAGCACTGCGCATTGCATGCTTGATTGCGTAAAATACGCAGTTGCAGTTCTCCTACAGATATGGCCATCATTGAACAAGCCCTATAGTTGATAAGTAGTTTGCAGATATTGAACATTATTGACATAAGTGTGTAGTAAAATTCCTACAGCAGCTGTATATATTATGTGCAGTCCTGGCTGAAGAAATAAAAAGTCAGTTAAGTCCTTTTTTGTTCTGAGTTCTTCCCTAGTGGCCAAGGCATTTTTTAGATCTATTGCCCATTGTGTTCAGTTCTTTGGACTGGGCAGGGCAGGGCAGGGCATTCCATTCCACGCGTCGGTATATAAACCAGGAACGCTTGCTTTCACCACCCCCCACTCCTTCGCTGTGTAGAGACTTAGCAGCGTTATAGTCGTCTACTCTACAGTTCCAGTTGCCATTTTTATGCCTAAATGTGTCCGGATACGGGAATAGGAACCATTAGGTAGTGTTTGCTCCTTACAGTGACTGTTCCCATGGAAGCACACACTACTTTTTGTATATACGCCTGTAAATAAATATCATCGACCAAACCAAGAGAAGTTTGACGAACAACCAGGAGTCCAGAAGAAGCCGCTGCAAATTTAGAGTGCAAACTCCAGATATTAATTTAGGGTAAATATTTATAATATAACTTAGTCCCTAAAAGTGGTATTGACATAAGTGTTATTGACATAAGTGTTGTATGAAAGCAGTTATCATAAAAGAGGTTTACAAACTATAATGTGAAAATTGAGGTTCAAAGGTGAATAAATTAGAAATTTTTTTTTTTTTTTAGGGCATACTACTAATTTCCAATTTTCCTGCATTATCAACTCTGACCCTCAATGGCATTTTCACTTTATATTCTAAGAACATTTCAAAATTGCCGAATGTTTTTCTATTGCTTTTGAATATTTTTTGTTCGGTGAATGGTACAATATACATTGTAAATAAGCCAAATTATTTAGGTGAGTGTCTATTTATTCGGTCTTTGACGCGCACGCGGTTTTTTTTTTTTTTTTTTTTCGCTTTTTTTTAATTGGATTGTTGTACTGGATTGGCTTTTTTTTTTTTTGTTGTGTGTATATGTGCCTCCATAATTTGCCTTGGTGCTTTCGATTATTTGCCTTGGTGCAATTTCCCATTCCTTGGTGCTCTTTGGTAAAAAAAATTGAGGAGGTGCGGAAATAGAGGGCGCTGTTGGAGCTACCGCGGAACATTTTGGGAAAAAAAAGATCGACGTGCATGATTAAAATCGGCGCGCCCGCTAAGCCACTGTTCAATCAACAGATATTGGTCTCTCTGGTATAAATTAAATAAACTGGCAAAAATTACTGCTCGTAACCAATTTTACATATATTCATAAATACATGAGATAGTTTACCAATTCCTATTGGTCGACAGCCCATCACATGGATGGTTTTAAACCACCCGTAAAACACCTCTGCATTCAGCACCACATCGCGCAGTAAGCGCCACATCGTGCAGTACGCGCCACATCGCGCAGTATGCGCCACGCACTCGCCAATTTCTATATAAGGAGATTTTTAGCAACATGCGCGCAAGGCTCATACCATAGACATGGCCAGAGAGGTGTTCCACAAAAACTGTTGAACAAAATCGTTGGAGATTTGTAAAGCTTGATTTGTTTTGACTTTTTTGAATGGGAATAAATATCTGCTTGGCTAGTATTAAACCAAGGCCTGGTCGCAGATAATGACCCTCGCCTTCGGCTCGGACATTTGTCTGCATCCAGGCCCCTAGCCGGTTTCAAACGTACTTGTTTAAAACCGACATATTTATTCCCTTAGTAAAACACTGTTTTAATAATAGCAAATTGCAACAGGCCATGAGAGGTCTTTACTTAGTCTCTCGGTTGGTGCCTTCCTGTGCCTCCTCACTGAGTAGTACAATCTCAAAGCCTTTATGTTTGTCCAGTTCCTCACTGACTGCATTGACTTCATTGACCATGGGAAGTAACTCAACGATCTGATCCTGCGTCCTCTGCTGATCTGTAATCGGAACGAAATCAGAGGTGTCACATTTCAGCAGTCGACTATTAGACTTGGTTTCACTTATTACACATTACAGGCACAATGAAAGTAAACACCGCAAAAAGAAAGAAAGTCCACACTCATTGGAGGGGTCATAATTTTAAATCCGATCGTCTTATGATAACATCATAGACCTTTGGTGAATGCTGTTAGCTACATTTTGATACCCCGTTTGCTACCAAAGACTGTAAATCGTCCAGGATTAACAACGTTTTATGAAAAAAGATGCAGTTTAAAAAGTTGCAAATTTAAAGAGTACGCGAGTGGAAATTGGAAAGTATGGTGACAATGTTTGATCATTATCCAACAAGACACATGTATATGTTCTAACTTCAATATAAGTACACAGGCACTACATACAACATAAATCAGGCACCAATCAACCAATCGGTATCAAAGTCCACACTCATTGGAGGGGTCACAATATTGAGTTTGATCGTCTTATGATGACGTCATTTATAGACCTTTGGGGAATTTTGTTAGTTACATTTTGTACTCTTTAAATTTGCAACTTTTCAAACTGCATCATTTTTTTATAAAACTGTTGTCAATGTTGGACGATTTACAGTCTTTGGTAGCAAAGAGGGTATCAAAATGTTGCTCACAACATTCCCTAAATAAATGACTATAATGTCTATATAAATGAGGTTATCATAGCATGATCAGATTCAAAATTATGACCCCCTCGAATGCGTGTGGACTTTCTGTTTTTCAGGTGTTTACTTGAGGTTTATGCCATGAATATCAAGTCATCAAATACCACATTTCATATTATTTGTTACCCTTTTCACATTCCCACCTTGTGTCAAGTTCCCGCCGGCCATCAGCCCCCTGGCCTCGGCCAGCTCCTTCTGAGCAAACTCCCACTCCACCACCGGCGGCGTGCCCTCGGCGGCCTTGGGGTTCAGGGGGTTGTGGAAGACAAAGAGATGGTTGGAGCCAAACATGACGCGGTCCAGGTGTTCCAGGCTCCGCGCCCCGGCCAGGGGAACGCCGTTGACTTTGATCTTGCAGCTGGAGCTGTAGGGTCGCAGGGTGATCTCGCCGTCGGAATTGGTGATGATGGCATGCTGCTTGGAAATGCTGTGGAGTACACAAAACGGTAAAAGAATGATATAACTTATTAGCAGAGATGTCAATTTCAATATTTAGTTTGGTCCTTCACCAGTGGTGTTACCGGGTTGGGGGAGGGATGTAGCAGATTGCAACGGGTTAGAGATTTCAAAAGTGAAATCGGGAAAATCACATTCCCATCGGCAGGGATGAAGAGCACAACTTAATGTCTGGTTGTGTTCATGATCGTCCGTTTTGAAAAGTCTCCCTTCTTGGAAGATGTTATCTACCACCTCCCCCCGCCCCCCACACCCACTCGCTCTCAACTTTGCAGAGGGCGGATGGTCGGGGAAAAATCCTGTCTCCCTTTTACCACAAATGGTCTGTGAATGTATGAGCGAGACGATAATTATATTTCATAAAACAAGCAAACAAAAACCTAGTTGACACCAGCAAGCTGGGTAGTTAAGTGGTCAAGACATCTGCACTTGTAAAACAGGGGTCATGGGTTTGAGTCCCACCACGACAACATTCTGCATTTTTTCTTGCAAATACTGCACAAATTACATTGCTGATAAAGTCTTCTATCATACACGTATTGAATTTCTAGCTTAGTTGCGTTTCTGGTGCTCTTCAACCAATTTCATTTTTTTTCCCCAATTATTTTAATATAATTGTTCATTTTTTTTTATTCCAACCAAAAAACCTTTATTTTTCTTTTTTTTATGGACGTCTGCAACCCTCTAAAAAAGTTTTTGTTTTGGACACAAACAGATCCGCTTTGTGAGCAGACTGGCTCCTGTTCCATACATTATCAATACTGATTGTGGGGCGGGAACCAGCCTACCCCAAGAGAACGGAATCATTGTCCTGCAGCCAATAATTCAAATTGTAAAGTAATTTAATAACTAAGCATGGACCCATTTTTTCAGTCGATGTCACGTTCAAAAGTGAACCTTTTCTATTGCTAGAAAAATAGCAATTTAGAAGAGGAATCATTTCTTGGGGATGAAACTCAAAAAATAGACGGGCAATGCAACTAAAATCTGTATTTCCGTATTTTTCTTGAATTTTCGTACAACATACGGAAAATCCGTACCAGTTGGCAGCTCTGCTGCAACGCACTACTAGAATCAACAACCCCTCGACGTCCCTTTACCTGAGTCCACTCAGCATGATGGTGGGCTGTGGGTCCGCATCCTTCCGTCCGATTGTCGTCTCATCGGCGCCCAAGAAGTGAAAGACCACATTGCTCAGCATGTTGTCTTCGTTCAAGTTTGCAAAGTGGGGCTCTTTGCTCCTGCGGGACTGATTGATGGCCTTGTGATCCAGGGTCGGCTCATCCTCCATTTGTTGCTGATGCTAATGGAATGAATCAAAAGTCAAACGATACAGGGTGAGTCAAAAAGAAAGTGACCTGGGTTAATAATTTTTGTTTCTTAAAAAGCAATCAAATTTGATTCACCAATGAAGTATGTATTAACAGAGCATGTTCTTCCACTCATCTGAAAAAAAGAATTACTGACATTGATCCATGTTATTAGAGAGTTAACCCAGGTTAGGGCCGGGTTATTTTGACCATCTCTAAGTCGGAGGGGGGGGGGGGGGATTCGGGCCCCCCCCCCTAAGATCTCGGCCATCGGGTGACAAAAAATTGGGAAACTCAGTACATGCATCTTATAGAGCAACTCATCATGAACATACCCACGAAATGTCACGACTATAGGTCAAAGGGTTTTGGAATTATGGCTAATTAATTATTCACATTGTGGCGCATGAACAAAGTTTGTGCAGAACGGCGCGTGGCGTCGAAAAGTTTCGTTTTGCCGGGCGCCGAGCGTGGTCTAATTTTTATGTTTTGGTATCAAAAAGATGCTAATTTTTGGTAAGGCTTTAGAACAGCTCGGGGCGCAAATTTTTTTAACAGCTATCGTCGAAAATTTTTTTGAAAGGCTCTGCCCCCAAAAGGGGGATTTTGCCCCCCCATTTCAATTTGTGCCATTGGAAAACTTTTGACCTGAGTGAGAATTACAGATTACAGACAGGCATTCAAATACAAATGGATTTGATCATTTTATTGATGACTATTTACTATTTTACTGTCCAGATTTGCACTATTGAATGAGAACAAGTCAACTCTTTTTGAGGAACATACTGACTGATTTTTTGATCAGTTTTCCTTACCAGGATTTTCGTTCGTTTTTTCAGGTAGGTTTCGTTCGTTCACAGAGGTAGAAAATGGGTAATCATTCATCAGTGAGACAATAAATGATCAGTGGTGGATAGCTGAATGTTGTGAGTGGTTTCATTAAAAATTTTGTGATCTTGAATGAGTACAACATAGAACATTTTCACAGTTGACAGTCCAATAGCATTTTCACAGTTGCTAGTCAATTTTTGTAAAAATGGAAATGGCCACATATTTTTTTTTTTTTTTTTTTAATTTTTTTTTTTCTTTGTGAATCACCCTGTAGAGAGGTGAAAGTTGTGTTCCCGGCACATGAGTCGAACACCCATAACCAATGGACCACAGCGCCCTACTTTGTGATGTTGCAGTGCCCCACAATGTGTGATGCTGCAGCAAGTATTTGCAGTGCGAATCCTCAAATGTTCTTTACACATTTAACCAGTGCTGTAGCTGAGCCATAAAGCTATATTAAATTACTGGAGCGCTGACTCATGTACAAAGTGATGCCTGCTGGGCACCATGTTCCATATTTGTTTGTAGGGGGAACTAGAAATTGTGTAATGCCGTCGTCTTTTATTACGCATATTTGCATATCTGCATTCCATACACATCATGTCCGGGCCGATACGCCAAAAACTGAAATGCACGATCAGCAAATGAGCGTGTCATTTTGCTCTGCGCAAACAGCGCAACACGTGGGCGTATCCACTGTGGCGCTGCAGATGATTCACCAATTTTTTTAAACCGTAACACAAACTTAAGAAGTTTGCGTACTACTTGCGCGTTGCATTAATAGCGTACACTTTCAAAATTCAGTCAATTTAATTTCTTTATGTTCTACAAACACGCACATGAATTCAAAATGTCTGCGCCCAGGACGGCTTCAAAGCGTTTCCGCGCGCAAGAATGAGGAGTTTAATAGCGCTCTAGTAATTTAATATAGCTCTATGAGTTGAGCCCACCAAAAGTCTAGAAACACGTGAATCAAACATAAATTCACAGGTCTGTTCACGAGTAGCAAAGGAATGTCGTTGACAAAGTTAATATTTGAATCGTTTGCCAACTGACTTGGGACTAAAGGACTTGTGTTGAACTTGTGAAGGACCCGACTACCACACTGGTGTCACCCCCAACAAGTACACCATGAAGGCTTGAGGAGAGATTTTGCTTCTCAAATTGCGATTATGAACTGGCCTTTCATCAGCCTTTTGGTCAAACCTTGAGCTGGAAACGATTGCAGCATCTAATTCTAAATTTTACAATTGCAAATGGACAGGAATTTGCAGGTCTTGAGGTACAAAGACCTCAGCTGACCTTTTTGTCCCAGTCAAAGTCCTCCATGGCCTCCTGGTTGGCCATCAGCTGGGCCTTGATCTCCTCCATCATTTGTTGTCTCATCTTCTCTTTCTCTGAAAATTATAACCAAAGAATATCAGTTTTAAAGAAGTGCTTCAGACTACAAAAAAAATTTGAATTTGTCGGTTACACCACAAACCGACATATCCCATTTTGGGGGGTTTTGAGGAAAAAAAACGATTTAAAGTTGGTCACATTTTTGTAGGCTCATTCCATTTACTCACCATGTAAGAATTCAAGCTGTTTCGTTTTTGCTAGTAAATTAGAGATTAAACTTTAATGTATGCAATCCGTATGCATCTGAGTTGCTTAGTTGTTAAGAAAATTCAGTTCCCAAGATACACGTAACTTCGTGAAACAGATTTTCATCATGTTTATCGTATTTCATACAATGCGCGTAATAGTGGCCGTGTGCCAGATAACGGGGATACCTCAGTTCGTGAAAAGCTAAATTCACATATTTCATGTCGATGCTCCTTGGTGACGTCCTTGCACTATGGGAATTAGCTTGTAAAGCGGCATATCGTAAAATGTCCCTTCGTGGTGAATGATTTCAGAGTTTTTAGAGATACACCGCAGAGTCTAATTAGTGTAGAACTCAGATCGGAATAAAACTTTGTGAGGATGAGCATTTTGATGAAATAAAAATGTTTAATGCAAAAACTTAATTTGGCCAAAAATTGAGATACGCCGGTTCATGGTGCAACCAATGAATTGTGCAGGGTTCCCAGCACTGTATGAAACAAACATCCCTGAGCTTTCCCTGAGAAATTTCCAAAATTTTACGAGACATATTTTCACTTTTAATAACGAGGTTGCTGATGCTGGGAAGTCAAGAGTGGTTGTGGCAAAGCACCTAAGATACCGATAATGTTTACACTGCTTAAACACTACCAAGCCACCATAGCCAGTCAGTCAAAGGACTAAACTTGGACACGTGGCATATTAGATGTACATACGCCAAACTGACAAAAACCTTTCCCTTCTAGGTCACTGTCAAATTTCCTAAGTATTCCCTGAGTTTTTTCCCCAAATTCCCTGGCTTTACCCTGACTGGAAAAATGGAAACTCATTTTCCCTAATTTGCAGTGTGGCTGGGAACCCTTTGGATTAAATGTAGAGTACATATTTGTGCATTATGTTCGTTTGAAGCAACAAAAGTGCTCAAAATCTAAAGAGGGATGCTTAACAACTAACATGATGAAATTTTAGCTCTGTGGATGCTGTAAATTTCGAGAAAACAATATTCTACAATCCCGATATCAATTCAAAAGTCCCAGAGTCATGTTTGGAATTGTGCACGTAATCAGCGTCTGGGACACATTCTCATTCAGCCGATTGCAGCTACTATATGTCATGCACTGAACCGACGAAGTACATGGCAGTAAGCCAATGAGCAAACTTTTCTTACACAGATTTTCAATGAAAACATATTTGGGTACACATTTTAACAGAAAACCCAATAACACTGAACAGCGTCTTCCTGAAATGACATCACAGCAACAGCGCCCTCAGTTGTCCGGAAAAGCTATTTTAAATGCTTTAAAGAAGTGCGCTTTTGAATATAATTAACCAAAAAGGATGTCAAATAGTTTTCATACATTTAAGAGTAGAAAGTGGCACAAAATGTGTTCCCGAGAAAATTTATTTCATGGACATTTAAAAAAAAATTATCCTGGAAACACTGCAATGAACTATTTTGGATTTGACCACAAAACCCGGCTGAACTTTGGTTTGTGTGCACTTCATGTGGTAATTGTGAATGACTTTGATCAAGCGGCCGTGGTCACCTGACCAACACTCATGATCTGATTGGTCAATGCTCACTGATTGATTGACAGGAAGGTAAGGGTTGATTGCTTTGGACCACCCACCTTCAGGCGACATGTTCACGCCCCCTTCCGGTGCCACGATCCCTCCACCTGTCATGGCACTCTTCAATCTCTCGTTCTCCTCGCGCAGCTCCCGGATGAGTTTCTCCACGGGGTTCTCGTTCACCACGGCTTTGTTCTTGATCTTCTTGGCACGGTCTGCGTAGCGCAGAGTGCCCAGGGTCTCGTCGTGGTTAATGTCGGCCGGGGACAGGGCAGCAATCATGATAGTTTTGCTGGTTGTTTTGGAAGAAACAAAAGAAGACGTGGGTACATGTTTCAAATTTGTCATATTGAATCAGATGAGAATTGAAAGGGGCAAAAGGAGGTTGTTTACTCCTAAAATAGCCAGGAGACATAATGATGTTATGCTGTGTTTTACAAGGTTTTTTTGGCTTCACAGAGAAATTGTGACTGTGAACAGCAGTCCTTCATTTAAAGAAAATCCAGGAGAGCTATAAATCGCTCTCCTCGAATATTTGAGGAGAGCAAATCGCTCTCCTTAAAATCTACGGATATACAGCGGTAAAACGACGGGTTACCATTGTTTTAGTTTTATTTTGAATATAAGGATTTATTCAAGGGGCTGCATTATTATTAGTTTTTGCATAATAACATATGCTCAAGTTGCGTTACTTTTTTCGTTTTTGTTTACTGTAAGACAAGGTAAAATTTATTTAAAAAACTAACTAAATGGAGATCAATAAAAGGTTTGACTACTGCTTAGGCTTTCATTTTTTAATACAGTTGTCAGTTGGTTCATCACTTGATTATACTTGGAAAATGGAGTTAATAAACGGCACATAAAGCAACTGAAAATTTGCTTTCAGATTCGTTAAAATTATATGAAATGTTCAGCCTGAACTATTTCAATTGCTCTACGAAAGCTATACGAAAAGGGCCTCAAAATGACACAAACTTGCCTTAAGTTTTATCGAAACTATCTGCCGTCGATAATCTTAAAAAAATAATGGAAAATGCAGGTCAAGTATGCCATATACACAATGCTAGTCACGACGAGAAACTGGCTAACAACGTCTGAACTTCGCACTAGTACGAGCGTTTGTGATGCACTGTGTGTGGTGGGCCGGCAATGAGACTCGTTTCACGGTATACGATTTCGGTGAAACACGCTGCATCGTTTCACTTCACATACCAATAAAACTTCCTCAAAATAAATTCATGAACACGGGAAATACATACACAGACAAGAAAGATCAAGTTTTGTGAATAAGCTTGCAAAGATCGTCCTTCTCAATCGTTGTTTTCTTGGCATTTTTACGATGTCTATTCCGTCCGGCCTGCACGCAAAACACTGTACGGCAGGCAGTGCATTGCACCGCGCGACTATTACATTGACTGGTTACCGCATTTTCATCATGCCTTCATTGGGATTTAGTGCGCGGCGCAGCGGGAACCAGTCATTGCTGCACTCGCACGTACGGGCCCACGTGTTTTCATGCAGCTCTATGCGATATGCAGATTGTGCACGCACAGTATACAGCCGCTGTACACACACGATCTTATACAGTACGTACGAGCTCGGTGTTCGTTCATTTTTAGACGGTCATTTTTAGCGATGTCCAGCGGCATATTAACGTGAGTTTGGGCATTATACCAACGAAAAATACGTGTAGCTTAAGACTTAAAATCCTTTGCGTTTTTATCACTTCTTATTTTTAAACTTCCCGTGTTTGACGAGCCCTCTTGTGGATTTCTGAGGAGCGCTATTTTTGGCGCTCCTTCGAGACAGTCGAGGAGCGCAGTAGGAGCGCCTGCGCGATCGCGCTCCTTAAAAATGAAGGACTGGAACAGACACGTTTTTGAGGACTACTTTAGAAGTTCAATTTACACAATGAACCCACTATTGTCTTCTGACTAACCTACACAATTGCTACCTGGTTTACAGAAGGCTATATAAACCATATGGGGTGCTGTGGTCCAATGGTTAGGGTGTTTGACTCATGTGCCGTGGGTTCGAACCCTGACAGGGAGCATTGTGCTTGTGTGCTTGGGAAACGAACTTAACTGCAATTGCTTCTCTCCACCCAGGAGTATAAATGGGTACCTGTGAAGGTACCTTAGAGACCATACTGCATGGATCAAGAGCTGCTGCAGGCTCTCATTCCTGATGAACAGGGATAATACTTGTGATGCACATTTGATCATATTCTTATGGAATTTGCACAATATAAATGTATAAAATTGATTATTATTATTTTTTGTATTACATTATCATCGCAAAAATAAAAACATAAAGAGTTATTGTAGGTATTCTCCTTGCAGATTCCAAACAGTAGAATAAAACAACACTGAAATCCATGAAAATCTTAAAGGGTTAAACTTTTGTTAAGTATGGGACATGGCTTGCGCAAATTCTTGGACTTGCCCTTGTTCTCGCAACTAGACGCAGGTTTCTACAACAGAGCAATTTCAAGCAACACAATAAAAGACAAATTCTGTGATGAGAGAAACTGTAGGGGGGGACAACCTTACCTGTTGCCACCGAGGGCATTCTGCAGTAGTTTGGTCAGCACTGAGTCACGGTAAGGAACAAGTACTTTTTTCTTTCCCATTGACAGATCAGCCAAGGCCTGCAAAAACAGTCAAAAACAAACCATAAGCTGCAGTGTTTTACGGATGCCTACGTTACAAGCCTGTCACAAAACAGCTGATTCGGTACAAATTTTGCACAACATTGAGACAGAGGCCACTCCATATCTAAGCTTAACACCAAGACGGAGGCAACGATTGGGCACTAAATTGTTTATTCGCCCAGACTTAAAGGGAATGTACATCATTGGCTTTTGCTGTAATTTTCAGAAATGAACTATTTGAGGGGTTAGTGTAATAGATCAAATATTGTTACACTGACATGTTTGAAGTTTTGTGTTTGAAAATGCTGGAAAAACCAAGAAAAACAAAAATGTTCAAGTAGTCTGGTTCCTTGACTCCACTAAAGATAAAATGGATCAATTCATAGATGCCGGAAAATTGTAAGGTAAGGGAACCAGTCTAGCTGGCCTGCAGCCATTCATGAACATGTAACCAATAGCAAACAAAATTTGGACTGAAAAAAGTGTAAAGTTGGAGCAGTAGTTGATTGGAAATGCATACAAAAATACCATTTTCTTGAAAATGACTTCACACCAGGTGCCATAATTTTACAGGATGCTTTAGACTGTCATTTACCAACATCCTAGTAAGGTATTTCGTAAAAACTTTGTAGTTTTATTTTTCAATGTTTGCAAATGTTGTATATTCCCTTTAAAGGCAAATAGCATTTATCCAAAATTGATCTACATGTACCAAATTATTATCAAAGAGCTTTATAATTGGATTAGTCATTGAACTGGTACTCAACACCCCGTGAAATTATTCCATCTGGTTTGCTGTCATAGAGTACCGAAGTGCACACGTATTCTGTTCCACTCACACAGCTTAAGTGTGTGAAGACATCAGTGCGTGATTCAGAGTGAAACAGAACAATAACAATGACGTCACACTTCGGTACTCTTTTTACAAGAAATCAGGTGATTTCCAACGATCAGTCGATTGACTGATTTTTGGAAATAAATACGAAATCGTGTTTCGTGATCAAAAAAGGCTGTGCACATTTTTTTACTGATTTTTCGAAAAGAGTAATATCCACTGGTTAGGTTTTGAACGTGCTCCTTTGGACTTTGAGTGGTGTTAATTGTTATTGGAAAGGAATGAAATGCAAGAGAAGCAAATGATTCTATATGCCTTTAACCCGATCTCCCTAGATGCATTTTTTTCTAGGATGCAACCTCAATCCTGCACTTAATGCTCCAACTACCTCCATATAAAAATAACATACAGCCTCAACCCCACAAAATACTATCCGCGATTTCTTGAATGTGGTCCTTGGAAGGGTGACCAACCTTCCAACCTTGGCAATCACTGTCAATATGTTGAGGCAGAGCCAGTGACATCCTGTAGCAGTGTGGAGAGTTTTAAGTATAATCTAGACCTATATTTATGCATGGCTGAGCATAAACAACACAAGGTCTGGCCTAAGACTTTGACTCAGTGCATCCTCCAAAATCAGCCGCACATTTTTGCCATATAACCTCAATCCTGCAAAAATTTTCAAAGAGGATGTTGGAGGGTTTGGGAAGGTTAGGGTTAAAGCTTGGGGTTTGGTTTCAAGTGGCACAAGAGGAGAGGAGAGGAGAGAACTCCGCAACTTACCGAGATGACATTGCCAAGGGATGACAGTGACTTGTTGATGTTTGCTCCTTCCTTGAGTCTGTCTCCAGTAGCACCTGTACTGTCTGCACGCTCACTTCCTGCAAGGCGGCGGGCAAAACAAACATTGATAACTTAACATTGCTTGCATATGATGGCATCAATGAACATGGTAATGCAGTGCCTGCCTGTAATGACAGGAACAGTTTAAGTGTGAGGCGTTCTGGCAAAATGAAACGGAACTGGGCACAGGCTGTAGTGGAGAAAAATCCCCCCCCCAAAAAAACCCGAATGGAGGTGATTTTGTGCGATTTTTTGATATTCGTCATCTTCCGTATGTCCACTACACATCTTTTCAAGAAATAGTATAAAAATTGTGGAATAAGAGTGCTTGTTAAGAAGGCCTCCACATATCCGTCTACACTTTCTTCTAATTGACAAATAAACGTTTTAATAGGCTATATGTACTGAACCTCCAACTATACTGTGTACATGTACGTGTAGACGCATGCAATACAATGTACATGTACAGTGAACGTACACACGTATACAATGTTTGCAGTACATCACACCACATGCCCCAGGACTCAGTTAAATTTGTACACATACAAAATATGGTAAATTGGAACTTTACTACGATTTAGTATACATGTATGTTTTGTAACGACATGCAAAATTATGGCATTATAAAGAAACAGAAAAGGCAAGGTTAAAGTTATTTAATTTTTTTTCAAGTGAAAACAAAGAAATACGGAATCCAATTCGCCTTTTTGAGAGGGACGCCAGATCATTTGCAGGTGACTTGGGTATGGATCGGGGTGTCGTGCCCAGTAGAGCAGCAGCTTTGATCTGCTGAAACTTTCGAAACTTTAACCTTCGATCCGAGGGATTTGCCCGCACTGCAGAAGGGCGAAACTTTCGGCTCCCCGCCAGTCAGTGTGGGAGAGACGGGTGCACAACCCGTCGGGCCGCACGGAACGGCCCCGACACAACAAATTATTTGGGGGGGGGGGGCCCCTTATATGACAGGTTCGTGTCTTTGCCGAGCGGTCCTCATCTCAACCCACCTGCTAGATCCACCAGGTTGATGACACTAGTCTTCTTGGTTTCCTGCCCCACGTCATTCTTACTGATCTGGTCAAACTGAATGGTCACCACTGTATGAGCGCGGCTACTAGTGGCGTTCATCTGTGTGGCTGCCACTGTTCGGTTCGATGTACCTGTAAGCAATTCAACCAAGAGGAATGTTAATCACGTGTATAGCGAGTTTAATCATCCATAATAATATGTTTATACAGCACACGTATCCACCAGTATCGGTGCTCATCATTATTACCCTGCTCATTGGGCAAGTGAAAAATTCCAAATACCATCTCAGCTCCCTGGGGAGCTCGATGCTGGCATTTCGGCGCAAAGCAGCTAAAATCAACCACAATAACCATCTCTGCCCTGTCAGGTACCCATTTTACTCCTGGGTGGGGAGAAGCAATGAGTGACAAAGTGCCTTGCCCAAGGGCACATGCACCATAGCCGCAAGGCTGGACTCGAACCCACAACCTGCAGAATTACCTGCAGACCACAAAATTCAATGCTCCAGGCCACCAGGCCAGGCACTCCACACAAACATCCAATCTTAATACTCCTTCCAGGAAAATGATTGTGCATTGTATCTTGCAGGGAATGCACTTTATTAATAATAAACAAATCTTACGCAATATATATGCACGTCTTCTTTTTAAACATTTGCTGTATACAATGAAAGAGAGTTATATTTTTCATGTTGTCTTTATGAAGGTTGACCAAAACATTTGTGAACTCAACCAACAACATTGTTTAATGTTGGCAAGCAGGGGGGTTTGCTTAGACCATTTTTTGCTGGAGAATAAGCTGCTTTTGCCAGGTGGGCTGGGCGCGAATATTTTTCCCCAAACAACATCGTATGGATGGTTGTTGAGCGCCCTCTACAATACTTTTATTATACATACATAGGTATATAAAGCCATGAATTACAATTTGCTGTCGAACTCTCCGATGGCTCAGCTGGATAATGCTATGGTTGATCCGAGGGTGCGAGTTCGAAACCACATTTTTTCTTATTTTCTACTTTGGAGGATTTCTTTTTAAATGGAAATAACGTCCAAAATTCATAAGGTTCAAATTTTTTTTTTTCATTAGGTTCGAATTTTTTTTTTGGTCATGTTTTTAGGGAAAAAGTCCAAAACCTCACAGCGTACACCCCATTTGCTTATGTCGTTTGGAGGACAAATTTGCGGCTGGGCAGCCACAGTGTGCCAATGAGGGGAAGGGGGGGAGGGGGGAATGACGAGGGGGAGGGGGGAGGGGAGGGGGGACACACCCCAATGCACCCTACCTGGGTCCACCCATGCTCCCCTGCATACAGGTCTGGTATACCAGACTCAAACTGCATCTTCCAAATACCCTTGCGACAGACCAACAGCAGACACAATCTATGAATCCTCTGAAAAATTTGCCTCACCTTCCTCAATCTTGTTCTCAATCTCCCTGTAGCTCCCTACAGCCACCTTCTTGAGTGCCTGGACATAGAACAAGCCCTCCTTGGGGTTCTGTCGGACCTGCAAGCCTCCCTTGGGGTTGACCTTTTGCAAGAGGTCACGGACCTGCTCATTGTAGATCTCCAGCATGGAGAACGTGACCTCATATTTCTGTGGATACAAAGAAGATGCCGGTGGTAACATTCAACAACTTGTATTTTCTTCTAGAAAAAGTTGGATGGCCCCATATGTTGGATGGCCCGCACTCATTCGTGGCTTCGGCTACTAATGGAAATCTCCAAGACTGCTTCTTTAGATGCATTGTTGGAAATGGCGTTCTTTCATTGTTTTCTTCAAACTGACAGCTTGCCAGAAAAAAGTAATTTCACAGGGACTTTAGTCCCATTACTTATCTTTAAACCAAGTTAGCTTTTC
Source organism: Patiria pectinifera (assembly GCA_029964075.1). Taxonomy (NCBI): domain Eukaryota; kingdom Metazoa; phylum Echinodermata; class Asteroidea; order Valvatida; family Asterinidae; genus Patiria; species Patiria pectinifera. Next base: position 13,245,200 of record CM057141.1, read on the forward strand.
AACAATAATTTTGTCTGTTACTTTTTGGATAGCTGCAAATGATGGACTGTACCTTTAAAGGTTAATGACACAAAATTTATCCTGAAACACATTTAGAGCAAATACATATGTATTCACTCATATAAAAAAAGAATGAGACATCCCTTTTTTGGCTAAATTTTGCGTAATGTCACTTAAGGCACACACTCATCATGGTTTTTTTTTAGGTTTTTTGTACAAATTGTGAACCCAAAATTTAGCTCATGAAAAACGTTTTAGCATAAAGTCTTCTCACTGACTTACCGTCATGTTCTGACACAACAATGGGTAAATCACCAAAAATATTTTAAAACATTGAATTTAAAAGCTACTAACATTTGAATTACTGTATAAAATATCATTTTGGGGCGCAACCTTAAAAGGAGGGCATCATTAATTTTAAAGGTGCCACCAAAGACTGTAAAGCTACAGGAGTTGCAACTTGGCCTTACCGTTTTGCCGTCACTGGCCTCTATCGTCTTGAAAAGGACGTCACATGTGATTGGCACAATGCCCCTGAGAACAGAAACAAAATTAATTAGGAAAAATATTTCTGCCACTGCAACAATGAATAAATCTTAAATTGTTTCACCATTTTTTCTTTTCAAATAATCACAAAGGGAATTTTTTATTTATTTATTTATTTATTTATTTATTTTTTATTTTTTTTTATTTTTTTATTTTTTTTAAAAGTTGACAAAGAAATTGACTGTAGTGGAGTTTGAACCTGCTTGCCGTTCCGGTCCTCTACCAACTGAGTTATCCAGCCCGATGTTGGTGGTTCCCCATTTTTGTCAATTCTTTGTTCAAGGGGCACTGGTCAGAAGCCATTAACCTATATGCCATGTAGCCAGGGATCACGCCCAAAGTCACAATGCTGTTAATTGTTATATGACTGACTTGTGATTTGACTTGTGAATTGACTTGTGATAGACTTGGGACTGTCTTGACAACAACTCTACATGTAGGTGATTACTTACTTATTATTGCCATAGCCCACCATAGAGTAGGACTTGCCGGAACCAGTCTGACCATAGGCAAACAGGGAACAGTTGAAACCTGAAAGAAAATTTAAAAAAAAACACACAAGGAAGTGAGACTGTTGCAAGGGATAAAATATGTTTTGTTCTTCGTTGTTTCTTTGATTTGTTATGTTTTACATAAAGTTCTTTTATTTTTCGTCTCTCTGTAATTCTATTCACTTTCAACTGATTTCAAACAGCCTCCTGATGACGAACAGAGCACACTGTTCGAAACGTCGAGTTAAACCAACTGTTCTTCTCAGAACCACACAACTCACAAAGCGATATCATTCACATGGTGTTACCGCAAACCTCCTAATTCATTGATCATGTCCACCATACAAACCCGTGTATACAGGCACAAGTTTTGCAGTATTCAAAACGAATGACAGATAAACACGTAGGGAGCGAGGCCGGAAATATCTGTCAGCGACCCGCTCGCAGTGAGCGAGGCCGGAAATATGAGTGTACGTGCTGCCCGAGGGTGATGGCTTCAACCCACCTGGCTTGAGGTTAAGTGAAAATAAATCCCGCACCTCGTTCCGTTCTTGTCAAAATAATCCCGGTGTGAACTGGTTAACAAATTTTATGAATTTTATTCTAAATTGAGAACACACTATCATCTTGGCATCCACAGACAGTGCTTTCAAGTGTCTTTGGTGAGTACTTGTGTACAGAGTCCAGGAACCCCCTGCATTGCTCTCTGTGATCACTTGCGAGAACTCCATGGGCATGTTGGGAGGGACACACCGCGTGCGCACACTCAAAACCACTGGTTTGCATGTGTAGTGTTGTAGCACTAACTCGTACTCACGCTCAAGTAAATGTTGTGGTACGTACTTGTACTCGTACTCATGAAAATATACTCGTACTCGCAAGAGAAAAATTACCCGTATTTTTACTCGTACTTGTACTCATGACAAAATACTGGTAGTCATTCTCCTACAAGAATTTAAACAAATTTTAAGAGCTACATGTACATGCAGGAAAATAACCAATTGTCTACCGTTTGGGAGGCTTCCACATTTATTTAATGCCTACTTTCAGAGCCAAAAGCCCTTGAGAACACATGTACCTATTGAAATTTGCTCCTACTGGTGAAAAGTACTCGTACATGTACTTGAACTTGTACTCGTACTCGAGTACATTTTTATTTGTACAAAGATCATACTCATGGAAAAATTTGCCCTGTACTCGTACCTGTACTCATGACAAAGTACTCGTACTCATACATACTCATGGCAAAGTACTCATACTCATACTAATACTCATGGAAATGTACTCGACTACAACACTGCGTGTGTATAGTGTGAAGTACACACAAATAACTTCTCAACTGAATGTGCACAAACGGTAGCATCTTTACGTGAGTGCTTGGCGTGCATTCAAGTTCATTGTGACGTCTATGGTCCATCTCAACTCTCTCTTTTTAATAGACATAACCGTTGAGGGAGAACTTGTGCACGAGTCTGTAAGAAACTTTGGTTGTGCTTATGAACAATCTTTGGCACCTCAAGATCTGAGGGGTCACGCACAGATGAAGTCATGTTGGGACTGACTTCACTGCGGAGGTTTTTTACCTTGGAAGGCATTGTCCAAGACACCCTGGCCGAGATCGTTGAAGACGTTCTGTTGGGATGCATAGCTACTGCCAGGGTCGGCAAGGAGAATACCGTCGGGCTGCTCTGTGAAGCCGTCATGTGACCTGCACGCATGAATGAGAAACGAATCCATGAATGAGTGAAAGCAGGAATGTATCAAAGTACGACACATCATGTCCCCTTGACCAATTCTACAACACTTTACTGTTTCTTCTTTAATCCTAACCCTCCTCATCAATCGTCCAAAATCCTCCTGGCGGTTTTGGAGGATTTTGGAAGATTGAGGCTGGGCGAATGACAAAAAAGTGTCGTTTGATTTTGGAGGATGCATTAATTGTGTCGAGTTCCTAGGCTGTACCCTGTATTGTTTATAGCCATGCATAATTGATCCCTTCATTATGCTCGATATTATCCACACTGCTTCTGAATGTCATTGGCACTGCCCCAACCCATTAACAGTGATTGAGGGAGGATCGTGAAGGATTGAGGCAATGTCATCCCTCCATTGAACAAATTCAAGAAATAACGGATGATTTTAGAGGATTAAGGCTGACTCCAATTTTTACATGGTGGCAATTGGAGGATTTTGCAGGATCAAGAATGGTTCCTACATTTGTATATACTATAGCCAAAAGGGCCTAGGGGATTAGGGTTAAGTCATTCAATATGCTGCTCAGTAGTTTCTTTTTCCAAAGCAACCAGTTTATTTTAGTCATTATTAAAAATTCATAGTGACAGTATCAGATGAAAAATGTGAAGTGATCTGTAATTTAAGCCCTCCACATGGCTAATGTTAAAATTTTGAGAAAATCTCCATTAAATGTAGTTTTCTTTCGAGCCATTAAAAAAAGGCGTTATCAACTTGATATGGTGATTGCTGAAAAAAGTAAAAGCCAGTGATTGAATACTGATACATATATGTACATGTATGTCTCAGTATTCTCAGATTTTGTGCGGTATAAAAATTTCAGGTAAGAAATTGTTCAGGAGGGGAAAGGTTTTAGCACAGTTGCATCAAATACACCAGGGAGGCAATGTTCTCAGCAGAGCTCTATAATTTGCTACCTCAGACATGTCAGAGAGTTTACATCTACAGTATGTACAGTATAAACCCAGTTAAAGGTAGGATAGATCATTTGTAATGAATGTTGTACATTTGTATATTCCAAGAAAACAATATTCTAATACAACAAATATACAACATTCACAGAGCTGAAACTTCATCAGGTCAGTTGTTAATCACCTGTCTTTAGATTTTGAGCACTTTTGTAACTTCAAACAAACAAAAATTACAAATAATCTACCCTATCTTTAATGTCAATGATTAACCAACCTAATTTTAAATTATTATCAACGTTAAAAAAGAAAAAAGGGCCTACTTCAGAGAATTCAAAACCTCAAAAAAAAAAGCAGATTCATTTCCAGACAAGCAACATAAAAAGATAACCCAGCAGATGTACTGTACAATGTACATTCACAATGTTGTCCAGTGATATGGGATATTACTGAGAGAATTCAAAGTCCACGTACTTCTATTGTCACAACACCCATCTTCTTGAGTATAGACCTAATTGAAATATCATTGAGGTCAAAAAAAGGTCATGGATTGTTTGCGGTGCGATCATTTGGCTGATGCAGCTAAAAATCGTGTTAGTTTGGTTGTTTGCTTTCTAGACATTCAGTAACTTGATTTCTATTTCGGACCACACGTACTTCTGACTTGGCTACACATTAATTTTGAATGTTCCATGGTTCTTTAATAGGTTCTGGCACTTACTTGTTGGTAACGCAAACATGGCTATCACAATGTTTTCATTAATCATGCTTTCTCAAGCACCTATGCTGTGGGTGTGTGGATCTTCATAAAAAAGGTGTTTGTGAACAGGTATATTTAATCAATGTTCACGTCTACAAGCTCTTTGTAATGTCACCTAGGTAACACATGTTGTGTTACTGTCGCTTAGGAACGACCAATGATATTTTGAAAAGAGGTCTCACATGTAAATAGATTTGCATAGTAATGAATGTGTTTTGCTGCAATGAAGTCCAAAACATTCACTTTAAAGCTACAGTCCATCATTTGCACCTATCCAAATAGTAACTGATGAAATTACTGTTGAAAAGCAAGTTTGGTTCAAAAATAGTAATGGGAGTAACCTCACTGTGAAACTAGTCTTTCTGGCAAGCTGTTGTTTTGAAGAAAACAATGAAAGAAGGCCATTTCCAATGTTGTGTCTAAAAACGCATTCTTGGAAATCTCTGTTAATAGTTGGTTTTTTAATTCAGCGAGGCACGCGCAAGCATTGACAAGACATGCGCGCGCAGTTGCTATAATTCTTTGGTTAACCAGGCACATCGCCCAGCTGCAATCGGTTGAATGAGAAGTTTCCCAGACGCTGAATTTGGGCGCAATTCATAACATGACTCCACAGCTTTTGATTTTAAATCGAGATCCTAGAACATTGTTTTCTCAAAATATACAGCATTCACTGAGCTAAAACTTCATCAGGCTAGCTGTGAAGCACCCTTCTTTACATTTTGAGCACTTTTGTTGCTGCAAACGAACAAAACACACAAACGACAAATGATGTACTCTCCCTTTAGCTGGAAATACCAGGATGATATGATTTGTGTGAAATTGCACAGCACTATTTAATTCTTTATATTCCTAACTGACCATGAGCATCCACAACAGCTGCCGCAAAGATGAGATAACATGCAGTTATGCAACAAAAAACTGTTAAGGCAGAAATATGAAAACGTTTGCACAAGTACATGTACATACATGCGTCAGGGTGATGTTTTGCCCTCCACCGACATATTTTTATATAAACACTGTATACTCAGTGTTGTCCAAGTGATTGTGAGAAAAAAAAACTACTTGGGTGGGACTCGAACCCACGACCTCATGCTTACTGGTATGTATAACCACTTGACCATCGAGCTTGCTGGGGTTGGCTGGCTGGTTCGAATGTACTATCCGTGTAGCAGCGGGTACCGCAACCAAACTAATCATACGATGTAATTAGTGCTGGGTTGATGTAAATTCAATATTAGGTTTTGCCCTCCACTGATGCAAATGAACACTTTATACTCAGTGTTGTCCCGAGTAATTGTGAGAAAAAACTACCAGAAGCTGTAGGTTCGAGTCTCATCAGAGTAGTTTTTTTTTCTCACTATCACTTGGGACAACACAGAGTATGTTAAATATAAAATACATCACTAGAGGGCAAAACTCGATATTGAAGACTCTTTATTGTCTGAATCTCATATAGTGCAGTTATCACTACATAAAAATTGTACATGTAGCATCCATGACAAAGAAAATATGATAACCCCTCCGACACAAGTTAATTTCCTCTATTAATTTGTACTTTGCTCTAACATCCATCACCACCGCGACAATTTTAGTTGTTCTTTAACCATGACTTAATGCACCTACACAAATAATCCTTTATTTCAACTGTCACAATTAATCATTTCTACGAATGGACTTCAATCATATTCAATTGTGAGTAATTAAATTGTATAAACATAGTACAGGCCAGCAAGTAAGTAATGCATTATTAAAGTCCATTAATCACAGACCATACGAGGCATAATTGTTCAGCAAAATGTTAAATCTTTTAGGCCAAAAAAATTAAGTTTCCCGTTTTTATGGTATACACGTGTCGCCGTAGCCATGCGCGTCGGCAAAATGAAAAAGTTTTTTTTTCAATAAAAGATGATGTCTCAAAACCACCAAACTCACTGGTTTGACTGGAATCCTGCTGCTGCACAATTTTAACGTGTTTTTAGATGGGGTTATGATCGAGAATAAGCTTTATGTGGCCTCTCTGGACTCCCATATATTTGCACTAAGTTTAGTCGGGCACCATTTGCAGTCATCAGCTGACATTTGAAGCAAAAAAAAAACAGGTAAAAAAAAAAAAAGCCCCGTCGCCGCACCACTTTTTGGGCAAGCTCCATACCAGAAACCAAAGACTTTTTTTTTGGCCTTATCCATTCTCTGTTTTGGGGGTTTTGAATGTTTCAGTGGCACAGGGTGTAATCAAACACACACGAAAAAAAGTAATAATTTGGCACAACCAACTCTGCGCTGTCGCATGCAGAGTGACAGATTCTTTTCCAAGCTTCAAGTGAAATGGGAACATTTGCTTTCTGCCCAAGTTTTTTTCTGTTCTTTTGAAGTGACGAAATTGCTCAGAAAGTTACAAACAGTGCATAACAAGTAACGTGTTGAAGTTTCAGCTCACTGCCAAATAGCGCGCCGCGAGTCAAAAAGAAAGTGACCTGGATTAACAAATGTTTCCCTTAAAAAGAAATTAAATTTGACACACCAACGAAACATGTATTAAACCGAACATGTTATCCGACTTATTTGAAAAAAGGAATTACTGAAATTGATCCATGCTATGAGAATTTATGCAAAAAGAGTCTATTTTTACAGCTGTCCATGGAACACCATTTGAAGCTATTGAGCTGAGTGAGAACCAAAGATGACACGTAGGCATTTTGATACAAATGAGATTTTTATACTTTTTGTCAAGACTGAAACATAATTACTGTGAGATTTTGTGTTTTGAATAAGAAGACAGTTTTTTTCTGAAATAATGATGGTGATATCTGTCTGTTTTCCTGTGCAACTTTTCGTTCATTCGTGAAGGCAAGAAAATGCCCTTGTTTCATCATATTTAAATGAGAATTGGGGACACCTGACTTTTGTGATGCCTGTATTAAAATAGACATAACTTGTGAACACAGCACGCAAATTACATGAAATTAATTTTCTTCATGTCAAATTTAATTTGAATAGCCCATTCATGTTGTAACCAGTACATACACACAAACGTTTTGCGGTATTCGGAACGGGTGACTGATAAACACGCAGGGCACGTGATGGAAAAATCAGTCAGCAACCTGCTCACAAAACAATCCAGGCAAAATAATCCTGGCGTGAACTGGATAGAGTGTCCATGAACTGGTCTTCAAGTTTCTGCAATAGCAAATATGCATATACTTTTCTCATTGATTTGTATTTTTGTATTTTTTTTTGGGGGGGGGGGTTTGAAAAATTGTTGGCTTGCTGATGCAGTCATTCATCTTATGATCTGTAACTTCTATTTGTATACTGTACATGTACATGTCAGTGCAATCTATATTTATCATCTCTGCGGGGTGAAATTATTTTTCGATAAGCCTGGAGATTGAAAGAGTAGGCCCACCGGTATTTTCCCATCATCTCCCCAATGATATTGTCGCAATTGTAAAGTGTATTTAGCTTGTATTCAGACCTATATATAAAGATGCATCCATGCATGTAAGCTTTACAACCTGAGGTGCCTTCATTCAATAGTCCGTTTCATTGCATTTTGTAAGGGATCAGTTAACTTCCAAAAAATGACCAGGTTCTTTGAAAAGTACAAACACCTTTTCGCGCCCAGTGTTTCCGGATGTTTTATTCAACCTTGTCTCTAGGCAACTTATTTTTATCCTCTTATTTTCTAATCAGGGATTCTTTTAGTATACTTTTAAAGGTAATATACAACATTTGGGAACATAACAAAAAAAACCTACCAAATTATTATGAAAAACATTTACATGACTGTAAGTGAATAAAAGTCTCAAGCATCCTGTGAAATCATGGCACACTGTGTGCTGTCAAGAAAAGTGAAATTTGTGTGAAGATTTCCAGCGATGGTTGGCCAACCATCGTTGAAAAGAAACTGAATCTTTTTTTTCAATATTGCCCCAAGTTCACCAAATTCAGTTTTAATACTCCATATGACATTCCCAAAAGTCTATAAATAGATGTCATGATCAATGAGGAAATTTATTTTAACAATTTTTGGAGACTGATATTTACTCTAACACTCAAACATAATTAAATTGCAAATAATTTTTCACGATTAACGTGAACTATTTTTGGAACAGATCTCCAATGTAACCAAGTACAAAATGTATAGAACTATTCGGTTTAATTTGCAACACTTGTAGTGTCATCACGACCGGTATTCATCACATCAATACAAGGTCCCATCCATGTCAGGGCACCGGCCGCAACCAAGCAACAAGTACACTTGTGTATGCATCAAATCCCCGTTGCTATGTACACACCTGTGGTGGCATGCACACACACACACACACAACCCCCTAAGCCAGTCCGAGCTTTTAATTGTCTTCCCAGTTTAGCAGCTCCCAATGCACACACAATCCCAGTCACCCATAGTTGGCTGTTACAGAATCCCAGTGACTGCACACTAATCCCAATGTCATGTAAATCACCTGGACAACAATGGGATACAATGTGCAGTGAGAGTGCAGTGGTATACATGACAATGCTTCACTAATAAACAGGGAAATGTACAGATTTATTTGCATGCAGCTGCATACAGTACGGTACAATTAAACATAAACATTACGAGTATGAGGAGAAGCTGATACGTCTGCAATGGAAATCTCCATCTCTACAATCAATGTTTACCAGTTTGAGCTAGCTATAGTTTGCTTTTACAGCTCTTCGAATGGAAAATGAGGAATCATTGTTTGCCTGGCCACTTCTGTGTAAAGTTACACTAGCATGACAGGGACTTTTGTGAAAAAAAATGAAGAAGCAAGGGGTAGAATTGGGTAGAAGTGGTTCGTTTCTTGAACATAATGTAAATCGAAAATGGGAAGTCAAAACAAAAATAATCTCTGTGGAAACCAGGCTTTGTCTGTCTATCAGATTACCTTTAGAAAGATACAGATTTGGGAATTCTGAATGCAAGTTCAAAAATAAAATTTACCATTTTCAAGAGAGCCTGGATCAATACACGCATTCAAACTCCAGCTTTGTAACACAAGTAGGAAATTGTCTAACTTTTTTTTTTACAGAGTTGCACACCTGATGACTCTCTCTACTTAAAAGAAAGGGCAATAAAAACTCATTGAGAAAAAAACTGGAAAGCTATGTCTCTTTGGTACATTCAACAATGTACATGATCTGTCCTGAGGATTAGGATAAACAAATACATTTTATTATATCAGCCGTGCGCAGCACGCTGATATACTGTGATCGTCCAGTTTCTTTCTTTCTTTCTTTCTTTCTTTCTTCGGGCAAACGGTCACGTGACCAATATAAAAATGGCCATAACTCCTAAACTGTTCAGCCGATTTCAAACAAACTTGGCCAAATTAAACCTTGTCACATGCCCTACCTAGCCATGTTTGTAAAATCCGGCCACTGGTCATTAAAGGGGCACTAGAGGTCATTTAATGAATATTTACAAAATGCTTCTTCTCCCACAGTCTTAACCCAATTGATGTCAAACTTGGTCAGTTGTATCTTTAGACCAAGCCTCACAAAAGTTGTTCACAGAATTTGGCCAGTGGTCACCTATTGGTCAGTAGGGGTCATTTTATGAAAACAATTAAAAAGCTGTTTTACATTTTAAATCTTTGCAGCCCTGTTCAGTGTATTTTTATTTATTTCAAGTTTTTATTTTTCAAACGCATGTAAAAGCAATATAAAAAGATAGGAATTCTGGGAAGGTCTCAAACCACCACGATACTGTGGATGTCGTGTGACATACAGTGCCACAGTGTCCACAGACTTTCAGCCAGATATTCTGCCATGGATTAAAAAGTACGGAGGCCAATAAATAACACTACTGCTGTGATTAATTTTTGAGAGTTTATGTGGATTAATCTACTGGCATTAATTACTGTTTCATGTATTGTCTTTAATGTCAAATGTTCATAAATGTTTCTATTACATTCTTTTGCCGATCTCAGCCACATTTAGCAATGATCACCGTGTGGTCAGTGTTCAGACAAACCGATAAAACGGCAATTTAGGCTGATATCCGTGCTTCGGGAAGCACATTAGCTCTAGTTTCCCTTTTGTTTTCAGCTAAGATTGACTTCATAAAGTATCCCTTTTTAACAGACAGATATTCAAGAGACTTATCAAATTCTGCAAAAGAACAGTTACAAACGACAGGGGTAGATATTTAATCAGCCTCACCCAGTCAAAACTATTGATTTCAAGACTTTAAGTACAGGCTACATGTAAATATTTACATTGGCACAGGCTTTATATTTCATGTTCATGTAGGTCCTTGGCTGAGATGCCAGTCAACATTTTGAGCCAGCCTTACAGACATCTGAGCTTTATTTGTTTCCAAGTGACATCAGTGAATAGGGACTTAATAGGATACATTTGTTGTCTGGCTGTATTGTACAGCAACGCAATGACCATCTACATGTAAAGTCACTTTTAAAATACATCTACATGTACATGTAGTTGTTACTCATAGAACGACAACTCATTCAGTATTAAAAACAAAATTCTTTTACATGTAAAAAAAAATTTAAATTTTGGATACTTCCACTCCCAGTTTGCCAATTCCCCCACCCCCAAATAAAAAGGTTTTCAAAACTGTTTTTTTTAATAATAACAGCATAAGAAACAACCTCGATCTATTGTCTGGCAAATTCAAATGTTCAAGTGTTATTACAAAAATCATTCTGCTAGCAATATCAGGAATCACACCCTTTGCATACGAATTAAATCCTCTCATGTTTTTTTTATTTTTTTTTTATTCAGGTAATGGAGTACCGAAGTGCGACGTCATTTAGAACCAGAAAATGTAGTGCAAACGAATGGAGTATGCAAGCGTGTTGGTTCACGGGCTGAATCACGCGCTAATGCCTTTTACACAGAAGGCCTACATGTCCGGGTGACGTATTCACTTCGGTACTCCATAGGCCTAAGGCACAAAAGGTATACTTATGATTTGTGGAAAAGAAGTGCTACAATTACACAGATGACTGTCATGCAATTATTTTAATTAAATTCACACATGGCTTATTGCGTGATCAATCACAATCTTGGATGCAAATCAGTGGTTTAACTTTGATGCATGTGCAACTTTCATTGTACCTTTAACCTAGCTATTTATACAAGCTGTAAAAAACAGCTAGCACCCCTTACAACCTTGCCCCATAACTTGGCTGTCAGACATGCAATGCAATTAGCAGGAAAACACACTTTGTGTGCATGCTATTTAGTATGCACCCTGGCAACCCCAGCCCCAGAGCCAACAGATAAAGGCAAGCCTCTTCAATCAGTCTGGGTTGGGCCGCATTAATCACCATGATCTTATCAGTCCAGGTGGATTTATATGGAAAGTCAATGGTATTATATAGCTAACCACAGCTAGACAGATGCATTTGAAGGTATACATATGTACATTGTTGTTGTGCATTTTTTTTTTTCGTTTGAAACAAAAAAAGAATTGCTCCAAATCTTAAGAAGGGTAACAACTAACTTGTTGAAGTTTCAGCTCGGTGGAAAATATGCAGAGTGTGCCACAAAAGTGCAACATTCAGAAAACAAATTATTAAAACTGTTTAAGAATAATGTTTTTTTTCTTCAACGAAATTATAGGCCTATAGGCCTGTTACATTAAAGCCTGACCATTTCTCAATCAACTCCTTTTTACCCCAGTCCATTTGGGTCCCTAGATCCAGAAATACAATCAATTAAGTGGAAGGGTGTAACTTTTACTTGCGCCACTCTCACCTGGACATGCTGAATCTGGGTTAAGAATTGAATACGCATTGAATAGGCATTGAAGTTGGTGACATCACAGGCAAGGACCCAAGTAAAATGTACACCCTTCGCTTAAATGATTGTACCGGGGGTATTTCTAAATCTAGAGACCCAAATTGAATGGGGTATTTTATAATGTCAAGTGCCAAACCTGTTTGTCCATTGATGGCTTTATTCCATCTGCTTGACTAAGCTCTAGAGCTTGATTAAAGACAAAAAAACACTACACTAGACTTACACGTGGACAACAGAGTTCTTGGTGACTTGTATTCAAATTAGCATAATAACACCATTCTTGTGATTATTTTTAAAGATTTTTTTCACCACGTATGGCTGAAGAGCCATACTTCACTAGTACATAAAACAGTTCGAATAAGTTAAGTAAGTAGGTTAAGATTCCTGTCAAAAGTGGGTTTCCTTCTTTTTGCACCACCCTGTGCGATACTAAAATCTACATGCAGGGTAGCCTCATTTCCAGAGGTGTGGTCTACCATACTAAAACTTAGGGGGGGGGGGGGCTAATTCCTTTTCGTCTTCAATGGAAAGTCAGAATGAAAAAGTCTTCAGAAGAACATTTCACATTGTAACAGTTAGACTGCCTACATTGTAGAAGTTCAATCATGACAGATTCTTTTTCAAAGCTTGAGAAAGAATCTGACTTATCCAGCCTTCTGACTGAACTAGGAGTTGTATAATTCAGGTCATTCCAATACAGGCTGTTATGGTTGCAGCAAGTTCTTCTTTTTTGGTGAACGTCGAAAGAAGTGTCCAACCAGTTCAATATGGAAAATGGACCAACAAATTTCATACATGTACATGTACATGTGCGGGTAGGCATTACATTCACTGTGTGGACTTCCGAACAAAAGAGGTCCACATTGTACTTACTTACAAAGTATAGATTTGTATTGACAAAGTTTTTGTCAGAGTTACATTGTTACCAAAATGTCTGTGGCGTTAGAATTTAGCCAAGTACCGCATACAATGTAGGCCCCTACATGTAAAGCACTGGTTGTGTACTTAACATTGAGTTCTACGTACTCCCCTACTGTCAGTATGGCCTAATGTAATTTTTAGTTGCTGCACTTGTTTCATTGGCTTTGCATTATTTTCTTAGTCTGAAAAATCGCATGCACCTGCTTTTGTTAAGCTTTTCAATTTTGTTTTTTCCCCAAATTACGGCCCTTGAAAATTTGGTACAGTCTTTCCAAACTCAAATAACCTATTCCCTACATACATAAAAACAATATCCTGTGTTCTACAACAAATCAGATTGTATTTATTTGAAAAGTACTTCGAGCTGTCATGCTTTTACAATTCAGGATCCGGGATATATATGCAGTGTCCCTGATAACAAGTACGAGTATAGCCTTACCAAGAATTTCAAGGGCCCATACAAAAATCAAAGTCCATATAAAACAAATACCAGGATTTATCGCACCAGGGTACATAAAAATTGCATATCTTTTTCCTGAATTACAAAACAATCGTTTGTCTGATGTTTGAAATTGCTTCAAAAAGTTCACTTACCAGTAGGAGTAATCAAATGTGAACTGAAAAAGAAAGATAAAACATAGTATTACTTTGGAAGATTAATACAAAACTAAAAGAAAGAAAGAAAGTTTTAAATTACAGCAATGTTTTGTAGGTATAAATGTAATCTGGGATCATTTTATCATTTCCATTGCAACTTTAAAGTCAGGTTTTTTTTTCAGTACTTCTCTTATTGTAATTCCATGGGGAAAAAGTTCAAATTGTTAAGGCACCTATAGGCCTAAGTACCAAGCAAAATGTCAAACCTTCCAAAGGAGGTAGGCCTACATGTATGTGTACACATGTGGCTAACCTCAATGCATAGACTTGATAATTGCATTATGTTTTTAAGTTTTGTAAGTGCATATCACATGGTGTGTTTTATCCAATGTTACTGAATATGTGGGAAATTCATAAGACAAAACTGGAATCTGGTCCAAACAGTACGTAGGCCGGGGTATCACAATTAACAATTGTTGACTGGTATGATGTGGGATGGATATGACATTTTGAACACCCGAGGGGCGCATAGCACCCGAGGCGAAGCAGATAGTGCTATACACCCCGCGGGTGTTCAAAACGTCGTATCCCACATCACAACAGGCAACAATTGTTTTGTTTTACCTGTCTTTGGATTCTTTGAATTTTGATCTGAATATCATGAAAACAAACAGCAGTAAACACAACAATCATGAAAATCGAACAGCAACTCACAAGTATGCATGTTGCGTGCTTGAAAAAGCTGATCGTCTGCTAGTTCACTGCTCCCACTCATATGTGAAAACATGGTGAAAATAGCGTGGGTACCAATGATTGAAGTGTTTCAAACCGTGCTGTACGTACCGTACGTACAAAGTCATAGCAACACTTCCTGTGGGATATCACGTACGTGATATCCCACAGGAAGTGTGCCATGATTTTTTATAAACTTAACACGTTATCGTTCTAGGCCAATGAAAATACAGTATCCAAGACAGAGGTATAACAGCGTGAATTATACAATCTAAAACATATAAATACTCACTGTTTTGGGTTCCTCTCCTGATGAACCAAGTCCGTTTAGTACAGGGGAAAGATGCATGTAATATAAAGAAAGAACAAATTATTAAAACTGATGCAACACCTTTTGAAAACTCAACATATTGTACACTAGTAGGATTCATACTTATAACACTTGCCAATATTTTGGTTTAAGAAAAAACTGGGTCCTGATTTTCCATCGATGGGTACCAAAAATTGACTTGATTTAATCCTCATCTGACCCTATATTCCATGAAAGTAGAGGCAGTGCGAATCAAGCGTGGACTAAATTAATGTGTAGCATTTTTATTTCAATGTTTGTTACAAAATAACAGAAACACACAGGTGTTGATGATATCCATTTTCCTTCATAACACAAGAAATCCGGTCACCAAGCTGCAAGCAAAGCTAAGTGAATAGAGCCCTGCACTGTTGTTATGTAACAATCATTGAAACCCCTCCAGCAATGCGTATACATGTGTATTCCCCAATGAAAGAAACAAATCTTGATTGACTGAGTAAACTTAAAGACCTAACAATGTGAGGCACAGTGCAATCAATAGAATCAACACGTACAGCATGCGGGATGTTTTCCAACATAGGGCAAGGAAGTGGTTCCATGAACAAGTGCAGTCTTTAAGGGCAGCTTTTTATGCATACATTGCATTCATTGTAACCTTAGTGCATTTGTAAATGGCACAACGATTCGCTAGTTAGTACCTGCTCGAGGACATTTTGGATTCTTTTAAGTTGATGACAAGGGTGAAGGGTACTACAAGTAGAACATGTATGCCTGGGGTCATTATGTACAATGTATAAAGTTAGGGTCCAAAGAGTGAATTTTGTCCTGTCCCTGTTATATGGGCGTCAATCCTGGGGGAGGGGGGGAGACAGGGGGACATGTCCCCACTACTTTTTGAAGGATGGGGGACACAATATCAAATGTCCCCCCAAGATTTTTGAAATTTTTGTGTCTCATTTATAGGGCCCTATTATAAGTAAATCCTTGGCATTTTGATTGGAGGATTGTAGGTCACGCGGCATTCATTAATCGAACCACTGCACGGCCTACGTCATAACCGTGCATTTTTGGTTATAGTCACTGTGCATTTTCGTCCCATCCCTTTTGATCTATTGCACACCGCGCGTACAACGCGCAATGGCCCAGCGCTACGATTGTTGCGCTATTTAGACCATATCATGTGTTACAGCAGTACGAAACCTGCCTTTGAAGTTGATGCAGTTGCCCTGATAATTTTTTTGCATTATTTTCAGAACTGGATTATGATACAATTTTGTGACTTTTGTTTGTTCTTAAAGTGTTATCCTTCACCTCGTTGAATGGAACATTCAATCTTTCAACTCATGAAAATGTACTCACCACTGCACTCATAAACATTCATTATTTGTATACTATCGCCAGATAACTTTGTAACTATAAGCAGGCCCGAGGCCCATTATTGATTTGCACTTGTCAGCTCCACACTCAATGAAAAATATATATAAATAAATCTCAAAAATGATCTGTCATTTTGGACCAGTTGTTCGTTTAAGGCAATTTTCGTAATTTGACGCTGGATTTTCATCCAGTTATATTTGGTCTGCCGACTCCAAATTTGTTGGAGAATGTAGCCACACTACCCAGCTCTCTGTCCATGTAAAAGATGAGCCTCCACAGTCCTTCTGATTTAAAATGACAGGTGTGTGGAAAAAGGCACATACATGTATGGATATTTCTAGCGTGTGATTTTTCTAGGCCTGTGATTCTGTGGTCCAAGCTGGGACTGAACAATCCGGTATTATTTCATAATACTCATCTTGGTTTACAATAAAGCCATTTTCTCTTCACCGGCATATTTCACAAATTATGAAGTATAATTTTGCCGTAAATGTATGTCGAGGTGTGCGGTACTGAGTGATTCAGGCGTGCCATTATTCGCACTTCTTGGGAAGCTTTTAGGCGTGTGATGGCATGGGGTTGTGATCACACGCCTCAAAACAGAAGGACTGTCCCCATGACCAAGTACTGAATAATAATATCTTTTTTTCGCATATGAGGTCGTCGCTGGAAATCCAGCAACACAATGAAGAAAATAGTAGGCCTATCGCTAATCGTAGGGCTTCTATAGCACTTTCCATTGTAATAACAATCTCAAATCCCGATCAATTATTACCCCAGTCATCAGGCCATGAGACCATGGCAGCCAATATCAGTGCTCAATTGATCTTCAACCCTCACGGGTAATCATTTATACTCCTGGGTGGAGAGAGGCAATTGTCGTTAAGTGTCTTGCCCAAGGGCACAAACACCAGCTCCTGGCAGGGCAGGATTCGAACCTACCCACCATTTTGCGTGAGTCACACCCCGTAACCACTGGACCATGGCATTCTACAAACAAAAAAATCTGCCGAGGGAAACCGGTTGTGCCAAGGCGTTTGATCACCAACTGATAGCCTAGCCGCGTGATGTGTCTGTTCGCGCTTTGTGTGACAGAAGTGCATAGTGCCGGCTACTGTTTCTGTTATCAGCCGACCATTGATCATCGGACACAATCGTCGAAAGCCACAACCAAGGTTAAGCTAGAAGGGAAAGCATGCCCTCCTCTGTGTAAATTTATCACTGTTCAGGAGATTGGTCTCACCTGAGCCATCGGCACAAAGAAGTTTAGTGGTTGCTCCTTTCATTTCTACGACGAGTTTGGCCCCTCTTTCCTTTTCCCTGTGAAGAAAAAAATGCATCTTCAACATTCAATTTTTGTGTGCTACGTCTCATTCAAAAGTGAATAACTTTTGTTTAACCACAAATAAAGAAGTAAGCTTCCAAATTTTAAAAAAAAGGTAGTCTGTTACAGTTTCAACTAAAAACGATGAAAAAGTCAATTTAATTATTCAGACAAAAAAACTGAAGATGTCCAAACTACTTCAGCTGCAGGGGGGAAAATCGAATTCTGGTACAGAAGTACACTGATTTTTTTAAAATTCTTTCAGTAAGCGCTGGTCATCGATTTTAATCATGCGCATCGATCTTTTTTTTTTTTTTTTTCAAAATTTTTTTTCAAAAATCCGCCGCAGCCCCTCATTTTCGCTTTTCCTTTTTTTTACCACCAAGCACCAAGGGCCAGGAAATTGCCAAGGAAAAATGATCAAAGCACCAAGGGCAATTTAAGAGAGAGGCCATGTACATGAGGACACCAAAAACCATATAGTACCCCCACCTTGTCTGTGAAGAAGAAAAAAAAAAAGGAAAAAAAAAAAAAGCCGCGTCGCCGCGTCAATTCCCGAACTTTGATCTGACCAGAGACCGAATATTTTTTTTTTTGCCCAACATGAAAAACCAGTTGCATTAAGCAAGGTCTTTTTTGGGCACACAGGAGTTAATTATAGGCTAAACAGTCTGAATTATCTGCATCAGTTTGACTTTTTTTAAAAAATATGTTCCTTTTAATTCATCACATCACATGTAAATCATCCACAGTTAAAAGTTTACCACGCACCTGGAGTTGAAGGGCCGAACTCGTACTGCCACCTTCACGCTATAGATCAAAGGAAAGAGGAAAATACAACATTAATTAACCTTTGAAAGCATAAAATAGATTGTGAGTACCATTGAAGCCCCAGGAGTTCGTCTTTGGCACGTTGAGAAGCCAGTGGGTGCTAGACCTACATTTTGTCAAACCGTTGCCGTGATTTTGGCAACTTTTTTGAGCTGGATACTCGTGTAAATAATGGTTTAGAGATTGTAGGAATGTACGCCCACTATTTGATTGTGTGCTAGTACGACCAAACAAGATCCGAGTCAAAATTCGGGGGGAAAAAGAGTTCTTGCGTCCCAGTTACTGGGTTTAGCGAGTAACATGCAAGAAAGAACACAGCCCTTTTCATGAACCGGTCTCGCATTTCTTCTCCGTTCTTAAGCCAGCAGATTGTATAGCACCCTAATTCACATGCATAGGAGTAGGCCTACACCAAGTTATTAAATTACCATTTCTCGTTGAGCGAACATGTGGCCTAGTGGATAGCGCACGCCTCGCAAGCAACGCCGTTTGATTTTGAGTCCCAGCATGACACATATTTTTTTAAACTGTATTTTTTTGTGTCCCAAGAAATAAGGATTAATAATAATAATTGAGAATTTTCTGCTACAGCAACTTCAATTGGTCTTTCTTTAAGGTTTGTAAAACTAAAAAACCTTACAGTTCTGGAAGTACTGAAGGCGCTGGTATTAAATATATTAATTCAATTTTCTTCTTTTATTGTTTTAAATCTAATTCTACATTTAATTGCAGAATTGTTCATCTTCTTTATGTGATTCCTGGCTCTGGAGGGTTTTTCAAAAAGGCAAATAAAATCTGAAATGTAGGTCTGATTTCCATCTCTTTAACATGAAGTCACAACAACAATGTTAGATCCATCACGGTAAAAATTGCTACGTCCCACCCAATAAAACAGTTACTGTGCATTTTAAATGCCGGTACAATACTGAAAACAATCAGGGACTGGTTCACGGTCTAGCCCAGGTTGGACGAAGTCTTCATTGCATTACGACTAATGTCCAGGGTGAGAATTCTCTACATAAGACCACCCAAAATTTGGACCAGATTTTTGTTACGTTTTACCTCGTTACAGAAGCTTATATCACGCCTACATTTTCTATGTGTCCTTACCTATTGGGCCGCTGGGTTCAGGAATTCCATATGTGATGCTGACCGATATTAATCAGCAAAATAAACTCTAAAGCAACGTTAAACTTGTACGTGTTTGTAGTCTCTTTTCATCAGTTTATTCCCAGAGTCGTACGTCATGTACAATGTACGTGCGTACGTACGAAAGCGCGCACGCACGCTAGCGCCCTCATTTGTTTAGTTTTGGTTGGAACCGTGACGTCACTCCAGCCAACCAATGTCACGAAAACGCTCAACCAATGACCAAAGCCGAAACGTGTTTCTGGTAACTGGCGCGAAAACACGCTCGGTCATTGGATTAGCGACCGCGCCTTCAAGTAAGTGCGCGTGCGTTTGAGGGTGGTTACTAAGCAAATCGCGCGTGCGCTTTGCATATTCATGCTGCATAGTCTGGCCCCCGGACCAGACGTGATATGAGCGTCGAGAATAATTGTCCGGTCTAGGGAACCAGACTACACGCTGCACAGCTCAGACGTACATCATGTACGACTAGAATAGACTCGGCGGTGAGAAACTGATGAAAAGAGTCTACAAACACGTACAAGTTTAACGTTGCTTTCGAGTTTATTTTCAAGATTAAGGTCGGTCAACATTGCATATGGAATTTCTGAACCCAGCGGCCCAATAGATAAGACTACATAGAATACTATGACGTAAAAATTAGCTTCTCCAACAAGGTAAAAATATTGAAAATACTGGTCATAAATTTTTTCGCCCGGTTTTGAGCACTTTATACCCTGGACTCCCTCCGTTACGTAGGGAGGAAAGGGAGTCCACCTGGGCTAGTTCACGGTCTAATAAATATCCACTGCTTTTACTTTTAAAACTGTTTAGCTGTAATAATATAATAAATGAAATTCTTGAGCCGTAAATACTTACGATTCTCCTCCACCCGACATCCTGCTGTTCTATGTGTTCCAGATCAAATAAATAGAAAGCTCCTCTTGACAGCGGTCTTCCAGTCGGCAAAATTCCACTACCCAACCGCACCACTCGAGGCCGTGGGAAGAGGCCGTGTGCCCAGCGCTCCCGGATCCCCCACTTGATACCGCGTCGAACCGAATACACTTGCTGAGTAGCAGGTGAACCGAACTGAGTTGCAGAGTTGCAGGTGTCGCAACAAGTGTCCAAGTTTCTGCAGGAAAATCCTTACATTAACCTCACAGTTTTACATTTTTTGGCGCACATTGCAGTGGAAAGTCACATTCATCCTGTATATCAATCGATAGTAGGCCTACGTCATTGACTCTCAATATTCCGGTGGAATTAGTCGTGTATTGACAAAGATTTCCATTCATGTGAGGCCACTGTGTTCTCGCTTCCCAGGCAACTGGACGATATATACATGACGTCACTAGGGTGATTGATTGGACACTTGTACAGTTTGCGGATGGTGCTTGAGCTCTCACACTGTGGGAAATAAAGAGCGCCCTCATGAGTGGGAGTAAATCTAGTCACTCTTTGAACCAAATTTATTTTGAATGGTGTTGATTTTCAATTTTATAAAACAATAAATATACAAGAATTATAAAAAGAGTCATTACATTTTCAACGAAAAGAATTTGACTGTATTGAAATTCATCGTCCACCAGAAATGTTAGTATTTTAGTCTTTTGCATGGGAATGGCGATGTGCATTTTGTGTGTGTGGTTTTTGAAAATATTTTATTTTTAATTTTTTCAAATTTTTTCATGCAATATGTATTTGTCGATATTTCCATGTATTGTTTATGTCCGAATACAGTTAAGCTGATTGACTACACGACTTTGGAGTTATAAACCAATATACATGTAATTTATCTAAATAACTTAACATGTAGGTCTTTTGCGAATTGCATGGATTTGGCAATGCGCATTTCTTTTCCCGTTTCAATGGTCAAAATTATCTTTTCAGGCAAACAGAAAACCACAGACAGTACTAGGGACTAGAACAATAAAATGAGATGACACTAAATTATGCCTATACTTTAAACTGCATTTTTTTCACCCCAGTTATTCCCAAAAATGCTATTTGTATTTACTGACCATAATTTCACTCATTGTAAGCCTCCTCTTAAATTCCTTAATACATGTAGTTCTCTTTTAGATCGCCTATAGAGCGCCAAAACAAAAATGCAACATCGTCAGTCACAAACGGATGCCGGCCAAGTTCATTATCAAGTGTGTTTTACTATAGGTTTTCCCGGCCAATTTCCTTAAAATGTTAATTCGCTTCTGAAAATCGGTCATTCATTTTCGTCTGAATTTGAGAATCGCGCTCTAAACACGCCTTTATGATTTTCGCTTACAGAGCATTCGAATCCATTTCGGTTCAATCAATTAAGTGATTGAGCAGCACCTGTCGTTCATGTTCATTCAGATTCGTTTACAAGACTTCTTTTTCGAGGGCGATTTCAAACATTGACCATTCTATTTCACTTTTGAATGAGAAAAACGTACTTTTGATTGCACATCATCACAAGTAATTCCAGAACTCCGTGCGAATAGGTATGCTTGCGTAAATGAATGCACAGGTAACGTAATTGGCCGTCTGTTTTTCAAAACCGAATGCACGGACAATGAAAACGATTGGACTTTTGTTGAATTGAAATGGGATTAAAGACGTGCATTCATATTCAGACGAAAACGAATGACAGATTTTCAGAAGTGAATGAAACATTTCAGGAAATTGGCCGGGAAAACCTATATTATCAAAGCAAAGTCATATGAGGGCGCCATGACCTAGTGCATTGATTTCAAACATCCCCATAACAGATATAGTGGATGGCACTATTCTTTATATAGGCCTACAGACCATTATCATGTTGCGGCCATCTCGTTTTTTCCCATTCAAATCAACGTAACCACTGGGGTTCGACCTTAACTTTTTAGTTCACTAGCCAGCCGGGCTACTGAAACAGACTCTTAACTAGCCCACGGGCATGTTCACTAGCCTGCAAGTTTTTTCTTTTATATTCTCTCATTTTTTATAAACAACCATGTGGCAATGTGCATAATGTGTATAGGGCTGAGTTGACCCCTGG
This sequence comes from Patiria pectinifera, assembly GCA_029964075.1. NCBI lineage: Eukaryota > Metazoa > Echinodermata > Asteroidea > Valvatida > Asterinidae > Patiria > Patiria pectinifera. The sequence goes on from CM057141.1 coordinate 13,267,696, forward strand.
TGGCCAGGCCCGGATTACCCAATCCTAGGGCCTACGAACAATTTGGGGGCCTACGAAAACTTAGGGGAGGGCCTAAGAAAATACCGCAGTGTGCCATAACCATGGAGGAAGGAATAGATTGACCCTACGTATAAAATGTACGTGTAAAGTCTGTCGTTCTGAAGCACGGTGCCAACCATGGGCGTCAATCGGTGGGAAACGGGGGCGGGGGGGGGGGGGGACTGATGTCGTTCTCCAACGTTTTTCGTCCCTGAATAAAAATACGCAGCCCATTTGATTTTACAGCTCTGAACAGCTGATTTAATGACTCCAAACTCGAAAAAGATGTTTAAATGATAATCTTGTGCTAAAACTTTGGCAGTCGTCAGAAATTGCCTCAAATGGCACCACAGGGCGCCTAGAGTCCAATGTGTTTTTTTTCAGGGGCAAGAAAAGATGAGGTTTCCCAAGGGAGCTGAATTAGAATCAGACAAACAAAATTCCCTCGTAAAAATGTGTAAACGGATCAGTAGTTTGATATAAATGTACGGGAAACTTGCAGAATTTCTCTCAATCCTAGCGAAATGTCAGTGCCGGCCGAAAGACGCGCGACGCGAAACAATAATTGATGAGACAGAATATGGACGAGCTTGGTAAGGTTAATTGCTCGTAGTGACTCTGAATAGTTAACTGCTCGGTACATAACAATGATTGTAGAAAAGAGTTGCGTAACAGCATCATGTATATAGCACGATGCTGATGCATCTTTCGTGCAGCTATAACACAAAGTAACTCTCCCACTGCGGAAATAAGGATTATGTTTTAAACGCAAAGAGAAAAGCACCTACTGAAACAGCCTAGTTGTTAAGTTGTCTGACAGCGGACCCAGGGTAAGGGGTTCGAACCCGCTTGGTGTCATTTTTTGGTTTTCGATGCCCGCGGTTCTGTCATTTAAGAGTATTAATTTCCCGTCGTCATTTACCAACAGCAGTTAGCTCGGTCGGTCGGTAAGCTGACTCACAAGTTGGGACTGTCTGCGAAGTCCAGGTTGGCATCTGCGTATAGGTACGGGGTTCTTTTGCTGACTCGGCAGCAAGGCTTAGGGTGCCACCTCGTTTCCTCCCTTTATGGTGCCTGACTTTCGAGTTACATGGATGGACAGGGAAGGAGGTGTGGTGGGCCGGGTACCGAGTCCCAGAAGAGTTCTATATGGAAGTCGGTAAGGGGCTCATTGAGTTAGGGTCATAAGTCCGACTCCTGAAGACTTGGCCATCGCCACATAACTTTTTGTTTTATTTTTTTTCTTTTCTACAGGAGGACAATTGCAAAAATGATTAAACTGTTATATTGAGAGCTTGTACTGTAATCGTTCGAAATTTATTTTAAAAATTGGTCGAAAATACAAAATTCAATCCAGCTTAAATGTTTTTATTTCATTATCGCAAAACTGCATGTACATGCTCAGTACCTTTGCGCATACCTTATTCAGGCCTGTTCCCTGATCCCAGACTGCAGGGGGGGGGGGGTCTTTAAATCCTATAGTGGAATTTTTTACATTTTTTATTTTTTTTATATGCACAGCTGCAGCAGTCAACCGCCGTAAATATATGAAGCGACTTCGCGCGGCAGCTTGTGCCGACATGACAAAATGTACAATCTTTTGACATGGGTTTCAGAACCGGATTTTAGCTTCGCGGAGTTTTGAGCAGCAGTGTTATTTAAATTCTCCACTTGGTTCTTAGTCCCTCCTCCTTTCCCCTTCCTTCTGTATTCTTCGGAACACTGGTGCCTAGGGCCTACGAAACACTTAATTAACAGATCTTATAGCTTATCCGGTTAAAACAGTTGATACAATTATACACAAATTGATAGGTGTGATTTCTAAAATAAATCATGGCCCATGATGTATTTCTTCCTGTCCTTTCATCTTTGCCGTATCCCAATAATTTTGTTCTCGCCAGGAATAGTTTGACTAGCCCGCCGCTGTTTTGACTAGCATTTGGCTAGCGGGCTACCGCTTATTTCGAACCCTGAACGTAACCAAAGCGAGCCTGGAAGGAAAAATAGTCTAATTCCTTTTTAGACCAAAAAACCCATAATCTTTTCAGTACTGTTATTGGATACAGGGAACATGACTGAAATAATGGCAGCATGATAAAGGTATATTAATCGATTCTGTGCTGCTATTTCCAAAATAAGTATGCTCTGTTTGACAAAAAAAAAATGTACAGAACCAAATGTTATCATAAAATAGAAATATTGAACGACTGAACAAAAGAGGGCGCTAAGCAGCCATGCCGATATTTTTGCGAAAGACATTGAATTTTGAAAGCACTCCAAGCATGGCTCCAAGCATGGACGATTGGACCTATGACCCCATAGGTCCAATCGTCCATGCTTGGAGCCATGCTTGGAGTGCTTTCCTACCCCCATGTTCCAAGTCAGTGGAGAAGTGGAGGAAGTGAAGTTCATATTTCTTGCAATAATTTTTTTCCACAAGGGTTCCGCGATCAACGTACGTAACTTCACCTCGGATACATTTTCGTTACAGAGTTTCTCCGTAGAGCTCCTTTCATAATTTCCGTGGAAACATAAAGAAAAAGCATTTTGTATTGTAAATCAAAAGCTAACTTGTCTTCTCTAGTGTTATTGCTCACCTCACATGAAGAAAGATGTAACACCTATACAGCCTGTCTAAAAAAAAATGGTACAATCGAAAACGATTTGTTTTTCAATTTTAAATCTCAACACAAGTAAGTCGTTTTGAGCATCACATTAAAGAAAAAAGATCAGGCTTTCCAATACTTTTTGTTTCATCTCATTTGCTTTTGTCAATCCAGAGATAACTCTAGTTTACTGCGGAACACAAGAATCGAGTTCGTGCCACTTTCTGGTTGAGTGAGAACGGTGAAAGAATTAGTGTATTTCATTAAAACATGCAATAAATATTTTTATTTGTTTATTATTTATGAAAAGAAAATATTTATCATTGAACTTATTATGTTGACTATTAAAGCTTGTATCGAAAAAACCAGACTTCCTTTGTGTACTTTAATCTGTGTTTTGTTTCTTTTGCCAAGTTGCAATCTTTTGTGAGTTTCAAGACAGCATGGCACAGTACTCGAAACAACTCTGCCCATGCATAAAAGTGGCACAAAATCGATTTTGGTGTATCGCACTAAATTGATTATATCTCTGAATTGACAAAAGCAAATAAGATCAAACAAACACAATTGGAAAGCCCAGTCTTTGTTCTTTAATATTATGCCAAGTAAGAATGACCTATTTTTTAAATTTCAAATTTAACCAATTGTTTTCTGATTGTACCATTTTTTTTTAGACAGGCTGTAGTATACAGTTTAATCTTGCATCATGGGAGCGGGTACTTTGCATTCATCTAAATTATAACGAACAGTTCAACAATCTTTTTGTTTTGTTCGCATTTTTTTTAAAATTTTGTTTATTGCTCCATGTTTGCCGATTCTCCACCTAATTTAAGTTCTGCTTACTGGCAGTTCTTGTGGCGTGACCAGTACCCGACAACGCGCTTGAACTAACAAAATAGGGTCGATGCACGAAGATCTTGACGTCGAGCAGTACCAGAAATTCCATCAAGAAACCCCGGACGTTCTACCCGTACTATCCAGTTGTTTGAACCAGTCTGGCTGGACATGTCACCTCAAGCCAGTGCAGTGGACATCAACCGCGGGTGACCCGTCACAAGGACACCAGAAGAATCCAGAATGCACTGTTTACACGCGGCCCCGCGTAGCATGCCTGTAATGCCATCACTCGGCCGTACACAGGGGCACTTTTAACCGGTCATATCCCCCGCAAACCGAGGCCAGCTTCTAGGAAAGCCTTTTATTCTCGGCCCACTAGCCCCCCGGGTCATGTGCTCAGGAATTCTGTTACATGAAAGTATAATTTGCGGTCGGTTATAATAAATTGGAAAACAGATTATCATTGGTAACATTGCTGGGTCGGCCCACCCGGAATATTGACATACTGCGAAATGCCACTCTCTCCAAAAGCAAAATGTAGACCTTGATTTGGAATTTTCATTACAAAAAGAAATCTGAAGTTTCTTGACCCCACTACTGGCAAGCGAGGAAGGACGCCACAAACGCCCCAGTCCCATGCCCACACGTACTAACATGATCCCTATGTTCAATACAGGTATAATATCTTCCTTCGTATAATTATTGATGATCGTGTATTGTCACTAAGGGGCCATTCAGAATTTTCAATGTTTTAAAATTTCGACTTTTTTTCCAAATTATTTTGACCCACCCACCCACCCCTAATTTCGATTAATAAAAAACTGAACATGTACATGCACTTGCATGTACATATACTTGAACATGAACATGTATACCCATGCACATGGGTGTCTAGCCCCATAAATGTGGCCAATTTACTGGACTACCTCCGTAAACATAGGCCACACATCCACATGTACAAAAACGTGTCGCACTTTGTCAAATTTTGATTTTCACATTTAGCTTAGTTTGTTAGTTGTTTTTTTTTGCTTTAGAAGCATACTCACCTTCTTTATAGGCTAATCAGAAAGTGCTACCTTTTTCAGATGTCTAATTTTCGTGAAATTTTATGTTGAAATTTTGATACGCAAACGTGTGCAAATGAAACTGGAAATTTCACGAAAAATAGACATCTGAAAAAGGCAGCACTTTCTGATTAGCCTATGAAGAGGGTGAGTATGCTTCTAAAGCCAAACAAAACCCCTACAAACTAAGCCTAAATGTGAAAATCAAAATTTGACAAAGTGCGACACGTTTTTGTACAAGTGGATGTGTGGCCTATGTTTACGGAGGTAGTCCAATAAATTGACCACATTTATGGGGCTAATGTGTGTCTAGTTCAGTGACGGCGTGAAGTTGTCGGTCTTCCTCTTTTGCACTGGTGACCTTCAGTTTTCTTGTGTTTTGCCAGCTGATATGCTGTTGGGAATGACAGGTTGCAGTTTTGGAAGCCACAAAGATGACCGTGGTTTTGTCGTTTTCTGGATGAGGTGGATGACATGTGACATACGAGGTTGTGCCTGTCACGTGAGGTAGCTGAAAAAAACATTCGCTCGTACCCCCGCCCTGTTTGCAGGGCGTGGGTACGAGCGAAAGAAAAAAAAATCAGGTTTGGGCAGACATCACATCACAGGCTGCGGTCATCGTAGTCTTGGAGTCCAGTGGTTGAATAGTTCAGTTTTTATAGCGATTGGTAATCGACGCCCGCGGCGTGTTATATAGCCGATCTAGTACACCTGGTACCCTGCTGCCTCTGCACGGCCTAACCGCTACCAACGCCTGGTGTCCAAGTCTACTGAAAAACCACCTCCCTCTCATGCCACAGTTATGTATACACGTACATGACGTACATGTACAGTACATACAGGGGACGAAGTTGGAAAAGAAACACGTATCGCGATATCGGAACGCTTGCGCGTAGTTCAGGCAAGTCATAAGATCTATCTTTCTTTGTTTTTTTAAAAATCTTTTTTCCATGGAAAGTGAATTTCGATTTTCAATTATTTAGCTTGACCCACCCACCCACAATTTGGAAAAAAGATCGAAATTTTAAAACATTGAAAATTCTGAATGGCCCCTAAAAAAACCCTATTTTATAGACAATATTAACAACTCTTCACGACTGTGTTAGCGTCAATCCAGTGGGACTGAAATGGCCATTGGAGAGTTCTATAATATCAGGGATAATGAGATTATTCCCTGACACTGTTAGCAAAGGTGTGAAGTGTAACGAAGAATGACAAGAACGCTTATAAACGGAAAAGCTTGCCATTAATATGAAATAAATGAAGTGAAATACATTGTATTCAAATTTGGCATATTCAGTTCACAAAGATAAATTGGATGAAAATCACATTAATTAAGGTTGCACCAGTTCTATGGCATGTATCACAGTTTCAGAGTCGAGGGGGGGGGGGGGGTTGATCCCCTACCCTGTAAAAGTTATCCCTGAGAATGTTCGTTTAGAAATAAATATATATCTGACAGCGCGAGAGGGGGGGGGGGGCGGCTACAACTTAAAAGTTACCACAACCTTTTTCGTTCGTATCCATTAGTAAGCACTCTCATTAGTTTTATGAGCTCATTTGAATTAATGCTAAACACTTTAAACACAGTGCTTTGCGATATCTGTGATCCATAACTCCACATGATATAATTTTTTTTTAAATGTTAGCAGTTACCAGCAGCTCCCCGGGGACGAGTGGACTACTACCTCACCAAAGGAGGGCGCACTTAGGTAGAGTTGCGTGTTAGCCGCGCGCGCGCGATTTTAACTGGCGCTGCGCGCGTTATATTTTTTTTCAAAAAAGTTGTTCGGTCAACAGCGCCCTCGCCCTCACACCTCCTCAATTTTTTTTTTTTTTTTAAGAGCAGCACCAGGAGGGAAATTGCACCACCAAGGCATGAAGAAAGCACCAAGGCAAATTATGGAGGACACCAATGTACATGAGGACACCAAAAAAGCAAAATAGTACTCACCATGTCTGTACAATCCGAGCTGGAAGAAAAAAAAAAAAGCCGCGTGGCCGCGTCAATTCCGGAACTTTGGTGTGACCAGAGACCGAATACTTTTTTTTGGGCCTTATTTCAGTCCCTTGCAAAGTGCCCCGCCCCTTAGGCCCCTCTTTGCTTGTAGATGCACAAGTCACGGGTCACATGCATCGGGGGAGGGGGGGGGGCTGGATGTTACGATACAGCCGATTTGTTGTTTGGCATTTCTATAACGTTTGCAAAACGGGGCCGTATCATAAGTCCGACGCATCATAGGTCCTACGTCTCATAAGTCCGAAATTTCGGACTTATGAGGCGTCGGGCTTATGAGGCATAACATTTATTTATTCCGCCTCATAGGTCCAACGCCTCCAAAGTCCAACGCCTCCAAAGTCCGACGTCGGAAAAACGAGGCGTTTAATTTGTCGGACCTACGAGGCGGTGCAGCTATGAGGCGTCGGACCTATGTGGCGTCGGACTTACGAGCGGACCCCTGCAAAACAATATACAAGCCACTTTTCAGGCGAAAATGTTGAGCATGTGTGATTCAAGTTATTTCACGTCGGTAGTGCGGTAACCTTGTGAAATGTGGCGAATCTGGGGCTAACACTGCACCCCCTTCCCATTTCACTCCCCGACCTGTTCAGCCGCTTACTGATGTTATGATATTAGTACAATGGACCTAAACAATAATAAACTGTTAAAGTTCCTAAACTTATTCCCTAATTGCCTTAAAATGCAGGTACCAGATCCGCCCCTACTAATCATTCACGTCCGCGTCCGCCCTGCAACGATAGCTTATTGTTTTGATTCGAATGAAGTCAGTCTTGAGTCAAGTCTAGAATTGTCTCGAACCGCATCTTAATTTGCAAGTACAATCGCACTGGAAACAGGATCTTGGTTTGTTTTTGTGGAACCTTCGGAATGCATACGTCCTGCGGGGTTATCCCTTTTTTGTCTGGGAGGGGGAGGGTGGAGGGGTCGGGGTAAGAGATTCTTCTCCATTTGGGTGCACAAGAACTGCACCACACAGCTTTTTGACACACAATGACACTCAATTCGAGGTCTTCATTCCAATATCACGTCCCAGTTAACGATCGGAGCACAGAAAACGAGGGCACGTCCGCAGGAGCAAACCCGTGCATGCCAAGTATAAACCGCGAAACAAATAGTTAGTGGGGTGTCACTGCAGCCTGGTATAACGAGGGGAATTGGTGCACCGCTGGTTGTTGGAATTACACCAGCGGTGAGCGACGGGCTCTCCGCGCCGCGCCCCTCGGTACCCACACCTGCCGCGATACGCTGGTGACGTACAGCACGGCCAGCTCGGAGAGCTCGCGTAATCAATTTAGCCAGCATATCCGAGGCGAGATTTAGACTCGTATATACAACTTTATTTGGAGTTGCTTGATCTATTATTAGATGTGCTTACCCTGCAGATGGGTAGATCACATAACCTCTCGCCAACCAAATTGGAACCGCAGGTGGGTTGAGGGCGTTTCAAATTTTTTTTTAACACTGATTGCATTATTTTTAGAAAATGTGTCCCGCCCAACAAATGTCATTCCAAGCGAGTGCGATGTCGAAGTTCATGCAACTGCAAGGAGGGGTAAAGCACTTGTGTGTCAAGGAACTTTTCAGATCCAGAAGCAATTCATAGCAGGTGGATCTAGAATAAGCCATTGGTGTCCTGATTTGCCAAAAAAGTATCAAACCGTGCGAGGACACTATGAGCGAAGGTAGGTCCGTTGAACAACATCAAGCAAGAAGCGCGCGAGGCCACTAACAACAACCAAAATTATTTGAAAAATTCAACTTGTAAATATTACGCAAAATATTCATAGTGATTGCAAAAACAAAAGACCAGCTAAAACCATCAGCATCCAGTCAATCAACAAAAGAGAATGATAAGGCCAAGTTGGCCACGTTAATAGTTATCAAGCATTCGTGCAAAAAGACCATGGACAACTGCTGAGGTAATGAAAACTATAAACTGGCAGGTGCAGAAATTGGGATGGACGTTTACAGAAGAAGCACTAAATCCACTACCAGAGGAATGTTTAGCGGTCAAACGTGGTCTAAGTAACAAAGACAACCAAACCAACTCCTGTCAATAATCAGGATGGCCGGAACAGTTCGACCTTATGGCAGGTACCTACAATATTTCTCATCAATCAAACTTGTCACTTTGGTACCTGCACACGTTCTGTTACGGCAGTCTTTCAGCTCCTTTTGTGCGAGTCCATGCAGCCCAGATATTTCAACTGTTGATCCGTCCGTGGGGAATTTTTTTTCAGATGACCTAATTTCGCGTCAAATTGTCCAAGCAATGCTATACGGCCGGGGCAAACAGTTGGGGGAAAGGTCAAGCCAAAAGTGGGTCATGTGTGGCTTTTGTCCAACTTTTAAATAAAGTGAATATTCTCACAGTCAGAGAACCCTTATAAAAGATCTTTTGGCAACGCTTCAACGTCATGAAAATCAGGTCCATTATTAAATCAAAAAGAGTCACAGGGTTCAACAAACTATCATGCAGTTCGTGGCCATATTCTGAACACGCTTGAGAGTATTATTGGTTGCTAGAGCAATAGCCTAGTTGCGCAGTTACAAAGTTTCATGCACGTCCAGTCAAAAAGGAAAATTGGCTGCTGGTTTAAACAAGCTCGAAATGATCCCGGAAGCTGCGGGCCAACGCATTTGTGTTCATGCACGTGATAGTGCCATGTAATTTCTGGAACGGGTAGTGTTTTCAGTACAAAAAATTAAATTTTTGACCACAGTGATCCAACAGTGTTTTCAGTACGAACATCTGGTGTTTGACTCTAGTGGCCCGATTGTCACGACTGCAATAAATTTGGTAGGCGGTCAGTAGAGACCCATCAAAGTGTCACAACAACCTGAGACACGAGTTGATATATACCCATTTGTACGGCCTATAAAAGAGACAAGGTGATTTAGAGCCATGCAAGGCCGTTGCTGACGTTTGTTTCTAACTAACTAACTAACTAAAGATCCAACTAACGGAGAGGCACAAGCATTTGTAGAGCTGCAGTCCGCAGCTAAAATGGAAGACTTGAAAGTTCTAAAAGTAGGTCTAGTACACGATCTGCACTGGGATCGGTTCAAAAGTGACTTTTGATGTGCCTGGGTGAATGGGTTAAAACAGCTGGGCGTTGATTAGTCTGCACGATTTAGGGTTTACTGGGTTATCTGGAATGAGGATACAGTCGGACTCAATTTTCAGACCTAATTCAGGTCTGATTCGTCAGCAGGCCTGGTGCTGGGTTTGCATTCTACCCCGGATAATCATTTGACAGCTGGGTGTAAATTTGTTTACCCGGTGTGGGAGCCTAAATTGACACGAACTATTCCTTCGAAATGCTTCGCAGTTGGGCGTTGATAAGGTTCCGTGCATTTTAGGCTCTGGGTGACGGTGTGGGAGTATCATATACCCCTCACCCTTTGGAGATGGTAATGGGATCACGTAGACTGTATACCCACTTTACACCTATAACCTAGACCCTATGAAGCAGCTGGGTACCGACCGATAAAGGTACTGGGTACTGGGTGTCGGCGTGGTACCATTGTGATACCCGCTGTTGTGAAAAATGTCAGGTCTGGACTTGAACAGCGGGAGCAGTAATCACCGCACCACATTTTGCTGAACTTTCCCATTTTGTGATCTTAGTTTTCTTCCTTTATAAATCTTGTTAACGACTTGAACACGAGAGATGGCACGCAGGTGAACGAGTCTTTTGAATTAACTATTGAAAGATGAACGATACAAATACACTTTCCAGAATGAGTAAATCACTACAATAGTAACCACATTTGGAGTTTGAAATACTCCACAGTCCTTTCTTGTTACAATCAATTTCTTCAATCATTTTCTGACCGTGGATGAAAGCGTGATACGTATACATTCCCCAATAAAACAATGACACCCATTGACACCCAACTTCAGGTTATAGTATGCTAGCAAACACGTAAACCACAACAGAACACACATACACAGAACCCAAGAAAACAGACCTACAAATCAAGTAAGTACACAAATCAGCTAGCCTACTCCTTTGATAACATCACTGCTGTGTCATGAATACGGAAATTGACATCATCATAAAGCTATCAAAGTGCTCAAGCTCACGGTATCAAAACGCCTCCAGATTTGCAAACAAAAATTAGAAAGTGATGCATGAGGCACACAAGGTCTTGCATTGACTTCTTGTGCTGGATTCATTGGCTGACTCGGTCTTTTTTAAACAAAAATCGTCGGTTACAAGGCGGAAATTTGGTTCGTGAGAAAAAAGAGACGCGACAAAATGGCTTAACGAAACTTGTTCGTTTGTTAACAAACAGAAAACGCGAACCACCCACCATATTGAACGTGGATATAATGTTTCCAGAATTATAATCCTCACATTGGCCCATAATTTATTGAAATGTCCGTTTGCTAATCCGTTATGACTGAAAGTTTGTCGGTGGGCTCCCCGTGCCATTAAACGCTTTCAACTGTAAGCATATACTCTCCATAATTTTAGGTTGAAACGCAAACTGCCAACTTCACCCATGCTTCACTAGCAGTGCAAATCCAGTCTACAATCCAAAAAAGGTCATTGCCCAACCCAACCTTAGGGACTACTACATCACTTTGAAAAAAAATCCCAATCGGGAACAATGTAAAATTTCCAACAAATAACACTGAATTAATGGCCAGACTCGGTGTATAGAGAGGTTTCGAAAATTGACGTTGAGAGAGCCGTTGCTGAAGTAAAGGGTGAGTGGGAGCTTTGGGCTTTTGTTTTGTTGGGTGGGAGGGCAAACTGTCAGATCGTATTTGCGAGAATCTGATAGAATTCAATCTCCTTCTGGGTCGCGGTCTTTCCCCTCTGCAATTACCTGTATCGCACGGGCAATCTAATACACGTAGGCAATAGCCCAATGGGCTTGTTTTCTGTGTACCCCATGTCAAACACTTGCTTTTTTCTGCGACCGTACGGCAAGGTCCCAATGCTGTAACAATCACCAATCTTCAAGTTTTTATCTTCGAAAAAGCCTTTAGGAAAAAAATGACTTCAGTCATTTGCCTCCACTTTCCAAACTGACAGCCTGGGTCTTTGTGGGCCAACAAGAGTATTTAGTTCTCCCGTGGCCCTTGATCGTTTAAAATTAGACCGCTGAAATAATTGCCATTTTTGTGGCAAATCGTGCGTCCAAAACTTTCCAATTGAGATCGTTATCAGCACACGAGACGGCCAAGTTATTCTGAAAGCCTTGACAATAGATTTGACACCGGCGTAACAAGATTTTGAAACAAATCCCCCAAGGGGACGAAAGTAACTTTTTAAGAAAAAAAACTTTGTTCTTGGATTTGTTTCCACCCAGATTTCTTTTTAAAAGGTGGATTGAAAAGGTGGATTAAAGGGGTGTTCCACTTTTCAAATTGTGCTCTAATTTCGTATCTATACAAGGCCGTATATATTCATACCTGCACCAAAATGGGTTGAAACAGAGATGTTCATACTGCATTTGCCCTGTTAGTAAACAATATACTACTCGAAACTCGTTGCAGGTGACAGTACAGGGCAAATGAGTTCAACTTAAGTGACTCCGCAGAAGCAATCCGAGCAGGTGTAGAAACAACGTATACGGAGCGATGACAAAGCGCACCTGCACGGCTGACGGACAGCGACTCTTGCCCGGTCATTCTCGGGACAAATCTTGACTGAGTTACGGCAAAACTATGAGGAATGTTGGCCTTTGGGGTGAAGAGCATATTGACAATTTTGGGGGATGATTTCCTTTGACTTCACGGTAATTCCATTCCTTAAAGGGTTCAAGATATGATTTTTTTTTTACTCCTCTTAAATATATGAAACGATTTGATATTCCTTTTTGGTTAATCTTATTGAAAAGTGCACTTCATTAAACATTTAAATTTGTCCATGCTTTTCCGGACAACTGAGGTCGCTGTTCATGTGATGTCATTTCAGGAAGACACTGTTCAGTTTAGGGGTTTTCGGTTCAGATTGTGAACCCAAAAACGTGTTTATTGAAAACATTTGTTATAAAAGTTTGGTCATTTGCTTACATCCACGTACTAACACAACAACGAATCACCAATGAAAACAAATTTACAACGGCAAAAAGTTCCAAAATTCTGGCAACTTTTGGTGCTGAAGTAGCTGTAACATTGAGGTTTCTGCCTGAATGACATCACACATTTGCTCATGAACAGCAATTCCCTTAAGCTGAAAACGAAAAAGGCACCAAAATACCCTTGAAAACTTGTAAAACGAAAATGGAAAATAAGCTTAAAATGTGACACAAAGGTGCATTTTTAGGATTGCATTAAAACGATTACATTGCATGGCCCTTTAAGAAGCGATACTCGGTTATCCCAAGGATAATGGAAACACGCAACCCCGTTTTTCATTAAAGTAAACAAATAAATCAACAAAATAGAAAATACAATTGAAAGAGTGAAAAGAAAAAAAGTCTCGAATTCTGAACTGGAGATTGCCAGTTCTAGGAACTAGTGAATAGACTGTTTCTTTTCTGAGCTATATCCAGTGACCACAAAGCGTTACAGCTTTAGAGCGAACCCGGAACGGTGGTTTCTAATAGGATATCAGCCAAGCCTGCTTTTCTAGTAAACGGTTTAAACTTTCCATATACATGTAGTACTAGTGCGGTGCAGACGAAAGGAGCAGTGGTTTGACTCAACCGCAGTTATGATTGGAAGATAAAGTGCAAGTTAGAGAGGTTACGGCGGGGTTCATAAATTATCAATTCCAAACATGTACAGGTGTGGAAATGACGGAGGGAAGCGATATACAGTGCACCTGGACAACCGACAGAATCTCCTCGCGTATATGCCTATGTAAACTTTGGCAGGTGGATGTTACAAAAAGGCCAAGCGGAATGGGCTGTGTAACCAGGGTGTAACTTAGGAAAATAGTCATACCTCTCACCGTATCGTGCAGGAACGTTTTACTCAGCCAGCTACACGGATCATTCAACTCTTTAAATGGAAACAGTCCCGGGGCCATTCCCGCCGAATCCCCGGAGATATACACGCATGCTTCATACGCCAAGCCTTTCCCTCCCTTTCTTTCATCCGGGTTTCAAACCAGGACTGTGATTTCCTGTGTGCAACATTGAGTTTACATACAAAGTGACATTTCGTCTGTCAGCGTTTGGGGAAGTTTTGCCCGAGTTACGGAGCGTCTGTTGCCCTAGTGTACAGCCCGGACGCTTAACCCTCCTCCCCCGTGTCACGTCCCATGACTGTTAGTGCTTATCTCCGCCTATTACACACCATGTCCTTACCGATTCAGACTCACGATATATCAAGCCGATGCCCCCATATAAAATGAACCTGTCAACGGGTTTCTTTCAGTAATATTTCCCGACTGCGAATGATTTGCCCAGAAAATTATCGCTTTTCAAAACACTGCACGCGCCCGGTTCCCTAAGGATCGGCCTCGGACCTCGAAAGGGTACCGGCTTTCAGCGATCCAAATTCCTCCGGGGACTGCTGTTCTAAATATTAGTGGGAAACAACGCCGTAACGGGGCGAAACTGATGACCCACATCTTTAAAGGTCACTTGGATTGGCGACACTTGCGACGATTTTGACGAAATTTCGAGAGGCAGTTGAGGTTGACACGCCCATAAAACTGATTGAGTTTTTTTGTATATTCGGCTCATTTAATGGGTTAATAGGGATCATAGAACGTGCCAAAGACATGAACGCGCTGACAAACCTACTGACTGCGTGCTGGCAAATGTGGCCAACGCCTTTCGAGCTCTTTCGCAGAACCACAGGAGGTCGCTAGACCAAAGACCATTTTAGCAGACCGGCCACTGGCAGCGATGATGTCCAAAAACACACACGAAAAGACCTTAATGTTTGTACAACTGAATAATCGCAATGAAAAAGCTATTGTTGAATAATTCAAAAGAATAATTCTTTGATTTCTATTTATGATTTCTATGATCTCCAAAAGATTCTGACTCTTCTGATGGTTCTTAGGCCGTGTCCCAAACGGGCTTCAAGAGCCACGGCTAAGTCTATTGTAAGTGGGATGAAGACCCAGACGATAGCTCTGTAGGCAAAAAAATCGGACGTGGTCGGTGTCAGGAAGGAGCAGCTATCTCGTGGCCAAAACGGGCAGGTTCCGAAGCTTTGCTGTAACTTGCTGAATCCACATTTTAGGAGTACAATATTTCACAATAATGTTTGCCTTTAAAAACTCAGGCTGCGGTATGCCTTATCATTCAGATTTGGACATTTTTTTTTTTTTATTTCGGGTCTGACAAGTCATGTATCTTGATATAGTGCAGTCATGGACCAGCGTTTCAAAATACCTTACTTATCATTTTAGGCTGAGCATCCATCATACCCGAGGTTGGCAGGTGACAACCGGCTGGGAGTTCTCCGGTCCGGTGGTCCACGGCAGAGTTTCATCAACAAACGGTCCCACTTCAGGCCTCCCCACACAAAAAGCCCAACCTCTTCAACTCTCTCATTATCAACAAAGCACTCCAACAACAATCTCAACATCATAATTCTGTCCGAGCGGTCATTGCCTCGCGTTCCAGACTCGAAGCCCTCACGGGTACAAGAAGAGCTCACAAAACCCCCTGTCCGGGGTTTCCTTGTAGGCCTACTAGTCATGAATACCGAGGGGGCGTGGACTAACAATGTAGTCCCAATGGGCCCTCTAGGCCGTCGCTGCTAACGCGGCTGTTAGCCCTCTTATATAAACTGCATGCAATGCTTCACGTTACTGTCATGGCGATTTCCCTCTAAATCCTTCCACTTAAGTTTTCCTTTCATGGTTAAATTAAATTTGGTAACAATTATTCGTGATCTTTTAGAACACGAATGCTCTTTTTGGGAAATATATAATTGAATGTAATTCGGAGGGAAAGAATGACCGAAAGGAAGAAAAATTATGACAACATCCCTCGCTCCGTGAACTTCGAGGCTGCACTTTTAAACCCCAGCCTTTGTCCGTCGTACGAGTATATCCAGTGTCCACGTTGTCCTAAGTTGCATCTGCCAATCGCCTTGTCCATCATGCGCGGATGTCGTAACGCAACTTGGGCTCATTTCCGTCAATTCTATCATCGGTGACGAAGCACAGCAAATCTGGAAGTGCTGAAGTATATAAGATATTTTGAAATTCGCCTATTTGCCAGTTTGTTTTACTCACTATAACCGCCGTTTTGTTTAGTTTCCTCGGTCTTTTTTTAATGTGTGGTGCAAACAAAGTATGTAATACCGAAGTAATTCCAAAGCCAAACTCAAAATGAATGGCGAACAAATTCTTTGAGACGGAACACCCTAAAAACCATGTAGTTGTTGTACCCATTGTGCATTTTCTAGTTTCAGTTTTACAATGTCAACCTGGTGTTACCGTCAGTGTCACAAGTTCACGACAGGCGAAGAGCAGTGCTTGTTGAGAGGCCAGCACTCAGGTCTTCACAAAGTTAAAGGTCTCAAAACATTGATAAAGATTCGTGAAACCGATAATCCACATTGATGCCTTGCTCCCATCTCACGCCCTACAATCAGAGAAAAAGGACACCATTGTAAAAGCGCCACAGACGTATTCGTCCTCTCTTCCGTGAAGGGAAGCCTCCATGCGCAAGGTGATATAAGTCAGCGCCGTTTTGAATTTGGAAGGGGAAAAGTTGAAACGTTTCCATGATTTGATCAAGACAATACCCAACTTATTCTACTCAAATATAACTCACAAAGGCAGTGGGACGCTCCCAAATTTAAACTCGAAAAGAAGCAGGGTTTTCAAATTACACTCTCCTTAATTTACCTCGAACATTTTCAGTGTGAAAGTTCGAAATATTTGTTTGACAACCAATTCCTCTGCAATGACCCAATACAAACATGGGCAACTTCCAAGGGGGTCGTCCTCCTTTACCACTTTAAGCTGCGCCCACGCAGGAGGAAGACACTTACGCCTAGTTCTGGGGAAGTTGAATGCAACGTACATTTTTGACGGATGAGTATTCTTACTCATCGGTTTTTATCGGCGAACAGAGGCTCTGCGACCAGTCTCCCCGACGAAAGAGTGAATCATTATCAGGTCAGGAGTAAGTTCGGGCCTTATCCAAAATCTTGACCTGCAAAATCATTGCTGGCAGAAAACCGACTTGAAAGAAATTTAAGAAAAGGAGCCTCCACATACCTAACATCTCATCATCCGAGACGAATTGGTGCTAGAAAGAAAGGATAAATCCATCCTTGAATTGATCTCCCTTCCAAAACTAACTACAAACACAAACTGCGAAAAAAACCCACCAGATTTGCGGCTCTTCTGCCTTCGAATTTAGCTTTTAAACACCCCACAAGCTTGCATGCAGTTATCTGTTGCATCTTTAGTGCTTTTGATGGAATAAAAATAAAACCTATGGAGTAAAATGGCAAAAACCACACTGCAAATTGACCTGTATTTAACCAGTTTAGGTCACGTCATATCAGCGTTTACAATAATTGTTGGGGTTCGGGAAAAACAGTGGAAAGCCAACGACGAAATACAACGACGGCCAACACCAAGATGCCCAGAATAGGCCCGCGTCGGCACGGTGTCAGTGACACTGAAACATGCAGAGACCAGACATAGTCCCGGATTGGCTGACTTCAATGCAACCACTATGGTGATGCCCTTGTTTTCTGACCGCCCGGAAAATCGACAACCAAAACCAAGTTGGAATCTATTTGAATTTCCAAGCGCGACAGAAAAACAGGAAAAAGAAACCTCTCGGGGAATCTGCACATACACCAAAACAGTCCACCAATACCACATGGTGAATGTTCATGGTTTAACAACAGGGGCTATTATTGATAACGTTTGGAGCAAAGGTATATAATACATGTAGTTCAAATTTCTTTGGATCAAAGACCAACCTGTTTTTGTATTTATCAGATTAATTCAATCGCTAAGGCAAAGAACTAAATGGCCTAAAGCCCGGTTCATACTTCACGCGAATGCGAATGCGAAGCGAATTTGATGTGACGAAGCATTCGCTGCGAAATTCGCCCGAGTTGAAATATGTTCAACTTTTACGAATTCGCAGCGCGAAAACTTGCCACGCCGTCACTTATTCGCGTTCGCTTTCGCGCAGTGTATGAACCGGGCTTAATGTAAGCATAGTGGTAAATATTGCGTTGTATCGTGAAATAACCCGTAAAAATCGTATTTTATTTTTAGTACACTGAAAAGTTGAACAAAGAAATTGACTGGAGCGGGGCTTGAATCTGCGAACTCCGGAATTTCTTTGTTCAACTTTTCAATTGTTCTAATTCACCTAGTCAGTTTCCCTTGTTCATTTGAACATTTGTACTTTTAGTTTAGATAGTTCTACACTATGTTGATCTTGTCCTGCTGTACTGGCAGTCATGTGGCAGAATACCCCCCCCCCCCAAGTAACATTGATAAGAAGGATCTCCGCCCCTCCCACCCGGCTTATTTAGCTTCCCTTACAATTATACACAAAACCTGCCAATTAATACATCCTCCAACGCTAAGACGCCCGGCTCAGCCAGGTTCCAGTGCTCATCTGGGGGATTCTTCACCTTCGGATTGCCTAATACTTGATGAACTCACATATCCTGTGTACAACCAATCAGGTTAAGTTGTTATACTCCCGGTGACTGTAGATAGAGGGCAATTTCCGGGAATAATATGAGGAGATGACTATTGATAAGTTGGACTCGTTATCATGACAGTGGCTTCAGGCATGCATTACGCGATTTTAATCATTTTCAATTTAAACATATCGATTTTGAAACATTTTTGAACATTTCCCATTCCTGTTTTCGTTTCTAGTACAAGGTTGGGGTCGAATTCAACCTTGCAGTTCGCTGAGAGGATCACCCCCGATTAAAAGCCAGCAACACTGGGGGAAAAACCCACACACCACGCCAATTAACAAGACTAGTGGTTGACCGCAAATGAACTCTTACTCTGGCAGGCCGAACGCTGTTACATTGCCCGGTAAGTGTCCGGTCGCCACGCGTCGCGATACCGTCACAGCTCACGCTGCCAAAACCCCTATAATGAGTATTTTTAGGATATTGTTAATGATCACTGCCCTTGAAATCTGCCAAAGATGATTGTATAGTGCGTGATTTAAAAGAAAGGTAGGGGAAATAGCGCGATCGGGAGGTCATCGACTGCTAAGTCATTGACTGCGTATATCGTTCCGTGCTGGCGGCTGTAACTAAGGCCAAAAAAAAAAAGTCTCCGGTTTCTGGTATGCGCGCGCGTCGCCGTAGCCATGCGCGTCGGCAAAATGAAAAAGTTTTTTTTTCAATACAAGATGATGTTTCAAAACCGCCAAACTCACTGGAAACCGGAGACTTTTTTTTTTTGGCCTAATCTGGAGAGAATTTGTCATCGATTAAAAAGAAGTTCTTTTTATTTGCCAGCACTTCATCATGCTTCTCAAGGGCACGAAGTTGACGGAGTGTCGAGACTTGAGGGCCGGTAAAACCCAAGAAGACTGGGTGATGTTTACGAAGGTCCAAAGCTCAAGGAACCATATAAAAACCAGGAATTCAACCAAACAAGGAACAGGGTCATTTTTACGACCATTAGGGCCTTGTTTCTCCAAGTTACTTTTGGACTATCTCTGTCAAAACAGGAGAGGGCTGTAGAAAATGAAGCGCTCTCAAAACAGAAAACATACCCCATTTGAACTTCCAGGACCTGTAGCCTTCTTGTGACTGTGTCGAGGTGTTAAAAGTCCTGTCGGTTTAATGGCAGCCATCCATAATGCAAGACGTCTTGCTCATATCAGCATGCGCGATCTGTCTCATTACAAGGAACGGATATTCTCCAGTAGCAACAGGAAGGGGTGCGGTTCGCGTGATTGATGTGGTTTTTACTTGTCACGAGAGAAAGGAAGTTGTTTCCTGGGACGTTGCACCTTGTCGGCCTTCTGAAATGAACCACTGCGATCCCACTGCGATTGACTGTTTGGACTGGTTCGGGGTGTTGGGGCGTACGGGTGGGGTGACTGCTCTATGTTCTGACACCCCTATGTTCCGACAACCTGCACATAAGATTTTGTTACTTCCAGTTAGGGTTAGGGTTAGGGTTGGGTTAGGGTTAGGGCATAGAGCAAGGAACAGTTCCTTGCTCTATGGTTAGGGTTAGGGTTAGGGTGAGGAATAGGAATATGTGCATTTATGAACATAGGGGTGTCGGAACATAGGGGTGTCGGAACATATTAGAGGTGTTACCATACGGGTGAGGGTCGGGGACTGGGAACCGGGCCGTTTCTCCGCGGTCAAGCGTCTGGTTTTAGATCAAAAACTGAACAAATAGTAAACACGAGTCTATGGGGGGAAATGATTTAGGGCTTTCTTGGAATCTTTTTGAAATTTGAAAATGTTTAGGAGTGACCGTGTATATATATACATCATTGGCAAAACACCGGGATCAAATGATATAAAAAAGCCCATGCAACTGGATCGAGTGGATCTCATACAATCTGATGTAGTAGAAGGGTTCAGGCGTTCCAGTCTCATTGACATGCTCACATTTGGGGAGTGGTGGGGGAGAGAAAGTTGACGTGAAAGCGAGAAGAAGGAAGCCTGGAAATCAGTGGAAATTATTTCGAAACAGGCTTGAATGGGGCAATTTGTAAATAAACCAAGCGACAACTGATTCCCAACTCGGAGAAAAAGTACAGTCACATCTCGCATCATGCTCGTAAATCAGACTCCACCTCGTGATTCTACTAATCACTGTTTCCAGAAGGGGTTGTTACTTCGGGAAAACACTGGAAAGCAAACAACACACAAAATAATTATCCTGCGGTCTGGTTTGGACGTTGCCCCCCCCCCCCAAATCCATGACCCCGGGCACTCTGCGGCTTTTCCTAACTGTATGATACGTCTTGGCGCAAAGAGCGTAAAGCCCTGACGTGACCAGAACGGCCAGCGGAAATCCCAATTTCAGGGGTGTTTAACTTGTCCGTTGAGGTTATCGGTTAGTGCCTCGCTTCTGTCCCCCGGGGGATATCACTGATTAGCCGTGATGGCACACACACCATTGGTCACGATTCCAAAACCTGCCTGGTGGTTTTTTTCTCTAAATATCAAATGAAACAGACAAACAACAAACAGTCGGAAAACAAAGAATGTGAATTCAAGATGGCGTCCGCCGGGTACCAATCGCACAGTTTGGACACCACTCTCCCCCATTTACATACGGTTTTAACGGGAAAATGGGAGTTCCATGTTAATGAAGATTAACAGTAATCTATTAAATCGGTGGTATGGGATGGGACCACAGATTTTACTATTAATTAATGGTAACATTGTTTAGGAAATTTGGATAAAGGACCTTGTCTTGTCATCACACCATACTTCCAGTAAAATTTGTAACGGTGGAAGAAATACACTTAGGTTCAATAGACCGAATTTATTCTTACTAAGAGTTGCGTTGTGTGAGTCAACAACCTTTCCATGTTATGTTGTCCAGCAGTGTCGTCCAACGCGATTGCTTACCAGATATCCAGAACTATCGCCGGTCAGATACGTTGATGACTGCATCTAATTCGTGATAAGTTGTCAGAAAACATTAGCTGACCTTAGCCTCGACAAAAATGTTCCGGCCCCTAGACAATTTTATCACTTGGCAAGTGTTTTGTTGTTGCTTCTGAAGAAAATAAAATGATTCATCTCATCTCAAGCAGCCATTTCAGATGAACCTTATCAAATGTAATTGAATTATGGAAACGTTTCCCAAGAGGCGGTCCCTTTTTTCGGTTTTTCTTTTCCGCTCAATTACTAGCGGCCGGGGTCAAACTAGGACGATGAAGCGATGTTCAAATGGTCCCCAATACGCACGGGTAGTTATTGAAACAAGAAAGCTTCGTGTACTATTTTGGTTTGCTTTATTTTGTTTTATTATAGGTTTTTCCACTCAGAGTTTTGGTCAGGCCAGTTTAAAAAACTACCAGCGACTGAAAAGATCCCCCTTTAATTTTGTTTGACAGAGAGAAGACAATAGTTTTTTTTTTCTGAACACATCGGGTGACTACATTTTGTTTCTAATAAACATGTATTAATCAACAGTCTACTGAATAGTACAGGGCAAGGACCATAGTCACGTCGACCGGCCCTTGATGCCTGCCGGACTCCCGTCAATCGACTGTGACAGTGACTGATGTAATAACAGTGTCCCGCAGGAGACACCAGAGACGCGGCCAGTCAGGTCTGATTTGACGGACACAAAGAGAAATGCAGAGAGAGCCCGGGCAGGGGAGACTTTAGGGAGAGAATTCCGAAGAGAAAGTGGCTTTGACATTTCAGGCCGGTCGGCGACGCGGCTTTTCCCCCCTGTGTCCTCCCCCATTGCCGCAGATGGGCGGGCTGCTCAGGAAAGACATGTCACCTTTGATTTGACTGTAGAGTAGGGTCGGAGACTCAAACTGTAAATCGAGTAAAGGATCTACAGTTTATAATGGACCCACTGCGTGCAGTGAGTGAATAGTCAGTTACTATCTGTTTTACTTGGGGAACAAACTTTAGGCGGGGGTTGGATGCACCATGCACGCACCCTACAAGATGAGGCCTATGTTTGTCTCAGAATGATCAGTGTGTTCCAAAGATGAACAAACAACAGCAATACAGACGGAGAGCGAGAGATGTCAAATTCCTCCAGTCGCCTTGAGTAAATAATAGCCCTTTCTGATCGTTGTACTAGTAAGAGGGATATTATAAGAGAGGTAGGTCTATGGACTGCAATGAATCACTTTCACCTTACACAACTTGTTTTCGATTTCGGTTATCAAGGCGTTAAAATCATCAAGTGGTGTCTCAACGTAGATTTAATTTTGTGTGTGTGTTTTTCAATGACTCCGAACTCAAAAATGATGTTTAAATGATGATCTTTTGTTCACAAACAAATTGGTTAAAGTGGCCAAAATTGCCTCAGATCGCACCAAAGGGTGTCTAGAATTCCATTTTTTTGGCGGGCCCATAACCCACGCCGTTACGGCTACGTACGCGATCGGAATAATTCCAATCAATGTATGTCCCCCTGCCCTCCCCCTCCCCCACTTTTGAGGAGCGATTGACCCCCCCCCCCGCTTCGCACAGACAGTGACGCGCCTATGGAGGACAGAGGATGTTGGGTTTTATAATGTAATGATCCACCCCCCCCCCCACACAAAAAAAAAGGGGGGGGGGATATATTAATCATCGCAGATTTTGCAGTAAATGATGTGACCTCCCAGGTTTCCAAAACTACCGGTACCAGGACAGACACTTCTCTTGCTTGCGCCCGCCCAGTTGCTCTGCTCCAAGTACAATTTCTAGGAATGTGGAGGAACGGAGCGGGTCTAGTGCAGGAAAATCTCATACGCGTGACGCCTAAATGATAAACACATCCATCAACGCGAAATGTTCATGTGGGCGGGCTTTGCCGGTGCGTTTCACTCATCGGCGACCACTTGAACTAGACCCCGCCGTGGGACGGCCCTGGTTGACTGTGACGATTTCCCTGCGGTAAAATAAAAGCCAAAAACCCATGACCTCTGGATATCCGTGTCCTCCTTATTCTCGAAAGGTGGTCCCAAACTATAAAAACCTGCAAAATCACTCTACTCTGGGAAAAACATGAATGACTTTTGGCTGCACCTATTAAACAGGAAAATCGTGGTTACATTAACTCTAAACACAACATTACGGATTAAAAACATTATGGATAAAAAAGACAGATTTGGACGTAGAAAGAGCCCAGTTTGTTAAAGTTTAATGAAATAAAATATGGTGTATATAAAGGAAGCAGAAAAACTAATTTCGACTGTAAATTAATCTCAATGGCCCTTAAAGGGAATATACAACATTTGCAAACATCGAAAAATAAAACTACCAAGTTTTTACGAAATACCTTACTAGGATGTTGGTAAATGACAGTCTAAAGCATCCTGTAAAGTTATGGCACCTGGTGTGAAGTCATTTTCAAGAAAATGGTATTTTGTATACATTTCCAACTGTGGTCGGCCGACCACCGTTGGGAAAACCTAATTTTCAACTGCTGCTCCAAATTTACCTTTTCTTCAGTCCAAATTTTGTTTGCTATTGGTTGCATGTTCATGAACGGGTGCAGGCCAGCTAGACTGGTTCCCTTACCTTACAATTTTCTGGCATCTATAAATTGATCCATTTATCTTTAGTGGAGTCAGTGAACCAGACTACTTGAACGTTTTTGTTTTCTTCGTTTTTCCAACATTTTCGACAAAAAAATTCAAACATGTCAGTGTAACAATATTTGATCTATTATACTATACCCCTCAAATAGTTCATTTCTGAAAATTACAGCAAATGCCAACGATGTACATTCCCTTTAAAATGAGATGAACAATCGCTCAACTTCGTGCACAATGTCAAATTTGCAGAAGGTTACACTCCGTGGAGAGGGGGCACTCAATGGGATTCTAACAATAGCAAGCTCTACTTTTCTGCCTTCCTCCAACATTCTTAGCGAAGGGTAGCCCAAGGGAGGTGGAACGCCCCCGAGTGGAAGTGCTCCGTCCCATGCTCCACCTACGCACGCCACTGCTCAACATTGATCAAAATACAAACTGCCTAAACCTTACTCGAATTAACCAAGGACACATTAACATTCCAAGATGAATTGCTTAATTGCAAAACCTTAATCCAAAAAGTGGTCGACAAGACTATTAACCGTTTTGTCATTGTCATGTTTTTGTAAAACAACACTCTAAAATACCCGTTTATCGCTTTTTACAATTAAACAAAACCCAAAAAGGTAAATGTATTTTTTGTGACCTAATACCGTTTGACCGTTTTACAAAAATGTAACACTTACTAACACGACACAACGGTCGATGGTTTGTTTACTTTTTTTGTTTGTGAGGAAATCCAAAACGGTAAAACAAAATAACGGTATGTACCGGGATTAAGGAATAACACTACTGCCGTTTTTAGACTTTACAAACGCTTTGTTCACAATGGGTTCACGTTTCACATGAGTTTAAAGATTTGTAAAAACTATATATATTTTCCAAGACTCGAAAGGGTGAGTGAACGACACTGGAGCAAAAATCTGGTATTGATTGAATTCCCTGACAAGTGGACAGGAATCGTATCTGTTCGTTCCCATTATACTGACGAGGGGCGGAATAGCACATCTGCCAACAGGCGATTTGTAACGGCACGCACGCACTATAAGGCCTAGGAGAGGCTTCGTGATTTGTCATGACTTTGACGATCGATTGAGGGAAAGAAAATAACAAATTTAAATTTCCAAGGGAGAGCAAAAAAAAGGGGGGGGGGAAATGCACCGGATATCTCGATTAATTCACGGGGATTTGGAGTGGAACAACCAAGTCATGGCACAGATATTACGGGGCAGGCGGACGACCTGCTGTTGCAGCGCGAACATCTCTTGAACTGAATGTTCTATCCACGCAAACACAGCTGACGGTGGGTAAAAAAAACACGGACAAGGCAGCCGCACGATGGTGAAACGATGTCAGAGTTGCTAAATGAATCACAGGTGATTATGATGGGTGAAGCGAGTCATTAAGCCGCGATCATTATCCGACAACAGGTGGAATGTTTACAACTGTTGTCTTGAAAGATCTCTCTATTATCTCCGTGAACTACTTTTACTGTGCCAGGGCTCCAAGTGTTTATATATAAGAAAATATTGTTGTATCTCACACACCTAACAAAACAAATATCATGGGTGTTTTTAAAGGTTTCTTAAATGAACATCATAAGTGGGTGTTGGACTGTAATAGTCCTGCATGCATCATGCCCTAAGAAACCCCGCCAACATGCAAACATAAAACGTAACATACGCGAGGAGTTCAACTCATTGCTCTCAGTAAAGTCCAAAGAATAAGCTAGTTTGCTTTATTGTCCCTCTGTCATATTTGTCTCTCCCAGCAGAAAAAAGGCACCAGAGGCTCAATTAGCTTACAAGGGCAGTCTGCCGTCATCGAACCAAAAAAAAAACTAATTAAGAAGTGCAAACACAAAAACCAAACTGCAAAATTATTATGAAATACCTTACTTGACTGTTAGTGAATAATAGTCTCAAGCATCCTGTGAAATCATGGCACCCGGTGTGCTGTCATTTTCAAGAAAAGTGGAATTTTTGCATCAATTTCTGACGATGGTCAGTCGACCATCGTTGAAAAAAACGCTGACGATTTAAATACTATATTAAATACTGCCCCCAATTTACCAAATTTACTTTGACCACATTTTGTTTGCAATCGGTTACACATAATGTGAACGGGTGCAAGCTAGCTAGTCTGGTTCCCTGACCTGACAAGTCCCCGACGTCTGTAAATTGCTCCGTTTCATCCGAAGTATAGGGTCAAGGAACCAGACTACAATAACAACAATTTGTTCTTGTTTTTTTTCCCAGCATCGATGAACACAAAACTTTAAAGAGGTCACTGTGACAATATTTGCCGTAAAATACCCCCAAATCCACACAGTTTTGAAAATTACAGCAAAAGCAAATGTTGTATAATATTACCTTTAGGTAAGTGAGAAAAAAACAGACGATCTGCCAAAATACGCTGATGCTACAGTCAAGTTAGTCAATTTGACTGGTAAAAGTTCAGATCAGAAAATTAGCTTGTCACTCAACGGGCCAACATAAGTAAATGTCGTATACCGTGACTGCACAAATCCAATTACCCAATAAAGTTTCCACTGCTTTCCGAGCAAAATAATGAATCATCGTTTTAAAAAAACCGCGGGAAACCTAATAAGTAAACAGGAACAGATCAATATATGATGACACATTTTCTTTTACAAAATGAGATAACGATGGGCACAGTAAATTGATAAAATAGAAAAGTTCAACGCATGGCTACTATATATGGCACAGGCTGCCAACAATCATTATAATAATTTCAGTCAACAGAAATAGTAGCGCTTTCTTCGGGCCAGTCTCCCTGCCTATTTTTTTTTTTCACGAGATTTCCCCACGAGTTCAAAAGTCCACATGGAAACCCCAAATCACGAAATGCCCGCGGGAGAGGAGGACGGGTGTGTGATTGCGATACTGGGGCATTCGATGAGTTTGCTCATGCGGACGATTAGCCAACATGCTGGCAGCCCACCGCATGATCGCGGACAAAAGAGAACTGGTGCCCGACCAAAGACTCCCGTCGGGCAAACAATAAAAATGGGGCGAATGTGGGAAATTTGCCCCGTTTTTTTCTTTTTTTTTTTCACCACAGTAGTGTTCATGAAGCATGATCCATGGTAACCCGGCGCGTTTTCGGGGAGTGTTTATTTGGTCGCGTTGTGGGTTGGAAAAAAAAACCAGAACGAGAATAAGAGAGGTGTTTTGAATGACTTTTGCTACCATTCAGGGTGTGCACGGATTTCGTTCCTAGAGGTGTTTTATTTTTCGAGACGACTGTAGAGAATAATATTTACTCAGAAAATAACCTCTTGTCACCCTCTTCACACCTTGCAGGGCGACAGAATGAATTATGAAACTGTATTTAAGGACAAAAAAATGTCCATGCAAAGAAAACGAGTAAGACATTGATTTTTTTTTTTTAAATGGCGATGGGATGTGGCTATACCTTCTTGCATAGTGAAGAATTTAGTCAAGTCTTGTTTCCTACTGTTCCTCATTCGTTTAAAATTCCTTTAATTTGCAGAACGTCCTTTTTGCGATTGTTATTTTTACATCCTCATACATTTTTATAAAGTTCCAAACACGTTATATTTTGGTAACTCTAAATGCTTTGAAGGTCATACTCGATGTATTTTAAACGTAATTCAGCCTTTTAGCTGCAATGTTTGCATTTGCAATAAACATAATAATAGCCCTTAAGGTCTACAACTAAGCTGACGGAAACCATTATTCTTGGAGTTTAATTAAGACAAATAGATAGGTCCAAAATTGCCTGTGCCGACAAATCACCTCTAAGCATATGCATCTGTTAATAAAGAATAGTTGAGCCTGTGCACTTGACGAATTTTAGAAATAAAGGTTCCCGGCTCTGAACAGCATTATGATATACGCAGAGAAATTTGATCACTGAATGTTGGTTTATTTTACCATGGATTTTACGGAGTAAAGAACATGTTTTTTTTTCAAAATGGCGATAGGCCTCGGGCCTACCTCTAGTGGTGATCATCTTTAGAGGGAAATGTCACCCAAAACTCATCACATAATACCCCCTCCTCCCCCCAACCAAAAAAAAAATTCAGGGAGAGAAATTAAAAGATGGGAAATCCTGCTTCAATTTGTGTCTTCATTTTGTCTGACATAACTTGGTGAGTATTCTTCGTAATATTTGGAAGTAAACATGTTCACCACAGTTGTATATTTAACAATAGTGACTGTTGTGATGTGGGATATGGCCATATATATATATTTAACACCCGCGCCTTGGGTGCTATGCGCCCGAGCCTACAGGGTTAAAATCGACATATCCCACAGCACAGCAGTCAACAGGCCTTTTATAGGCTAGACACGTGGCTAATCTAGACCAAGGAAATTAAAGTATCCAAGAAACGATATTACAACTTTAAGTTAATTTATTCACGAAGCAGGGTGGAAGAACTGCTGCTCGTTATTAGTTTTGAAGAGGCCAAAGTTCTGTTTTGTAAGTCTCCAAAATGACTGGGTTTTTCAATAATAATTGTAAACCAGAGAAAACGCGAAATAATCATAAATGTCAACGAAATGGCGACATTTACGATTATTACCATCACGAGTGTTTTTTTTCCTCAAGAATATAAGGAAGTGACATTTTCACACATCAAGCTTAATTACTATAGGCCTAGTTGATACAGGTCGTTGCTCTTTATACGATAATGTATAACAGAGTGAAAGAACGCCTATTCGTAATAGTTCATTAACCATCCTCAGATGTCACAGAATGACATTCAACTCTGCTCCAGTCCCAACAGGGGGCTGTCACTCAAAATCTATATCTCCTGCATGATTATTACCGAGCGATAAACCGCTGTTTATGTATAGTGACATATGGGAGTGCGATCACGATAACCAGAGTATTTGCGCCCACGTAAAAACTGTCAGGGGGGATAAACGCCACAAATGCTTAATAGTGTTAATAGCACCACTTAAAGAGACACTCCCGATTTTTCAGTTCAGAAGGTGCGTGAATGTATATACTGGTACATTTGCGTGACGTCACCGTTGTTGTACGCAACAACTGAGCTCCAAAGATGCATAGTGGTAACGCTGGCTCCAAGGGTATAATTAGAAATGACGGAATTACATACTGCAGGTTTGATAGACAGGCTCCACTGGCAAGGTTCCTATAGGCAATAGTATAGGAACCTAAAGAACAATTACCACTGCCTCACCTTTGGCAATTCTGCGTGCAAAGAGCGATGAAACTGAAGTCTGGTTGGGGAGATCGTTCCGTAGCAGGGATATTTCGTTATCATTGCCTCAAACTAAAATGACACACAATAACCAAACTACCTTCAAAAAGCAACCAGTAAGCCTATTCAAGGTAGGCCTAGACTTCGACAATCTGGGCTTACTTTCTGTTCCGGGAGGTCCACAGTAAAATAAAAATGCTGTTGCATAAACAACAGACTGTGCCTTTGAAAAATCCGGGTGCAGGTTCTGCTACGCTAATGCGTGTTAAGAATCGCACTTGTCATCCAAAATCAACTGTAACTTTGCTCTCAATCGAGAGTGATACGTTGGGGCTGCCTTGAGTTGCGGTGCAACGTGGGCAGTCTTTGAGTGCGCTGCGTTTACAAGTGTATTTGCCCCTTATAGCTGCGAATAGTACGCCCCTGGTTGCTGCGTACAGTGAACCTATCAGCATTCCTCTTGAGGACAAAAGGTCTAAGGCTGGACGATCTGGGGCATCGCCCCCGATCGGGTAAAGTATTTACTGAGTGGGTGTTTGCAAACAGGCCTACAGAAACGCAGTTCTGCTCTATGCAATTTATTTAAGCTGCAAAGAGTTATTTAATAAACTGCATAGAGGAGAACTGCATGTTATGACCTGCCGCGGTGATCGGCCGAATGATAAATACTACAAAATCAGAGTGGATCGGTGGGATGATTCACTTTATAATACGAGAAAAACAGATAGGCCTACGATCTCAATTTTGTACTTTTGTAGTTCTACCGTCGCCGCTCAACGCCTCAGGGACATCTGAATTACTTGGGTACACCAAACAGTTACACACGCGTCTATGTGAAGTGGATTCAGCCGCCTCCATAAGCGCATAATGTGATGTCAACCGTAGCCAATTCATTCGGAAGCAGTCGTAGTCGACCATGGTAACATTAAGATCCAGATCTGTACACCAATTCTTAAGCAGGTTCGATCGAGAATTTATGGTTGGCCAGAAGTTGTCCGTGACGTGTGTTGCGCCTGCGCGCTGACACTGAGTGCAAACGTCTGTACCCGAACGCTGGTCAAAATGTAAGCACGTCACCATGACTCTGAATCCGTTTTGTACATTATGATACGCGATTGTACTTGTAACCAGCGATGCGACCGACATCGACTAGCTAATAAGCCTCTGTACTAATGGAGCCAGTGGGGGCCTACGGTCCACTGAGCACCATAGAAAAGTACACACGTAAACAAAGTGTGACGTCATTAGTACAGAGGCTTATTGAACTATGGAGGCGTGTAGTTGCTCAAAACCATAGCCAGAACTCAGTGGCCAATAAGAACAACGTGCGCATTTCCTAATAGGTTAAACACAAGGAATCAAGTGTACAGCGATATCGCTCGCAATTTAAACAAGTACAGCAACAGGGCCTGTTTGAAAATAGAAGCCTTGCACGGTGCGCCCTCATTGGGGCATTTTGTTGTCATCTAAATTCAGTGACAATGGAAGTACAAACTGCGTGTCTACCCATGCGCATATCAGTCGAACACATGCCTAGCTTACGTCAGACTGAGGGGTCTATAGTACATGTAACTTTGTCCCACCCTTGCCTCGATCATGCGAAACAACTGCAAACCAATCTTGAAAGCCAACTACACGCTTTCCACAGCACGCCAAGGATGGTATCGCTTTCAGTGATATTATTTTTCTTACATAATTGTGCAGGAGGTCCAAATCAGCCATCCTATCCTGAGTCTCTTTACTTGCCAACCACCCATCTATCTGTCCTCTAATCCCCTCGAGTTACGGACTTCCTAGCCTCAGGTCATTCACACCTATGACTAGCTCAGACGTTACCGCCTGAACAAGCCACACAAGCCCCCAACACAGCCCTCCGTGCACGCTCGGTGATAGATGGCTCGGGAAATGTGGCGATCCCGTGACAAAAAGCAACGCGGTGCAATTATTTATCAAGCCGCATATCATCTATCCCAGAGGTATAAAAGTGAAGATAAAGTTGGCTAGTTGGTCATTTCATAGAGGAAAACATTAAAGCCAACGTAAAGCAGTCTTGATTGCAAGACATTCGACCCGTGGAGCTGGTCGGTAACCCGGCGGGGACTAACGTCTTGCACTTCTTGACCTTAATATTAATTACGTCATGCATCCCAACTACGCTGAGTATGGTGGCCTTGAAAGGTCACCACAGTTGCGAATTACTTTCCCAACCTTTTTTTATTCGTATAAAAAAACTTATGGAGGGTCTAACTTGGACGGAGTGCACACGCTATGGTAATCGGCTATCCACATCCCACGAACGGAGTAGTGAAATAGCCCACACTAATGTAATCATAAATTAAAGAACAAAGGTAAGTCTGTGGATATAGAACCCATTGGAAGTAAGGCTTCATTAATGACAATTTTAGTCCGTTTTGTGTAGATTGCGTGTTTAGGTCTATTCTAAATTGTAGCCAGGGGCGTCGCTAGAACATTTTCAATGGGGGGGGGGGGAGTGTCAGACCAAATTTGCCGACAAGTTTGCGTATAAAACATCCGACAACCCCCCAAAAAGTCCTAAGATTTAAAAATTTGCCGACAGAAAACATTTATTGCCGACAACGTTGCAACGAAATATTTGACAAGCAAAACAAATAAATAAGTCCTCAGATTTCAAAATTTGCCGACAACAGTAAAAGAATATAAAAAAGCCCTCAATTTTACACATTTGCCGACAACAATTATGGATTTGCCGACAGAAATTTTGAATGGGAGGTGTCACACCCCCACCCCCCCCCCCTCTAGCGACGGCCCTGTGTAGGCCTACCTACTCAAAGCATACTTTAATACTAGCCCTTAACCCTAAAAGGGCCGGGTAATTTTGACCATCTCTCAGCCGGGGGGATTCCGCCCCCCCCCCCATCCTAAGATCTCGGCCATCGAGTGGCGAAAACTTGTTGAAACTCGGTACATGCAAAGAGCAACTCATCATGAACATACCCAAGAAATGTCATGACTATAGGTCAAAGGCTTTTGGAATTACGGCTAATTAATTATTCATATGTACAAATGGTAATTCTGCTCTATGTACACGACGTATATGGAAAAATTCAGTTTTCACGGCGCATAGCGCCGGAAAATTGGTCTGGCGTGGTCCGATTTTTATGTTTTTGGTATCAAAAGATGCGCAAGGCTCGAGGCCAAAAAGTCATTACAGCTCGGGTCGCGATTTTTTTGTGTGTCAAGGCTATCGCAGAAAAAGTTGAGGGGGGGGGGCGGATTCCGCCCCCGGCCCTTTTAGGGTTAAAGGGATAAGTTACGACCTGAAATCTCGCAAATTTTATATTTTGGATTGTTTACTTATCCTATTTCAAAGGTCTGGACTGCATGGTTGAAAGGAAACTGTAGTGTTTTTACCTCTCCCGAAGAAAGACGAAAAATAAAACCCGGTTGTTTACATCTGACGCGGCGAACATTTTGTTACATACGTATTTCCAGCCGTGTCAATTCCATTTTCGGTACACGTTGTGTGTGTGTGTGTGACACACAACACCAATACATTAAAAATTGTTTCTCGCACGTCCGCAGAATGCGATGCACTTAACACGTGCGGCGGGGTTCACGTTTAGCACCCAACGGCTCGATTTTTGAGAGTCAAATGATGACACACGAAATCCGTTCTCGCAAGAATAACACAAAAACGCCCAGTTTTGAAAGGACAGTGTGTGGACATACATGCGTTTTCCAATTAACATTATTTCGTTTAAAACGCTTTGTAGCCCAATTGGGCGCATTCCGGCTGAAGATAGAGAAGATATTTCATGCCCTGACTATGCAGGGACTGCCATTGAGTTCTCATAGACTCCCTCAGACATCTCGGAGTGTTTTTCGACCACCAGCTCAACTTCACTGAGCATGTCAACAGGATTCTGAGCCGTGCCAACAATGGAATTAATGCTTTGAGAGCTGCTTCTGGTAGGAAAGCTGAAGAACGACATCTGGTTATGCTCTACAAAAGCCTTGTCCTATCAGTCATTGACTGCCTTTCTAATGGTCCACATCAGTCAGAACCAGATGAATATGTTAGAGAGATTACAGAACATCGCCCTTCGAATCAGCACCGGTTGCAAAAGATCCACCCCTGTTGCAGCGCTGCGCCATCTGGTGGCTGTCCCAAGCATTGCTTGACGTAGACGCTAGAGCAAGTGACCATTGTGTCCAAGGCGCTTCAGGACAGCCATGCATGCCCTCCATGGCATAGTCAAGAAGGAATTCGTCAATACCACTGTGCAAGCCACTTTGCGCCGTGAACTCAGACCACGGTCCCCCAGAGCAGCATCCCGCCAACGTCTTATCAGGAACTCATGGGTCACTACAGCTGTTGCGGCCACCATCGACTTTGCGGGTCAGCACTTCATTGTCCAATCACCAGCTTGGGTGCCACAGGAAGAGCATGGTGAGGAACCACAGGTTATTGACAAGTTCAACCTGAGGGGCTGCACAAACCCTATGCTGTAACCTCTTCTGGGAGCTGGGTGGCGATGAAGCTGTGGTTGTAGCCACGGATGAATCCGTTGACAAGGACAGCAATCGTGTTGGATGGGGACACTTATAGTTCGTCTCAATGGCTCAACAGTTGCTGAGGGCTCTGTCTGCATACCATCTACACAAGCATCACACGAATGGAGTTTGAAGTCATCCAACAGGCCTTGCTGCGGCTCACACAGTTGGAATTGTGTCCGAAGACCGTCATTATTGCTACTGATTCCATGGCGGTACTGAGCAGAATCAGTTCTGGCTAGCTGCCCTTCAACTGGCTGACCTTTCGAGAACACCACCCATCGTACCCATGTATTCTGGACCTTCGTGCCAGGTCCATGATGCTGGAGTCATCGTCAATGAGCGAGCTGACCGTCACCCCACTCCCACTCTATATCTGATGGATGTCGAGTTGCTGGGCAACCACAATACGATGCTAACAACCAAGGAGCTCTTGGAAATCCACGGAGAAGGCCTCTGCCTTCTGGAGCTCGACATCCCCTTGGCCATGCCTCCACCAGCGGCCGGAAGGGCCTCTCCCGCCGAATCCATAATCAGCATTTAACTGGTAAAATGTTCCTTTAAATTGGATCCAATTCATGAAATTACGACAAATGCAAAACGTATCCATACACCTTTAACGATGGTAGCCACTGGGCGACTTGGAGGGGATATAATATTTGATTTACGGGGCTAGGTGTTAATTCAGCCAGAGAATGCCACCTAATTAGAATCTGAACCAGATCGACAAGGTTAGAGGTAAGAAAGTACTTTGAAAGACTAGAGACACACCCCTTATGGATAATTAAGTCCACGATGCAAGTTCATTGATCGCATGTATTAAATGATGTTTCTGTCACGCAAGAACTGGCTCCGCGACTTGTGGGTATTCTCCATAAATCATCATCGCCCAAATTCATGCCTCTAAAGGTGTGGGTTTGTCCTTACTTCCAGCATGGCTTCCTCCATGGTAAGCAGGGCACGAAACCAGGCTACGAGCCAAGATGACCAAAGGTCAGAGGACAACAAAATAGTAAACTAGGAACAGATTGCACAGTACTCGGCATCGTTCAAGAACGCAGACGTGTGACGTCATGACAGACCCTTCTCAAAACATTGCCGACCTAGCAGCAAAAATATACCGACATAAACGTGTACTAGAGTCAACCTGATCGTGGGCTTAGCCATGCTGAAATGAGGCTTTGACAGGGTTGGCATATTTTGATTAATGATTTCAACAAAATGGGCACCGCCTGATTGCGGTAAAACACGGAAACAACAGACGGGTCTACAGGGCCTTCCGGAGATCGCTATGGCTAAATCCCGACAAGGTATATACTCTGGATGCTGCTGCCCGCTCGTATATAGAAAATACCAGGCAGTGATGTATGGCGCGCACAGTTCCCTACCTTATCTGGAACACGGTGTCGATCACCCTCCCGGATAGGGACCAAAAGGCATAAGTCCGTGATTAATCTTCACACGCCGCCTGGCGAGGGTGTTAATAAATTGCACCAGGGATAGCCATATGGGTTTGTCTAAGCTGCTGATGGACAGGCAATATGACTAGGTAAAAATCGACCCAAAAAGCCGACAGGATTAAATTAAAGAAACGTTTGGGTAATGTGGGTTCGCCGACAAGGAAGGCGGGGTGAAAAACCTTTAAAGTTGGTTATTCATCGCCATCAAATACCAACAGAGTCATCGGCGTTGAAAAATATGACATACATCTGACATTAAAAACCAGTCAAAAAGTTACCAAGACACTTCCCACCACGGGCATAACAACTTAAAATAGAAAGCACACAGACGGCGCAAATCTCCGCCAAGGCTAAACAATTCCTCGCCATATTCTCCCAAAAGAAATACTCGCAAAAATGGTAAAGAAAACAATCCTGGATCCAGACCCAGATCCGGATCACTTCCAAAATCTAATCGATTTCTACTTGCACCAAAGACCACCCCTAAACAATGTTCCTGCAAATCCGTCCATAACTTTTTGAGTTATAACAGACAAGCCAACCAACCAACCAACCAACCAACCAACCAACCAACCAACCAACCAACCAACCAACCAACCAACCAACCAACCAACCAACAAACAAACGCCGATGAAAACATAACCTCCCTTGGCCGAGGTAATTTTTATACCAGGCCCAAAAATGTAATTTTGACTGCCAAAACCACGGAGGTATCTGTGGTGTTAATGTGCTATGCTTACTTGTATTGTATTTAACCATTCGTCCAATTATAAGTATGTATAGGCCTATCACTTTTTTAGTCCAGTAGAGTTAGAAAAAAAATTGCTCATTAATTACAATACTATGTACTTGAACACTAGCATTGTTTTATAAAAAAAAAACCTGCACAAACAGAAATTCATCCTCGAATTCAGAATAACTCCGAACAACTTGTTTTGTGGATCAATGCAAGTTGTGATTCCAAAAACACAAGTCTGTCACTACTGACCCTTTACACGGGAAGGCAGTGGTCCCATGCGCTACAATGACTGACCGACAAATGGCAATAAGCAATCTAGACGGATTTCAAGCGGGAAGGAGGGGTTGCCCTAAGGATCTGCAGTCACAGAAAATCTGGGTCGAGACGACAATTGTCATTGACAGCCCGTCTCATTCAACGTATGGCACGTATACCGTCGCTACGAGTAGGCCAAATCGTAACATGCACGCCGATGCTTTATCAGGGGCGCGTTCAATAGTGTAATAGACGCATGCCATTCCCTCATACCTTCAACTGTCTAGGTATGCAGGAATTCCCAATACTGACATACGTATTGCAGCCAAGCCTGTCAAAAACAGGTTTTATATAAAACACGACATAAGATAAACAGACTGTAGCTCCACGTATAACTACCTGTGTTTGCACTGTATTGAAGACACGATTATAGCAGAAGCAAGCTGACAGACAGTGGTGTTATTGGAATATGTTGTCTTGTGGAAAATTAATCAAAATTTAGCAATACAACCCGTATGGTCTATGGAATATCCCCTTGCACAGCAAGGGTATATGCGAGCAGGTTCGGCGATAGTGCAAAACAAGACTGCGTTTTGACCTCGAGATTCTGACCATTCAGCGGGCGCCTTGTAATATCGGGTCTCAGGTAATCCGTTGTTGTTTTACAAAAACTGGCATCTAAATTGACCAAGCAACAGCTTATAGTCCACATTTCTGATCGAAATGGCGTCACACTTCGAAAGTCGACTCCGATAGGCTGACGCTCGCGCGGCGGGTCGCATATAATTTGCATGTTAGGATATATCAGACGTTCGACCGTGGCTAGGCTCAGCACACCTAAATGTCTGATCTTTTCTTCAGCCTATACAAGTTAACCCACTGATCCAGTTAGCAATTGCTCTTCAGGAATATTAGTCACACGGATAGTTCATTTAATATCCAGGCCTGTGGCCAGCTTGGTTCATGTGTCGTTCGGAACTCTATTATGATTATACCAGGTTGACATCATACCAACTGTGTTTACATGCACACGACTCTGTAGATATGACTTATGAGTGTGGAAATCACGGAAATCAATCTCATCTATCATATTGCACCAGTCTGACATCACAGAAGAAAAAAATAAAACGATCGCGACATGTGTCGAGTCATGTCTCTATTTCGCCTTTACACGAAGGGCAGGGATAATATAGTATACGTCAAATGCTGTACACCAATTGGCGTGACACAAATCTACAAAAGCTGCCAGTGCACAAGTCATCTCACAAGTAAGGGAAAGCGATGCCACACAAACTCAGAAAGTGATTATTTTATGCTTGGCCTTCAATGAATTGAACATTTCGGTTTGAGAGAAAAGTATTAGTCTTAATGATTTCTAAACATTGTGTTCTGGTTTGTGGGATGTATCTCAATCCGAATTCTCAATGGTCCTTTTTAAAAATATTCATATCAATACTGAAAATGTCTCAATGTCATTCAGTGTTCCTCCCTAGGGAGAAAATCTAAGCAAGAATATTTTAAACAATAGTTGTGAAAGCCTCTATTCATCAATGTTAATGAGAAAAATTAATAAACCCAGTTTCTTTAAGGTGGAGAGTTTGTGTTTGATTGTTTGATGCCACCCAACAATGTCAAACCTCGGGTACTATTCAGACGACCTTGAAATATCGATAGTCTTGTAGTTTGCGGATTCCAATTTCCAGAGAGAAGTTGAAATCTCCAAAATGCAGTTGGAATTAATTCCTTGTAACCTTCCTAAGACACTGCCACTTCTATTAGGAAAAAAAATGTGATATAAAAATAAATTAGCAGTCCGCCCATCTACTAAGACTACATGTTATCATGCACGTTGAGTCAGAATACCAAACCACCGCTGCCTGAATATAAATGTATAATATGGATTTTAGTCATTTGGTCGAAAATAATATGTTTTATAATTGAAGCCCCATTTGGCTCGCGTGTTTGGATGAAGGCCTTACTCCTTCTGCGCGGTGATGCTCCGATTGTTTAAAAATGAGCCTGGAAATCATACTATGCTACCGAGAGACCGTTCCGACGGTTACTGAAAAAAACATACTTCAGCAGCACTACCAATCAATAGGGAAGAGGGACAACAAAGCTTAGGATCAGGTTTGCCAGTGGTTATAATGATGGACCTCTTTATGTTCTATCAAAACTATATTGCATTTATATATATCTAGCAGGAACTCGTAGATTCTACAAAGGCTTTGTTTCTATGTCCTAAAATATAGGGGTGCATACCTATGTGCCACAATACCGATGTTCCACAATACCGATGTTCCCCGAAATCCCCACCCTATCCTAACCCTAAGGATTTCGGGAAACATCGGTAGTGGGGAACATCGGTAGTGGGGAACATCGGTAGTGGGGAACATCGGGTAGACCCCAAATATAGTGTCCAGTTGGGTACAGAAAAGTTGGGTTGAGAAGTAGATAGCCCTACATGGAACCATGGAGCTATAAAACACATGATGGAACTGTCGTGGCGGAGGGTTTACCTTAAGTTAAAGTTAAATTGGCTAGTCATCAAGCTCAGAATACGGTCAAGGGTAGTGACGTATTACGGACACCGTGACGCGACTGGGCACCGTTTCGAAATAATGGCAGCAACAGGTTGGCCGACACTGAAATGAATTCGGCTGTGGTAAATTGCGACCTTATGCGAAGGCTAAATTAAAATTTCACGAACTGCTGAAGCTCAGGACACAATAGTTGAATCCATGAAAGGGTAAGCGGCCTTTTGGCCAAACTCCACCTGCATAGCGCATGCAGGTACCCATAATTGTTGAGTTTACAATTTGTCGATTATTGAAACATTGTTCAAACAATGCTTACGACGAGAGCCTTCCTTCAGTCTTTTTTTTTTTTATCGGGGCCCACGACTTAATGATTAATGAACAATGAACGTTAAGGACAAGGGCATCGCGGGGGAACACGCCTTTATCGATCGCTCATTTTTCATGTTGCTGTGTTTACGGTCATCGACCTTACGACTTATCCAACCGATGGCGGTTGGCGAGTTGAATGCAATGCATAGCTGACGGTCTTCGGTAGTGATGTGCGGCAGTTGTGCGCTGTCAACTGGCACTATGCAATCAAATCAGCAGCACGTGGGTGCATGCACTGTGCACAGTACAGTGCGTACTGAGTGCAGCCTGTGTACTGTTAAGTTGTCAACGGTAGGCGTCGAGGTCACCACGTGACCTTTGTTTGCCACTGAACTCGTAGGTCAGTGGTCCAACGTAGAGACTCGGTGATTGATCGCGATAGTCAGGAGCTAGTGGTATAAGTACCGCAGTGCGTCCCTGCATCAGCGTCAGTCGGCACTTGCAGCCCTAGACGCAAGGAGCTAGTCAACCGGACTTTTCCCATTTTTTTTTCTCGCCGGGGCTGCCTGCCAGTTTTCTTGTGTTGTATTTCCCTTTCGATCGCGAGGAAAAGTAGGAAGGGGTTGAAAGCGAAAGAACTGGTGTTCAGCTACATCTTTCGATACCATCGGTGAGTACCTTTTACAAATTTGCCATTTTCGTGCAATATTCACAATTACGCTTATTTTGTTTTTCCCCCAAGTAATATTAAAGTTTTGCGTGTAATACGGGAATATCAGTCTATAGATGCTATATACATGAGGTTACTCCGGTAAATGGAGAAAACTGTGTGATTTTAGCTTTGCTGTTTATATACATGATCATAAAACAAAATCCAAATTTGTTTAGTTATAGAAAATCCCAACGCTTAGAGTGGAGATTGTGTAGGATAGGACTTAGGAGTATTAAATTTGGTAGTACTCGGTAGTTTTAGTAGCAGTAGTTGACTGGGGGAATTCGCATGCAGAGCAGTTTATTTTCCAATTAGGTAAGTACCGGTACATGATTCTGAAAGTACTGTGTTTGATCAATTCCGTTTTCTGAAAAACCGAATCGATATTGTTCTTCGCAAAGTACCCGTTTGTCATGTTTGTAAATAACTGTTTCGAGAAATCAACCACTGCAAAGCGTTTTAACAATAATTGTTATTAATTGTTAACACGGCGCAAAATTACAACCAATGTGTCGCATATGCATTGAGGTCCAGCTGTTATATTGCACCTATCATCTTCAGAATGTATCTCTTGTGTATGTTTCATATTCCATGAAAAGCTGAAGTGTTCTGCATCTTAAGCGAGAATTCGTGGTAAATCCGTAGAGTAAACGCTGCGACCTGATAATCATAAATCATGCTTCAGTTTGTTCGGTGATGAAGTCGAGTTTGGTTGAGGAACAACATCGCATCATTATGCCTATACGTTCATGACGAATGCTTTTAAAAAAAAAATCGTGAAAGGACCCAAATTTCCCTATCACAAATTGAACACACGAACGATTTTTGGCTGTTTTTTAGTTGAACGAAAGGATTTTCCATCGTTTAGTTATAGAGTTCTCGTCATTGTACAATACTTGTTTTAAAGGGTGGACGGTTTATAAAGTTTGATATGTTTCCCTACCATATTGATAACGGAAACCCAACCTTTTTGCATGTTTATTCCGATGTACCATATTTCGTTGCCCACACGGCCATGTATCATCTGCAGGAGATGCCATTATCTGAATTAAAACGGGCACTCAATGTATTAGAGAACAACCTACCGTCCATTAAAACTTGAGATAATGCACCGTTAGGTTATCTTGTTGATTTGGATTATCATTAGTAAAAACGATCTGCGTTCTCCTCTTTGGATTGTTCAGCTGGATCGGACGGAGTGCAGTAAAGCGGTGGGTACGTCAAAGTGTATCAAACCAACGATTTATATCTCTAACTTATCAAGCGCATCCTGCTTTCAAAGTGTCATGTCAACTAGGTTAAGATACATGTATATGTTAATCTATAGTAAACGACGACTTCGAAACGATTTGTATTAAAGCGAGAGTCTCATTTACTTTAGTAATGTTCAGTATAGCTACTTGAAGTCAGCATCGGCTGTCATTAAAATCCACACTCACGATGTTTACGCATTGCTTTCACTACATCAGCTGCATGCATTTAACATCTTTTAGACTTGAACCTTATTCCCATGCCTACGAATACCATCTGTCTTGGACCCAACAAAATGAATGATTACCGACAGTACGTTGCTGTTTAAGGGTCAGTCCTTGGTTATAAATATATCCGATCTTGAAGTAAATGACCAATATTACTGTGACGGTGATGCAGCAACTCTTATTGAGCAGAGAACTCTCTACCAAGTTTGAAAGTAAAGTAGGCCGGTATGTGAGAACAGGAAAGGAAGGCTTGTCAGGAATTAACAATCATGGGACGACCGCGGTCAGCCAGCGTTGACAAGCACCCTCAGTCATCACGGCCATTCGGACTATAAAGCCTCCTGAGCTTAGCACCATCACCCCCCCCCTCCCTCCTCTCCCTCTTTGAACCCACACCACTTCCACGTCAATATTCCAACCATTGTGTACCCGGTGAGTAGATTGAAGTGAACTCAAGCCCACGTCCTGGGTTCTCAGTATCTGGGGGGCTGGATGGATGGACGATCGATCGCATGCCCGATTTGACCTATATACAAAAGGCTCAAGTTTAATCCCCAAAGCTTCGAGTTCGCGACCCTGCGTGTTGTGCCGTTGGGCGTTGGTTTAGCCCTGCTCCGGAACCCTCCAGAGAATCCATGATGGTTGAGTTGAAAAAGGGGGCTCTGTGGTGATACACACTGACCCAACTCATCACAACCTTGTGAAAGAAACCCTGACTACCAGTTATTTTCCACTATTTGTTTCTTTCTCCGTATCTGTAATCTTAAAAAAAAAAAAAAAGAGCTGCAGAAAAAAATACATCATTTATAGTTACTTTCTTGAAGTAAATTTGATTTTTTTTTTACATAAAGCTCCAAGAGGGTAGATTCCCTATCTTTTCGAGAATACACGATGTTACTCTATGCATTTATGAATGCAAACGATGGCTTTAACAACGAGGTGGCAATTCAGGCAAGGACATTCGGTTTAATCATGTGGGTTTATTTCAATTCATGCTACAGTTTTATAGCCGATCTCCCACAGCGAGAACTTGGTATCATATTTCAATACATCATTGAAACGCTCTGACTTGCCAGGAAGGGGACATAAAAGAAAACGGCGTCGTGGCAGCTGACAGTACTCACAATGCAACGTGATTGATGCAAGGAACGTGATCCAGTACTAGCCCCACCTACACAATTATAATACGCCGCTATTAACCCCGACCAACCTCTTGCCCCAATTTACACAAATAAATCAATGCTCAGAAATGATCTCGGAACATCAGAACGGAAACCTTGGCCGGAAACTGAAGGACGCAAATGAAGTGAATGTGTGCTTGAATTCGTGCTTGAACTGTACTCTTATATTATGTCAGCAGAATCCGCGTGGTGGAAGAAGGACCACCACTTCAGGATCCATGCACCTGCCTAGAACCTAGAAGAGGTTCCTGTTGGGGTTTTGATTGGTGAAATGCTCTTGGATGCATACCTATCTGGGGGTCGCTTCAACCAGCTCAATCTGACACTGCTCCATCATCATATCGGAGCTCAAAAGTCGGTCACGGGTAGTTAATTATAAGGACAACGTCACGCACACGCGTAATAACGGATGGCAGCTGGGGCCGGATGGGGAATATTTATCATGTGTCGTAATTTACCGCTAGGGAAAGGACGGCGTACTTTAACCTAACCGGACGAAATTCAACCTTTGTTCTGTGAGTGAGAAGGATGAAGAGAATCTGTAACAATTTCGAAAATGCTTTTCCAATCTAGTCAGGATAATTTGAGCAAATAGGTATTTTGTGTTTTGCAGCATAACACCCCCCTCCTTGACACCGTGTTTCGCTATTGAGCGCTCTCTCTCCATGTGGTTGTTGAAAAGCGATTCTTGACCGTCCGACTTGGCTTAACTGTGCAGCGATTTACCAAAGAATACCAACCGGCCCACCCCTACAGCAGCGCATTAGCAAGGACAGCGGGGGAACTCTCTCCTTACTCCGCACGACATCGCACTCAATCTGCCAAATCTCACTGCGTGGCCGAGTTTCCTTCCTCGCTATGCCTTGCGAATAACAAAACAGTCAGCCATCTGGCAGTTGCAGCGCCGCACTGCAAGGAGAAAAAAAGGAAATGAAAGTGCAAAGACCTCTG
The DNA here is from genome assembly GCA_029964075.1 of Patiria pectinifera. Classification (NCBI taxonomy): domain Eukaryota; kingdom Metazoa; phylum Echinodermata; class Asteroidea; order Valvatida; family Asterinidae; genus Patiria; species Patiria pectinifera. The sequence continues at coordinate 13,310,780 of CM057141.1, forward strand.
TTGTATAGAGATCGTGGTCCAAGAATTCAAATCAAAGGGGGAAACAGACTGGAGAGCCGAGATTCTAACCCAGATAAAAAAAAAAGATGCCGATGCATTCCTCAGATAGTTGTACAATTCTCTAAATGAAGCTTTTACCAAGTGAGAAACACGACGAGGGACGATGAAGATATCGAGGTGGAAACTGAGTGATGCAGCAGGGGCCGCATGTTCACTCGGTGTAAATTGATCTTGATGCTAAGCTAGAGAAGTATGCCTGGGGCATGTCGAGATGCTATCAACACTTCGTTGGTCGTGTAGAAAGAAAAGTAGGCGCGATTTGTCATTCTTCCCACTCCCTCAAAAATATGATCCGATTGGCCATGCCATCACGGCCGATGATATATTAATTCCGTTCCCAACAGCCGTAACCTCTTTTTTTTAGTAGCAAATTCGAACGACCTTCCTTTCTATTTCATAAATTTGATAACACAATGCGAAAACTGCAGAAGTCAATCGATTGTAACCGACAAGTGAAGTGTAAAATCATTTCAATGATGCGCTTGATAACTTTAATAGTTTTTTCACGGTCGACTAAAATTCCCTGAGGAAAAGTACTTCTCACGGAATTTGGTCTTACTTAGCAACAATCGGATCCATTTTTGTGTGTTAAATTGTACATGTGAAGCAGAGGTGATATAACTGCCCATTGGCATGCTTCCATGCCGTTGATCTCACAAATCGCACTCTGTCAATAACCACTGCGAAACAACTTGACCTCGACACCCAAGCTTTTGTTGCCAAATCCTGTCCGTGTTTTCAAATCGACCTGACAGGCCTTTCACAGCGACTTCGAATCAAGAGAATAACACAATCCTGAACTGTTTCCGCAAGGAGTTTTGTTGGTCGGGAAACCGTGTCAAATAAGCACTGTCGCTCGGCTGCACAGCCTGTATGGTTTTAATGCAGGGGGAAGGAGAGTAATTAGAATCTTGTTTGAAGAGAGAGACCGGTCGCTCGTGATAACGTGTTACAGTGCGGCTGGGAATAAAGGCGCAAATCCGGCTGCACGCGGAGGGAAAAAAAATGTACGTTTGGTTGAAGATGTGAAAATAGGGCCACCAAACGTTGTTGCGAATCCATGGTTAACTTCTGGGATAAGTCTTGGACAAAACCAGCATCCCACGAGCCCTAAAACGTTTGACACTAAATGACAGGTTTCAAAAATTAGTAGAGGCTGGAGGAGTACGCCTGTACCTCAACATAGCAATAATTTTCACAGTACATGGGCAAAGAAGAACGACAATGTTTGAGTTTACCATTTAACATCAGCAAATATTTCTTTTTAACCCAATGTGTGTATTTGAAAACCTTGTTTATTTTTGTACACCCTTTCACAAGTTCTATAGACACAAAATATTGGTGTTTTACCGTCATCAGACTCTGTGTGAGGAAATTCAGTGTGAAAAGTTGATTCGCACTCAAAAATACAAAATAAACAGAGACTGACATCGGATCAAAGCAAGAAATAAACTTCGAGGACCCATATATTCTCCTGTTAAATTTCCCCAGCGGAAAAATAAATATGGCCATTGATCATGTGGTATAGCGGGATCATTATAAAGTCTTTTAGCGCAGGAATGATTGTATAGCTGATGGCTATTGGCTATGCATTCATTTGGCTGGTTGGGGATGTGGCCGTTACAGTTGACCGATTCTGACATACTTGTCAGATAGCATGGAGTACGTCATCGCTCACACGCGATGCAGTGGGTCTCTGCATCAACGCTGGCAATGCTGACTGATATTGAATCGACGCTCGATGTCGTATTCCCACCAAAACGGGCCTTTTTAATGGGCAATATCTCCCCCCCCCCCAATTCGATGTCGGTTTTCGCAGAGGAAATTGGTTCTTTGTAAGTCGGGGAGTTTCTTTTGAAAATGTAAATAGAACGGGCTGGGATTCCAACCAACTTTTGTTGCTGGAGGATATTTTAGAAAAATAACCCACGGAATTGCCCTGGCATCGTTCCTGTATAATGCTAACTATATTTGATGGCAAGCCACACTCACACAAACAGTTTGACACAAAAAGCCTCGGATTTTTTCATTTAAAAGTTAAATCTAGGTTGCGTTTCAACTGGAACGTCAACAATGAGATAACAAGGTTGTATCGCAAGTGATTTGCCGAATCTTTCATACTGTATTAAAAGCAAAAGTCCGTTGCTGACTATATCTGGTACTTTATTCATAGGCCAAGTTGCTCTTTTTTCCCACGTCCATGCAACATCGATGAATACGTGTTGAACTGAGAAAGTTCACTCTATTGACAATCACGCATCACGTGCTCTCGAAGTACACGAACTCGTATCGATTTTTTGCCATCGCCGTACCAAACCACTGCAAAACACACGAGCAAAACAATCTCGGCGACCTTTTGGATGAAGCGCTGAAGTGTCTCGCACGTGTGAACGCGCTCATCGTTTCTCCTCGTTAATGTGGGCAGTGTTCTTTCACGTCATCACGAAGCATCCAGAGCTCATCACAAGTGCAGGTAAATTTTGATTTCCCTGGCAGCATAGTACATGTACAGTTCGTCTTTAGACGTTTTGACATACACTTTGCTTAACTTCGTTTTTCTTTCGTCATGATCGTCTACACTAGAAACACTTCAGCGGCAAAAGTACCACATCTTCATTTTCATCCTCATGATCTTCTTGATAATCATTATCATTTGTAGCTGGCTATCTGCCTATTGAGGCAGAACCTTTCTATTCCATTTAACTTTGATCTTGATTTGAGTACGAGCATTCGGCTACGTAAGTTATAGAGAATACTACGTGGCCATATCCCGAGTAATCCTGGCCAAGGCGATATGCATAGCAATTGATCTGTAAGATTGTTCTTTGCTGAGAAACATGCATGTGTCTCCAAAGATCTATAAAACCATGGAGAAAACAGGCTCATGGGTTGAGTATCAAAAAATGTGTCCGCAAAAACATTTGGAAGACCTTTCAAGGTTCAAGAGGCGGGCATGCCTGAGATGGGTGGTCGTCTTGTAGATGTGATTCTGTCTGCTTGACCCCTTTTCTTCCTTGCACAGACGCTTAATTTGTTGTTAAGCAGAGAGAAATCTCCTGTGAAAGCAATTGTCAGTGAATACCTGGGTCTATATAGTACTAGGATTTAAGAGTCGATGAACTCCCCGCAAACGGGAACACATCAAAGGTTTGACCGAGCGGGTACCCTGGGGCGGCCCGGCCCGGCCCCCTTCATTGCCATCGCCTACCCACGCGAACCGTGTCACGGCCCGGCCCCGGTCCACAAAATACAGGGGAAAAAAACTAGAAAGCATTCTTCCCCTTAGGAGAATAGTATAACTATAAGCAACTAGAGGGTCCTTGGGGCCTTGCATGCTTGGCGAAAGGATAGTTGTGTGAGGTGCTATTTACGGCTGAGGCGCTTCTTGCGTACGGGTACTTAGAGCTGCCTTCTTGAATAATGAATGTGTGTCAAGTAGTGATTCAATACGCATTGCAGACCGCGTATTTAGGTCAGGCACGGATTTCCTTCCCAATTCGAGAGCTATCCGGCACATTCCTGTCACGATTTTTTTTTTACAGTTATACAGGATTTTTTTCCCTAACCCCGTCACTGTAAATGAACGAAAGACTTAACAGGATTGTCACCTATGAAACAGAAAATAAAGCGGCCATGTGTGTCCAGAGCACGATGGATTTATTATAAAATAAAAAAAAGGTATTTGTAATGGATATCGGTATTTCGATCATCGGTAGAATCTACAGTATAAAACTTGACTGACGTGTGAAAAAAGGGAACTCTTTTCCGGAAAAAAGTCAATGTAACCAAACATTAGTTTCACATGAATTGAACAGATCTCTTGGCCCACACGAGTCCAACCTACGAGTGCTTGTGAACCATAATAATGCTCTGGCGGAGTGGTGGGAATATGTATTTTCTGCATGATCGGGCGAGTGTACAGGAAGCGAATAAGGCCTGAGGATTCAGTTTGTTAGTGCCGTCAACTCGATCTCTTACCTCGCTAGTACAACTAGGTCACACGGATGAAATGCCATCGCCTCGGCATGACAAATAAACCCAGGTAACAGTTCGCGGTGTTGGCACAGAAAATGCCAGAGAGGTGGGTAGAGTGCTGGGTTACCCATTAAGGTGTATCGGCAACTGCTAGGACCGAGAGATAACCATCTTGCTGATAAAAGCCGTCACATAATTCGCCCCATAGTTTTGGCACGGTGGTAGGTGCGAATGAAATCAAAGAATTAGAAACGAAACTGCGGGGTCATGTCGCTGCCAATGAACAACAAATTGTTGGCTTTCCTCACGGGGCTACAATTAATTTTTTCCCCGAAATGTTTCTTTTAAAAGTTGTTAGAATTTAAAAACAAACACCTTAGATTATAAGAAGCCTATTATACCCTACATGAAAATTAGGAAATTGCACAGTTTATTAAAAGGATCGAGGAAAGGGGTCACTGATGCACATGACCATGATGTCTTGTGCACTTTCGATCAAGTCAATTCGTTCATAATACTGCTGTTGTGAGCTTTCCGTTGCTTTGGTGAGGATTTCACACCACTTTCAAACCTTCTAATCGGTCCTTGTTTTTACCAACAATGAGATGTGTTGAAGTTCTGGAAGAGTGTGGACGTTTAATTTACACCTACGTTTGGCAATCACGTGAAGTATGTAGCGATATTAACTGGCCGTAGGATGCACTTCTGTTGTGTATACATGTTTGATGAAGTCCTTTAATTCGAAAACTCTTAAGTTAAAACTGTAATCACGCTGGTGCTGGTGTACAGGTAAAGGCCAGTGGAGCAATGAATACTTCCGGCACCCTTTCTCTGTGCACACAAGGCAACCAGGTACCCGTGACTGACCTGGAGAGCCCAAGCAGGAAAAAGTACTTTCCACCTGCACAACAAGGGTTCGTCCGATGGTCGCAACGACAACACCTCGCTGCTATTTTCGACGTCAACTGCTGGCCTCAAGTTGAACCCTACCGCATGCCGGGTGCACCCTGGCCGAGAGTGGTCGGTCACTCGCTGAAGGATTCTCGCTGGAAAAATTAACACCTCAACGGGTTATTATTTTGTTGTCGTTTTTGCCCGCTCTCGCGCCATGCTGCCTGACGCGCGCAGGCTCACGCGGTGTGAAATTCTGCCACGGCATTTCCCCTACTCTCGCCTCATTAAGTCCGCACGACGACGGCCCGGATGGATTCAAAAGCGCGGTTCGAAAGTGCACTTTCGACCGAGGTTATTTTGGGCGCTCGTGGAGCCATAAGAGTGCAGTTCTTTATTTTATACAGGGAGAAAACACGAGAGAAATGAAAATGGGGTGCCAGAGAAGAATGCATCGATTGGAAAAGGGATGAAAGAACTACGGATGGCTTGGGGTTCCGGGGTCGCGGAGAAAGACGGAAATGAAGGGCCTGTTTTCCCAAGGATTTTTAATAAGAAACAGTCGATATCAATGATGTAGAGCCAAGCAAATGAATTACGTGTATGATACTTCTGCTGCAATTACTTTCAAAAAATTACTTTCAACTTTCAAAAAAATCAACTAATTGTGCAGATTTCTGCGCCTTCGAATTTTTATCCAATTTAATGTGAAACAAAGTCACTAACGTTTATGTAATGTGTTGTGTAATGATCCATGTACATACGAAGCACAGCTATGTACAGGTGAGGTCGCCACGTGCCATAAATAGTAAATCAAAAACAGCAAAGGGGGACAAATGGTGGGAGCGCTACAGGGAGCCAATTACTGGCCAAGGCGGTGCGTTTGAGATTCTGCCGACCTAGTTTCTTGCACGTGCCGTTAGGTGTCAATAGTGTAATATTGTGCGACGTGTGACACATTCGTTGGAACTTGGAATTGGTCAGATTAAATCTCAACCATGTATTATTCAATACCGTAACACCAGGTGATAAATTCGAGTTGTTCACGATTAATTCGAGTTCTCGAATATTTTGAAAGTCAAAACCTCGCTTATTGTCGAAGTTTCCTGCAAAGAACAAAAATACTCGTCACTCGGGCGAACCAACATAACCACGCGACTATCGATTTTGATAGTCACGAGACTATCGGTTTGGATGTAGTTGCTCTGCGCCCTGGTACGATGTGATCTTTGATTTGATTTTAACAACGTCAACATTATTCGAATCTTGTAATATAGGCTAAGGACTTCGAAATCTCTGCCACAAGTGGGACAATCCGTCATTCAAGAAAAGCCAAATGTTTTTTTTTTCCGCATGGATCACCAAGATGTGTCCATATAGGCCTATAGGCCTATTCGATCATTCAAATCCGAAACGGGGAGTGCAACTGATCTGTTATGTAGAACTAACTCCAGGGCTTGAACATTCATCATATTTGATCATGATCAAAGAACATTATCAAAAATACATTTATCCAAGTTTAAATGTATATATGGACCACCAGTGAGAAACAAATAAACTAGTTTAACTTTGGACGAATTTTGGGCAGTGCTTGAAACTGCTCATCATTCATGCTCAGTATACACGACTGATGGAAAGCCACCAGACTTAATTACACCGTAAACGGGATCCAAATAGCTGTGAAATACAACCTCTTTTCTCTGTAAATGATGAACTAAGACAAAGTCTTCTTGTTCTCAGATTTCGTGGGAAGCAAATCGAAGCAGGCGTTGCCAAAGATTGTGATCCTATCACGCGCAGGCCAAGAGCAGATTTGGCTGCGGCTTATCAATTTTCTTTTGCACCGGGGTTCGTTGGCCAAGTGGACATGGGAAAAGCCAAGATCTGAAGAGACCTATCGGCTGGCCGAACGGATGTTTGAGTCACCCTGGCCGGCTAGCCGTGGTGTTAAGCCCTAAGCCGATTTCGAGCTGTGGCAGCTGATTACTAAACTTGTTTGTCGGCAAATCAGAGAGGCCAAAAAACTTGGAAAAAAATAAAACACAAAAAAACACGTTATTTATAAACAGCGGTGATATCCGGTTTGGGTCCAGCACAAGAAGAGAGACGGTTACCCAACCAGAAGTAATGCACAAAAATAATCTTGCCATCGGCCAGGCCAAATCGTTGCTCCAGGGAGGAAAGACAGCTGGGAACGGAGATTTGACTGATTTTTGTTGCAAGGTGGATGACCCTTTGAAATGCCGCGTGCGCAAGATGTTAATTGGAGAGCCGCGCGTGCTACTCAGAAGTTGCGTTTTAATTGGTCGTTTTACTGTGTGAATGAAATAACACCTCTTTTAATTATTTCCGTTTTTAAAAGTTCATTGCATTGATGAATGTTACAGTATACTGAAAGGATGACCCTTTGAAATGTGTTGGGCGCACGCAATTGTAATTTTGGAGCTGCATGCATCTGTGCTATTAAAACGTTGTTTACATTTAATTATTTCATCTTAAATTCATCGATGAATGTTGTACTGAAAGAATACATTTAGCTCGTAGTAAGAGCCGGCAATTTTTTTTTGTAAAATAATTGTGTTTTCTTTGCAATTTGATGTATGCACTTTGTAGTATTGGATGACCTTTTGATGTCATTCTAACCAGAAACATTTTGTCAAAGTTGCAATTTCACCCAATGAAGGGGTTACTATACAAACAATATCGTGGATGTACTGATCGACACCCAGGGCACTGCGTGGCCCAACATCGTGAACCACACTCTCGAGGTCACACCATAACACCTGCTGTAGAGCGGTATTGCGAAAGAAACTTTGCCTTTGTTTTTGTTTCTGAAACTCATCAACGTAAAAGTGGCCCAGATTCCGTCCGTTGTTTCGGCCCTAAAAACAACAGACCTTCTGGGGAAGTACACCGGGGACCCCGGATGGGCCAAAAACCTCCCCCGCTAAGCCGCACCGGCTCCCGGAATGCTTAAAATTCGCCTTTTTTGAATTACGACGTGGAAAATATTCCGGACTAATTTGAACTCAATGTCGTTCCTCAAGCTTTGCATTTCTTCTCTCCAGTTTAATGAGAAAAGCCTGGTTTGGCGGGAGCTGAGGGTCTGAAGCTACCATCGGGAAGGCTGTTGAAATAACGAGTGGATCAAGTGGTGCCAGGGCAAAAGAGGTCTGACATTCTTTGAGGGGACAGGTGTGAAATTTGGCGTGCAACACATCTGTTTCGATACCCCAAACAAGCGTGTGTTGATAATTTGGAGGATTTACTTTTAGCCACTCAGAAGCCAGGATCCAAAGCCTTTGGTCACTTGGGTAATAAAAGCCAATTTTCTCCTGACAGTCAGAAACCCCATGATGAATCGCAGGCGAAGTGTCCGGCAATATTAGTGACACCCCTGGACTGTTGCCCTTGCTTTTGCAAGAGAATGGTTAAAAGTTTACCCGGTCTAAACTTCTAGTTCTGTGGGCTGCGAAATGATTCATGGGAAATAAACTTTAAATCAATGAAATATTGATTCTTTGCTTTGTTGCTTTACCCTTCAATGATCACCTGGACAAAAATCAGCTGTTGCTGTAAATAACCTACATAATGTCATGTACTAACCTGCATTTTTTCTTTCGTTGCAGATTCTGTATGACAAATTACCGGCATATTTTGTTTGCGTTCATTATTCATTTTAAAATAAAAAAATCTGGCAACATGGGTCCCCTTGCCGCGGGCCATTCTTGTCCAAGTGGGGGATGTTTGAAGGGCAACAGCTGCGCGGCATACCTGCAGCAAGGACCCAGGTCTAGCGAGCCTTTACCACACAGGGACCATGCGCGTGGTTCGGCTTGAGAACTGGTGGTGAACAGTCAGTAAGTCAATGCACCTGGCACCACGATAAAAGTAGGTGGTTTCAGCCCGTCTATCCAGTGAGAAAGAGCTCTGAGCACCCAGCTGGCCATAGGTATTCCTCTCTGAACCTCGCGTGCTTGCGCTTCCGACCCGATTGTGTGTATTTCTCCTGTGTATGCCGAGTTATCATCGGTATCAACTTGTACTACTCAACTGAACTGAGAAACAATTCCACTCCTTTTTTGTGACTTTTATAGTCAAGTTGAACCTTTCTTGTTTTTCCTCATCCAGTTCCTAACAACGATGTTTTCAGCGAGCCAGAGTAGCTCTATGTATCAGCTGGCTAAGGCAGCAGCCGGCTCTCGTCCGGTACAGATCTACCTCAGTCGCCTGACCTGCACGTCTAGCCCTACCAATGCGGCCCAGGCAGGGGTGTGTCCGATGGCCAACCATGATCTGGCGGACTCCAACACAGATGTTGCTTCATCGCCGCGCACTGCAGGGTCTACTACCGGGGCTAACGCACTCTCCACGGCCAGACCTTACGAGGAGGTGCCTGGTCCAAAAGGATTGCCGGTGTTGGGATCCTTGTTGGATTACACAAAACTCGGTAATTATTTTAGACCCACTTTTATAGTCTTTCACTTGCTTTCAAGCATGTCTACGAATTTACGCAAGTCTCCTTGACGCAATAAAGGGCGATGACAATTCTAACAACAATAGATGAAAAGGTTTGTGTACCATTATCTTTCTGAGTAATGGGCAACTCTTAGACCCGACGTTTCGAGCTCGGTGCGTCTTCAGGAGAATGCCAGACTGTTTTTTTCGGAGAGAATGGGGTCTTCTTAAAACAACAAATTTTGATATAAAAAGTGGCGTTTACATTGTTTGATGCTACAAGAAACCTTCCATGATAATATTTGTAATATATAACGAAAGATGTTGCATCAATCGAGATTGATTCCGGAAAAAAAGGGGTACCACTGCATCCAAGTCTTAACTTACAGCCAAACAGTAAATTGTATCAACAGGCTGCTGCCAGTGTATGTCTTTCAAAAGTTTCCTGGATTTGTCACTTTGTTTGACTGTGGCTTGTGAGAAAACAAAACTATTTTCTCCCCCTTGCAGGACAATATTCTTTGGAAAAGATGCACGAAGCAATTGTAGATCGCTTCAAGAAGTACGGGCCGATCTACAAGGAGAACATTGCCGGGGCCGAAGCCGTTCACATCCTGGACCCAAAAGACGTGGCCGACCTGTTCCGGAACGAGGGCAAAACACCGCGACGAATCCTCATGGAGCCCATGGCATTCTACCGGAAAATCCGCAAAAAGAACGCCGGCATCGCAAATCTGTAAGTGCTGAACGAACCAGAGTACATTTGCCTTACTTACAACTGCCCTACTAACTATCCGAGGTTCTGATATTGACGGACCTCTCCGTGTATTAGATCAAACCTTTCAAAAAAGCACAAACAATGCTTCGAGAACCGTTATTACAATGATAATGTTTAGTCTGGCTGGCGTTGAGGAACTTCCCATGCCTTCAATCTCTGGCTACTCCAGTTTTAAAATGCGTGCCTGGATAAAACAGAAAGGAAATCACCGCTTAGTCTCGATTCCAAACGGTTCACGTCAGTGTTATTGACACCAACTACGCGTCAACCGTAGACAAATCAAATTTTAGTCCTTAATGTGGTCATGGTGAAAATGGTACCGTTGTTACTCGTCGTTAGGTACACATTTTATCTTCCAGCTCATATATTTTCCGTTCATTATTCTTGACTCAAGGCAAGGTGAACAGTGGCGAAAGTGGAGAAGCGCACTGCAACACATCATGCTCAAACCCAAGAGCGTTGCAGACTGGATCCCGAACATGGAGGCTTGCGCCAACGACTTCATCACGTTGATGGCGGCCCGCCGGGACGACAAAGGCGAGATACCAGACTACCACGGCCAGATCCACAAATGGGCGCTGGAATGTAAGTAGATGTTTATACAGAAACGTGGAAACAGATATAATAATTTTCAAATGGTATTCAGGTTTGAGTGGAAAACGATCACACCTGCACCCATCTATAATACAGCCAGCAAGGTGTACAATTGGCTGTTTTTCCTTCGAATATGTACTACACAAGTTAACCAATGAATCTAGCTATAGCTCGTTTTTTTAAAGAATAAATCAGGCGTCAAAAATCAGACACCAGCTGACGTACTATGTTGAAAATCGCAGGAGATGATTGGGATTTGTTGACAAAATTGCACTGAGTGATCGCGTGACGCCTACTTGCCCGCGAAAGGCAAACCCTACTATTCGACACTGTCTGTTGCATCAGTTGATATTATGGGCGGTTAAACAATGTATATTAAACAATGTACACGTTATACCATCAAGGGTGAAAACATGAAGAAGAGACTTAGGTTGCTGGTTTGCCTGACGGCAACGGATTTAAACGACGCCCTCAGAAGCCATACTTGTCGATAATGTCATTTACTTTCACCTCTGTTCACAGCTTCTTTCTCCATCGTCTTCGGCAAGCGAATCGGTTGTCTTGATCCCAGCACCGACACTAACCCGGAGGCGGCAAGTCTTATCTCCTCCACCAACGACTTCTTCACCGGTCTCTGCAACCTGACCTTTGGGTTCCCGCTCTACAAGTACGGCATCCGGACCAAGACTTGGTCCAGGTTCGCCGACGCCCAAGACCTCCTCTACAAGTAAGCAATTTGCCACTTTTTGCGTTATTCCTTGCGTTTCAAGCGGTCATCGTGCATGCAGACAACTTTCTGTTGGGTTCCCCAGTTTGATTTCTTTTCAAATACACGACAGTTGTCATGTTGGTTTTCTCTTCTAGGGTGTTAAGGAAATCAAGTTAGTATGGCTCATTTCAAGCCGATATGGCCCGTTAAGCATGTGTTAAAGTTTGGTTTCCTTGGCATGAAACGACTGAGATTAATATAGGATGGAATGCCACTCAATTGCAAGGTACTCCCCGGCAAATAACGATTTCCATGTATACCCTTAGCTTAAGAAAGGCAAGTTAGGTTATTTGGATTGCCCAAGGACACAACATATTTTGCCATTTGTCGATTCTACCTTTCACACGACCATCTGCGTGTACTGCGTGTTTTCTGTTCTACAGCACTGCAGTAGAGTATATCAAGCAGTATGTTGAGGAGATGAACAACCGTGACGTCACATCACCTGAAGCCAATGAGAATGAATCGACAGAGCAAGCCACAGTGATAGATTACCTGTTAAGAAGAGGCGCACTTGAATTTGAAGATCTCTGTACTTTGACCAATGATCTGCTGTTGGCGGCTGTTGACACGGTAAAAGACGCTCGGAATCAAAACATTATCTGGCCATTGGTTATTCCCTTGTCCCAGCAGAAGCATAACTAAGCGGGAAAGGGGGTGGGGGGAAAGGGCCCCTTCACTCGAGGCCTGTGCCCCTTCAGTCCCCCTATTTAGAATTCGAGGAAGGCAAAATACTGTTTATTGTTAATAACGCATTGACCCCACCCCTCCCGAAAATGTTTCCCTCTGCAATTTGGATCCCAGTTATGCAACTCTGTCGGGGATTTAAACATTGTGCTCATTTCTGTGGTGACCATTACCGGTGGACAAAAATGTCATATTAGAAGAAAGGACACTTTAGAAATTGTCAATTAATTATATTATGTTCTCGCGAAAACACTATTAATGAAATTCAAATTTGAGGGTATAGGCCTACACCAAAGTCCTGAGAGGAGTAAACCCTTAAAAAAAGGACGCCTGTAGAACCGGCTAATCAGTGATCAAATACGAAAGGAAATGAAATATTTTGGATGGGTTACCCGTTATTCTTGCCTTTTTTTGGGGGGGGGGGTTGAAGACAAAAAATCTTTTACCCAAAAATATTATCTTAGAATTTTAGGGATGTGCATGAAGAATAATATCACCTATATTTTCTTACAAGTCCTATTCCGTTTATGCCATGAATACCGCAGACGTCCAATCTCATGGGATTCTGCCTCTACTGCTTGGCCAAGAACCCGGAAGTGCAAGAACGACTCCACGAAGAGGTCAACAGAGTACTTCCGGCCGGGACGCCCGCAACGGCAGAAGCCCTACAGAACATCCCCTACCTGAAGGCAGTTGTCAAGGAAACGACGAGGTATAAAATAACTGAATGCTTTAAACTTTGCCCATTAAACGTTTTGTATTTTTGTAACTCTAGCTCAACTGAAAAGGATCTTAAGGTTTTTAATTTTTTTCCCAGGTAAAACTAGTGCACTGTGTCGATAACACTCTTCACTGTTGCCTGTATTGGTTGGACTTCTAAGAGCGAGTGATGTATTTGTGGTACCTTTGGCGCCCCTGGTTGTCTCGAATGAATGATTTTCCAAACCACGGCGCCGTTTCGGCTTGGCTTCTTCTCTGACGCCACATTCATTTTTGAAGGGAATTACTCAAATTTTTGGTCTCAATTATGTTCCCGGAGCAGAACAAGCACCTGTGTTGAGATTGGGTTTCCGTAATCAGGGGCTGAATGTTTCCCAAAGCTGAAACGTCGCCGATGATTGGAAAAATACGCAATGCATGATGCCCGAAACACGAGACAAAAATGGTCTTAACAGATTTCTGTAAGCTTGCCAATGACTTGCCACCCGAGTGATTCTGTCCAACTTTCACTCGAAAGGTAACACACTGAGTATACAGTGTTTATACATCTGTGAAGGGCAAAAACCTGATATTGATTTACATCACCCCGACGCAAATTCATCTTGACTAGCTTGCCAATGACTGTTTTCCAATAACTTGTGTTTTTTGTACGCAGAGTTTTCCCGCCCGTAGATGGGACCAGCAGGATATCCAATGACGACATCACAGTAAGGGGGTACAGAATACCAGCAAATGTAAGTTTCCTTCAAATCTCGCCAGATACAATGTGTGGCAGTTTCGATGACCATCTCACGTCAATCTGTATCGCACCTCATAAGTGATTCAAAGCATGTCAGATACACACAATAGTAAGAACTAGCAAAACATTGAACGATACAGACATTTCAAAGTGCAAGCGATACTCTACAAAGTTAACGTTTATAAAACTTCAGATTCCAATATGTTTTCTGAATGGCAGGACCGACAACGTTTATGACTCTGAAAACGCATCCTAACGGCTGTCGCTCAGGGAAATGGTTTCAAGCAAAGATGCTGCATTGTAGATGTGAAAAGAAACACTTTGTTTCATTTGGTCAAATAGTAAGATTTATGTTGTGTATTGTGTCTTTGAACAGTGTCGACAGTACATGTATATCATAACGGGAATATTCTTCAGGCTTTAGCAATTTTGTTGCAAATCCGATCTTCATAGCTTTATCACGTCATATGACACTATACCATTTGCTTTCATTTAATTGAGTTCGTGGAAGATAAAAGTTGCTTTAAAACTTACTTCATTATTTGAAGAATAACATAAAAGCTACAACTACCGTGTTCCTTTGTTTCAGACATTAGTACGGGTCCACTGTCTGTCCGGCCAGATGCCCCAGTACTTCAAAGAGCACCATAAATTCAAACCAGAGCGCTGGATGCGAGGACACGAGGGATTCGAGGACATCGACCCATTCTTAGTGCTTCCATTCGGCACAGGATCCAGGATGTGTTTGGGACGTCGTCTGGCTGAACAAGAGGTCTACCTCTTGTTAGCGAGGGTGAGTTAATATTGGAGAAAATCATTTCAGCAATCCCATGGATTGTGACAGGCTTTCTCTGCAAATCATCCAGAATTGTCAAAGGAAGTTATATGGTTTTTTTTGTAAGATTTTGATTGGTAATAGCAAAAAGCAATATATGTATTTACCGTTGTCTCACTTTATTTTACGGCAGATTGTTCAGAATTTTACCATTGAGTGGCACCACGAAGACTTGGATTATTTGTTCCGTCTCACCAACGTCCCAAGTAGACCACTGGAGCTGACCTTTCTGGAACGCGCATGAGCTGTGAACTCTGACCGCGCATGACCTTTGACATCGCCAGACATGCGCAGTCACACGTATTGGACTCTAACGAAGTGAAGCCACTGCCATACCAAGTTCTACCGGTATTTGCCAAATTTATCACATCTCACAGGTTCAATCATTCTTCAGAAGAATTAAGTATCGATAATTGCCAAAATAGTAACAGTGTCTGCAGAAATATAACTCTTTTTTTTTTAAATAGTACGAACCTGATACCCTTGTCACTTTGAGTTGCCAGGCCCCGTCAAAAAAAACAACCCAAAAACGTTATTACAATGGAAAGCCAAATTTAAGTTTATTTTGAAACACATGTATATTGCAATGGTGAGTTGGCATGAAAATTCGTTGTCTGTGTTTGTATTTGTACCCAATGGTTTCGCGTTAAATCCATTCTGGCAATTCGTGTTGTTTTGTAAACGTTGTAATTTTATGCATTGAAACGAACAGTTATTAATTCCAAACTGCAAACAACTTTTTTGTGCTCGTAATAATTTACGGTGCATGGTGCCGATGATGTCATGACGGTATTTCAGGTTCAGTTGTAACATGATCTTGACGATGGGCTAGTACATGATTCAGTACAAGCCCGGAAAAGGAAACTGTATTACAGAAAAACTGACAAATAATCTGATTATCGGAAAGAAGCGGGTTCAGATTTGAACTGTATTCCCCCGTTTTTCCCTGCCTGTGTACAACGCTAGCCCCACCCTTCACCTTTCATCGATGTGTACAATCAGATACCTTACAATGTAAATAGTATAAGACGTTATCCGTTAAATTTCTCCTTGTGTAAAAAATGCATATAACATGATACTTAAAGTAGTTTTCAATAATGTATTCACTGTAAATTATGTACATACTACCCGTATGCCAGGAGAGTATACCAAATAATATTTTTTATTATTCTGTAAATAAACTATCAATTCAATCATCGGTATTGTATTCAGTGTATTCAAGATTATGATAACAATCAGTGCGGTGTTGTCTGTTTAAAAAAATCAGTTTGTGTTCCGTGTAAATAATGTTCATAACTTGCCACATCGAATAACAAAAACCGACTACATTATTGTGAGTAATAGCACGTGATAGAGGGCGCTATACAAAACGGTCAGAAGGGAATGTACATGTACATAAATGACAGGAGTGGGAAGAATCACTCTTACTAATCTGCTCTCAATTCGTTTCATGTTTTTCTATTTTGTGTAATGTTATTATATACATTTTTCCTTCCATTCCTGGTGTGCATGATAGCACAGGATTATCGCGTCATGTTTTTGTCAATCCGTGGTTAAGTCGATGACTACACCATGTATTTTGAAATATTATTGATTCTCAATACTGCTGTGCTATAGGAGGACAATCGTGCTTTTGTTTTATTAGCAAGCCAGTTCGGTATTCCTACGGCGCATGTGCACTTCAATATTTGATGATTTCTAAAGGAAATTCGTAAATCCGATTTTTTTTTTCACACGGTAGTTTGCTAACTTCATGCAAACTTTTTTCCTTTTGCTTGTACAGAAATTGAAGATCGCTGATTCGATTCCCATTATCCCATTTGGAAGTGTGTACGTTTTGTTGATTTGGGCCCAGTGACTTGGAGCAGCAAAGCTGAAAAACAATGTTGTTAGCAAAACTAAGCTGACAACCAATAAAATACAAATGTAGAATGTGTAGGCCTGTCACGTGCCATTTCAGCTGGTAACCTGTATTTGCTAAACAAAGGTTTTAGGTAATTTCCAGGGGAAAAAATCCCAATTGAAATCAGTTCAACTGGTTTCAACTGGTATACCAGTTGAACTAGAAATTGGTGACTGGTTTTGAACTGGTTGAACTTGTTTTGAACTGGTTCAATTGCATGGCTTTGAAATGGTTCAACTGGTTTTGAACTGGTTTTCAACTGGTTGTGAACTGGTTTTGAACTGGTTTTGAACTGGTTAAACTGGTTTTGAACTGTTTGAATAGGTGTTGAACTGGTTTAACTGGTTTTGAACCAATTAAACCAGTTAAAACCAGTCCAACCAGTTCAACTGGTTTTGAACTGGTTTAACTGGTTTTGAACTGGTTTTTGAACTGGTTTTGAACTGGTTTTGAACTGGTTAAACCGGTTTTGAACTGTTTGAAAAGGTGTTGAACTGGTTTAAATGGTTTTCAACCAATTAAACCAGTCAAAACCAGTCCAACCAGTTGAAAACCCGTCACGGTCACCAATTGCCAGTTGAACTGGTTTCAACTAGATTTTTTTTGCTGTTTTAGGCCTAACAGCTCCATGAAATTTGCCTCTGATGTGTTTATCCCGAAGTGAAAATCGTGATATCTTGATGTGCGAATGCGCAGTTAAAGAAAGGAATACTGAACTGGCTTATTAAAACCAGTGATGTAAAGTTATTGTTCAGGTGAGCTACTTCAACCCGATGAAGTTCATTTACACTTAAATAGTTCATTGTTGACAGAGCCATTGGGCACTTCATAATTATGAATGAACGCCATGCTATAAACAAGTCTGATTCATTATTAGGCCTTCGGTGGAAATTCAGGGTGACCAAAAAGCCACGGAGTCCGAGCAAGTTTTCTCATTTTCATCATGCTTCGAGTTGAAAGGCTGTTTAAAACATACAAACATTTATTTTCAATTTAATCCTGATTGTAAGCTGCTAAAGTCGAACTATACTCACTTATAATTAGTACGTGTCGTAACTTGGCAGTCCATTAAAACATGTTTATAAACCTGTAGAATTTAAATCCTATGCTCGAGTCTTTTATTGTGATGTCGTGTGACGGAAAATGAACTACATGTATTTGGTTGACCGGTGTAATCAAGTCAGTTCAAATCAATCGCAAGTAGCCTACGTGTATATATTTGAATCAAATCACGAGTCAGGTCACAGGTATAGGAGGGGGATGTAATTGCGAAAGGAATTTGTTTAAGCTTGTTGTCAGACAGTATAAGAATAAGTAAACAACACCATTATCTGTTAAATGCCGTCCGGACACTCATTCCTACGTTATCTGTCCCCGGACGGGATGGGTTTTTTTTGGTACAGGTTTTTTTTTTGGTACGGGGGACGAAAAAATACTGTCACACGGGCAGTGCAGCCAAAAGAGTAAATTCAGATGCTCCACCACACCATGAGACCTGGATGAGTGCTGAAAACTAATACAAAATACGTATTTAGGGGCCTTTTCACTGAGTGCACGACAAAAGTCTCTCAAAAATCGATTCAATGTAATAGCTTTGTCAGCCTTGTATGTATTGTCATGTCTGGGGTAAACGAACTTTCGCAACACAAAGCCCAAAATGGCAGACTGGTTGCATGTCCTGGCCCTTTACAGACATATAGTAGGTAGCCAAAACGAGATTCGAGCAATTACACTTCGGGGTTTAATAGCCCATGGAGGAGGGATAGACTTTCCTACAGGTGGGAACTGGGTGGTGTAATCAGCAATCAGCGAAGAACTCTGTAAATAAACAGCGCCCCTTGCACTGCGACTATTCAGTGATGTCTCTGATATTGCGAAAGAGTTTTTTAGAGCCTACTACAGCTAGCAGTTATATCATAGAGCAAAACATCCATGGTTATACTTGATGTATTAACCCGCCCGGGAAAATGGGTGGAAACCACTGCATATTAATTAAGGACGGTTCTAAATTTAGCCTAATACATGTATAATACAATAAAAATTATAAAGTATAAGAAAACACATCAGCGACATTCGAGTGATGGACGCAGGCGCTTTGCCTGATTCCCAGGGTGAGAACCTGATGAGCCTTATTTGACACGGCGTCATGAGCTTTATCCAAAACGGCAATTTTGATACTCTCACTGATATCTGCCTACTCCTGGACTGCACTGAAGCTTAACTACTACCTAGGGTTAAACGGGAGCGTTAATTTGCGCCGGGGAGGTACTAATTGTTCTTTTCTCACTCGCCCACAATAGTTGGTCGAGTAGTAAGGCGCCTGATTTAAAGAAGTCTAGTTACCATGGAGGAAGATGTCGTGCGCCGATTCCCATCCAAGTAAGCTTCTAGACTTGTCTCGCAGAACCTCGGACAACACAGTGTTTATAACATAAATACTCAGTAAAGGGAAAAAAAACAATATGAAGCTAAACCAAGCATGCATAACTTAATTGCTAGTCTCAGTAATGCAATCGGCACCTGCAAATATTTTCCTGGTTTTGCCAGGATACATATTGTCCCCCAAAAATATTGTCCCCCTTCTAGGATATAGTGTCCCCCCAAAATATTGTCCCTCCTCTAGGATATACTGTCCCCTTCTTGAACGGAGAATGTGTCTGTCGTCGCCCCCCCCCCCCCCCCGTAAAAAAGTACCAGTTGTAAAATCTGTTACATCACAGCTTTTCAGGTCTGGGGTAAACGAACTTTTGCAACACAAATAGCCCAACATGGCAGACTGGTTGCATGTCCTGGCCCCTTCGTAGTAGTCATGTCTAGTAGGTATGAGTGAAATTAGTGCAAACTTGAACGAGATTCGAGCAACAATACTTCGGGGTTAGTTAGCCACAGCAAACTCTAAATAATTGCACTCAATTTCCTACAGATTGGACCTAGTTAAATTGTATTTGTGCGTTGGTGTAATCATGTGCAATTATCGAAGAACTCTGTAGGCCTACAAGGACAGCGCTGCGACTAGTTTCATGTCGCAGACATCGCAAAAGAGGCTTTAAGAGCCTAAGACTAGAGCTATATACCATTGTTATACCATAGAGCAAGGCATCCATGGTTAAACGTATTAACCCGATCGGGGAATGGGTGGAAACGACTGCTTAATTCTATAAGGCTTCCAAATTTTGGCCTATGAAATAAAACAAAGCATAAAGTGAAAGAAAACACATCGGCGACATTCGAGCAATCGACGCAGGCACTCCCTTTGATTCCCTAGGGTGAGAACATGCCCCTCTCACGCCTGAGCCTCATTTGACACAGAGACGCCATGAGCTTTACTCCAAAACGGCCATTTTAAAACTCTCACTGAAATCTGCCTATAAACTGGACTGTAGGCAGTGTAGCGTAACTTTTTACGGAGGGGGGGGGGGGGGGTAAACGGGAGTGAAATGTAGGCTTAAGTACTGACCCCTGTTTGCCCTCTGTAGATAAAGCCGAACCACTTTATGTCATGCATGGATAAGCTTTTTGAATTGTAATGGTAATGGTGGAAACCGTACAGTCTCCTATGCACATCATTGTAATAAGTCAGTGTACATAAACTTACAAGAGTGACAAAAACCAAAATGTATCGGTATCGCATTTCACGCAAGTTTCTGCCGATCAAAAGTTGGTCTGGGCCGACCGTACAGTGGTCTCGCCCCAAGACGGCTCTCGTGGAGGAGACAGCTCACAGTGCGTTTAATAAAGAGGCACCGGAGACGATCCGACCGTTCGAGGAGATTCCTGGACCCAAACTGTGGCCCATCGTAGGATGTTTACCCAACTACTTAGCTAATGACTTCAAAAGCGAGCAGTACCATAAGATGTGGCAACGCAGGTAGGCTAAACCGTTTCATGTTGTTGTTTGTGGGTTGCATTTTGAAGTCAAAATGTCGACAATTTCTTTTAATGTTCTCCTTTGGCGAGAAGCAAAACCATGAATATTAGCGCATACACTCACAACCAAAGGTTCAAGCATTTTGTGAGAGTCCTTGAGCAGTAAACCACGTCACCTTTTGTAGTATTGTGCATCACACAAAAAAACCCGTTGCATGAATAACCTTTACAGTCATGTCGGGCATTAGGCTGTTATACTCTGAGATGAGTTTTGCACGAGTTTTACAAGTTGGACGGTGTTACAGACCTTTCGTACGTAGTTTAGCGGCACTGTTTTATGGGCTGCCACCTCCAAAGGACATACATTTAAGCCGTGGTTGGCAAAAGATATTGCCAAACACTGCATATTAATACCCGGCCAAAATGGTTGGGACACTTGGAAATAACCTTAGCCTTCCACGGTCACCTACTCCCCCGCTCCCCCGGTCAATGTTGTTCTCTCCAGCTGATGGAGCAACACCACGCAATGTGAGACAACATTGACAGGGGGCCGGGGGGTTGGGGGCCCAGCGAGATTTGGCCAGGATTGAAGCCTCATTCTAGAAACAGGCGTTTTTATAAGGTCCCGTGGTAGCGTATTTTCAATAATCCAATGATATATTTGGAAGCATTAATATCTGTTCTTTATTCTTTTGCACGGTTGGCCTAAGGCCGAATAAAAAAAAAAAGTTTCTCGTCCGGGTTTTTTGAAAAAAAGGAAGAAGCGGGGTTTTTTACTTTTTATTTTTTATTTTTTATTTGTTTCAAGATGGCCGCCATTTAAAAATGTCCTGCAACCGTTGGTGTTTCCACTGTTCAAAGACACTTTTAAAATGAAAGATAAGTTGGACAAGAGAACTGAACATATTAACAGTGTCATTTAGACTTGTATTGGTCTACAATTTATTTTCCGATGAATTTGTGGACTTTTTCGGTGTTTTTTTACTGCATTTTTCAAAAATAAAAAATAATAAAAAAATCCAGGCGGCCTCCAAAAAGGAAGCGGGCGGGGACGAGAAACGTGTTTTTTTTTTACTTCGCCTAACACAGTTTGCCAAACCGTGGTTGGGAAAAAAGTGCCAGCCATGGGTGTCAAAGAAACGATGTACATTGTCTTAACATGATATATCAGGGATTATTACATAAGGTGATCAAATATAGATAGAGGTGAAAATATCAGTATGGTTTTGTGTTGATTTAACAAGGCATGGGTTTAGTCTGTTGTTGAAACCACTATGACGTGGTGGAGGACTTTTCCGAAATGGGCGCTCGTGAGCTTTATCAGCATCTCAAACGGCAAAATTGATCATAAGAGTTGTTTTTGGACCACAATCAGATTCGAGGAGTACGGAAAGGAGAGCAAACTAGTGGCGGAGCGAGTGTTGCATCGGCAGTGGGTCAACGTGTACTCCCCTGCTACCGCCAAACAGGTGTTCGCTCAGGAGGGCGAATACCCCGAGAGGCCTCAGGTGTCACTCTATTACTTGCGGAAGGGGCATCTAGGACACCTGGGAGTCGCACTCGAGTAAGAATTTTGAAAGATGCATTCTTGTGTTTACAATGTACAATGATGGCTCATGGCGACCAGCGAAAAAAAAACCAACACGCAAAGCTTTTCAGTCTCTAGTCCCTTCGCCTGGCAAGAGCTTTGCCTTTAGCTTGAAGTTTTTACAAAAAGAAGAACAGTCACCGTTAGCAATCACCAATTAATTAATAATCGACATGAAAGGGCCATCCCCTCATCACGAAGTATCACTTGGAATATGTTATTATTTATCACTCGATCCCGACAAAAACATCCTGGTTTCATGTCCGGACGTCTGAACAGCCCGACGGCCATGCCTCGTCGTCCAGCATTGAGGGGTACATTTTCATCAGTACTATATAGAATGATAATTTTGGAGCTTATCTGTTCATTCAAAGATTTAACAATAATAATAATAATAATAGCAAACATTTATACCGGCGCGCTTAATACTACGTTTCTAAGCGCTATATGATGCTGTTGTCCTTGTAGACTATTAGGTGAAACAAGGGCAACCGCACTAAATACAAAGAACAGAATTACAGGTAGAAAACACTAACTGACATGGAGTGTACAAACATCAAGTTGCCAAAATACAAAGGAAACTAACAGAAAACAACATAAATTTTGTGTGGACCAAGCAGCAGATTCTCCAATAACTCCACTTTGGCAAAGAGGTCCCTTAGTGGTCTTAGATCTGACATTACATTTAAAAGCATACCCGTGTTGCAATGAATATAGACATTTTCATTGTTTTTTTATTCAAATACTGGTCATGCAAACCCCCTTAATGTTCGCCATTTGCATTAGTTTTTTGAACGAAAAGTGCGAGACTTTGAAACCGTTTTGTTTGGACAAAATTACATCGGTTCAACAACACCATGCATGATGTGCCAAGCTCAAAACTGGTTTCCGAAATCGTGTCTCATGTTCATGTCTTATTTTGGTTTGGACTATTTAGTTTAGTTTAGTTGTTCATATGTTAACGTTAGTGCGATATACAGGGTGGTGCGAAAAGAAGGAAACCCACTTTTGACGGGAAATGTAACCTAAAATAACTTATTTGAACTGTGTTTTTTGTTTTTATAATGTAGTGAAGTATAAGTCTTCAACCATACATGGTGAAAAAAACTTTAAACAAATTGCAAGAATAGTCTATAGGCCCTATGCTAATTTGAATACAAATCACTAAAATCACTGTTGTCCACGTGCAAGTCTAGTGTGGTATTTTTTTGCCTTCAAACCAAGCTCCGGAGCTCACTCAATCGGATGGAATAAAGCCGTCCGTGTGCAAATAGGTTTGGCACAATACATTTTTAACTACCATATCTCAGAGACAAAATATGCATTTGCAATCAATTTTCGTCACTTATGTTCAAAGAGCAATATTTTAATACCATTAAATTTAATTTTTGAAATGTGCTCAACAAGAAGTGAAAATCTGTATCTGTGTTGGTAAAGCACACCGTGCAGGGGAAACATCACACCAACTTAGAGAGAAGACAATGAGAATGAGCAGAAATGACACTACTGTTTTAGAAGTGGGAAGAAAGTCCCAGAAGATATTCTAGGGAAAACCCACGGAATCAGGTAGGGACTGAAAAACCCAATCCACATATTGAATCGGTGGAAGGCGAGGAAAGTACCGTTACGCCAACCTGACTCCCCGCTGTAAAAAGTGGGTCTCCTTTTTTGCACCACCCCGTAACTGCAAGATCTGTTCTCTTCGCAGAAACGGCGAGCGCTGGAAGAAGGGACGTAGTCTGTGGAACCGCAAGGTGCTCAGGCCCCAGTCAGTTGAGGACTTCATTCCCCGCCTCAATGACGTGGTGGAGGACTTTGTGGAGCACATTCGCCAGTTGGCGGCAGGTGGACCGCGCGAGGTCAATGGCCAACAGTTGAAGCCCGGGGAGGTTCCAAATCTTCTGACAGAAATCATGAAAGGCGCGCTGGAAAGTGAGTTGAATTTGACAGTCCCAGAGCTATCCAAACCAATCCAAATGAAATAGGCCTAGACAGGAAAACACGATTCAAATAATTACATCATCAATTTTCTTAACCCTATCTAACCGCCCTGAATCCTTCAAAATCCTCTTTGCAAAAAGAGGAGGAATTGGAGGATTGAGGTCACATGGCAAAAGTGCGTTACCGATTTCGCAGGATGCACTTTGTCAAGGTCTTGGGCCGGACCTTGTGTTGTTTTTGATCAGCCATGCATAAATATAGGCCTGGTGGATTATGCTTGAAATCCTCTGTACTGCTCCAGGATGTCACTGGCCAAGCCTAAACATATTGACAGTCACTGCCGCAGGAGTTTGCAGGATTGAAGCAGTGGTCACCCCTCCACAGACCATATTCGAGAAATAATGGAGGAATTTGCAGGATTGAGGCTACATCCTATCAAAAAGGCCTAGGGAGTTGGGGTTAAATATATACGAAAGTATTTTTGAAATATCATCACAATAAGTCATCTCATCTCACGCTTACAATGTCTTCGATTATTAATTCTCCTCATGTAGTGATGGGAACGATTGCACTGAGTAGGCGTCTTGGAGGGATTCGTCCAGGCGTTGATATCGACTTAGACGCACACCGTTTTATGACTGAAAACGCCCTCCTCTGGCCGTATTCGACAAAACTGGACATGTCGGCATTTCAACTCTTCAGGTACTTCCCAAGTAAGACGTACCAAGCCATGAAGGGACACTGGTTGAACATGTGTGCCATAACAGCCAAACTCATGGAGGAATACAATGACAGCATGACGGTGAGATATCAATTTGCGCGAACATGTTCAAGTGGCACAAAGACAATGACCCAATCAAACCCAAGTTTTTAATTGCTTGTTTTAAGACATCCTTGTTTGGGACATAGTCCTGCCATTAAGTGCCCAGGATTCGCCTAAGGCAGCGCATGTGGAAGGCATTCACACGGCGCTCCTGGCGTGTGTATAGGGTGCCCATGACTCACTATCGTACAGTAAGGTGCTGAGAACACAGGCCTGGTACACCTTCATTTTTGTGTTGGTGGTCATCAGCAGGGTATTCTCCCATACCCGCTTGGATCGTCGAGCCATCGTTGATGCTCCCTTGCCGACGCGTTTGCTCAGTTCAGCGTCGAGGGACAGGTTGTAAGAGATATTACCGTGGAGCAGAGGTAAGTGAAGGCCTCCACCACCTCGAGGGTGTGATCTCCGATGCTGATGCTGGGGATTTTGCTGACGTCCTGACCTATGATGTTGGTCTTCTTGAGACTGATGGTCAGACCACGGTCTCTGCATGGAAGTGCGAAGCAATTTAATAAGCCTCTGGAGATCCTCCTCGGAGTGAGATGTAAGAGCAGCATCATCTGCGAACAGCATCTCTCTGATCAGAACACTGTGTACTTTGGTCTTTGCTCGACGCGAGAGGTTGAACAGTTTCCCGTCACTTGTGTGTAGCACCATCTTCTGGTGACCTGAAGGCGTGTGACTGAAGGCGGGAGTCTGGTCTCCTGCAATGCAGGGATGTCAATGTTCAGCCTCTTGAGTTCGCGGTTGATGATAGATGTCTTTCTGGTGTTGTCGACCTTGAGTAGGTCATCCGACATGCCAGGACGCATGGTCCTGACGTTCCAGCTTGCTAACCGCAAGACTGGCAGTTTTACTGGTTTTTCGGTTTTTTTTGCCTGGTGCAGTGTTTACAGACCGCTTGTCGAGTCAATCCTCTAAGCTCCAAGCACCCGATGAAGCAGGCGGACTGTTACCTTACTAGCTGGGGGCTGCCCAGGTTGAGGTGGGCGGTATAGCTGACCAGTGGAACACGATGATTCCTCCCACCGTCGGAGGCACCCGTAGCGCCCGTGTCCTACGCCAATTGGACTGGGCTTTAAACTCGCAACTGCTACCAAGAGCAAGAGCTCTGCAAGAGCAGAGCAATACATTTAGCACCAACTTGGCTGCAGGAGTTGCCGGAATGGTGTTGAATCAAGCACCAGACTGCCTTAGGGGCTCCACTCCGGGTTTCTGTAGGGTTTTACTCCCTAGCCTTTGACTTTCCCAAGGCACTCACAAGGCAGCGAGGCTATTAACCCATAGCTGGGGTCCGTAACCCAAGACAGGGGCCCATGCCAGGTACTGTCAGCTTGGGCCAGCTGAGCCCTGAACTCGTGTCAGGCAGGGTCGTCTCGCCCTGAAGTAGTGACCGCAGCCACTACCCGCTGCCCATATATATTTTGTACACGATCGTAAATTGGGGACCTTCGGGAATTGGGGACCCTATTGTCCTCTATTGTTCAACGTCCCCTATTGAATGCAGAAACAAACTTACACATACCGGTAATAATGCACACATCGTCCATTTGTATATACGTTTATTACAGTATAATTCGCGTGGCAAACTAATCAAAGTGAACCGAACCTGGCCCACTCACTTGCAAGCGAATAGCTTCGGCTGTCACATGAACAGCATATAATTGTAGATGACACTGCACTTGAAACAACCTTTAGTTTTCTTGTCAGTGATAAACTACAGTCTGGTATATATTGTCTAATCTTCGTCAAAGGTTACAAATGTCTTAATATATTCAATTTTTTTTTTTTCAAATCGCCTCTCCCGTAAAGGACACCCTTGAAAGCGATGAATTTACGGGCGACTCTGCCCCCGATGTTTACTCGTATTTCCTGGCCAAGAACACACCAGCCAAGGAACTTCTGGGCCATATGCAAGATCTACTTCAAGTTAGTATGGACACGGTAAGTGGATGCTGCATAATAGTTTGCCTTTAACCTTAAAAAGGCCCGGGCGGACCCCCTCGACTTTTCCCGCGATAGCCTTACAAAAAAAAATCCGGCGCTACGCGCCATGAAAACTGCATTTTCCCACGATACACGTCGCGTACAAAGAGCAGAATTACCATTCGTACATAGAAATAATTAATTAGCCATAATTCCAAAACCCTTTGACCTATAGTCATGAAATTTGTTGGGTATGTTCATTATGAGTTGCTCTAAGCATGTACCGAGTTTCAAAAAT
Source organism: Patiria pectinifera (assembly GCA_029964075.1). Classification (NCBI taxonomy): domain Eukaryota; kingdom Metazoa; phylum Echinodermata; class Asteroidea; order Valvatida; family Asterinidae; genus Patiria; species Patiria pectinifera. The sequence continues at coordinate 13,337,632 of CM057141.1, forward strand.
TGTCGTCTCTCGATGTCCGAGATTTTAGGGGGGTCCGCCCCCCGGCTGAGAGATGGTCAAAATAACCCGGCCCTTTTAGGGTTAATACAGAAGTCAATATTCCTTAGAAGTGGATCAAGGAGGCTTGTATGATCGTGGACAGTTCAAGACACACAATTCGACCTAAACCGTAGCTGAAACATAAATAAGATTTGAAACTTTGCATGGATATGTAGTGTAAACTAGAGAGGGTTTGCGGTAACACAATGTTGTAGAATCTCTTTTGAGAAGATGTATGGTTCTGGGAAAAAAGCGGATGGTTGTGAACTCGACGTTCCGATCAGTATGCTCCGATCGGCTTCAGGAGAAAAAACTGAAACATGATATCTGAAGAACATCGTCAGAGAAGTCGATCATTGCTCGTCATGTTGAATGAACATTTTTGCTAGAAAAATAGTCAGCTTTGGCCATATGGGAGGTGGCTTTTCTTCAACTAAACAACCTTTTCTTTGTAATAAGCCCACAGAAAAATGCGTTTCACACACGAAAAAAAAAACCCTTTTCCAACAGACCTCGAATTCTACAAACCTACTGCTGTACTGCATAGCTAGCAACCCCCGCGTACAGGAGAAACTGTACGAGGAAGTCAGCGAGGTTCTTCAAGGGGGAAGAGTAACAGCCAATAATCTGAAGGATCTGCGGTACCTGAAATGTTGCGTCAAAGAATCCAGCAGGTTTGTGGGGCCTTATTATTACTTATATTACACTGTAAACATTTGAGTGCATGAGTATCATGAATACGAAGAAGAGGAACAAACGCACAATGCACCATGCAAATCCCATGAATGAATAAACTTCACATAGTGGTCGCACGGAATGTTACTTCTTGGCTTTCAAATAATGATCAGGTCCAGGCCAACGTTTGTGAAATATTGAAACGGAGTTCCCAACAACCATTAGATAACTGGCCCAATAGTGGTCCTATTACTGCCGGTACAAGCCCGATACCGGTCGGTACTGGGCCAATTACCTAATGTTTGTAGGGTTGTAGTGATCAGTCACAAGTTAAATCCTTAGTAACTCATAAGACAAATCACAGGAGAGCAATGACTAAGAAATGCCTTAGACACAGTTCATTCGTGACTGATTTTGAGGACTTGATTACAGCTCTCAATATATGCCAAACTTTTCGCAGGCGCTGCAATGACACATTTTTCGCTGCTATGGTACAATGAGGGTGGTGCAGTGACACAATTTGCGCTGCATTGACACAGTGAAGGCGCTGTGACCCAATTTTCGCTGCAATGGCACAATAAGGGCGCTGCAGTTCGCTGCAATGACACAATTTTCGCTGCAATGACAATGAGGGCACTGTGACCCAAGTTTCGCTGCAATGGCACAATGAGGGCGCTGCAGTTCGCTGCAGTGACAGAATGAGGACGCTGCAATGGCGCAAGTTTCGCTTCAATGACACAATGAGGGCGCTGCAATTTTCTTGGTATTTTTGTACAGACTTCATGTTTTTGAGAGCCGTGTAGTTTACTTCGGTCTTGAAATTATAGATCTTGGGAATTCAAACACACGACTAGACCACATCTGTGCATCTTAAAATGATTCATGCAAAAAAATGAAACGAACAGGCATTGAAGTCACTGTGTGGACCTGTGAACAAAAGATGTCCACATAGTGCAGGCAGTGAAGACGTTGTGTGGACTTCCAAAGGTCCACACAAGGTTCCTCCCTCCATGGGCGTCGCGAGGGGGGGGGGCAAGGGGGGGCACTTGCCCCCCCCCCCCCGGAAAAGCAAAAAAAAAAAAAAAAAAAGGAAGAAAAAAAAAAAAAAAAAAAAAAAAAGAGGCGCGAAGAAAAAGTGGTGTAAATTTAATGAGTTGGGGGGGGGGGGGGGCAAAATGTCCCTGCCCCCCTCTAAAACTGATAAATCGAGAATGTGTTGAGAAATACAAGCATTTTTTGGCAAATTTTTTTTTTTGCCCCACTCTAGAAAAAATCCTGGCGACGCCCATGCCTCCCTCTCTGGAAGCCCTTTTAGAGGAATGTTTGGGTTACGGTTATCTGCCGCAAAATGAAGAGGACACCATGATCGAAAATTCGGGCTGAAAATGTATTCACGGTACGAGAAAAATAAGGTTTTATTCCTCGGGTTTTTCACAACTAGGGGCACGGCCTACACTAAAACAAAGGAATGTCTACGTACACTAGGTATGAATAACGTAAACTTGTGAAACCATGTGTCCAAGGTTACATGTTTAAACTAGATAGCAATAATTTAACTCAAGCTCCTTTTGTCTATCTTTCCTCTGTGGTAGAATGTTCATGACAATCCCCGGAACATCACGAATTCTGGACCATGATATCGCAATAAATGGCTACAATGTTCCTAAAGGAGTAAGTGAAAAGTAATTCCATTCGCTATATAAGCAATGAGGTTTAGAACCTTTGCTTTTAAAGGTATAGTCCATCATTTGTAATTTGTGCATTTTGTTCGTTTGAAGCAACAAAAGTGCTCAAAATCTAAAGAAGGGTGCTGAACAACTAACCTGATGAAGTTTCAGCTCAGCTTCAGCCGTATATTTCGAGAAAAACAACATTCTAGGATCTCGATTTCAAATCAAAAGTTGCTGAATCATGTTTTGAATTGGGCTTGAATTCAGCGTCCGAAGACACATTCTTACTGAGCCGATTGCAGTTACGCGATGTGGCGCACCGATCCGACGAATTATAGCAACCACGTGGGATGTGCGTCGTGTCAACGCTTGCGCGCTTCGCCGAATGAAAAAAAAAACTACTAACGAAAATTTCCAACGGTGCTTCTTAAGACGCACCGGTGGAAAGGCCTTCTTTTGTTGATTTCTTCAAAATGACAGCTTGCCAGAAAGAATAATTTCGCAGGGAGTTTAATCCCCTTACTATCTTTCAACCAAGTATGTTTTTCAACAGTAATTACACCAGTCACTTTTTGGATAGCTGCAAATGATGGACTCTGGCTTTAACAGCCACTTGAGGTGTCTTTTGTTATTTTAATTAATTATCAATGAATGCACAAGAGTTTCAATCTTTCCTGTGGAAATACAGACACTTCAAAATGGCTGAAACAAAAAAAGGATCTGTCAAGCACATCACCTGTATAGTCACTCTGGTAGTTAACAAGCTGCTAGATTACCACAGTTGAAAAGTAGATAAATCTTTGGTCATTAATCAGATAAAAACCATTCCACAGGTTAATTTACTCCGATTCAAGCTGCTCCCAAACTTTTGAAATAATTTCAAAATCTTTTTTATCTCACGAATTTACAATAGACCTACATCAATTTGTGTTTCCAAACCATGTGTCGAGACCCAGACATTTTCGAGGAGCCCCATGAATACAGACCAGAGCGCTGGTTAGATGTTCGTAAGGCGCCAGACATGGCGTTTTCACATCTTCCGTTTGGATTCGGACCGCGGAGCTGCGTGGGGAGGAGGCTGGTCGACCAAGAAATGTACATTATACTCGCCAACGTAAGTTAGAAACAAGTAGACCGATCCATTTTAAAATGTTACCAACACTAAGGTCGCGTCTGAATTACTTTGCTATACGGCCGACAAAAGCGCACTGCACTTGCCTATCTATGGAGGCGGATGAGGTCGCTGCCAATTGACTAGACTAGAGTGTTATTCCCAGCCGTAGCCAAGTAATACGGGCGCGGCCCGTTATGTAGGAGAAATTTGAAATACGGTGCGCCACCAAGAGTTTGCTGAGCCCAGGCCTTATTCGCAGCGCATTATGGGAAAATCTCATTATCTGCGCAATTTTCAGTTGTATCTTCTTTGTGCGGGAATAACGCTTAGATTTTGTTTACGAAGTTTCAATTGCAGTTTTGTGTTACAACTACTCAAAAATGAAGATCGAATGGTAAACTGCACGACAACTATGAAAATCGTGTATTTTTCTCATAAACTGGACACGTGGCCGTTTTAGAAAAATGCAATTTCGGTATCCAACACATGACATAAGAATGCAAATTGTCACCCGAAGAGTTGAAAGGTGTCATATTTGTGAAACGTTGAAGGGTGCACTGTATTGTAAATCGCTTTTTCGGTATAAACATTATAAAGAAATCTGAACTGTGCCAAGAACCTTACTTTTAAACAAAACAACATCGGTCATTAAGGAGTTGCAAGGTTGATCTGGCAATTGAAGTTCACAAACTAAAATAAAAATAACTTGACAGTCGACGGAGCCTAATTAAACATCTTATGCATCCCTCACTAGTAGGCCTACTCAATCTCGAAAACTGTTCGTTTTCATTAAGTTTATTCAACACAAGTCTCTTTTGTTAAAATTAAAATTAAAATAAAGAAAAGCCTAACAAACAAAGCATAAAGAACCAGTGTGTCAAATTTAAATAATTAGAATTCGATGAAACACCCACATGAATCTAGTTAAACTTGATATACTAAATTGGAGAAGTACTGATTTATGACATGTTAGTGACATGAGACGCTCTTTATTTGTTTTTAATCAGTTGGTGTCAAAGTTTCGTATCGAGAACCTGTGCGACAGTGAACCTGACCTGAAATGGATCGGTATCAACCTGACTGCATCTGAGCCCCTGAGATTCGCCTTCCATGAACGTTGAGGGCGCCGTTATACAAACTCAATCCCATGCCCAAGAGCATCGGCAACTGCGACTGAATGTTAGACTTTGATGAAAGTTTACTCTCGTCATGATCGATATCACGATCAATATCGTCAATTTAGTCATCGAGGTCAACTTCTGTAAATATAAACTACTATAAATATAATAAAAGCTGTTTTGACTGGATGTTCGAATATACAATGAAGTTCGATATATATTTTATATATTTTTAACTAAATGGATCACACTTTTCATTCATAACCGAGAGCATTATTAAACGCGTGCCTTTTCAGTATCAGCAATCTGTCGATGGAATTAACTTCCTTATGGTATCGGCGAAATGCAACGACTTTTTGTCTTAAATCGGCACTTAAAACTTTTTTTCGTCAGGCGCACAATTGTACTGTACAATGAAGTTCGATATATATTTTATATATTTTTAACTAAATAGATCACACTTTTCATTCATAACCGTGAGCATTATTAAACGCGTGCCTTTTCAGTATCAGCAATCTGTCGATGGAATAAACTTCCTTATGGTATCGGTGAAATGCAACGACTTTTTGTCTTAAATCGGCACTTAAAACTTTTTTTCGTCAGGCGCACAATTGTACTGTAGAACTCTCTGTGCATTTTACCTAATGGCACTTACTTTTTCGTTTTCAAGTGAGCACGTATGAAATATAAACTTACTGTTAAGGAGCTTGCTGTGATTGTTAAAGAATTTGTTGTACGTATACATTTTAGTCGTTAAGCTGATTTTGTACTTTTATTAGACAGTTTTAACAAGTTGTATTTTGAAACTGTAAAGCGCTACATAAGAATACAATTCTAAGTATTATGGGCTTTAAACTTTGTACACAATGACTTGCTAACTTTTCCGGTCAGGATGTGAATCCGTATAGCTTGCTATATCGACATGCTTCGTCGAACCACAGTGGATCCCTCTCTCAATAATTCTCATTTAATTGTTTAGGCAGATCGAAATGTCGAGTTTGCAGCTACGTGTATGTGTCTTATCTTTTCTCACACTAAAAAAAAGAAAACCCAATGGTTGAAGCAACGCATTGTGCTCAATTATAACTAGGGTGCATAACAACTTATCTGTTGAAGTTTCAGCTCGGTTGATACTATACATTTTGAGTGGGGGGCCGGGGGAGAGACAATCTAAGTACAATTTGTTTTATCTCGTGATTTGACTCTGCTGCTAGCGCTAGCGCTTCCGATTCAAAAGTTGTAGGTGTATTCTGATCGCACTCTCTCGTTTACAATTCCCGAATCAGCACCCGGGATACGAATCTCATTCAGCCGAATAATGTACTTGATAGTGGATGGGCTATCCTCGCAGTATTTGTAATTTAACGTATTTTGCAATTTAAAGATGAAATGTGCCCGGGCAAAGTTTTTAAAACGATGTTCAGTGATTTTGTTCTTCTGAACGAGTATTTTGTTGCAATACCTTTAAGACAGCCGTACCAGTCTATGTCACGGATAAGCTTTCTGAATGAACAACTGTATGTGTCTGAACAGTCCTATCATAATATATATATATTGGTATTTTTTTGGTATTGTGACGGAAAGTGTAGTTTTTATGCACAACTCATGTTATTGTATTCTAATATTATGAATGAACTGTAGTATAGTACAGTATGTCCGTGACTGGGCGTGGCTTATCAATGTGTGCGTGTATGCACGCACGCGATTGGTTAGCAGAGCCCCATAGGTTATAATTTAGCGCATCATAATGGTTTAGCGCATGTGCTATGTATGCGCGTAGGTAGATTGCTACGTACGCACGCGCGAAGTTTCTGGCAAGTGGCAGCGCGCTGTGCTGTATGAACATTGATCTCCATATACATAGTATAGTACTATTTTGGTTTGTGATTCATCTCCTTTCACACAATATCACAAGAGGTGAACGACGTCATTCCCTGATCAATCTAGGGACGGGAAGAAGCTTTTACTGATTACTTTGTAAAATTAAGGGTTTTTTTTACCTTTTAGATTCTCATTGGTTTATGTTCGGGTTTTTAATAAATATATCAATCATTTGAATGAATCTCCATACAATTTCTCGTGTGAGTGTTCAGTTAAAAGAAAATATGATGTCGTTTCAGCATAATTATTATTAATACAATTATTCATTTCATTGATGGAGTAATTCAGTGTGCTCTAATGACCAATGTGTCAAAAATGAAATGGCAATTTACTTGCAATCATTTTTTGGGAGGAGGAGGGATTTAAAAAAAAATAAGGGAAAAGAAAATGGGGGGTTCTTGAATTACGAAAATGCATAATAAGAAAGTGTATATCAAGAAAGTGTGGAAAAGTTGATTGGAGGGATTGAGGTTAACTCTTCATCGTTCAGTTTTTTTTGTTTAAAGATTTGTTTTGGAGGAGCGCTTGAACTCCCGCCTGTAAGAAAAATTTCACTCGATAATCTATTTTCCAAAGTAAACAAAGTGAAAGCACAATGCGCGTTTACCCGTCTGACAGTAAACGCGCCGCCATTGTTCAGCCGCGCATTCGTGCACAAACACTGCGCGATGTCCTATCCAGTCTGTGTATATGGAGATCAATGTGTACGAACGTGACAGTCAGTAGCCGTGTTACGCACACAGCCCTGTTTGACCTCAGTTTCTCGTCCCGAGGTCAAGCACGCATGGCCCAAAAGCGTACGCGAGATTTTACGAGATTTGTTCGAGACTACAGAAAAAACACAAAAAGTGCCTCGATACATGCACTGTTTGGCCAAGATGGCTAAATAAATGAAAAGTTGAAATCGTGTGCTTTATTTTGATAACAAAAATAGCTGCTTTTGACAAATACAAAGTGTTGTTATGGCCTACAAACAAAATCATATTTTTTATCAACAAAATCGAGGGCCGATAGTTTTTAGGTTTTTTCGATTCTTAAAAAAGGCCGAAACAAATGGCAAGGCTTAGTAGATAGAGGAAAGTATACGCTTCATTTTCATGTGAAACACGTGCAGGAGACTTCTAATGTTTGGTCCAAATCGCCGGTTGAAAAATGAAGACATTTGCGAGATTTCATGATTTGCAATCACATGTACGCGTGTAAACTAATGTAAGTACGCCGACGTACAAAATGTACGTTGGCCTGAAAACATTGTGAATAGCACGTGCGAACGCGCAATGAATCACTTATGAATATTAGGCAGGCCTCAAATCGTTAAAATAACATCAGATTCAGATTGCTTGACCCCGAAAATACCTGAAAAGTGGTATTATTTATGATTCTAGCTCATTTAGTTCAATTGACCTCTGACCCGATTGGCGGCCATATTGGATTTTGCCAATATGGCGGCCCCGTGGGGCGCCCGTCTTGGCGCCCGTCAAAAATCGAAATAGTATGGTATGAATGACATCTGTGCCAAATTTCGTGCTTTTGGAAGAAACTGAACCAAAATATCCCTAAGACCCCCAACTAATACTCGAGTTCGACCAATCAGTAGGCGTATGGGTCACAAGGTCACACCGTGTTTGGTTTCCTCGCTCTATGTTTTTAATGGCGCCGATCTTTTCGCGTTGTGAAAAATGGAAGTTGTTGGAAACATTAGGCGTGCATCGAATTCTTAAAATATTAACGACATCACGTTCACGAGATTTTTTTGTAGATGAAGGTTCACTCTTCGTTTGATTACCTCAACATTTGGGAGACTTTCGTCGTTCTCGAAAAAAACCCGGAAATTTCATGACCTAATTTTTAGTCGATTTGTCCGTGAAATAATATCGTCAAAATGCATCGAAATCCTTTTTTGATAAAAAAAATACCTTGATAGATGTATGAAGTAGACCTTTAACTACCTAAAACAACTTTGTTTGTTTGGATCGGTTATGGTTTGCCATGAAAATTGCGAATTTTCTGAAGCCATTTTTACGGCCATTGTTCGCTGGCCTCGCGTTGCTGTAAGTTGTGTGGACGAGAAAATCGAGGAGCTACGCGTGACACGGCAACTGAATGGTGAGTTGAGTGTGCTCTCGCTGTAGTGTGTATTGCTTTATGGTGATTTGCGCTATATGCTACGTGCGGGCGAACTGTTGGACAGTTTGGCGTTCACTTGGTGTTCACTTAATTGAGCTGGGCCCATGGTTTCGTAGTGATACGTGCGCGCGAACCATATCTCCACAGTACGTGGCATTGAGCTATGCATTGCGATATGGAGAGTTGTCAGGAGGCATTTGACGAGCTGAAGGGCAGGCGTCAGGCCGCCCCAGTTCTGTCATACCCAGTGCCTGAGGGTGACTTTATCTTGGACACTGATGCCAGCGGTGAAGGTATCGGGGCGGTGTTGTCGCAGGTCCAGGGTGGTGACGAAAAAGTACTCAAGAATCAAGTCAAGAATCCCGAGGGTCAGCTGGATTGTCAGGTGGATGGAGGTCCTTGTCTGAGTTGCACGGTGGGAAACTAAGTGGTCACTTGGGGGTCAGCAAAACTCTGGCCAAAGTCAAAGCCAGTTACTTCTGGCCAGGCATGTCTGCGGACGGCGGTCATTTCTCCGAGGCTGCAATATCTGTGCCAGGAGAAAGTCGGCTGCCAAGAAAAGGGTTGCGCCCCTGCAGCACTATCGAGTTGGGGTTCCGATGGAGCTAGTAGCAGTTGACTTGCTCGGGCCATTGCCCGTCACGGACAATGGTAATCGTTGGGTGATGGTGGTTGGCGACCACTGCACAAAGTGGATGGAAGCATTTCAGCTTCCTGACGCTACTGCAGTTACAGTAGCGCACACATTGGTGACTGAGTTTGTCTGTCGATTTGGGGTGCCCCCAAGAACTTAAGTTACCGACCATTCAGTTGCCAGTTGTCCTTGTGTTTGTGTAATTGCCTAATTAACAGAAGGTCTAAGAATCAATTCATACAGAGCTAGATTTCCACCCAAAACGAGCCTGCATCCTTTAGCCTTATGATTGCTTTGTGTAGTCCCTGGTCCGAGGAATAACTTGGTTCGGGAACAGTACCGCCACAGTATGTTGGTAGAAATACGTAGTCATTGTAGCTCCATTGCACCTCACAAAAAAATTACATCAGCGTCGGGTTTTGCCGAAGTCTTTTTCAGAATTGGTGTTTGTGGGCCGACCATCCAGTGGTCTCGCCCGATGTCGGTTATGCTGGTGGAGACAGCGTCGAAAAACGAGGACCCGAAAAGGAGCAGGCCATTCGAGGAGATTCCTGGTCCCAAACTGTGGCCCATCGTTGGATGTTTACCCAACTATCTGGGCAATAATTTGGATCAAACAAACTTCCTCAAGATGCGGCAACTGAGGTGAATAGAGGATTTGCATGATGGTCGTACAGTACAAACATGCCTTGCGAAGTTATGTACTACATGTATTTGAGAAACCTGTTGAGAATTGCTTTAGCCTCTCACTTTCTGTTCTCCTCTTGGACGACCCTTCTGCATTAACTAGCTGTTTCCAGGTACTTCGGTCGCCTGCCATTTCCTCCAATGTTGCTGGGTTGATGTCAAGTTCAATTGAAGTCTACTTACAAACATCTTTGTAGCGCAGCTGGGACTTCCGATTGGTCGTTTACACGTGGCCAGTTCACCGAACAGTATGTCCTTACGGATTCTTGCTTCCTCCATCCCATGTAGACGTGTCCTAGCCAGTGGAGCCTCCATTGCCTGAGGAGTACATGAAATGCGTTGAGCCTCTTCTCCTGACGTCAGCACAGGGTCAAAGTCTCACTCTCTTATAGGAGGGTACAGAGGACGCATGCTTTGTAGACGTGGATCTTGGTGTACAGCTTGCTGCTGCTTCATACTCTTTTGACGAGTCTGGAGAGTGTTGATGAAGCCTTTCTAATCCTCGCACTGGGCTCTAGCTCTGTCTCCAGTGAGAGATTGTCAGAGATGGTGGAGCCAAGGTAAGTGAACTCATGGACTTATGTTGTGAGTGTGTTGATTGTGGGCGTCCCCGCAACGTTTTGTCCAAGTACGTTTGTTTTCGTCGGGCCAATAGCAAGCCGGACGTCAAGAATGCTCGGGAAAGCGGTCGACCAATATCTCTGGAGATGTTTTGCGACTGCTGCGTCGTCTGAAAAGAGAAAGTCTCTGATGAGGATTTCTCTCACCTAGGTTCTAGCTTTGAGTATAGCAAGGTTGAGCAATCTCCTATCTGATCTTGTATGGTGGTAGATTCGCTCTGTTGAAGAGCAGGCATGCCGCAAGAGGAGAGCAAAGAAGATCCACAACAGCGTTGGGGCCAACACGCATCCCTGTTACACTCCACTCTGGATGCTAAATGGATCTGACGTTGAGCCATTATACTGTACAGTGCCTTTCATGTCGTCATGGAAGGAATTATGCTGAGGAGTTGGGGTTTGCAGCCTGCTCTGTTCATCCGCTTGAACAACCCTTCTCTGCTGACCAATGCCTTAGTGAGGTCGATAAATGTGAGGAACAGTGGATTCTTATGTTCTCTACACTTTCTTGGAGGTGCCCCAACGAGAAGGCAATGTAGACGGTAAAGAACGGAACGGAACTCACACTTGGCTTCTGAGTACACCCTGTTAACGTGTTATTCAGTCTACATAGGATGATGCGAGCAAATATCTTTTCTGTGATGCTAAGAAGAGAGATGCCTCGGAAATTGTTACAGTCACTTCTCTTCCCTATGTTCTTGTAGAGGGTAACAATTTTGGCGTCCCGCATGTCCTGTGGCAATTTCCTTTCTTTTCATCATTGACAGATGGGTTATTGAAGAGTTTCCAGGACGAAACTCTTGGCGTATTGGATGACTTATGGAGCTATTCCCTCTTGTTCTGGGACTTTACCTGCAGCTAGACTGTCACTGCTCCTGGTCCAGTTTCTCCATAATGGGCAGGCATTCGCCATGGCATTCGCCATGGCATTCGCCATGGCATTCGCCATGGCATTCGCCATGGCATTCGCCATGGCATTCAGATCACTATCTGCAACTGTGTTCTCCCGCCCGTGGTACAGTTCTGAAAAAATGATCCATCCAGCGCTCCATCTGCTTTGCCCGGTCGTGAATGATTTCACCGGTTGTGGAGTTGTCTTGTTTTGCGTAGACGCTATAACCTTCTTTAAGTCTTCGTGCATGCCCCTGTTGTCTCCTGAATCAGCAGCGGTCTGAATGTAGTTGCGTAGTTGTCTGCCTGACTGCTTTACTAAATGCTTCAAGGGTCTTCTGGCGTGGGGAACGCTATAGTCCGTGAGCGCAGTTCGCTTCTGTTCTGTGACTTGGATCGTCACATATCTTTGCTGACCTCGATTCATTTGTATTTTTTACCTTTCTTCTGGGAGAGTAGTCTTCCCAGACCGATGCGGGTTTTCCTTCGGTTTAAGAGCGTTGCTGTTTCTTTGGGGTTAGCTTAATTGTTGTGCATACTAGGTGGATGATCTGTATCACAGGCGGTGCTATGTTTTGCGTATAACATTGCGTAAGTTGCTACGTCTGGTGGTGATTATTTTCTGCTCGTGCCAAAGCTTGCAGCGGGGGTGTCTCCAGGACGCTTGGTGCTGGGGCTTCGTTTGAAGGAATGTGTTGGTGATGCATAAATCATGGTAAGTGCAGAGTTCAAGAAGACGCTTCCCATTATTGTTCAATCTTCTCAGGTATAACTGGCCCATACACCTGAGCCAGGTGTCTTGGTCACATCCCACTCTGGCATTGAAGTCACCCAGAAGGTACAGTTGTTCTCGCTCGCTGGATGATGGTGTAAAGCTTGTCGTATAATGTGCCATCCTTTGTTTCTGGTGTAATCGTGAGAGTAGGGGCGAAAACGCTGATTAGGTGGACGTGGGTCATGCACAAGTTTGATGCCGGAGTCTCGGAAGTCTCTCCGATCCATGTAAACCACTTGTTTCTAACAGTAAATCATGCTCCATGTTCCAAAGTTTCCTCTAGAGCTTTCCCCTTAGTCACTGTCAGCCTGATCCTTCGAGTCTGGTCTCCTGTAGGGTAGCAGCTATGTCAACCTGAAATCTCTTTAACACTGCGATGATTAGGCCTACATCAGTCTCGCGAGCATCATTGATGTTTTGAAGGTTCTCGGTTAGGCTCGTTGTTATGGTCTGAACGTTCCAACCATCAAGCCGGTGCCCTTGTGTTCTCTTTGACGTTTTTGATCGAGTCAGGTACATTGGACATTGTCTCTATACTTGTGTCACATGATTTGGCAGCTCGGCTTTCGCGTGTGGAGGCATTGTTCACAATGTCATAAGAACCGCACCCAGAAAATGAATGAGCACGGATGACCAGGAGATCATTGGCGTAATATTATGTGATATCAGTAAGTGTTTTTTTTTCTTCGGAAATTCAATTCAATAGGGCAAATTTGTCAAAATAATACAAACTCGGGGTTACGATGTAAACAATATTTGTTACATCTTCCAATGCTATACACTTATTCTTACATTTGTTTAGGTGGCAATACGGTTCAACGGATGATGATGTCATCAGTAAAAATAGTGTTATAAAATCTTCAAAACCTTTCAGTATAGTGAATAGTTACGTAAACCCGTCTTTTCAAGGGTATATATGTTAACTCTGCTGTAAGTACAATCGGTAAGGTAGTGGGGACCATTCTGTAGTATATCTGTATTGATCGGTTGCATTCAGCAGCCATCACAGAGGTGTGTTTTGTTATGTAAATTACTTGACAATGAATGCGCTCAGGGTCTACTCTTGTGGATATATTTCTGTTGAACAAAAGCACACCCCTTAAATATGGCTAAAATGCAAACGCGATGGCGCCGCAACTCACATCCAACACACACGGTGCAATTACTGGCCGCATGGCCTTGAATATACATGCAGTCTACGTACACTGACCAGGATTTCCTGAAGTCTAATTAACCATACACAGGTGTTACACCAAATAAACATGATTGGACACCGTTAACATATGCCTTATGAACAATACAGTAACACATTTTATGTGGCATTGTTAAGAAACAAAATAAGAATATCGCCTTTCCTCTTTGAAATATTTCCTCTACCATAAGCGTAAAACAGAACAGAAAAGGTCTGAATGTTTAGCAGTTACAATGAATTCGCGTGATCATGATAAATGTCTATATGCTAATATGCTTGCCTCATTGGAATCAAGGACACACACTGTTGAGCCAAGTCTTTTCAGTAACCAAACTGTCTCTTTGTTTACGATCGGACAGGTATTGAGCGTCATACTTCCATATAAACTTGGGCAAAGCTTTTTTTTTTCAACTTTTATATTATATTCTTCAATTCTTATAGTTTAAACTTTTCCGCCTTATGCAACTCGATGCCCATCGAAAACGTAATCAGTGGTTTTTTTCAAGATTCCAGTAAAAGTTACAATGTATTGATGTTGATTTTCATGACCAAAATTCACTTAAGTCTTAAGTTTATCTGGTTGGGACTTTCTTTGTTTTCATGATGCAAATGTTTCTCACTGACAGTTTGTGTTTTCTTTTTGGGTAATGTAGAAGTGCCTCTCTGTAGCTTGCCTTCACCATTTTCAACCTGGTATTTGAGTTATTTTTTTACTTATAAAGTTCATTGCTAAACCAATATTCAATACAAATTTTTTTTTATTATAATTACTTTTGTGGAGAAAATGACATACACTGAATGGTATATATGGCATAATTTGAGATCGATAAAGATACTGGTACCAATTTCGTTGGGATTAGTAATACCAACAAATGACCGGCGTTTATAATTGACGCTAATTGTTTCATCCAAGGATAGTGGCTATAATTATTGAACTGACGTCAGTTCGTGAACCTATTATGGCAATGCTAACATTAGTTGAAAATTGGTTCAACTACGCGTACAGTCCCTTATTGAAAAAAAGTCCCGCTGGCTTACGTAAGAGTTTGAGTGGTGCCTTGTTGCCCAAGTTAGCGGGCCGCAAACCTATATCAATCAAGGATGTGGTACTCGCACAGGGTGAGTTTGCTTCTAATGAAGACAATGAGCGCCTAGGGGCGCAACAGAAGATAACGAAGGTCACACGTCACATGCAGTGTTTCACAAACGATGCTTGTGACATTTTGTTGTGTCGTGGTTTTGCTTGGGTTATAGTTACCGACAGCTAGCTATAGGAGTCGAGCGTCAAGAAGACACCTGCAGAAGCTACAGTCATGTCGCTCAATCGGAAACATTACATTGGTGCAGGCCTACTTCTCGTTTCTTTGCTCGTGATAAGTGTGGTAGTCGTAGCCATCGCCGTCCCCGTAGTCAATAGTCAAGATTCAGCCGAGGGTGCGATGACAAGCAGGGATAAAGCAATGGCATACTTGGCCGAAACACCGCTGATAGACGGGTGAGTAAATACATGTACATTCCACTTAATATCAGATCATCAGCAATGGGAACTTTCCGCTGTAGCTGTTGTCTGACCACACATCATGTCAGGCTTGCCGCTTGCGTCCCATGTATTTCTACCTCCATGGGTCGACCAACCAAGAAGATTAATTTTAAGTTTAACCATGGAGCTATGGTTTAACACAGGCGAAATTAAAGTTGCTCTGCCCGTGCAAAGTAATATGCATGGACAACAACATATTCGACTTTTGTTTCGCCAAACAAATTTTCCAGTTGGCTCCACTTTTTTTCTAATTTGGACATTTTGACCCTCTAAAAATGCACTTTATTTTGCGTTGCTTTTACACATAAAAATGCATGAAGGATTGTCCTAAATTATTGTCCGGTCGCAAATAATTCGAAATTTTAAAATTAAACATTCCATAACTAAACCTCGGCGGATTTTTTTTTATTCCATGTCTCATAAAAAAAATGATAAACTTGGTACTGCTATAAAATGTAGCAGTTTAAAAACAAAAGCGATTTTGGGGGCAACAGTTGAAGAAAAAAAAGGATAGGGAGAGGGAGTTGAATGCATTAATTTTCCACTGACCATATTATGTTGACTGGACTGTGTCTCAGTCTTTCCGAATAATAATAATAATAGTGAACATTTATACCGCGCCATATCTGTCAATATGACACTCCTGGCGCGAATTATGAGACGAAAGACGAAAGCCAGGTAATGAAGTTTATGAACATATGAGACCCATTATGTAGCACCTTTTTTGCTAGGTGCTGCTGCTAACAAATTAACACGCACAACCTTTTGATCACGATTTCACGGGGAGTTTTGTACCAATGGTGCAAGTACTATCTTTAATCCAAGTAAGCTTTTTGATAATACTTCGATGGGCTACTTTTGGGATAAATGCAAATGGTCATATTATTGCCTTACACCATGAAGAAATTTCTCCATGCTTACACGGACATAAGTGTTGACTGATGTGACACAATAATCTATTGTAGTTGTACTACAGACGAAATCCCCCCCCCCCCAAAAAAAGACAGTGTCTGAAACAGGTGTTCCTCTGCAGAAAGCCACATGCTGTCAGTCAAGCATTGCAGCCTTCAACCTAATTTGAAAGCCAACCAGAATAAGCAGTTACTAATCATCTTGACACAATCACGGGCGTCGCTAGGATTTTTTTTTTCTAGAGGGGGGCAAATCACTCACCATAGAAAAATCACCAGCCGTGGGAAAAACAACAGGGGCTGCTAGACATCACGCCACGCTTTGTTAAAAAGCGTTCATGTTGTTTAATATACATTTAATTAACATAATTTGATTAGCCCCGTGTCTGCTCTTTTCATTTTCTTTTTCCTACCCCCTTCTTTTTTTGGGGGGGGGCCCTCCCCTCCCCCCCCCGCGACGCCTGCATGGCATTGTAGAGCATCGCGCCTAAACGGCCTATTCATATCTATATTTCACGAAGCCATGCCTGCTCTATGGTTTGATGGACGAATGTATACAATAGTAGACTTGAAATCAAGTCGTCGGTGAGCCCGAAAGTACGCCATTTTGTCTTTGAGATTAATTCCGTGCCCCTTGGTGACCCTTGTAAGTTGCATTTTGCACGGGGATGCCCTTTCTTGCTAGAAGTTTTGTCAGAATGATTTCTAACCGATTTTGTAAAATTAAGTAAAACTAATATGTTTTAGTTTTTTTTGTGTTTTTTTTATAACTCTGGGACTTGCTATCAGATTCGGCTGGAACAGTCTGATTGGTAAAGGATCAGGAGACTAATGAATATTCATGAGACACGTACCACACAGCTTGCATGTCTTGTGCACTATAGTGAGCCTAGTCACGCGCAGAAACGTTTCTGTGTGTGGTGCATGCAATACAACATGGGGCGAATGCCATTCCTCGAGGGGTCAATAGTAACTAATTCCTAGGTATAATAATACAAAACTAGAAATAATGTTTATGTACTAACACAAGCTGTTTCGGATGTTTACGTCAGGAACTAAGATTATATTAATGTTCAAATCAGCCCAACTTAATTTAGCTACCATGAGGCAGTCTTTGTTCTGGGATTCTCACACATACAGGTAGGCCATATTGTTTTTTCCACTGAAACTACCAACAGGTGCATGGTCTAGATATTTCAAGCAAATAGACAAAAGACCTGAAGAACAAGCGAAGAACTCCTTAACTATAACATGTGCTAACAGCAAAACTGAAATTGGATCAATTAAACCATGAAACATATGAATAAGGCCAAAGTCCAGAAAACAAAGTGAAAGTAATGTCAAATCAACCATTATGTACGGGAGTTAGTGCCTCACTCTTTTGAGAATTAACTTTACGAACTTTTCTACAGTCCATACCACCCGGCCTCCGGGGACCCTTGTAGTCATGACTTGTAATGACTTGACAATGAGTTTCGAACATGTACAAAGTTATAGCCACAAAATGCACGTTTAACGTGACGTAACTTGACACCTGATTACGTCATCGTGACGAAAAATCTTAGGGTGGTTGCCTAAACGTGTGCCAAGTGGAAGTCGACCGGATATACCAAAGTGCCAAAGTGTACGGGTAAAAAAAAACCGTAGAAAAAAACCTGGCCTCCCCCCCCGCCCCTAAAATATGGGGCCCGGCAGCTAGTTGCTTTTTAAGGCCATTGATTGGTTCACCTCTGCGCGTGCGCAGTATACTTGTTTATTTTTAATGATTACAGCTTCGCACATGGATGACAGTTGAACACAAGGCTATCAAAAAAACCTACTCTTACCATAACCAGTGGGCAAAATCGCCAGTGTCTCCACAAAGGTAACTTTGAAGCAT
The DNA here is from genome assembly GCA_029964075.1 of Patiria pectinifera. NCBI lineage: Eukaryota > Metazoa > Echinodermata > Asteroidea > Valvatida > Asterinidae > Patiria > Patiria pectinifera. The sequence goes on from CM057141.1 coordinate 13,355,382, forward strand.
TTCAATTGCATAGGTTTCAAAATATTGAAAAGTAGTGCCCCTCTCATTATTGATAGTTGCCCCGGACACTTTCTAATTAAGCTAAAATTGAAACTCGTCACCACACAAGCTGCACAAAAGTGGTAGCCGTTGCATTTTGCATTTCGTTCAGGGTGCGGGGACCATGCATTCAGGATTCACTGCTGTCTACTTGTTCCTACATTCGAAGTCCTAAGGGCAATGGAAGGACCGGGAATTGAACCAGTCTAAACTAGTGAATTAGGCACTGACAATACGTATGTTTGTATCTTAAACAGCGCCCCCTACTATGACATGATGTACGGTGATTTGGCTGACTTTTACCGCTTAAGTACGTGATAACTATGTTTGTACTTCGCTCGTACCCCCGCCCTGCAAACAGGACGCTGGGATACTCTGATGAATTCACGCTCTGATTGGTTGGATTCTGCGTGACCTGTGGCCTGCGCGTCATCACGGCCATGACTCTGCAAGGTTTGAAACGGCCGTTAAGACTGATCCATTACTCTTTTATTCCAGTTTAGAGATTTTTTCATTGAAAAGCGTAATAATGTAGGAAATTCTGTAAAACCTATCTGTGTTGTAACTTGACAATTCCCGTCACCGTTGCTCAGGCTCCGTTTCGAATCACAAACGGTCGGATTGCATTATGCGACGTTCACAATTTTGTCCACATGGTCCGCAATGAAAAAGAAATCACATGCGGTATGGAACGTGTGCATTTCTATGGGAAGTTTTCGGATAGCATTTGCGCACATTGTCTAACTGCGGTCTTGAACAGCTGCAGCCAGATGCTTTATACATAGGTCATAGGCCACTTCCTTCACAAGATTCTGTGAAGCTCATCAGAGTATCCCAGCGTCCTGTTTGCAGGGCGGGGGGTACGAGCGAATGTTTGTACATGCACTTTGTACCTGTCACGGGAACACCTTAGATCTGCAAACATAAGCGCATTAAAAAGGTGTACCGAAAGGTGCAAGGGACTTATTCTCTCGTGAGCTTGCGTAAGAAACATCTTAGAACCAGGACAAGAAACCGAGGCAAGAAACATGGATCTGAGACGGAAAGATTACATTATCATGGTGGTGGTGGGCGCACTTGTTGTGTGTGCAGTCGCTGTGGCGATTGCGGTACCTGTTGCACTGAGTAACCGGCAAGCTGCTGCGACTAGCAAAGAACTGGCCGAACAGTACATGTCGGAGACGCCTCTCATTGACGGGTAAGCTCGGGCGGGCCTTGGTTTTCTACCTCCATGGTTATAGCACGGAGGAAGGCCTCAATGGTAATATACAGTCATCATATAGGCCTAAGGCTATGCAAATAAGCCATTTGCGAGTTAAATTTGAATAAAATCTGGAACGCTGACTTATAATCCAATGCTTTGCACGTTTTAACTTTGCATTCTCCCGACCAAAGAGACTGTTACTAAATCACGTGATTCAGGGCAAGCCTTATGCTAGCAACCCCCCAGCTCCGGCATGGTCTGGTGTCTTTTTTGTGCCATTTCCACCCATTGTGAACAATGTATTGGTGCTGCGCGTCTCTTACTTAACTATGCAAGAGCTTGCCCCGAATCATGTGATAGCAACAGTGTCTAATTTGGTCTGGAGAGAATTCAAAGTTAAACTGTGCCAAGAATTCTGAGCAAGTAGTCAGTGTACCAGATTTTTTTTTCATCAAATTTGTATCTCAAAGGGCATAGGTCACTCGCAAATGGCTTATTGGAACTTTGATGTTCTGAGTTCGTGTCTTCATGTATGATTCAGTTAAGTTGATCTATTTTATACACAATGCCATTTCGGTTCCCAGGTCTGTTACCGATGATTTCGAATGCTTTAAAGGGAATATACATCATTTGCTTTTGCTGTAATTTTCAGAAATGGATGGAATCTGGGGGTTGGAAATATATAGCAAATATAGTTACACTGACTTTTTTGAGGTTTTGGCTTCGAAAATGCTATTAATACCAAGAAAAACAATCATTTTCCTGTAGTCTGGTTCCCTGACTCCATATAAGAAGAAACAGAACAGTTTACATACATTGGGGAATTGTAAGGTCAGGGAACCAGTCTAGCTGGCTTGTACCCGTTCATAGGTGTGTAATCGATTGCAAACAAGTGCGATGGTCATGGGGCCAGTATTTGAAAAAAAGCCAGTTTTTTCCATTGATACAAAATTGATACAAAAATACCACTTTTCTTGAAAATGACAGTATACCAGATGCCATGATTTTACAGGATGCTTTACACTGTCATTCACTAACAGCCCAGCAAGGCATTTCAAAATGATTTGGTAGTTTTATTTTTTGATGTTTGCAAATGTTGTATTTTCCCTTTAATGAGTCTCAAAATGAAGCAGGACCCAACTTTATTTTGGTAACATAAAAAGTACTATACAGAGTGAGTAAAAAAAAACCCACCGAAACCCAAATGTCGTACTAATCACTCATGTACTTTTCAAGTCACGGGATTTTAAACAAAAACACCGTTTTCAAGTTCTGTCCACGAATCACAGAAAAGGTCAGTGTTCTTTCAGCAAAACGAAAACAATTCACATAGGGATGTGTGTCAATTGTTTTCGTTTTGCTGAAAGAACACTTACCTTTTTGTGTGATCCGTGGACAGAAGTTTAAAACGGTGTTTGTGTTTAAAAAAAAAACATGAGTGATTTGAATGATTCTTAGGCCTATAGAAGCTTATGCAATGGGCTTTCATAACCTAGATATTGAAAGCGCTACATGCAGAACGTCACTAAAAAATATGGTCCCAACATTTGGGTTTCGGTTTTTTTTTACTCACCCTGTATGGCTATAACCAAATATTAATTCCTTTCTCTCTTTTTTCCCCCTGAATGTTAGAATTAGCAATATGGTGCGGGTTTTGTTTAATGGCAAAAAAAGAACAACGAATGAATTTTGTCGCACTCCTGCAACTGAGTGAAGTATGACATTGTAAAATGAATCGCTAAGGAGTGACAAAGAATCTCTGTTATTGTATTTTCCACAAATACAAGCCACCAGATTTCAATAACAGTAAGGTCCTTTCTAGGCTAGCCTACCCTACGTAAGGTTCACAGAAGAGTTCTCTTCAATGCATTTTTGTCAGTTTAATGTACACAACTTACGAAGCACACAGGTCAGGATCTTGGTATAACTCCGATACAATTTTCAAATTAGTTTCAGTAGTTTTGTGATCTTTGTCAATGGAATAGTTTTTGGTGTGAGTATCTTGTACTTCATTTAAGTTTTTTTCTGTTTAATGTATATGTCCCACGCTGCAGCATGACAAGAAGATATATGTCTTAGTCTACCTCGAAACAAAACACACCCGCAAAAGGCACATTCCATGTTCGTTGATTTTCGTGTGTGACTGTGACCCTAATATTTCATACGCACCTACTCAAAGCTAATATTTATTGGTCAACCTTATTGAACTCTGTCACTTGGCCAAACCCAGATCAGATTTATATTGTAGGTATAGTGCTCCGAAAGTTTGCACAGCAAATATAAAGAGCGAGTTGGCAATTCGGATTTGATCCCCCTCAAAGGGCCCATGCAAAGATTTTGTTTATGCAATCCTTGAAAATGCACCTTCTGTCTCGTTTAACCTAATTTTCAATATTCGTTTTGCCATTCTGAATGGTGTTTTTGGTATTTTTTTTATGCTCATACAAATTTTCATATTCGTGAGCAAAATTCTGATGTCAGTTCAAGCAGAAACATCAATGTCACAGCTAGTTAGGCACCAAAAGTTGCCAGAATTTTGGATATTTTGCTGTTATGGATATTCTTTTCTTTGGTGATTCGGTATTGTGTCAGTGCATGGCAGTAAGTCAGTATGCAAACTTTTCTCGCAAACGTTTTCAATGAGCAAATTTTTGGGTTCACAATTGGAACAAAACCCCACCAAACTGAACAGTGTCTTCTTGAAATGATATCACAGAAGCAGCACCCTCAGTTGTCCGTAGAAACATTGACAATTTTTAATGTTTAAATAAGTGACTTTTCAATAAGATTAACCAAAAAGGGATGTCATATAGTTTTCATACATGTTAAGAGGAGTAGAAAGTTGCACGAAATGAATTCCTCAGAAAAAAACATTTCCTGGCCCCTTTAAGAGGAAAGAAATAGATGTGGTCGCGCTACAGTTTGTCAGTTAAGCTTGTAAGCTTACACGAAAATGTAAGCTTACATGCAAATTGAAAATGAAGTACCCATATTTTTAGTAAACTTGAAGAAGGCATTCTAATTACCATTTTAAATATGTCAACGTTACGGCAACGCCCAAGTTGACTGAAACACGGAGGACGGAATCTCAAAATGACTTGAATCAGTAACGCCTACTTTTATATTGACGATCGCAGCTATTATACCATGGAGCTACCGCTTCTTGCTATAATGCATAACACTTTGTATCTCTTGACGCGTCGACGGGCAGAGCATACTGTCCGAAACGTTGAGTTTCCCCCCGGTTCTTTTCAGAACCTCACAAAAGAGATTTATTTCATCATAAAGCAAGGAGTTTCTTGCTCTATGGTTACATGTTAAAACCGTACTAACATCTTTATCTTACTACTTTATCTATATTACTGGAATATTACCCAGGTACATTGTGGTACTGTGTAAAATGCCTGCGTTCGTGATGGCCGCTTCTGGTGGGAACACGTACCCTGCAAATATTTATCTTGCGATAAGGACGTTCTGTTGATTCAGTGGCTACTAAGCCGAGATTATCGAGATAAAGTTAGCCACCTGATAAGGAATCACACATCATGTATTAGCCTGTACCAATAGATAGCATAACCCTCGAACTTCGTATTACCATGGAGCTATATGTACAAACATGGAGCTATACATGTATTTTTAATTGACTTTGGAATCAGAAACCTTGTTAGCACAACATGGTTCATTTACAACTGATCATACTACAGATCATGCAACCGACAGGCATCTCAAACATTAAACGTCACCTTTTGCCCGTTGTTTTGCCCACGTTAAACAGTTTGTGCATGTGTCCGGAGATTTCAGGAGATACACATGCAGAGCAGAGGAGAACAGCTTGCTGGATGTTGGCACATGACCACAGCATGCAATTTGAAGAAAAAAAACATTGTAAAATGGCCTACAAGGGCTGCATTGCCTTGCCAAAGAACGAATAGTAGTGTGCTAACACATTGCTTTTCAGTGGCGTAACAAGAGGTCCGGGCCGCCGCCCTCGCCCCCCCCCCCCTCCTCAGAATTTGGAAGTCAACAGGGCGGCTTTTTATCCTTAAAAACCTTAGTACCCATCCAGAAAATGAAGCCCACCTATTAGTACAGTGCCCCTGCAAATAAACTTCGTTTATGATATTGGTATTACTGCGTTTGCTTCTGAGAAATGGTCCTTAGTGCGTCTTAAAGTTATAAATTGGTTAACGTCATCAATAAATTATACATCCGCAATCTGCATCCAGAGAGTTCAATAAGGTTCGAAGGTTGGGAATTATGGTGCGACATACATGTACATGATGTACATACAAGCTGGTATATGGACTAGCACAATTTAGGGGAATTCCCCCAGTGATCCCTCGTAGAGACATGGTTGGCTGCGCGTTGCCTGACATTGTTGTGTGTTATATTCGTACCAGTCATTTTGTGGTGAAGAGAGTGCAAGAGGTGAGCACGAACTTTGCCAGAGACACTTTCGAATTCAGTATGGGCATATATCACTGGTGTCTAGGGAAATTGTATACTGCGGTACACCCTGTAGACTTACAAATTGGCTGCCGCGCCACGCATGCGCTATATGCCGCGACAGTGGTTTTCAGTGGGCGGAACAAGGGGGAGGCAAAAGCATGTTCAAAGGGGTAACCAAGGGCAGATCTGCAACAAATACTCACAAATATCCAAAGGTCCGATAGGTCATCGGCCGATTACAGCAATATATACGAGAACAAAAAGGTAGGGAGTGATTGGGGGTTGGGAGGAGCTGGAACTCAATTAACGCCATGGGGAATGCGCATTAAAGCTGCCAATGTTCGGGCCACTGAAAAACCACTGACGTTGAAAGACCACTGTCGCGGCATAAAGCATGCGTTGCGCGGCAGCCATTTTGTAAGTCTTCAGGGTGCACCCAGTATAAAATTGCCTATAGACACCAGTGATAAATGCTCATACTTCAAAATTCTTTTAAAATACTCAGAACTCTCACAGATGTTCAGATGGCACAGAAAAAGTTATGATCAACAATTACGATCATCATTCAATTTTTGGTGGGTTTTTGACTTTTTGGAGAAATTCTCACCCACACTGTAGAAAAAAGCTCAAATTTTGCCCAACTTTTTACCCAACCGTTTACCTAAAACTTGGGAAATATTACAGACGGAACAGTTAGGTACTTTTATAACCAGCCATTAGTTGCGTAAGGAACCATTATTGTTGGTAAGCCATTAACCGACAAATGGTCAACCATTTTTGACAAGGTGTTGAAATTTCAGAATAAAATATAACTCGAATCAAGATAACATGCTCTGAAACATATGTTGATGACTTGGTTTTCATGCAATTACTACATAGGCCCTAATTAAATATAACTCAAATCAAGACAGCATGCTCTAAAATAATATATGTTGATGACTTGGTGTTCAATTATTTCAGAATTAAATATAACTCGAATCAAGATAACATGCTCTAAAACATATGTTGATGGCTTGGTTTTCAATTACTACATAATTAAATATAACTCAAATCAAGCATGTTCAGAAAAGAATGTCAGCTGACGATGATTGCATTCTGTTACAATTCAAACTGTTCAAAATTATGTTTGATGTTGGAATTGGGTCCTTTATGTGCACAATGGTAGATGCTTCTCAGTGTAACATGGTTGTAAACACCCCCCCCCGTTAATTTTTGGCTTTGAGTCTACATTTGTCTAATAAACTGATATCGAGCATGTCTTTCAATCATATAAGGCATTTAACCAATGTATCTGGCACTCTACATTTGTGAAGGATATATTCATTTGTGGGCTGATTTTTTTTAAATACGATTTTCAAAAGAGATGTTTAAAATTCAATCCGCAAAGTGCCCTTGATCAACTGACATTAATAAATATTGATGACTTGGTGTTTCAATTACTATAGAATTAAATATAATTTAAATCAAGACAGCATGTTCCAAAAAAAATTAAACAAAATTTAACTAACATGACTGCTTTTTGTTACAATTTATAGGACATCGATGGCCTTCATCAGAGACTGCTGTGGTAAAGCCCGTTTCTCGATTATCACAAACACGTCTGTTGGTTCTAGTACAGATTTGCTGTGCACGACTAGCACGTATAGAGCTGGTTTTGTCTCATCAATGATGTCCACATATTATTATTATTATTATTATTATTATTAATAATCATTTCTGGTAATGAAACCAAGGATTCCTCAACAGCGCCCTAGGCACTGTAGCTCGCAAGCCTGAAGAAACCTGTGGAGGGAAGACAATGAGAAGAAGTTACAGTTTTAGAGGTGGGAGGAAAAGCTCAGAAGAATATTCTGGGGAAAACCCATGGAATCAGGCAGGGGCTGAAAACCCAATCCACATATTGGCCCAGGCCGGATTCGAACCCGGGTCACAGTGGTGGAAGGGGAGGAAAGTACCGCTACGCCAACCTGACTCCCTTGGCATATGTATAATGTCCTTTATGAAAAGAAAAGTCACACAAAGACAAAATATGAAAATTAAATAAATCACTTAATTGAATAACTTCAAGTAGCCCAATCGCAACCCCCACCACCAAAAAAAATCTAGCAAGTGGGAAAAATGCACTGAGAGTCCTAATTAAAATCTATGTAAAGTATGCATGGGACAAAGGCAAGGGAGTGCTCAAACGATGTGTTAATTTGCACATGTGAACGAGTGCACATATGGTCTCTGATTCACGTCCAGTAGAAGGTTATAAATATTCAACCATTTTCAGGCATTTATTTTGTCCATGTGTTGGGTAGGAAATTTTCTCACCTTTTTGAGAAATTTTATTTTCTGAAAAAACGTTGGGCAGGAATTATTTCCAGTGTTTGTGGAAACCTTTGTTTGTAATGATCCGTCCACTTTATTTACAAACCTGCATTAGTTTTAAATCAAACTCAAATTTCTCATTGCACTGAGACTTATGTTCAATAGTGCAATAAAGGAGACATGAAATGGCAACACCGACGATATCTACATAACTGTTACCTATGCTTGTGACATTGTATCGTATGTAGGCTAGGTCTACCTCGTGTACATGTAAGCTACACGTACATAATTATGGGCCTGAAATGTGCTAGGCCTACCCCATTCATGCGACAATTAGCATTCTGAATAAACTCATACATAAAAGTTATCTCAGCTTCTTAATTATCTGGGAAACACGAAAACTGATTTCTTACCCAAATATGTACCACTCAGGTCCGACAGCCCCCATTCTCTCAACAAATCTTCCGCCACCGTGACTAATTTCGCGAGCCAAAAATGCTGATATATGCCCATAACACTTCACTGTAAAGTTAGTAAAAAGTGCACTCTCTAGTGTAAAAAATTCCCTACATTGTGGGAAAAAATGTAATTTTGCTCAACATTTTAGTAAGTTTATCAAACCATTAAAGGGAATGTACATCATTGGCTTTTGTTGCAATTTTCAAAAATGAACTATTTGAGGGGTTTGTATAATAGATCAAATATTGTTACACTGACATTTTTGAAGTTTTGTGTTCGAAAATGCTGGAAAAGCCAAGAAAAAAAAGTTGAAGTAGTCTGGTTCCCTGACTCCACTAAAGATGAAATGGATCAATTTATAGATGCCGGAAAATTGTAAGGTAAGGGAACCAGTCTAGCTGGCTTTCACCCGTTCATGAACATGTAACCAATAGCAAACAAAATTTTGACTGAAAAAAATGGTAAATTTGGAGCAGTAGTTGAAAAATAGTTAGGTTTTCCCAACGGTGGTCGGCCGACCACCGTTGGAAATTTATACAAAAATACCATTTTCTTGAAAATGACTTCACACCAGGTGCCATAATTTTACAGGATGCTTTAGACTGTCATTAACCAACATCCTAGTAAGATATTTCGTAAAAAATTGGTAGTTTTATTTGTTGATGTTTGCAAATGTTGTATATTCCCTTTAAATAGATAGGCCTACCCAATAAATGGACAACGTTTGCCCATGGCATAGAAACTATGATTTGACCAATGTTGGTCAACATGCTACTTTACCCTACTGAAAATTGTATCCATTTGTTGCGGTGAAATTGCCCAACAAATGCCGAAATGAAACTTAGTTGCCCAGCTTTCATTTACCCAACATTTTTTGCAGTGGCAAAGAAGACCACCCCTAGAACGAACGATGTTTCCAAAACTCGGCGGTATATTTCCACCAAAACGAACTTGCATCCCTTAGACTGCTTTGTTAGTCTCCGGTTCGAGGAATATGGGTTCGGGAGAAATCCGCCACAGTATCGCATAGTTGTCACATGACGTTGAAAATGTGTGTTAAATTCGGAAAAGATTCAACTCGGCGATCTTTCAATTGGCCAACGTGACGTATTTTGTTTCCAAAAACATATATTGTTAAGGTGAGTTAGCACATGAGCGATTGAATCCTCGATTTGGCTTATTGCACATGATACGACCGAAGTTTGATACCGGGCCTTACTGTGCCTCGAAAAAGGGTCTTCTTGTGGTTTATAAAACAGTTTTTTTACTTGATCGTCAGCGTGAATTAAATACCTTCTCGAGAACAGCTTTAATGAGTTTGAAACATTTCATTCGGCTTTTCATTTGTTAACATTTCAATTTTTCCCATTTTCCCCGTAGACATAATGACTTGCCATGGCAACTGAAGAGTCTATACAATAACAGTCTTGAGACAGTGGATTTGACTGCCGATCTCAGCCACACTACACTGCACACCGATATCCCACGTCTGCAAGCTGGTAAAGTGGGCGGTCAAGTAAGTTAGGCACCTCAAGTTAGCGTTTGCCACTACATTGCCCAATGTACGAAAGTCCGATCTGAATCAACTTTTTTTGCTAGATCATAAGTTCATTACATTTGTAAGTGCATGCATTGACATAAAACAAATGGTTGGACACTTGGTGGGACACTTGCAAGGAGGTAAAAAGGCAGTTCTATATAATGTGCAATTTTCCCTTATCAAACTGTGACACCTCAAGCTTGGTTGATATGAAATTAATAACTCTACCCATTGTAATAATATTAATTTGGGCGGCTGATCACCCTTACTCGCAGCTGAGAAGCTGAATTGCGAAGGATGCGGCTACAACGTGGTGGTCGAGCCGCAGGCATGTAAATTCCCATGTACAAGTAATGATTTGAATTCCATTTGGTTTCTAGACTTTCTTGAACATTTCAAGGGGCTTGATGATTTTCTGGGGGGAAAAATATAATTTTGATCCGTTTCTTTTTCTAGTTTTGGGCAGCCTACACGTCATGCGGTGCACAGTACAAGGACGCTGTCATGCACATCTTGGAACAGATTGACGTCATTAAGCGCATGTGCGCTAAACACAATAAATACCTCCAGTTTGTCACTACAGCCGACGGTAAGCAAAAAAAAAAAAACCCACGTGATTGACAATTAAGTTACTTCTTGGCTGTTGGTTGGTTTTTCTCCTAAATACTCCGCATGGGAGTTTTAACCGGAGGCCAGAACACCGGGGCAAACCCTTTCTCTTAGCAATAAGTGTCACTGGGTTCTTTAACGTGCATTGCATTACACAACACACGTGACCTTTACGTCCCATCTGAAGGACGATGCAATTAATGGTTACAGGTTATAAGTGCAACAATGTAAGTCTACAGAGTTTTTAGAGGTTGTTTGTGGGCAGTTTATCAATCAAGAAACCGCCCCTAAATGCAAACATAACTCGTGATTCCTCAAACTTGGGGTAAAAAGTCTGAAATAAGACTATAAAGTGTGAGAAAGCTCACTTTATACAGGGTGGCCCCATTTTTTAAATTTTTTTTTAAAAACTTTTTTAGACGCAGATTTCTCGAAATCCGAGACAACTTTTTTTAACTAAAAGGTCTTGGTGGCATATGGTGAAAAACACATTAAAAATAAAGCCTAAATTAAGACATGGCGGCTATTTACAGAGAAACGGTCAAAAATCAGTTTGTCCACAAGCAAGTCTATAAAACTTGGTCAAAACGATAGCATTGCGTGCACAAAGAATTGTCGTAACAGTCAGAATCACATGGTATGGTATACTAGGCATCGTAGTCGGCTGATAATGTGATACAAGTTTGTCACAAAGCCATTAAACTACTACATGTATGCGGACATGGTTTAATTTATAGTTCAATCCTTCTATGTTGTTATTTGTAGATTTAAAAGCACGCCAAGAAATGTTCTTTGATGCTTTGTTTATAAACTGAGTTTTAATACCATAACAAAATTAAGAAAACCAAACCCAACGTCATTGGGCCTGTAACCGTTGGCCGTACCTTCAAACTGTAATACAATCTGAAATTCGAAATGTGTGCTTAAAAGGCATACAGCCTTGCGTATAAGCACAGATGAACGATGCCCCAAAATATTCACCACAGTGTTTAACTCCCGCAGTTTGTGGAGAGTAGGGTTGCATCTAATTCCGAAAAAGAAAACTAATTCATTTCTCGTTTCAAAACATTGTTTTTATGGTAAATTGTTATAGGGATCGTGGAAGCCCATGGAAATGGTAAAGTTGCATCTCTCATTGGCGTAGAAGGAGGTCACAACATTGACAGCAATCTCGGCGTACTGCGCATGCTCTACGAACTCGGTACGCGGTACATGACAATTACGCATAGCTGCAATACACCATGGTAAGTCATGTGAACAATTTAACACTCACCAATGAGGCAGTCCAGGGTATTTTTGTCTATAAGAAGGGTTGTTTCGCATTCCGCCCGAATTAGACGCAGGCGAATTTAATGAACTAATTCTATTAATCACTTAATTATTCCTATAAGTGCATGACTTCCGTGCACGATTGTTGCCGAATATGTCGTTGGCCTTTACTCAAGAGAATTAGCTAAGCAAAGAGCCCACTGATTTGAAGTTCAAATCTCGTTGACTATTTCGCGTGACTAGAACGCACCCGGTCGATGCACTGATGATCGGTGAACCGCCCTGAACGTAGGAAATGTCACTTAAGTGTCCGTCAACATCAATACTGTTTTGCAATTCGACCACTGAGGGCGCACTTCCCACAGAATCTAAGACGAGGATAACCCAGAAATATGAGGGTACTAATATTAAAGATTTTACCTTCTTGCTCAAATTGAATACTCGAACTAAATTAAATTCGTACACATATTTTCCTTCCGTCTGTTTCCTTCTGCAAAGGGCCGACAACTGGAGGGAGGAATTTGAACCCACACCTGAACAACTCGATGGACTATCGGCCTACGGAGAGGTAAGCCAGTGTGGCAATTTTACGTTGATAACACTGACTCCTGGACTCAGCAAAATCTGACATCCCCTTTATGCTCCAAACAAGCGAGGCAACACAAATTCCGATAATTTGCTTTTCGCTAGGAAAATTACAAAGAAATTGCCGAACGCTGTAATCCACACAATAAAATAAAGACGTACTCCAACTGGTTCCAATTACGATACGGGACGACAATGTTACAACACAGTATGAAACGTTATGCCAACTACATTTAAACCCAAAGTAAACTGATTAACGGTACCAGTCAACTACTACATGTACCTAGTTAGAACCTAATGCCTTCACAAGGACCTGCTAAAGTTTAAATTACAACAGCGATGTAAATAACCTTTGACCCCTAGAAAGTGATTAAGGAGATGAATCGTCTGGGGATGCTGATTGACCTGTCCCATGTCTCCGTAGCAACCATGAACGACGTCTTGGATATCTCGGCAGCTCCTGTCATATTCAGCCACTCCTCGGCTTTCTCCGTATGCGGATCGTACCGGAATGTGCCCGATGCCGTGCTTAGTAGAGTGGTAAGTATACATCTCTTCAACCAGAGAGGGATGGGGTTTTGGCGCAGACCGTGCGTCCGTAAACGACAAGATTCAATACCCAGCACGATTATAGGTGAAGCATCCTTGGGTCAATTTTTAGGCCTCCAATATGGCATACCATTACCAAAATTCAACAAGATTTGAATCCTATAATTTGTAACCCCAAAAAATAATGTGCCATGAGGAGCTTCATTCAGCCTACCATCTAATCAGAACATTGCAATCAATGGATTGAGCCAATAAGCTTCAGAACAGTACAAGAGATTTGGTCTGCGATCTTTGACGCACATCATTGTTTTGCATTAGATTGCATGAATTCGACCAATTGTCTCAATGAATGCTAATCTGTTGATATTTTTCAAACTCTTTTCAGTAGACACGAAACAATTAGTATCAATAAATCGTTATGATCAACATACACTATTAAACCGTATTAATGCCTGCAGTTTTTATCAATGAAGGCTTACAAAATAAAAACCAACTTCGACAAAACAGTATACATGTACTTTAGGTTTTTCTTTTTCTTAAGTCAACAATTTTCTCTTTAAATGTTGCAAAAATTTTCGAGGAAAAGCAAGATCTCCATGTCTGTTTCCCAATTGAAAGCACCTGTGGATAGATTGGAAATGCTGTATAGCTCTTCCAATATGAGCGTGTTGTCACCCATTCAGTTGAGGAAACGTTCACGCTTCCTCGAGACAGACTTGCTTATGTTTTACTATCAAGAGTCAAAAGTTTCTGTAGACCCAACTCAAGGCTTGGTTTGAACTGCCGACTATAGTGAAAACACCGAGTTGTTTTGGGAATTGCTATTCTAGGTGGAGAAGAAAGGTGTGGTAATGGTGAATTTCTACACTCAATACATCAATTGTCCTCCGCGTAATATCAGCGCTGACCCAAGGGAGGCCACAATGGCTCAAGTGATAGGTAAGAGTCTCCATATTTTTATTGAAAACTCAGCCTCTTTCGTTGGAATTCACTTTTTGTTGAAGATTGAAGGCAAACACGACGTTTGCGTATCAATAATTACGTCTCTGTCACAACTGTCACAAGCTGCATGCGCTGTAGCTTTAAGCAGTTACTCTATTCAGCTCAGCCGAGTCACCCCTAGTCTGAGCATCAGCCCGTAACCAACGTCTGATATAATGTGAGCAAATGAAAATTGTATGCGACTCCAAGCGCCACGCAGCCAATCGGAGTCGAAATCTGTGAGTCTTTTCGATCAGAAATGTGGACTAAGCTGTTGATTGGTCAATTCTGCTTCCATATTTTTATAATACAACAACGAGTTACCAAACAAGACCCGATAGAAGGCGCCCACTGAAACAGAATGGTCAGAATTGATCTCGACGTCAAGACGCCGAATCTGCTCGCTTATCATAATCTGCTGTGCAAGGAGGTATTCCACACTGGCAAACCCTAGCTTTTCCACAATCGGTCTTTTTTTTTTTGGTGTATTTTTTGTGAACATTTCGTGAGGCTTACACAATGTCTTCCATTCATCTACATATTTTCATTCAGAACATATCGAACACATCCGGGACATTAACAACGGGGCAGGAATCGACATAGTTGGCCTTGGATCTGATTATGATGGAGTGGGAACGTAAGTAGTTTGCTTACATCAATATCGATGCTTTGGGAAATCTACCCAAATCAAGGACAATGAATTTTATTTTTAGTTTTGTTGGGTTGGGTCAATTTGCATCCTTCCATTCTAAGTTCAAAGCTTGCAATTTTCATACTTCCTTCCCAAGATCCACTGGAGAGTTTGAAATGTGTCCCCTCTATTAAACATGGTTTCTTTCACTGATGAGGCTGTCATTAATTTCTACTTGCCTTTTCACAAGAAAAAATAAAGTTATCACGGGATCAGAGTAGTACCACAACATTTTGAAGGTAAATCAGATGTCATTTCATAAAAATGACGATCGTTTCGGATGTTGGATTTCAATATTAGTTGAAATTGACGCATATTTTGCTTGGAAAACACAGTAATTTGATATTGTCAAAATTGTTCTAAACGTGTGAATTGAATAAAGTTTAATACAACCATCCAGCATGATGTTTTAAAGGGTTACATTAATTAAATTACATGTTAAAACTAGCACGCAGAGAGCACAAACCTCCGCCAAGGCTAAACAATTCCCCGCCATATTGTCAGTACACCCAAAAGAAATACTCGCATAAATGGTGAACAATCCTTTAAAAAAGATCCTGGATCCAGACCCCAGATCCGGATCACTTCAAAAGTCTTGTAAGTTGTACTTGTACCAAGAACCACCCTTACAAAAATTTCATACAAATCCGTCCATTTACTTTTGAAGTTATCTTGTTAACAGATAATTTGAGACAAAACAACCAACCATCCAATGCACGCGGATGAAAACATAACCTCCTTGGCCGGCGGAGGTAACAAGGCACAAGCCAACACTCTAGTCTGTCGATTCACAATGGATATTCGCTGGAAGTCTCAACAAGCATGCTCTACACAATGGATTCTGGATTTAGCCAATTGACGTTACAGTGTAATTATATATGATAGCACTGCCAGGCTCACTTCACCGTAAGCCTAAAACCAGTCTATTTCACAAATATTTAATGACTGCTAGTTAGTCAGTCAGTCAGTCAGTAGGTAAAATGGAGGACGATGGCCTTCTGATCTGGCACAAGCAACAACAAAAGCAGCTCCTGCAATGAACTACTGAATTCCTTAGACGTTTTGGTACATCACTAGTTTTAATTTTGGAAGTATGATTGAACTCACCAGATTGCCGACTGGGCTGGAGGATGTGTCCAAGTTCCCGGATCTGATTGCTGCCCTCATCGACCGGGGTTGGACAGAGGAGCATATCAAGAAGCTTCTCGGGGACAATCTACTCAGAGTCTTCAGAGACACTGAAAAAGTAAGGGGCAATCATAAGTGATTGTAGAGTCGAATGTGGGTTGCATAGGTTGGCCAGAAGAGTGTGCACATACAAACTTAAATTGATTGAGAATGACTTTGAAGAGTTAACATTCATTTCCCTATCATGTGTTTCCTTTTCAAATTTGTGTCCTCAGATTTGGTTTGAAGTTAACTTTTTGCTTGTTACAGGTATGCTTCCTCGTATGAGAGAAAAAATGAACTGGCCATTGTTGTTACTTTGTAGTTCAGAAAAAGAAGTTCTTCTTTGTATTCTTATTACAGGTGAGGGATCAACAAAATGCAGTTTTACCCTTTGATGACGTCTTCCCCCGCGTTAATGTGTGGCAGGTCAATAACACTTGCCGAACCTATGTGGGTTGATGAGCTTGATGGGCACCGGGCAATGACAACAAACCAGGACCAAGGTACGAAGGCTATAGCGACCCTTGCCATTCAGCAGCTATATTTGAGGGGCGGGGTTTGGTCGTTTTAATTTAGGAATGCACAAGAGGTCTACACATGGGAATACATGCGCAACAAAAGCAGGCACCTCAAATATGACTGCAATGTGAAGGATCTAATGTTGGTGTGGGATTTTGTGGGGTCTCATTTTGGCAGTGACTTTACTCTTAAATCTTAACGCCCCATATCCCCTGTTGGTTCCTCTTTTGATCACCTGGTTAAATCTTAATCACAGAGGTTCAGAGGAAATCTGCATTGAGCAGATTTGTTTTTGTCTTCGCAAACAATGAAAAGAATACCGTTAAAAAAAATCTGTGTATGCCATTTTTGAGCTGCTGTAGATATCAACAAGAACAGTGTGAATACACTTTTAACCCTAACTCCCTAGCATGATTTATTAGGAACCATCCCCATCGTGGCAAATTCCAACACCATATGGAAAACTGCACACACATATTTCTGGCTTTGATTCTGGAGGTGTGCCAACCCAATGTAAAAGACTGTCGGTTTAGTGATAGGGTACTGTACCCATTCTGACAGATTCCAACAAAACATGCCGTCGATCGAGCTTTGATGCTGGGTTGAGTTCTGTTAGGGTTAAGTGTAAGTACATTACTCAGCGCTCATTAATAGGCCACATGCAATTTTGGGGGCATGGGTGAACATGTTTGAGTCTCTTTCTAAAGTGGAGGCACCTTTGTAATGTTCTGTAATGTAACGCTATTCATGAATTTTTCTTGTCATCCATGCAGGCTAGAGACGATTCACAAACAGCTTTACTCTTCGGTCCAACATCCCTGAAGTATTATTGGTCACAGTTTCCACGAATAGACAAAATGAAATGAGTAGGCCTATGCTTTTATATGACTTCTGTCTCTTCGTGGAAACTATATCAGTAAAGGACACACTGTGAAACTGCCAACTTTTCTGGGTTACTTGTCAGTACTCGTTGACTTTGTATCAAATTGTGAGTCTTCCACATTTCATTTCATTTTATATCGATACACATGTACCACATTTCATTTCATTTTATATCTATACCACATTTCATTTTCATTTGATATCTACCGACCACATTTCATCTCATTTTATATCAGTATACCACATTTTCATATCATTATATCTGTATAATTCAAAAGGCACTTTTAATCATGTATGTACTATTTGCACAGTAGATTTTAATAAACTTAAAGGTAGTATTATTAACAAAAAATTGGAAACAGAAAATTAAAAAACACCAAATTAGTATGAAATACCCAACTTGACTGTAAGTGAATAATGGTCTCAAGCATCCTGTGAAAACATTGGTACCTGGTGTGCTGTTATTTTCAAGAAAAGCGGACCATCGCTTTTCAAATACAGCCCCCAGTTTACCAAATTTAGTCAGTCCACATTTTGTTTACAATCGGCTACACATCTGTGAACGGGTGCAAGCCAGCTAGTCTGGTTCCCTGATGTCTATAAATTGCTCTGTCTAGCCTCCAGCCAGACTATAAGAACAGCATTTCTTCTTAGTTTTCCCAGCATCTATGAACACAAAATTTAAAGAGGTCAGGGTAACAAATAGCTGCTATCTATACAAACCCCCAAATCCATCCATTTCTGAAAATTGCAGCAAAAGCAAATGTTGTATATTACTTTTAATAACATTATGGTTTCTCTTTGCACTGGGTTCTGATGTAATATGCATGCATAGCCAAAACCACTGAATTCAATGCATAATTAGTTAACATAATTGTTTTCCCATGATATCAGATACCAACGTTCCAACTCCATATTGAAACAGTATTTATTAGGAAACCTATACCAAACACATAAATGCTTTCTTGATTCATGATGAATAAAAATGACTTTCAGTCAATTCAGTGGGATAATAATCATTTTACGTGAGAGCAAAATCCATGGAATTGAACAGGCTCCAATACACACTGTCCTAAACACAGCAGATTTTTTGTTGTTGTTCTAGGAAGAATATAGGTTTATGTATCGTTCTCGTGAGCAATGTATACACTTTTGTTTCATGTACATTTGAGATTGTGTTATGTTGTTTTCGTAATTATATCAACAAAACTTAAAATTAAAAGATTTTACCTCATTTTTCGTATTACTTTAACTATCTCCCATCTCTCTCTCGTGAATTATAACTGTTGTGACACTGTTTTGAATAAATAAAATGTAGATGCATTATGAAGGCTTTATTCATTTTGTTTTGTTTTTGATTGGTTTTTTTTGGGGGGGGGGAGATGAGACTTATGGCTATTTTTTTTGTATTTATCACATTTTACAACTTATGTGCACTCACCACCCTTGTCCTAACATTTTGTACTTTTCAATATTTCTTATTACGTTTTTTTTTTATGGGTTCAATTATTGAAAGGTACACAGGAAAAACGTTTTCAAAAATTAGTAAAAAAAGAAGTGAGGGTGTGCAATTCATATTTGGTTCATTCCATCATTTCAAATGCAAGCTGAGTATTACGTGTTATATTTCATAACTATGATATAAAAGTTGTTTCAACCAAAATCAGCAAAAAAATCAAGCTTAATTTACAGGGTTCGAAATTAGCGGTAGCCCGCTAGCCAAATGCTAGTCAAAACAGCGGCGGGCTAGTCAAACTATTCCTTAAGTAGCCCGGCTGGCGAGTTCAAAATTATTGGGATACGGCAAAGATGAAAGGACAGGAAGAAATACATCATGAAATTCAGTATAATTTCATCAACTGTTTTAACGGGTAAGTTGTAAGATCTGTTTATTAAAAACACTGACAAAATTGCCTCAGAATTGGTGAGAAATCAATTGGATGGCTAAAAGCGAATTTTACCTACGACCTATTTTCGTACCTAGGTCTCCTTGTTCGATCACGTCTGTTTTCACATCGCGTACTTGCGTGAGAACGAAAATGATAACGACGCGAAGATTTTAATACCTACCTACATCTGATGGATTCTAGATTTCGTTTGGATCACGTTTTAATACAGTTCTTATCAACCGTCATTTGAGATTTGTTTGTAAATAAAAATAAATCCTTCAAGTTTGTTCAAAAAAATTGTCTGCCACAAAATTATTCCATGAATATTCACGCTTAAACGAGTGATCGAGTTCCACGAGTCCACACGGAAGTTTTCGGAAGTGACAGGTCCATTTTTTGCAGGATATTTCTCTTTCTCATCATGCGATTTTTCAGTTTCCATAAAATTCTGCGGGTAATTTTTTTAAGAAATCAATATACCAAACTAATTTTAAAAACTCTGACTTTTACACATTAATTATTCTTTCCGCGGGGGGAGGGGCCCTGAAGCGCCAACAGCAGGCCCGGATTAAGTGTTTCGTAGGCCCTAGGCTTAGTGTTCCGAAGATTAGAGAAGGAAGGGGAAAGGAAGAGGGAATAAGAACTAAGTGGAGAATGTAAATAATAAACACCGCTGCTCAAAACTCCGCGAAGCTAAAATCCGGTTCTGAAACCCATGTCAAAAGATTGTACATTCTGTCATGTCGGCACAAGCTGCCGCGCGAAGTCGCTTCATATACGGGGGTCGACAGCTGCAGCTGTGCCTATAAAAAATATTAAAATATTAAAAAAATCCACTATAGGATTTAAAGAACCCCCCCTGCAGTCTGGGATCAGGGAACAGGCCTGAACAAGGTATGCGCAATGGTACTGAGCATGTACATGCAGTTTTGCGACAATGAAATAAAAACATCATAGCTGGATTGAATTTTGTATTTTCGAGCAATTTTAAAAATTAATTTCGAACGATTTACAGTACAAGCTCTCAATATAACAAATTAATCATTCTTGCAATTGTCCTCCGATAGAAAAGAAAGAAAATAAAACAAAAAGTTATGTGGCGATGGCCAAGTCTTCAGGAGTCGGACTTATGACCCTAACTCAATGAGCCCCTTACCGACTTCCATATAGAACTCTTCTGGGACTCGGTACCCGGCCCACCACACCTCCTTCCCTGTCCATCCATGTAACTCGAAAGTCAGGCACCATAAAGGGAGGAAACGAGGTGGCACCCTAAGCCTTGCTGCCGAGTCAGCAAAAGAACCCCGTACCTATACGCAGATGCCAACCTGGACTTCGCAGACAGTCCCAACTTGTGAGTCAGCTTACCGACCGACCGACCGAGCTAACTGCTGTTGGTAAATGACGACGGGAAATTAATACTCTTAAATGACAGAACCGCGGGCATCGAAAACCAAAAAATGACACCAAGCGGGTTTCGAACCCCTAACCCTGGGTCCACTGTCAGACAGCTTAACAACTGGGCTGTTTCAGTAGGTGCTTTTCTCTTTGCGTTTAAACTTAATCCTTATTTCCGCAGTGGGAGAGTTACTTTGTGTTTCATAGCTGCGCGAAAGATGCATCAGCATCGTGCTATATACATGAATGCTGTTACGTAACTCTTTTCTACAATCATTCTTATGTACCGAGCAGTTGACTATTCAGAGTCACTACGAGCAATTAACCTTACCAAGCTCGTCCTTATTCTGTCTCATCAATTATTGTTTCGCGTCGCGCGTCTTTCGGCCGGCACTGAAATGTCGCTATGATTGAGCGAAATTCGAGCAAGTTTGCCCCACCTCATTATATTTATAATCAAACAACAGAAATACTGACCCGTTTACAAATTTTAACGAGTGAATTTTGTTTGTCTATTTCTATTTCAGCTCCCTTAGCTAGCTTGGGAAACTTCATCTTTTCTTGTACTTACGATAAGTCTAGGGAATGATGCCATTATAATAAATGTCACATTAACGTGTCTGTGGCAGATTAGAATCGTGACCACGCGAGTGCAATGACGGCCAGTGGCGTAAATCTGTGCTGGCGATGGGGGGGGGGGGGGATGACCAAAATCATAAAATTTGGGCGATTCACAATGCAGTGCGCCACCAAGAGTTTGCAATGGAGAGTCAGTTTTTTAAATTACGGTCGACAAAACAAGGCCCATTTGAATGAGTGTCATTAAACAACTTTAGCTAAGTGGTTATAAATTCGGGTATAGCGTTCTGCCGCCTTACTAAAACACCATATTGATACAAAGAAAAGAAAACGTCAAATTTATACTCGAATCATACGCTTACGAAACTACTGACGGAAAAAAACTAACAATTTCAAATGTCCCGCGCTGCGAATTTGTCGACCATCTCCCACAATGCGCTAGGAAAAATGAACTCTCCGTGGCAAACTCTTGGTGGCACATGAAACGCCCAAATTGCCCGGCCGTGGACATTCAAAAAGAGGGGGGGGGGGGGGGGCTGGACACCACATTATACTGGGACGCTCTTATCAATTATGTATACTCGCGCTTACATTTTAAAAAGCTTTTGTACTTTGTTTCTCCACTTTCCAGTGCTATTGAATACATTTTAGTTGCTGGGACGTTCGGAAAATACCCAAAAATCCTCATTTTTTTTCTCATCACAAAAAAGTGGGGGATGATTCAGTAGCCCATCTCCGCGGTCAAAAAGTGTGGGGGTATATATACCGCCCCCCTCACCCTCACCCCGGGAATTACGCCCCTGATGACGGCGCACGGAGCCAACGAGGCAAGTTTTCCATTTTGAGAGGGGCACAAATTGTTGTTTTGCTAGAGGTGTCTTTCGTGTTTTCGAGGGATAGTTTTCCATCTCGAGAAGGTTCACAATCTTGTTAATGCGCGAGGGGTATTTGTGTTTTTGAGGGGCACGTTTGCATTATTAGAGACAAGATCATTTTAAACGCGATCATAATGCTTTCATGTCCGTTTGAGGGCTGTTTTATTTTCATCTCGAGGGGGCACATTTTGTGACCTAATGTGGCAAAATGAGGAATGTCCCCCAAAACCATGTTATGAGTAATCAACGCCTGAAGTTGGATACACTAGGAAAATCATGTAATAAGAACCGGAAAATGTCCCTGTCTAAAAAACCCCACATAATACAAATCTGTGGCTATAGATTAGGCCTATTGGGAGTGGGAGTACAAGGACGGATCCAGAACACACTTTTGTCGGGGGGGGGGGGTGTTCTGTACAAATCAAGCCAGGCCAAACTGGTGTAGGTCCTAGCTTAGGCTGTTGGCACCAATTCTCGAGGGCGTCATTCGCTTCTCAAAGTGGGGGTGGTAGTGGTACATGTGTATTTTGATCAGTACTAATTGTGCGAGTGCGAAGCCTAAACGGTGCGGGGTTCGGGGCCCGCTAAGGGCCCCTGAAAAAAAAATGATTCTCGGACGCCCTGTGGTGCGAACTGAGGCAATTTTTACGACTGTCAAAGTTTTAGCACAAGATAATCATTTAAACATCTTTTTCAAATTTGGAGTCATAAAATCAGCTGTTCTGAGCTATAAAATCAAATGTAGGCTACGTATTTTTATTCAGGGACAAAAAACGTTGGAGAACAACATCAGCCCCCCCCCCCCCGTTCCCCACCGATCGACGCCCATGGTTGGCATCGTGCTTCAGAACGACAGACTTTACACGTACATTTTATACGTCGGGCCAATGCATACATGCTGTACACCGTCAGTTATGGCACACTGCGGTTTTTTTCGTAGGCCCTCTCCGAAGTTTTCGTAGGCCCCCAAATTTTTCGCAGGCCCTTGGCACAGTGCCTACTGTGGCTATTGGGTAATTCCGGGCCTGGCCACCAGGGGTCAACTTTCAGGCCCTATACACGTTTTTCATGTATGCACATTGCCACATTGTTATTTATAAAAATGAGACAATATAAGAGGAAAAAAACATGCAGGCTAGTGAACATGCCCGCGGGCTAGTTAAGAGTCTGTTTCATATGGTGTACTATAAAGGACACCTATCTGTCCATCGTGCCTGTGAGTAAAACCATCGTGCCTGTGAGTAAAACCATCGTGCCTGTGAGTAAAACATCGTGCCTGTGAGTAAAAAATCGTGCCTGTGAGTAAAACATCGCGCCTGTGAGTAAAAACATCGTGCCTGTGAGTAAAACATCGCGCCTGTGAGTAAAAACATCGTGCCTGTGAGTAAAACATCGCGCCTGTGAGTAAAAACATCGTGCCTGTGAGTAAAACATCGCGCCTGTGAGTAAAAACATCGTGGCTGTGAGTAAAACATCGCGCCTGTGAGTAAAAACATCGTGGCTGTGAGTAAAACATCGCGCCTGTGAGTAAAAACATCGTGCCTGTGAGTAAAACATCGCGCCTGTGAGTAAAAACATCGTGCCTGTGAGTAAAACATCGCGCCTGTGAGTAAAAACATCGTGCCTGTGAGTAAAACATCGCGCCTGTGAGTAAAAACATCGTGCCTGTGAGTAAAACATCGCGCCTGTGAGTAAAAACATCGTGCCTGTGAGTAAAACATCGCGCCTGTGAGTAAAATTATCGTGCCTGTGAGTAAAACATCGCGCCTGTGAGTAAAAACATCGTGCCTGTGAGTAAAACATCGCGCCTGTGAGTAAAAACATCGTGCCTGTGAGTAAAACATCGCGCCTGTGAGTAAAAACATCGTGCCTGTGAGTAAAACATCGCGCCTGTGAGTAAAACCATCGTGCCTGTGAGTAAAAACATCGTGCCTGTGAGTAAAAACATCGTGCCTGTGAGTAAAAACATCGTGCCTGTGAGTAAAAACATCGTGCCTGTGAGCAGGTCCATCGTGCCTGTGAGTAAAACCGTCGTGCCTAAGGGGCGCCATGTGTAAATAAATTATTTAACAAAATTGTTAATATTGTGGCGGTACTGTCTAGTTGCAACCCTAAGTCGTCCTAGGCCTACGTCAGCGAGCGGTCAAACCATCGCAGGCCAAGGGAGCAGGCTCGTTTTGGGGCAATCTACCACCAGGCGTCGTAGCGCCTACAACTCAGGGGAAGGGGTAACAGTAAATGGGGAACCTGGAAGGGCGGGAAATCTACAAGGAGGAACACTGACTCACTTCTGTAAACTTTAACACTGCGTTTATTAACGGAACTCTCTTTGTCCTATCTAGGCCGCCTGTCAAGGTGTAGGTGGAGGCGCACACCAGTTACTGCCCTAAATAGGTGTTTTACTATGCAGACTTAATGAAGCTTCCCCCCGAGAATAACAGCAGTTCCCAAATCTCTAAATAATCCTCCCCGCTAGTTGTTTAACGTCCACTCACCACTGTCTGTCTTGCCCCGTGGACGGAGTTCCTCCCACTGAGAGCTTCACCTACTTGTCCCGTTACTCACTATCTAGATACACAGCACACTTAAACTGGGAGACCACGTACCCCTTACGAAACTGAGCGGGAACTGAGCGTGGTCGCCCGCGCGCGTGTTTATATACTCTACGCGCGTAGTCTGGTCCAACGCTGCCGCGCGCATTATATGCATAAATCAGCCCAGGCTGACGCGCAGGAACTAAACTAATGTCACTGAGGAGCCCTCTATTGACCAAATAATAACCAAACTGCTATTGCGCTACACAGCCGCGCCTTAGGTTTAGGTCAGTCCCTTGACCTAGTAAGCTAATTAATCATAAGCGCAACACAGTTTGACCTAACAGGTTACATTATACAAAACTTTTACAAAACATCTAACAACATCTTTAACAAATCATTTAGAAAACTTGTAAACAGTACTACTTAATAAACTCTTCAACACTTCTTTCGATAGCACATCTTGGATGCCACATAGCAAACGAACTTGACAGTTAATCAACACTTCATCTGAAGTTTCCTTAAAGTCCTTTAAGGTGAGACTTAATGTCCAAACAAAAGTGATTGAAGGTGATAAAACTCGAAACCCATAAACGCTATATCATTTCCTCCAATTTGTTCAAACATCAAAAGACTACGGTCCGTCAGCGACTCCTGCTACGAAGTTAACATCGAACACTCGCGTGGTCTTGTCTGTAGTCAGCTTGCGGCCATCATGGTACACCTTCCGGATGTCGGTCTCCACCACTCGGTTTACATTGCCGATCATGGCCTCTAGAAGATCGTCATCGGTGTACGATGTTCCCACTGACGCGTTTTCGTCGCCGTCTACGGATCTCTCCAACCTGCATAGGCGATGTCCATGTTGCGACTTATCCTCGCTCTCGTTCTTGATGCCGATAGCCTTCTTGCAGGGCTTTAAGTAGATGACATCGTACTCGCGACGTATCTCCCCCTTTACCACTCTGTTGTCATCCCGATACAAGTAGGTCTCCTTCACCTCTCTGATCCTCACCGCCTGGCCGGGTAACAACTTCTCGAGAGGCAGTGGTTTCTTGGAAACGTGTGGATCCTTCTCTTCGACGACTCCCTGACCTCTGGTCATCATCATCATCCCCAAAGGCTTTCCTCTGGCAGACTCCTTAGGCGTAGGCTGTTCGCCAACGCCAACGACTTCGTCCTCAACCTCCCAGTTGATTGGACTTGCTGTTATCGCAATCTCTGCAGCTCCACCCACTTCAGGATTGTCGGGAAAAGTAGAAGCCACCTCAATTTCCAACGCCATGTCGAGAGGGTCACTGAAGGCCTCTGGCTGACGGTTTTCCTCAATCTGACGGGTTTCCTCAGCTGCGAGCACTGTCGCTGGATCTCCCTCTGGAGCAGACATACGAAGGCTTGAATCTGGCTTCTGCTGTACGGGCTTCTTCACTGGAACACTTCTCGTGCTCACCAGCACCTCACCCGGTTCATCGTCGGGTGCTCGCGAAACGGTCGAAGGCGCCTTTCTTCGATGTTTCTTGGACTTATCATCCTCATCGCTCTCCCATCTCCGTTTCGTAGCGGTCACATCACGTTCACCCTTTTTCGGAGTAGAGCTCTTCTTCTCTTCCCGCACAACAGATGTCTTCTCTTTTTCGCCTTTGACACGCCTATCTTCCTTGCTCCTTCTCTCGGTCTGGCGATGATGACTCTCTACCGGGTCTTTGGAGCGCCTTTTCACACTTGCCTCGTAGGTCTCTGCTTCGATACGCCCAACCTCGCCTTCACTGGAGGGATGACAGTCTCGATAGTGCATCCTCAAGTTATCTCTACGATTGTTTTTGTGAGAGCACAGGCCGCACCAATAGAACACCTTCGGGCCGTGGGTCACTTCCATGTGTCGCTCCAGACTCCTTTTGTGTAAGAAGACATCCAAGCATTGCGGACACTCGAAGACATTTGCTTCATCTAGGTCTCGTGGAGTCCTCTTCTTCGCTGGGGAGTTTCTGCCCATGACGGTTCTGTCAATGAATAACAGAAAACAAACCATCTGGTTAGCACCTACTTCCTCCTAGTATTATATACATATTTACAGCATAATATCACCCGCCTACACCTTGGAACAGGTCATGCCTAGATAGGTTTTTATGAATTCTACTGGTAACGTTGCGGTATGCGACGGGTTCTGGGCGGGTTACACCTTAGGTTGGGCCTATTTACAGACTGCTCTGCCACGTCCGTTCCTACTCTATGCCTGCCTTGCTCAACAATAGGTGTTACTTCTTCTCCATCGAAGGTATCCGGGGGCTGTGTTCTCCCTATTTCCTCTCCGCTAGGTGACACAAACGAGCCATTAAAATCTCGTGCATCGTCCACCCCCGCAGCCGCGCCTAGCTCGGCTACCTCTCTTCCCTGCGGATTAGTCCAGGGCTGGATTGAGCGCCCGTCGTATGGCTTCAACCTATCATAATGGACGACCACTTTCTTCCCCGTAGGACTCTTTTGAAGGCGGAAGGTGACATCTGATAATTTATTTAATATCAGATATGGACCCTCCCATCGTTTCTGCAATTTCGG
Organism: Patiria pectinifera; assembly: GCA_029964075.1. NCBI lineage: Eukaryota > Metazoa > Echinodermata > Asteroidea > Valvatida > Asterinidae > Patiria > Patiria pectinifera. Next base: position 13,382,472 of record CM057141.1, read on the forward strand.
CGATAGACCCTTCTTCTTTGCTGGATTATGGAGCCAGACGAACTGTCCTTCTCTCAGCTTGTCTTTGCTAACGTGACAGTCGTACGTCTTCTTTTGGCGCCTTGCAGCTTTTTGCAGGTGGTCTTTTGCCCTCTGATGAGCCTTCCTCATTCTCTGCCTGAGCTCATACGCATAGTCTGTATCTGTCGTCTCGCTATTATTGTCACAGACCTCGGTCATTAGGTCTAGTGGTATCCTGACTTCCCTGCCAAGCATCATCATGTTAGGAGTTTCTCCTGTTGATTCTTGGGGTGATGCTCTGTAGGCAAAGGTTGCAAAGGGAATTTTGGTGTCCCAGTCTCGTTGGCGTTTGTGCGGCTCGATCATCAGTGCCACCATAGTTAACAGTGTACGATTGAAGCGTTCCACTAAGCCATCAGACTTGGGATTGTAAGGCGTTGTTCGAGTTTTTTCTATCCCGAGGACTCTGCACATCTCTGTAAAGACGGCCGACTCGAAATTCCTACCCTGATCTGAATGTAACTGAAGAGGTACTCCAAACCTACACACAAACTGTTGCACCAATTTATCTGCCACTGTCTCAGCTGTCTGGTCTTGGATCGGGTAGGCCTCCATCCATTTGCTAAAATAATCGCCTACCACAAGTATGTATCGGTTGCCCCTTTCTGTCTCCGGCAGAGGTCCTACTACGTCAATAGCAACACGATCTAAAGGTGCACCAACTGCGTATTGCTGTAGCGGGGCACGTCTCTTCTTTGCAGGCGATTTCTTCTGGGCACATAAATCGCACTGTCTTACTAGGGACCTAATATCTGCACTCATCCCTGACCAATAGAATCGTAGACGGACCCTTGCCATGGTCTTATTCAGGCCAAGGTGCCCACCTGCCACGCCACCGTGTATCTCATTGACTATCTGCTCTCTATAACCAGCGGGCAACACCAGTTTCCAGACGACTTGGTCGCCACTGTTGGACTCCCACCTTCGGTAGAGTACACCATTACGGACAGCTAACTGATCCCAAAGCAGCCAATACGCCTTTCTCACTGGTGAATTAGGTGTTATACCTTTCCAGTCTCCTCTAGGCGTATTCTCTTCTTTCCTTCCGACACCCAACGTAAAGATGGATCTTCTAGTTGCGCCTTCCGCCAACACTCGTTCGTTATTGTAGGCGCTGTTGTCACGATTCTTAAGGCCGGTGTTGTCTCTTTGGGACTTTGTACATTGGTACCTGTCATTTCTTCTTTGTCTTCCCGTCCACACTGTGGACACGGTCTTCTGCTAAGCCCATCTGCGTTCTGGTGAGATCTGCCCGGGCGATGGACTACAGTCAAATCATATTCACTGATCACCTGCAGCCAGCGTGCTAATTGGCCTTGGGGGTCCTTAAAATTGGTAAGCCAGCGGAGTGCTCCATGGTCGCTCCTGACGATGAATTTTCGGCCATATAGGTATTGGCGGAATTTCTTCAAGAACACCACGACAGCCAAAAGTTCACGCCTTGTAACACAATAATTGCGTTCAGTCTTACTGAGAACTCTGCTGCCATAGGCGATAGCCCTCTCTTCACCATCGATCTTTTGGGAAAGGACTGCCCCCACTCCATCGTTACTGGCATCTGTATCCAGTATGTATTCTGCTTCTGGATCTGGATATGCCAATATAGGCGCTTCCTGCAGTCTCTTTTTCAACTCTTGGAAAGCTGTCTCACTTCCTTTGTCCCATTCGAATTCTCTCCCCTTCTCTGTAAGTCGGTGCAGCGGACGAGCAATATCGGCAAAGGCTTTGATGAATCTTCTGTAATAACTAGCCAGTCCGAGGAAGCTTTGGACTTCCGTCACATTCTTAGGCGTAGGCCATTCCTTGACAGCACGAATCTTTTCAGGATCGGTCGATATGCCATCACTTGATACAACATGGCCAAGGTATAGCACGCTGCGTTTGAATAGGTGACATTTCTTAGGCTTCAGTTTTAATCCAGCCTGTCGCAGGCGCTGAAATACCACCTCCAGGCGCTGAAGCTCATCCTCTACTGTTCGGGCAAATACTATTACGTCGTCGAGATATATCAAAACTGTCTCCCACTGCAGACCTGTCAAGACGCGCTCCATCAAGCGCTCAAACGTCGACGGGGCGTTACATAAGCCGAACGGCATGACCCGCCAGCAATATAAACCTCCCCGTACAACGAAAGCAGACTTCTTTTGCGCATCTTGGTCCAACTCCACTTGCCAATACCCCGAGGACAAGTCCAAGGTGGAGAACCACTTCGCACCTGCCAAAGTGTCCAGCGAATCATCTATCCGAGGCATCGGGTACGCGTCTTTCAACGTCACAGAATTAAGGCGCCGGTAATCAACGCAGAAGCGCCTTGACCCGTCTTTCTTCTTGACAAGAACGACATTCGCCGCCCATGGACTATCTGATGGTTCGATTCGGCCGTCCTGTAGGAAGTTCTGCACCTGTTGGCTTATCTCTTCTTGGTCACGCTGGGGATATCTTCTTGGTCTCTCCTTCATAGGCCTCGCCTCTCCTGTGTTTATGCTGTGTTTCACACGATCAGTGCGGCCTATGTCGCTGTCACTCTTCGAAAATACATCACTGTAGTCACTTAGCAACTTTGCTATCTTGTCATGGTGTTCGGATGGAACCCCCTCTTTACTTCTCCAACATAAATCAGCGACATGGTCGGGTACACTTAGCAGGCGCTGATCAGATGATGATTGGTGCTTCATCTGTTCAATATCACCTTCACCTATGCTTGTGAGTGTTCCTGCCATTGTTCCTTTCTTTACCACGCACAATCGTTTTCCAGGGTTGAAAACTCTGATTGGTAGAGCATCATTATCGGTTCTCACAAGAGTACGGGCCACAATGACACCCTTATTGGCTATTTCACTCCTATCTACTGGCTCTATTATTGCATACCCCTTCAAAGGCGTCTCTCGAGCCACGTGCCCTGGAACCAGCGCCTCGTGTCCAGGTGGTATTCTAGTCGTGCGATCAACAACTACCCTGGCGCACAATGTATCACCTCTTTTGTCGGTACACTTAACCCTCTCTCCGTTTATCACAAGTTCCATGGTCTGGAAATTCAAGCTTCCACCTGTATATAGTAGAAAATCCATCCCAAGGATTCCCTCTAGCTTGTCCAGTTTACCAAACGTAGCCAACACAGGATGCGTGGTTCTCCCTACCCGCATTTCGATCCATGCACTCCCAATACTCTCCAGTGGAGTCCCATCTGCAGTTAGTATTCGCGAACCAGTAGTAATCATCGGTGGCCGTTCCGTAGGCGCAATCTTGTAGTACAGGGTAGATGATAAAACAGTGCTCGTTGCCCCAGTATCCACTAGTAAACTCGCTTTCTCTCCCCGCACAATCACTGGCACAAACAACCCACATTGTGCGTCACGCAACCGTTGTGACTTAATCTTTGCCCCCATCTCCTCAGATTCTATTTGCTGTTCTCTTCCACTTTCTCTGGGTTTTGACCCTTGTTGTCGCTCAGCTTTCCCCCGGGCCCCGGAGTCAGCTGTTGCCCGTTTCCCGTCTTCTGAATCTTGTGAGCTGGCGGGCGCCTGCACATCCTTGCAAAATGGCCCTTGCCCTCGCACTTGAAACAAACATCGTCAGCAGCAGGTTCCCGACGGCGTCGGTAGTTGTTACGCTCATCGTCCTGCGTATGACTATTTGCTGCTCTGTCTTTGTTGGGTTGAGTTATCTTTTCCACCATTTGCTTCACTTCAGAGATCGCATTTTCCATCTTTTTATGACTCTCATCTACCTTCATTTCTAGGTTTCGCATCAGAGGAAACTGTTCGTCGCCTAGCGCCCTAATGGCGTACTTTTGTTTTCTCCCGCTCCTCTGCTCTTCTACTTTAATGAATCCTTCGGTGGCGATGGCAGCACTTATTGCCTCCTCCAACGTAGCTGGCCTCGCCCGGAAGATTCCCTCGCGAATCGCTTGGTCGTCTACAGCATCGGAGAAATGTCCCCTTGCGAGGCGGTCTCTTCCTTCATCCGTTAATTCGGGGTACGCCAAGCCGGACAGTTCTCGGATAGACTGACCCAATTCTTGCAGCGTTTCTTTGGCGCCCTGACGCCTATGTCGAAGCTCCACCAAGTGATTTTCCGCCAGCTGGCCCGGCCCAAAACGCTTCTCTAGGAGGCTCACTAGTTGAGAATAATTCAAATGTTTTCCTCCAGCCGTCTGATTGCCAAGCACCTTGATGGCTGCACCCTGCAGACTCGCTGCTAAGAATATCTTCGCCTGCTCACCTGTCCACTCATTCGCAAGCTTACAGGCTTCGAAATGTTGGTGGAAATCTCTCCATGGAGTCTTGCCGCTGAACCTATCAGGTGTTATTGTTGGTCGTCGTGGTTTCACCTTGGGTGCTTCTGGTCGCTCTTTCTTGTCACCCTCAGGACATCCTGCTTTACTTCCAGGTGACTGCTCTGACAGGCCCTCTTTTGTAGCCGTACAACTGTTGGTCGTCTCTTTACTCAATGTTGGCATCAACGGTGTACTCACTGCTGGTACTGACACTCTCTGTCTCTGTCTTGGCGTAGGCGTTGGTCTGGTTAGCCTCGGTTTAGCCACGGGAGTAGACGTTGACTTCCCTTCTCTCCCGCCAGATTGTGAAATCAGCGATGTGTTCCAGCCTTCCAGAGCGTCATGATCGTCTGCTGCTGATCGGTCCCCTCTCTTGTTTTTCTGTACTTCAAGTCGCAGCTCACGCATCTCTTCCCGTAACTGCTTCACCACTTCCAACAACTGTCCGTTCTCTGCTCTCTGGTCTCCGGGCTCTCTCCTCGCACCTCCAAAGCTATCCATTGTCGGCAGCCCTGGAAACTCTTCTTCATTTACTAACTGATGAGCCATGTTGACCTATATAGGCGCCCAATCACCTAAACAGGCTCGCTACTGCTGTACTACCCACTGCTTGCTTAAACCCTGAGTTAATTCTGCTACGAAGCCTATCCCACTTCTGACACCATTTGTGGCGGTACTGTCTAGTTGCAACCCTAAGTCGTCCTAGGCCTACGTCAGCGAGCGGTCAAACCATCGCAGGCCAAGGGAGCAGGCTCGTTTTGGGGCAATCTACCACCAGGCGTCGTAGCGCCTACAACTCAGGGGAAGGGGTAACAGTAAATGGGGAACCTGGAAGGGCGGGAAATCTACAAGGAGGAACACTGACTCACTTCTGTAAACTTTAACACTGCGTTTATTAACGGAACTCTCTTTGTCCTATCTAGGCCGCCTGTCAAGGTGTAGGTGGAGGCGCACACCAGTTACTGCCCTAAATAGGTGTTTTACTATGCAGACTTAATGAAGCTTCCCCCCGAGAATAACAGCAGTTCCCAAATCTCTAAATAATCCTCCCCGCTAGTTGTTTAACGTCCACTCACCACTGTCTGTCTTGCCCCGTGGACGGAGTTCCTCCCACTGAGAGCTTCACCTACTTGTCCCGTTACTCACTATCTAGATACACAGCACACTTAAACTGGGAGACCACGTACCCCTTACGAAACTGAGCGGGAACTGAGCGTGGTCGCCCGCGCGCGTGTTTATATACTCTACGCGCGTAGTCTGGTCCAACGCTGCCGCGCGCATTATATGCATAAATCAGCCCAGGCTGACGCGCAGGAACTAAACTAATGTCACTGAGGAGCCCTCTATTGACCAAATAATAACCAAACTGCTATTGCGCTACAATATATAATTCATTATTTATTATATAATTCAGTTTTCCAGATAATTATATGTAAATAAACTGTTTGGCAGTTTGTATTATATGTAAATAAATCTATTTGCCACTGCATTATTTATATAGAATTTCTTTTTGCAACCTAATTATTAACATATAGTTTTGGGCAAACTTGAATTATTTATATATAATTTATTTGCAACATTATTATTTATATATAATTTTACGCACACTTTTTTTATTTATATATAATTGAGTTGCAACCTTTTTATTTATATATAATTTTTTTGCACACTTTATTTATTTATACATAATTTATTTGGTACCTCATTATTTATATATAATTTTTTGCACACTTTAATTATTTATCATATAATTTATTTGGTACCTCATTATTCTCAGACAACACACAAAACCACGCATCCAAACGATGACTTGACTTTTTGGCATAGTTTTTGAGCCGCTATATTTTTCCTCCTTGGTCAATGTTTAACTTGATTAAATGGCAGTGAATACCATTAACGGAACAATTAAAACTGTCTTTCGATTTACTTAAAGTTATTTGCCTAAACATTTTGGCACGCTTGCCATAAAACGGGGCACGCTTGCCCCTCCTTGCCATGCTTGGCATCACTGGGCCCAAAACCTTGGCACGCTTGCCAACCATTCACTAGCCCCACCAGAACAAGTGGGTGCTAGCCAAAGTGTTTTTTAAGTTTTTGTCACGTGACTTGAATATATGCAAAAATTACTTAATAAATTGGAAAAGCAGCCCGATTTGGTCCATTTGGCATGCCCCATCAGTACAAATGGGTACTTGGCGTACTTCATTTTACAAAGACTAAACACAACCTTTTAAATGTTTAACATCCAAATTCCAAGTCTTACTTCAGAACTAAATACCCAACTTGTTTATTTAGTTTGAATTGAGGCACTGCCTGTCGCTCCCAGGACCTTACTGCCATTTATAAATTCGTAAAATATGGCGGATGAAGGGGAGGAGGTGGGTTTATTTTTGATGTAGCGGTCTCAAAGAGCTACGCCGAACTGGCCTTTCTTGCGCGCGTGCATTGCAATGCACGCGCGTGAACTTGATAGATTTGTATCAACTTAGCAAAAAACATCAATCCTTATGCCAAGAACATCGTTTTTGGCTTTAAGCCATCAAGGGGCAGGTAACTGCAATTCGGCCAATCGATATGTTTACTTTTGTTTTCTTTTCCTACACCATAGCAACCATCAGCTGATAAAAGAAAGTGTAGGACTCAACTGTGCGTTTGTGGAGAATAATGTATTTTATCTTTCAGTGATAAAATTAATTATTTATAGATATTTTTTTGCACTACACTGCGGGATAGATCATGATGGCTATCGTAGCTAGCTAGTGCGAGCGTTGTGCATAGCTATATTCTCCGTAATTTTTAAGAATCGTTGACCTGAAATACGCTAGTTTACATTAATTGAGACAAGGGTTTACAACATTTGAGAGTCATTTCCAATAGCTTTCGGGGGGCAAATTACAAAAGTTCAGACCCACCCAAAATACACAATACTGTATGTTTTCTATAGCAAGTGCGGTTTGCAATGTGATATGACTATTTAAAACATAGGCGTGTCCTAGTAAAGGTAATTTGCATGCGAGTTTCATTATTTAGCTCAGAAAACCATTATATAATAAATAATGCATTATATAATAAATAATGCTTATATAATTAATAATGAATTATATATAAATAACGAATTATATATAAGTAATGAATTATAAAATAATTAATGGATTATAAAAGAAATAATAAATTATGTATAAATAAATAAAGTGTGCAAAAAATTATATATAAATAAAAAGGTTGCAAATCAATTATATATAAATAAAAAAAGTGTGCGTAAAATTATATATAAATAATAATGTTGCAAATAAATTATATATAAATAATTCAAGTTTGCCCAAAACTATATGTAAATAATTAGGTTGCAAAAAAATTATATGTAAATAATGCAGTGGCAAATAGATGTATTTACATATAATGCAAACTGCCAAACAGTTTATTTACATATAATTATCCGGAAAATTGAATTATATAATAAATAATGAATTATATATAAACAATTTTGTTAAATAATTTATTTACACATGGCGCCCCATAGGCACGACGGTTTTACTCACAGGCACGATGTTTTTACTCACAGGCACGATGTTTTTACTCACAGGCACGATGGTTTTACTCACAGGCACGATGGTTTTACTCACAGGCACGATGGTTTTACTCACAGGCACGATGTTTTTACTCACAGGCACGATGTTTTTACTCAAAGGCACGATGTTTTTACTCACAGGCACGATGTTTTACTCACAGGCACGATGTTTTTACTCACAGGCGCGATGTTTTACTCACAGGCACGATGTTTTTACTCACAGGCGCGATGTTTTACTCACAGGCACGATGTTTTTACTCACAGGCACGATGTTTTTACTCACAGGCACGATGTTTTTACTCACAGGCGCGATGTTTTACTCACAGGCACGATGTTTTTACTCACAGGCGCGATGTTTTACTCACAGGCACGATGTTTTTACTCACAGGCGCGATGTTTTACTCACAGGCACGATGTTTTTACTCACAGGCACGATGTACAGATAGGTGTCCTTTATAGTACACCATAGTTTCAGTAGCCCAGCTGGCTAGTGAACTAAAAAGTTAAGGTCGAACCCTGGCTTAATACAAGAATATTGTGTATACATTGTAGCTAGGCTTATACCCGGCTCTACAGTAGCTCTACAGTCTGCAAAAAAAATCAGCATAATAAAAATATGTACTAAGCCACGATGACACAGAAAAAAATTGGTGTGAAGGCTGTAGGAACGTAGGATAGAAGAAAAGATGGTGAAATCCAAGACAATCATTATAAAAGTTTACAAACCTTAGATTTTACAAGCATGCAAAGATTCAAGGATGCATGTTGGATTCAAGGGTTTTAGTTCATAATTTTCTAAATCTTTTTTTCATAGTTAGCAAAAGTGATGTAGTAACTTTCTAAGCTTGCTTCGTATTCTTAAAATTCTGCTTTTTATCATTTCTTACAAAGGTGTTGTTAAAAGAGGACAAATTTAGTGCTATTCTTGCAGTTTTGGAGCCATGACAGTCAATGCAACTGAGTTTAAATTATAATTTCTGCCACAGCATGTTCTGCATCTGCCGTTAGTGTTCATCGTTTAGGCTTAAGTCCACTAGCTATAGGGATTCCCTTAAAAGTCAAACCCTATTCTACCTTTTTGCTTCTATTCGACAGGATAACCTTTGTACAGTACCAGTCTCTTATACTAGACGTCCTATATTGTGTGCCACACAGTAGTTATGAGTTATTTGAGGAAATCCAAATCACACATTTTTTTTTCATTTGAAATTCACCATGGAAAATACTTACCTGGTCAATAATCAGGGATAAATCAAAAAGTCAAGTGTACATGACCTATGACCCAGAAAAAAAATACTGCAAATTTGTAATCATTTTTGAACAAACTCACTGCAAATTTTGCCTGATAGTTACAAGATAACTAAATACCTACACAATCAATTAATTTTTTTCCCTTGCTGTTATGGTGAATATTGTTGATGTACCCTAACGTGGCGCGGCCCCCAACGTGGCGCACTTTGATTTCTCGCCTGTAGCGCCTACCTAGAGCAACAGTTTTAACTGAAATTTCACAGAAAGTGAAATTTAATCAAGTTCTAAACATTCCTGTTCATAAATCGCGAGTTTATTTACCCGTAACAAAGTTAGAAGAAAAAATTATTTTGGAGTGATTTTCCGATTTTATTTTCAAGTGCAAAGTGAACCCTTTGAAAATGCCCCGAAAAATAAGAAAATAATTTTCTGACAAACATCTGGCTTGGTATGTTAGTAGAGATAATAATTGTTTATAAGAATTTATCAAGTTTACAGAAATTCTTAAATGTTAATTTGGAATTTTCCGAGATTTATTTCAGTGCGCCACGTTAGGGAACACTCCGCCAATTTGTGCCCAATTTCCGGACGCCACTGACCGTTTTTGAATTTCGGATTAAATTTCATGAAACCGAAATTGTTCACAGAGGTTGAATAGCAAGCATTAATAAGGTAAAAGTACTTGTATTTTACTGCATGAATTTGAGGTTTGTCAACAAAGACGTTTGACAACACTACACGAGGAAAGTCGGGTAAGCTTCGAAGTGCGCCACGTTACATGCGTTAGGGAACACGACTATATCAAATGAACAACAATATAAATGTAGGCTAGTCATGCTAGTCCTAGGCTGTTCCCCCACACATATAACATGACCACAGACCACTGTGTGGTTCACAGTACGAATTAGACAGACAACTATTTGAGCCACATTTATGGGGCTACCTAGGCGAATCAAAAGTGACATAAAATGTTGAGTTTTGCTTTGAAATAGATCTAAGGCTAAGCTATGTGCGGGACTCCCCGAAAATATTTATCATTAACAAACTACTATTACTAGCCTAGGCCTACTGTGTCGACAATACTTACTTCCAAAAGCACACAGCCACATGACACTTGACAGCCAGCAAATTCTGAAGGAGTTCCTGTTAGTATAAGTGTTATGTTCATGCTGGTGCTCATATAAAGAGCTTAGAGCAAACTCGTTGAATCAATGCAGGCTGAATAACATGCTAAAATGTGCCGCCAAAACATTCTTAGCGAAACGTGCGCGTGTTTCATATCGTCTGCTTTTCGTGTGTGGCGTTTAATTTCAGTAGCGCCCTCTGTTGACGTTTAAAGCGCCCTCTGTGTCATTCAATGTCGGCGACGCGACAATAGCTTTTTGCATGTGGAGGGGGCTATTTGAAGTTTTAAACATTGGTATACATGTACATGTATTGATGAAAACAAAAAAGATGCCTGCTCTACATAACGACCCCCCCCCCCACCACCCATTATCCGTTCCCACCGTATCTTAAAGGCATATAGGATCTTTTGTATTCATCCTAAAAAGTAACCAACCGAATTACGACATGTATTATCAAAAAGCTTACAAGTGTCATTTTGAAGAAATCAGGTGCGGTTCTACCGGAGGGGGCTGGGAGGGGGAATGGGGGGATTTAGTTCCCCAAACTTTGGTGACCCACAAAAAAAAAAAAATTGCCAAAAAAAAATGAAATAGCAGTAGCGAATGCTAGGTGACGTCACATGCGAACAATATACATGTACATGTGCCCCCTCCCCCCCAAAAAACGAAGTCACTATGGCCAGCTAGGCACGGCTCCAGGGGGTGGTTTTTGTGTCGAACCCCCCCCCCCCCCCCCCCCAGTTAAAAATGGTATTGATAATAATAACCTACATGCCCGCTAGAGTCGTAGCCAAAGTGTCCATGATTGTAGGATTTGATCATTTGATCCTACAATCATGTCCCCCCCCCCCCCTTAATTGATCTTCGGAGGATGTACCTGTACAGTCAATAAGCAATAGCCATCCAATGCGTACATGTACATGTGTATTGAAAATTGACGGAGCAAGGGACCCTTTCTAGCAATTAACATTTTCATCTTCAGCATCCGATTTCCTAGGAATTAAACACGACCGAGGGTACATTGTACATGTGCTCAAAATATTCACCTCAACTGAGAAATTTAAGTATTGGCAAAACTAAGACCTGTCATATTATTTAGCACAGTCTTACTGTTCATTCTGTGTTTTAAACCAATAAGTGGAATCAGGACAAGTAGCAATACATTAGGATAATCTAAACTTTATTACAATTTCCTCAGACGCCAGCTGAATACATTTCGTAATATGTACAATTTTAATTCAGAACTTGCACCTTGGCTGTGTATTTTGTGTTTCAATCAACATATTTCTGGCTTTCTTTTTTACAGAACATGTTGTAAATTATATAAAGGTGTCCGGCCAAACTGCCAAAATTTAACGCACAAAACTGGAACATGCATGTTATTCAACGACGACTGAATCAACAATGTGTAGCTTTATGCTAAGAACATATTTACACTGACTAATGCATTTTTTTAAAATGGTATAATATTGAGAGGAATACAAAGGGTAAAACAGTTGTACATGTAGTACTTATTAAATAGTCCTCCCAAAATTGATATCCCAAAGCAACTTGCCAGCAAATACTGAACTGCCAGAAAACAAAAATTGCCGTGCTCTCCCAAAAAACGAGTTTGGCAATAAGCCAATGCAGTATCTCAATGAAGTACATGTAGTCTATTCAAAGATCAATCGGAAAAAAAGTGTTGATGCGATGTTACACAAACCCATTCTGTTAAAAATTAACGCGCTTGTGCGTTCATGTGCCTTCGATGAGCGTTCGATTATCCTGAATGAGCTGTGACCCATGTCATTGTGCGCATGCGCAGGTGAAATACCAAACTGGCTTATTGGCAGCGATCACTACAATATGCTGATGGCTATACATTGTACATGTAAACATGTGGATAAAAATCCTGCAACGCATGCCACCTTTTGAGATTTTTATTTTATCTTTGCAGCAAATTCTATACATTGGCTTGATTTTTGGGTTCATTATGCAAATCTATAAATAAAGAGTAGTGAAAAAGACTCCTCGATTATAATTACAGAAAAAAAACATTTGATTGCTACTTAAATATTTTGACAACTTTTTACAGCACAAGAGACTGGCACGGCTGTAAAGAAAAGAAATTCTGGACACTGTTAACTACAATGTAATTGAAAGAAAAAATCACGACCCTGACCAATTTATGTGAGATGTTCGACAAAACCCACTTTGTACGTGTACATATTCTGTAAAGACTGAAGAATCATACATCTCTTACAAACAACAAAAGTCATGAGCACTATCCATCTTAAGTCCAACCAACATGAGAAACTGGATAGCTACACTTTTGATCGGTTACAAGACGGTACAGGACAAAAAAAATCTGCCTCTGAATTGGGCAAAAATGTCTCAGAAGTGTAGATGGACATTTAAAATCTTCGTATAAAAAAAAACTTTCCATGAGTTTCAAAACGATTCCAGCCTGTGTAGTTCAGTCCATCATCTGAAAAGCCACAGCGGTCAGATTAAAACTGGGGCTTGTCAGATAATTTGAAGTGAAAAGGTATCCCTTGTTGTTCGGGGGCTACTTTTGTGCTCCTTTGCTTACGGGCAAGTACAGCTTGAATTCCTGGGGTAGTTCTTCCTCTGAGTACAGTCGGTCTGAAAAGTACACACGTCGGATCCTGCAGTTGGCATGAATCTGGAATGAGTGAAGAAAAGGCAAGAGACAAATTAAATATAATGTTCCTCCTTTTTTTTCAATGACTGAACAAGCATGTGGTTTGAGGGATTGTTTTAGCTGTCATGCTCAAAAATTGTATAAGGTACCAAACAACATCAGACCTCACATGCTGACACTTCTGTAGAGCATGGTGATAACACTTGATTGACCCCGCCCACTTCGCATGTGAGCAACAAAACGTGCATCTCTCCTTACTACATGTACCTACATTTTCCAGTCCCGTATGTCATGTGCATGCATGCCAGACATAAACCATGGTCATGAACGGTCATTAATCATGGCTGTGATTAGCCAATATATCATGGGATTGTCTTTTATTCTTTTGCCCAATTGTTGTTATGTTCATTAACGCAATACATTATCGCAATACTTTTCAACATTTATTCATACAAAATAACAGTATTTGAGTGGATGGGGTAGTGCCGTTGAGGTGTGTCGGAGTGCCAAAGCCAAATCTAACCTTACTAGGAAATTTATCAAAAGCTGACACGGGCCTTACCTGAACTCTCAGTGTCTCAATGTAGTTTGTACCATAAGCACGTCTTGTGAAGTCTGATAAGTTGAACTGCAAGAAAAACACATACAGAAAACTCATAAATGGACTGTGTTTGGATTTTACCCCAAGAGTTAGATGTCTTGATGTACATGTACCATGTCCACACTATTTAACAGTCGGATGTTTTGATGCACAATGTTCAATTACACAGTGATCTTGCATGGTTCAATGACCTCAAACCTTACCCGGCATCTCCCATCAACTCATAAAGATTTTGGAGTGTCTGGACTCAAAGGCCCCCCCCAGCACAACCACTCCAAGCCTATAGTCTTTATTTGATGGTGCTGTATAACCTACTCACTTGAGCAAATGCAAGACACAAAGTGGACGTGACTGCTTTCCAATTGAATGTGCACAAATCTCAAGAAGTCTTTTCTACCAGATATGCCAAGTCTAGGGGTGTGCATTGACAGGCAGTACGGGAATCAGGCACCGATTAAAAAAAAACACCACATGGGTACCCGTTGAAGAAACCCACCCCCAAAATTAAAATCTCGGAAATTGCTGTACAGATTGTTCATAAAGATAAAACTACCACATTGGTGATTCAGTGGAGCAAGGTACAAGTGTGTAGGCCTATGGTGAAAAAACCAAGTTACTAGTTAATATGTGAAGTTGGTTACGGGTAATCAATTTCACAATCTGGAACTGGTTCCGATGCAACGCCCTAGCCAAGTCACTTAAATCAAAGCCAAAAGAAACAACATTCCTGTTTCAAGTTTACAGTTCAGCTGCTCGGTATACGTTCACGAAACCACTTCTGAATCCAGTAAAAACCCACTTAAAACTCAACTGTTGGTAACTGTTGTCCAATGCAGTCAAATACACACCTGAATTTGATTCCATCCATCGTCCAATCTCATTGGCATCGTGCAGATGAACGGCTTTACCCTCGTTGTGCTTTGGTAGTTGCTGGCCCGGAACCGCCGCTTTACGTTCTTATCGTCCAGGACTTGGACCTCAAACGTGAAGTATTTCTTTAGGTTTTTGATGATCATGACCAGGAAGGGTAGCTTGATCCCCAGGCCCTTCTTGGGATCTGCTGGACTTGTGATAAACGTCGTGCTGACATTTGTGCCTACGACTTCAATTACTAGTGACTGGATGTCGTTGTCTGTGATGCGTTTGATGTGCCCATTGCGGACCTAATTACAAGGAGGGGAAAAAAGGAATAAAAGCTATTTGAACTGCTGATAAATTAAAACCTAAAGAAACAATGTAGAATTTTTTGATTTGTCAAAAGTAATATATTGACTAGGGGAGTTTTAAGACTAATGAACAGCGGCAAAGTGTGAGGCGCATACTGGTCAATAAGCCACTACATTAGGAGCGACTTTGCGCGGACCAAAGAAGTGATATGTGCCCTGCGACGTATAGGCTTTTGGCACGGAGCACATATCATTACACGCAACAGTCGCTGATTCAGCGCAGCTTGGCACAACTCAGTAGACACATTTAATTGTGAGCGGTAAGTTAATCAGAATATTTTGTTCTTTTTTTCTCCAAAATTACCACTTGAAAACAATTTAAGGTATCTTATGGCATGTCATGAATGTGTAGATCTATCCAGGGTAACTGTTTTTCTCATTTGTATTCTCTTTACCAGTTTTTTTGGGGGGGCCTTTTCTCCCCAAGGGTATGCACAAAAAAGGTATACTGTGTGTCAGTGATATAAATGTGTAGTCTAAGTATGACGATTTGGTGGAGCGCTTGTACAGAGGGTACCAAAGTTCCAGCGCTCCACTCAGTAGAGCTACAGTCTATTGCTACATTACGGAAAGGGATTTTTTTTTGAAAATTGGGACCAATTTGACCTAGGCCTATTCGTTGTTCCGCACTAGTGAGTAGGCCCATGTCAAGGAGCACAATGAGCCAAAGTTTAGGGGCAAAATGTAGGCCCCTACAGCTTTTTTTTTCAGCACTGCGTCCATATCCAGTTTGTTGTTAGGCCTGCAAACAAAACAACATGGCCTGAAGCTGAGCAAGGCCAATGAAGCCAAGGCCAGGCAAAACAGGGTTGTGTTGTCAAGGAGAATCCCGTCATTCGTCAAGGATTAAGCCAGTAATAATCACTCAGTATCACGTCACATAATAAACGCAGTGGCTATCGTTACGGCAGCCATAACGCATTTCCCATTTTCTATCGTTACGGTAGTACTGCAACTTTTATAAAAACATGAGAAGAAAATATAAAATTAGAAGGAAAAAAGTGAATTTGAACGTTACGAAATTTGGACTTTATTTCCCTTTTAAAAAAAAATCCTCCAAAGCCTCAGGTTAGAAAAGGAAAAAAATTCGGTACGAGTGCAAAACTGAGATGCGAACCCGCAACCTCGCGGTGCAAAATCCTACCCTCTATCGACCGGTCATACTAAAAAGCGTCAACACAACGTCAACACACTCCAAAGCGTCAACACAGCGTCAACACATCCAAAATGCATTAAAAGTGACAAAAGCAGTACGTAACCCTTATAGTATGGTCAGAAACAAGATTTTGGCTTAAAATTAATAGGTTAAACGTCTGAAAATTGCGATTTTCAGTTCAAGAAAATTGGCTCTCCGTGCCGCTCCGAAATCGGCTGCCATGTTGCCTCAGTGGCAGTGCGGACCATACCATTATGCTAAAGGGTGATAGCGCGTTGTACAATAAACCAACAGAAAGGGCGCGGCCAGCCAATACCAAAAGATGTCCATTTCAATAAAGTAAATGAAACATAAACACAACTCACAAAATAATGATCCACCACTCCGATCCTCAGTCCTCACAGATCTGGTATCCCTCTGTTGTTTATGACAAGATAATGTCATTACCTATACACCCCTACTAAAAATGGTGTAGTCCAAGCTTTGTGCGAAGTCAAGATGGCGAACAACGGCCGTGCAAGCGAAAGGTCATTTTTTTTCGCGTGAAAATACTATATTTTTAACAATGAAATGGAAACTCAAACCAATGGAAATTCTCTTTTATTCTATGCTTTACAATTATATACCATTTTTGTTAATTCAGAATGTGTTTTGGATGTGTTGACGGTGTGTTGACGCTTCTGTCATGTGTTGACGCTGTGTTGACGCTGTGTTGACGCTTTTTAGTGCGACCCCTATCGACTGAGCTGTCGCACTGCTCGCTAAAACGTGGGGAAACAAATAATTATATACCTACGTGCGTATCAAAATAGTATCGTAGAGGGCGCTAAACAACGGCTGCCGTAACGATAGCCACTTCGTATAAATAAACACAACCAAGAAGCACCTGAAGAAAACACCAACTCTTGGAAGTAAGCATACAATAATTATGACTCTGTCTTAATATGAAAGCAATTAAATAATAATATTCCAACAATTTAATGAAAGTTCTTTGAGGAATTCTCCTCCATAATCATGTGTAATAAAATCACTATCCAAAATGCCAAAATGGCCACCGTACGACTGTCATTCCGCACACTCAATGTCAAAAACCCACAATTTTGATTCAATATTTCTCACGAAAGCTAACACCATATTGAAACTACGTACCTTCTTCTGCCATAGTTGAAGCGGCTTGCTTCCTATGCTGTATAATATCGATAAAAATCCGCTCTGAAACGTGTTTTTGAACATTTTGAACTCGTCGATTTAATATTGCAGGCGTGTTTATTTCGGACAACCCTCATACACGGGTGTGCTCGCTCGGTTCTCTCGTCGCTAAGTGAGCTCTACAATGTGTACGTTGGTTCTTGACCCGTCGCCTGGCGACCGAAGCACACAGTGTGAAGATAAATCATTCCGCCCGTATTCCGACACTGGTTAACAAACAGCATACGCGCGTTTTTGTTATAGAGTTGGACAGGGTACCAGTACGTGCAAACCCTATCTCATACATAACGGACGGGAGGCGGATAATAAAACGGGTTGTGTTGTAGTTACTGCACTATAGAAGACAGCGCCCATAATTAACCATGAAGAGGCTGGGGTGAAAGACAATCAAATCGGGGCGGGGGGGGGGGCCTCTTTTTGCGACATTTTGCCATTTTTTAAAAATCGTATATGAAAACGCCAGCAATTTTACGAAGTATAACAGAATAGGGGGACAAAATAAATGAACCACTTTTAGTTGACCCCAAACCAAGATCGGACACTGCATCGGGACCAGAATTTTTGTAAAGTACTTGGGGACTTGGGAAATGTTTGAAGGGGACCCCATAAAAGGTTTTCTTCCCTTTCACTGTTTTAAAATTAAATCCGGATGATAAAAACAGAGAGGATGACCTTTGCATCCCTGCAATCTATGTCATCTGTTTAACCATGGAGAAATAAAAATACATGTACATGCTGTTACTGAGAATCTCTGGTCGATCTTGAATGTTCCTCCTTTGCGACAGGGATTTCTAATAACCATTTACAAGACTTTAATGTAACAGCCTCCAAATATATGAGCTAATGTATCATCAGTGATTTTTCCCCTTAATTAAAACAATATTTTAGACATACTGCAGAAAGCATGCGTCCAATACTGTGTGGTCTTCAACCATGTCAACTATAAGTTTCTACTTTTATAACTTCGGTCAACTCTTTTCCGCAATTTATTACTTTACTTTCTGCGTATTTTGTACAATTTCAGATGATCAGACGGGAATAATCTATTTCCTTTCATAATTTTATAGTTGACGCCTCCTTCCCCACTTAAAATGAGGAAATATTTTGGAATTCTGACTTTTTCTAGTTGAAAGTAGTCACTTGGTACGGATCATTGGCTCCCCTCTCTAGTATCTTTGGTCATTCAAATCACCCAATTTTACCGCGCCAAGGTACGAACTACTTTTCCCTCCCAAGCGAACTACTTTTTGCTTCACATGGCGCGCAAGGTACACTATGGAGTTTGTGCAGCGGCAAGTCGGGCATGCGCGTTGGTGTGTTTGAAGATTACCTTCGGTGCCATGGAGGAGGTTACCCGGGAGATGTCGTTTCAGCGTTTGTCATTGGACAAAGGGTTTTGCGATGAGCGTATATGCGGCATGGCAGCAAAGGATGAATGAAGTATTTCTAGTACAATGTACCAGGCGATGTCGGGTCAGTTATTAATAGGGTAATTCAGAAGCCGCATCAAGTTCACACGGTACAGAAATTAATGGTGTATGAACAATTTTCAGGGCATGTACTTTCAAGTGCAAAAACAAAGATTGAACTTTGTCAATTGGTGAAGTATATGCCTATGAAAAATGTGTCATTGATAAGGTGAACCATGGCATGGGTGAAATGAACAACACAGAATTGGGGGCTGAATGTGTTTTTCCAAATGGACAAAGTTTGTTGATGCCCTTTTTTGGAGGGGTTGTCTTAATTTTTCCCTCAGTCCCCTGACGTATGACAGGAATGTCAGGGGAGCTGAGGGCTAAGGAAACAGATAGAGGGGCCAAAGCTATACGACCAAAAAATCTGAATCATTCGTTGAAAATAATATTGAGACTTCCGCTGTCAACGCCAATGGGTTAAAAAAAAAAACCCAGGATATTTCATGTTGAAAATTATTATTCCACCAAATTAAACGAGTATAATGCCAGACATTAGTTTTTTTATAGGGACCGTACCGGGAGACACTATTGTGTCCAAAACTCACCAGCCCCTTAATTGGTCGAATTTCTCCCTATGTAAATAACTATACAAATGCTCTACGACGACATAAAAAAACTTGGACATTTGTCAACAAAATATGAACACAAAAAATACATTAACAAACGAAGGGGAAGAAGTGGTCTTCCGGACACAAAATATGATTCTCAGCACCATAGCAACTAGCGTCGCAGTCTATTAAAGTAATGACCCATTCAGTTGACAATTACACAGATTAGCCTACCCGTGATCGATGACAAACGCCTGGCAACAGAGGGCGTTCAACAAGTGTGCGTACAGATTGTGCATGGAAAGGCTTCCCAACACATAGAGCCGACTCACTTCGGAAAAAAAGGTTGCAAACTGACGCTACTTTCGAAACAGAAAAAATACCAATTTTTTTTGTTGCTTACCTTGTACCTCAGAGAGTATAGATCATGGGAGAACTGTAAGGAATATGTTAACAAAGAGGAGAGATTTGTGGGCGAATACGTGGCCAATTTTTACCTTGTCACTGCATGTTTCCACCGCGTCGGTTGAGGCCTCCTCTACGTCAAATGCGGTGACATGTAAAAATTCACTAAGTTGGCCACACATTCGCCTACAAATCTCTCTTAAAGACTTTGTCAACATATTCCTTACAGTTCTCACCTCACATGAAAGTATACTCTCCGAGGTACAAGACAAGGAAAACAAATCTTGGTGTTTTTTTCTGTTTCGAAAGTATAGCGTCAGGATGCAACATTCTTTCCCTTACGAAGTCGTGTTTGACCACAGAAAAAATTATCTCTCAGATATGGGTTAACAAAATGTTATTCTTCAAAACACAGTTTCAGACATTTTTCATGCAGTACATGTATTCAAGTGTCCCTTTTTTGTGAAAAGCACATGACGCACAATTTGCCGCATGATATGAGTGATTGACAACTGAAAATGTATAACATTGCGAATTGCATTAGTATACAACATTCACACCGCACGTGGAAATAATGTATCCACGCACTTCTTTAACTGTGTACAAAGTCTATTGAGTGCATTTTTCAAACTTTATTCTCAATTGCAAATGTTTCTCAGTCCCAGATTCATGTCTTTTCAACGTTGTTGCAATAACGGACCTTCATTTAAAAAAAAGTGGCTTCAGGATGTAACATTCTTTCTACACAGGTTTACACATTTCTCCAGTTTTGAGGGTTTTTTTCACCACCTTATTTTCATGTGACGTGGAGAAACAGAGCTGAGATGAGAATGAAAGTTTGAATCATGCGTCCTATAGGCCTACTCCGTGAATTTGCGTATTTTTAATTAAAGTTAAACTCGCAATAACCAACGGGCTTACACAGCTGTACTGTATGGGTTTTGTTTGAGGAAAAAAAATCAATCCAGGCCCCGATTTGATGTAAAACAAAGCCAATATACCTTCTTCGTGATTTGGACGTCACATCAGATTCCGGTCCCGGTTCCAAATCGCTGTGTGTTGTATATATTTTCTGCCGATTGACAGGATATCAATTCCTCTGTGTGCCTATCCGAAACGTCGAAGAACCGTGTTCCATAAGGAGCTCAGTAAGAAGGTCTTCATGTAACTTTTCCCTCAAAATATTATATAGGTCTACGACGTTGTCATTATATCGGATTCTCCCGATATGCATAAGATCCATCACTACGAAAAGTCGGCACTAAAAACACCTCATTCTCTGGACTATCCATGTTCGCGACGTCAAGGTGCCGCAGACCACAGTGATACACAAAACACACCCCTCGTGGAAACACAACGGACTGCATGGAACTAAAGAATTCAGGTTTTCCATCTCGCCTGAACTTACACAATTACGAATCTACGGTTTTTCATATTCTCAGCATTAGGCCCTATAGGGAATTTGAAGGGCCCACTTCGTAAGATCCTCGCAGACTCCCTTATGTAAATTTGAACCATGTCACGAATGCATGACTTTTTCATCTCGACTCGACTTACTCAACAGTTCGTGACATTAGCCTATTTGAGGTATGGCAGACACAATAGGAGGGTGCTGTTTCATCATTTGGGTCACTCACTTGTATTTACCCAAACCAAATAGCGACCCTCATACTGTCTCCGCCATATCTCAACTTGGCTAATGCATGCATCATTTTGGGCGCAATGGTTCAAGTCAGAGAATACTACACTCGCAAGTTTGGATTCTTTTAAATTACGAATCTATACTTTCTAGTGTATTCTACTTAACGGATAAACACAAGTCTCTGAGTAACTACACAATGCCAAAGCAATGCTATTCTTTCTCTCCGTTTGACAAGTGTCATTCCGACAAACTGTGTTCAAGAAATGTGTTTCTTTGTTTTCGCTGGCCCCAGAGGGCCAGTGTACCGCCCTCTTGCACTCATCTCGCTCACTGACATTTGTGAATTAGACTTGCTTAAATCCCACCTTGACCCCAAAAAATGGACTCTGGACTACCTAAAGATTAGACCAAATTACTAGACTTGCTAAGTTTCGTTTTCCAAACAACGTATCCGACGCGCCTTCATCGGTTCTTGGACAAACAACACACTCAAAAATATCACACCAACGAAGATAATATATTTAATAAAAATACTGCAAGTTACACTTGCGAAGGTTGCGCCCCCCCCCCCCCCCCGGCATGCTGGCAGCATTTCTACAGTCAGTTAGTAAGCACACTTTTCAGGGTACCCAACTGAAACCAACAATTACCTCCGACCCCTAGATAACCTTTGACCTCAAATGTCTCAAATCATCTTAAGTCCCCCTACCGAAAGATTATTGTCACCAAGTTTGGTTGAGTGAAGTCTGACTTTTCATGACAGCACTTTTCAGTTTGCCTAAACAAAAAAAAACCCAAAAACGATGACCTCATTTGACCCCTAGATGACCTTTGACCTCAAACGTCTCAAGCCATCTTGAGTCGCCCTGCCCAAAAATTATTGTCACCAAGTTTGGTTGAGATTGAAGTCTGACTTTTCATATGACGGCACTAGTCAGTTAACCTTACCAAAATGAAACAGACAGACACACACACCACCCCTTTCCCCCCACAGAAGAAATACATCATCGCAAGATCCCCTTTCTTTGCTTAAAATTCAGGGGGATAAAAATGGAAACTGTTAAAATCAAAAGCCACAAGGCTTTAAAGTTACATATCTGAACATATATAACATTTTACCCAAAGGCCAATTAAAAGTCCCCAGATGTAAAGCCCACCCCAAGCAAAAAGAATTTCACATACAACACACAGGGACTTCCAGCGCAACAATCATTGAAGATGCACTTTATTTTTTTTTTATCCTCTTCAAATTGCAAAATATGCCCAGTTTTAAATAAAGCCCACATTACATCAAACACAAAATGACTTGGCTTTACAGAGTACCGAACTGATTTCTCATTCCAGTCATGGTGTACTCATTTATACACACTTTTTTTTTTGCCTTAATCTGATATAAATCATCACACTGTAACGTCAACGTGGTGTACGTCCCCGTGATACCCCTGGTACAATGTATACAAATGTATACAAATCATTTACATTTTTTTTTAAGTAAACACAAATTCATGGGACAAACCAGCCACCAACTGTATAGGCTGATTATTTACAACAAACAAGCATCGAAGTAAGCACATTTCCAGTAAGGGGTGGACATTTTCATCAGCCAGCCCTGGACCACTTACTGCGCTTGAAAGAAATGTTCTTGGGCTATCAGTAGCCTGTCCAATTCAGAGATTTCTGGAACTCCTTTTGAGTTTTCAAACTAACAAGAATCCAACATGGCATCTAAACAGGTCCAACGCTCTGCAGTATGTCCCCCAAAAAGTCCGTCTGACTATTTTTGCAATAACGACACAACCATGGTGTCAATTTTGAAAATTTTTGATTGTGCAGATACTCCTTATCCTTGACCTAAACCCCTATGAGCTTCATGTAATTTTTCTCACGCCTCACTACACAATGGTCAATTGATCACAACAACATTTTGGACACTGTGACCAAGTTCCTTGCCTTAATCCATTTCAGTGTTGTGTTATGTAAGCCATGTAAAATCCAGCGCGTTGTGAAAAAAAAACAGCTGATGTGGTTTGGGATTGGAATAATTTTCGCCTGAGCATTAAGCTGAGGTCTTGTCATGGTGACAGATAGCCAGGCAAATCCCAAACGCAGCCCTTTTCATAACATCAAAGATGTAACACAGCTTATATAAGTTAACATAAACAACACTGAAATTGATTAAGGCAAGACACTTGGTCACAGTGTCCAAAAATTTTGTGATCAATTGGCAATTGTGTAGCGATGCGCAACTGAAATATAATGAAACTCATAGGGGTTTAGGTCAAACATAAGGAGTATCTGCACAGTCAAACAATTTTCAAAATTGACTTCATAGTTTTGTACTTATTTCAAAAACAGTCAGATGGACAATTTTTTTTTTTTGGGGGGGGGGACATACAGTAGCATGTAGATAAAATCCAACCTCAGTCGTTGAGAGGCTCTACCAAGGTAGAAACTCCAAAATCTACATCCCACCTGTGTACATCCCAGTGCAAGTGTGGACGGAATGCCTTGACTACCTACAATCCTGGCCAAATCTTGCTGGGCCCCCAACACCCTGGACCCCGCTCAATGTTGTCTCTCATGACGCGGTGTTGACCAGGGGAGCAGGGGAGTGGGTGACCAAGGAGGCTGAGGTTATTTCCAAGTGTCCCAACCATTTTGGCTGGGATTGTAGGCTTTACTTTGTAGTTGGATCATGCGCTAGCTTGCCCTGTTTATCCACCCCTAACCGGCAGGTATTTTAGACTCCCATCTCCCCAACCCCTAACAGCACTGACTGTGAAGCAGACATGGTCTACTGTTAACATTCTGTGCAGTTAGGGTGAGATAGAACCATTCTTACATGAACCAAAGAACGGCTATCTCAAAATGGACGCATTACAATATAATAAAACTCCCTGCAAGTTCACCCAACTCCGACTGTAACAGTCTGCCAAGGAAACACAAGTAAACAGACAAAAAATCCCAACTTTAGAGGAACGTGTGCCCAGTCTAAAACAACGGCAAATGATTTCACCTGAATACCGAAAAAACTATGGTACTGTTAAAACTCTAATTCTCTAGCCTAGCTATTCAGGTTATTGGGATTATTTTGATTTTTACTTTAGTTACAAACTTAGTTTCTGATTTACAAAATTGTTTTTGTCCATCACTTAAATGTTTCAAGTTAAACCTACACAATTATGGTAAATACTTTATCTCAAACTGACCGGCCTGTGGTTAGTCTTGGGTTTTTCTTTTCCTTATAAATACAAGCAAAGAGCATGTACAAGTACATGTAAGTTCCAATAACTTCTAGTCGATCATTAAGATCATGAACACATGTGGAAAGTCAAGTTTCTGTGTTTTCAAATAAAGCTGGATATAAAAATGTATTCAACAAATTGCCGCTGCCATGCATAAAGTTCCTTTGGCTGTATGACGTCATCGATTCAAAGTAAATTTTGTTTAATACAATCCCCTTGCCTACATGTTTGTGTTAGCATCCTTTAAATACACTCAGCAAGTAACGAATACAAAAACAGTACCACACAATGAACTGAAGATAAGGGTGCTTCTGAACATTTCCTCATGATCATCATTATCAATACTTTCGTTAATTTTTGTTAATAATTCACTATCGTCAGAAGGTTAAACAAATATATTGTACATGAGGTGAGAAAATGGCAGAAATATTATTTCTGTCAATTGCTTGCATTGGGCAGAAAAATAAATACAAGCCATAAAAAAATGGTGAGAAAACAAATTAAACGAACCTCCAAATTATTAAAACAGAAAACTCTGCCATTCGATGCAAATAAAAAAAGATGTACATCACGGCATGAACAACTTGTTGAAATATTATTTCCAGATGAAATGGGGTTTTTGTAAAACTTCTCTCATCACAATAATCAAATCATTCAAATCTTCAACTGTATATCTTAAGTCACACATTGGCGGGACATTTGAATCCGGTTTAAACTTTGAGAACATTTGGAAACATAAAAAAAACAATAAAAAGAAAACAAACAACCAGCTTCTTTTAGAGGCATTTAGCACACAGAGTTGAATCTGTGCAAACAGACGACCAATACACACAGATGAGGTTTTGCTGACAAGTGAAAACTCAGATCAGGAGTGCACAAGTGGGCAACAGATGTACATTTCATGGAAGTAAAAACACAAAGTCTTAAGCTGTGAAATATTTTCGAAAGTACAAAGTTCAGCATCCAGAAACAAAACAAAGCCAGGCAGCAATTTAAAATTGTGCAGTTTTACACGCTTGGTTTGCCGTCGATTTCTTTGTGACATGAGACTAGTCTCGCAGAAATGAAATGCAGTGTGCCCTATTTCACTTGCCGACTCATCGGGTGTTCTTAGAAGTACAAGGTGCACATCCGAGTAACTGTGCTTATTAGGTCTCCTTGAAAGGAAATCACACATTTTCTACAACTACCATACAGAAAAGGTCAGATATTGTGTGTTTTTCCTTAACCACAGAGTTTCGTGAGCCTCAGAGGAAAGGAAAAGAATACGCACAATATCTTTATGGTATTATCAATAACCCAGGCATGACAGACCTGACGTTTGCTGCGGCGAGTGCGCCGACAGACTTAAGGAACAACAGCAGCCGCAGGACTGGCGTTTTGGATGGGCTGAATGGGTTGGGCTGCTGGTGCGGATATTACCGGCGATCCAGCAGGAATTGCTGTCATGGTTCGTGAAGATGTGTTCGTGGCTGCAAACAGAAAAGATGGTCAGAAATGTTGAGTTAAAAAGAAACAAAAAGAAAACACTGTTAACCCTCGGAGTCGAGTGACCAAAAATATCACACCGTGAAACCACATGGAGAATTTTATCACCACACTGTTTCTAGGTCAATAACCCCCTCAGGCACAAGATATATTGTAGGCAGGTCACATGGCCTTTGTGTGGGCCAGGATTGTTTACGATCTGTCTGAGCTCTGGGCGGCACGAGGGGTTGACGCAGAGAGATCGAGGGGTTGACACAGAGAGATCGGCGGCACAAAGGGGTTGGCCACTAAGATCTCCAATTACTGCACAAAGGCATTAGGCGCCTCTTGGGGCTGCTGTCTTTCAACACTCCTTACTCTGCAGTGGTTAGGGTCTGGCCAATGGGAGTCTACAGGCTTGTGGTGTATATTAGGGGTGAGGATTACATGGAATCTTGGCCTTATTGGCCCATTGAAAAAAAAGTTATGACCATATTTGCAAAATGTGGAGAATTTTATCACCATGTGGCCACACTGAGGGTTAACCATGTTCATGTGCTAAATAAAGCTTAGTCTTGGACCAAGATGCTAGTGATCAACAGCAGATCATGCAAAGTGCGCCCTCTAACGACACAATAAACAGACCACACGCCTGCGCGCACTAACGTCTAGGGTATGTCATAGTAGTGGTTTAACTGTTTCTATGTTTTCTTCCTAGGCTTTCCTAGGGAACCAATCAGTGATCGCAAAATGGTTTAAAGTCAGATGCGCGCGCGACGGTTGTAAATATAAGCGCCACGTGCAGAAATTTAACTGTGAAGTGTGGTGATCAAGCATCGCTAATTAAATATGCAACTTAGTTATACCTGCGTGCGACTACCGGTTTCAAATAGGAAACTGCTGTTCAACGTTATTAATATTTACATCAACTAATTTATATAAAACGGCCACGCCCCCATTCCTGCGAAAGTTCCACGACGTTAGTGAGATAAGTAGTGCGTGGGCGCTCTGCAAAAATAGCTAAAATCACTGTTGATCACTGACGTTTTGGCCCAAGGCTAAATAAAGGTGGACAGACATTGCACATTCAGTGGGCATACTCGGCAAGGACCCAACGCCGTAGTCAATTGTGGGAACTACATGTGTCAGTAGGCTGCATTTGTATTACTTGGCTATGGCTAGCAGTAACACACACATATCTATGGCAAGTTGATTCAGCCACTTCCATAGGGGCATGTGCTTTTGCTGGTCATTCACTTATTTGGCTGCAGCCATTTGGGGCAGAGACAAAAACCACAGTAACTAATTCAGTAACCCCATGTTGGCCAACACAGCAATCGTGGTAGCCGTTGTGACGATTCAACTCTTAAGTTGCAGTGCTGTGGATAGTTGTTTTTGTATAACCGACATACAGATCCTTGTCATTTGATTGGTGGAACTCACATCGCGTGTCATTTGTTATTACTGCCATTCATGCCAGGGCTCAAAAAGTACTATCCGCCCATGGGGAATGGGAAATACTATTGAACAGTTAGGATCGATGCTTGTTCCATGGCGCGATAATTGTGTGCAAATTCATGCTGGTGTGCGCGTTCAGTGTTGTGCGTAGCGCGTATTGTTCCAAAGAGCCAGCGCTACAGAGTTCGGTTCAAACATTTTCGTGAAGGGGTGTTTTGGAAGAGAGAAATACATTTTTCACCAATTTTGTATTGAAATAAAAGTTCAAATATATCAAATGACAAGGATCTATATGTCAGTTATATAAAACAAATATTGAGTGGCTTTAAATTGTCAAATGGGAGGAATATTATCGCTCGGTAAAATCTGGACTTTTCCAGTTCACTCGGCTTCGCCTCGTGAAACGGAAAAGTCCAGAGTTTACCGAGCGATAATATTCCTCCCATTCCATGCTAATCCACTCAATATTTGTATACCATTTAAGGCTACAGGGAAACGGCCCCTTTAAATTGGACTAGAGACAAAGTGCTCCAAGTCTGCATTGGTTTGTTGCCAATGTCTGCATTCATTTGCTGCAAGGGTCTCCTTTGCATCTTAAGGTGGACTCACCGTATGTACTAGTTGGAGCAGCAGTAGAGATGATGGACGTGGACA
The DNA here is from genome assembly GCA_029964075.1 of Patiria pectinifera. Classification (NCBI taxonomy): domain Eukaryota; kingdom Metazoa; phylum Echinodermata; class Asteroidea; order Valvatida; family Asterinidae; genus Patiria; species Patiria pectinifera. The sequence goes on from CM057141.1 coordinate 13,410,487, forward strand.
CTGGTACATTCATCATAGCTGGTAGGGATCTGTTCTGTTCCTTCACTACAGGATCTGAAAAAAATGGACAAATGCATTTAGTAAATACATGCAAGTACACATGTGCTCCTGGGGCCAATTTCATGAAATGCTAAGACGCATCTTAGGAAATGTAAACTCGTCTTAACTCGTGACTCATCCTAGTATCGATTTCACCAAACTTAAGAGGCATTCAACTCATCATAACTTCCTTAGCAACGCAGCTGAACTTGTCTTAACTTTAGGTTGGTCTGAGGGTCGTCTTATCTCATTAACCCACCTACTATTTAAGAGGTCACCAATGGTCAAAATGTTTGTATCTTACCTCCTGGCATACTGTGTACAAACCAATGGGGGTCTTGACCAATATTGACCCAAGTAATAACCAGGCTCACAATGCATGTTTCCATAGGAGGGTTAATTTGTGTGTTAATTTGTATATCTTCTGGAAATAATTGGCGTTAACGACTAGTGTCGCCCAGAGTTACGGTTTCGAGGAAGAAAACCGCTGTTGAAACAGATTTTTGAAAGCATTCTGATACGTCGGTAGTTTTAATAAAAAATAGCTTACTTAAAAAATTTAATCATATGCCAACACCTGGACTTCTTAAAATAGGGTGATGAAGCGGGGAGCAAGAATGACTCAATCGTATCTTCTGTAGAACTACCTTGCGTATGAAATTTATTCATTAGAGTATTTTTTTTCTGGTGAAAGTTTGCGATCTATGCACGCCTGCCGGATGTTGGTTTTGTGTGTTTCTTTTCAATGACTATTTCATCAAGCGGTAAAACAAGCATACAACAGTCATCAAATTGGTAGTTTTTATGCGTCTTGCTTAAGACGGGTTTACTGAAATCGGTCTTAGGATGCATCATAGCTAGGATCGATCTTAGAGCGGGGACTCGTCTTAAGTCCTACGACGAGTCGCAAGATAATACATGCCCCTGGTTAGATTGTCCACTACATGGGCGGTTCATCTACCCTGTAGACCTTTGTAAGCACCCTTTGAGGGAGTCTAAGCACTGTTGTCATGTGTCAACTTTTCAAGTTAGTATGAAAAGTCCGTTGCCCATGCTTTAATAAAGTTTGCCTTGAACTGATGTGGTTGTGCACATACACACATATTATCAAAGAGCACACAATTGTTTAAAGTCCAAGGGCGGATCCTGGATCCGCATCTAAAGTCATTTGACTGACAACCACAATCGTACAACGCTGAAATTCTGCGACATCAATGCAAAGGGTAAATAGAGAATGCAATCAACAACGCACATATCCTTGATAAAACAAATATTGAGAACAAGAAGTTCAAGCAAAAGAACTGGCCAACTTTATCACACTTAGACTTTGTCAAGGTATTCAGCGATACTGTCCGTGATGCGCAATCTGGCTGCTAACATATACACTAACCGCACAACTAGCACTATGCAGAATACGGAGCGCAAACAGCGACCTCACGTGGGGAAGAACGAAAGCCTTAGGAGAGAACGGATCACATTGGCTTACCTTTTATTATTTTGTGGCTGGATTTATATCCAGTTATGCTTGGTTTGCAGACTCCAAACATTTTGGAGATGTAGCAACACAATCCAGCTCTCTATCCATTCAAAAACATGAGCTTCCACGACGAAGTTCTTAATAACAATCTCATCTGAATTGGCATATAGGCAAATCCACGATTACTCACGTTACATTTCTGTTGTACTTTTGAGTTTCCTCGGGCTGTAATTACCTTACTGAAAAGGTTTAATAACTGTTATCCCCACGGTAGATAGAGTAGACCTAGACCTACCTAAGCACTAAAGATGACATCCAGAATTTTCGTAACCTGAGTAAGTGATTTTGTGCGTCTTGTTTATCATACATAACACATTTTTCTGGATGTCATCTTTGGTGCTTAGGTAGGTCTAGGTCTACTCTATCTACCATGGGGATAACAGTTATTAAACCTTTTCAGTAAGGTAATTACAGCCCAAGGAAACTCAAAAGTACATCAAAAATGCAACGTGAGCAACCGTGGAATTGCCCATATGAGGTCGTCGCTGGAAATCCAGCGGAAAAAAAAGCCAATGTGATCCGTTGTCCCAAGGCATTTGTATTTTCTGATTTGCATATTGTAGCCAACGGCGCGTGAGGTCATTGTTTGCACTTCGTACAAGGCAGGCCTGCGAGCGGCTATTGTTGATGTTTGCCACCAGATACCATCACGGACACAAATGACGAACGCCTTGACCAAGGCTACATCACACTAAGCCAACCAATCCTGATTGGCAAGTCCAGTCCAAGCACGTTTGTAATTTTCTTCCCGTAAGCTCTTCGACAACACACGCTTACAAAGTAATGCTCTTGAGGGACGTTACAAAAACGTTTTTAAGCGCTAAGGCCTGAAATGACTTACAGAAGTATGGATGGTCCATTGCTTCCCGTGCAGTAAGACGCTCCTGGTGGTCGTATCGTAGCAGCTTATCCAAGAAGTCCAGGGCTTCTTGGCTTACAAGATGCTGGTTCTCGCTGTGCACAAACCGTTCCCATCGCTTCCGTGAATGCCTGCATATGATAAACAGGGATATCAAAATTAGATATTGTTTGCGAGCTTTAGCAGAAATTCGAAATTGAGGTACACAGATCGGAATGCTGTTTTGTTATATTGTGACTATTAACCCTCCTACTATTTAAACCGTCACACACAGTCAAAATTTCCATCCACTTCCCCCGTACTTTTTACACAGAATCGTCACCAACAGTCAGATCATGTCAATCAAGTACTGTGGCCAGTCAAATTAAGTCAACAGACCATGAACAGACAAAGCAGGAAGTTGTGGGCACAGCTGGCTGTTATCAACAACCCGCAGTCAAAGCGTATCTGTATCAAGTTGAATTAACAGTCACAGCCAGTCAATCCCTCATTATGTAGGCTGGGAATTCTTAACTGTTGAAAACGGTCACTTGATTGATTTTGACCGAAACAACAACTTGGAACAAAATGCATGTTTGCATAGAAGGGTTACAAAAAATGCCATAGAATATCACAGTCCTAAGCAAAACCTGTCTGGTTAAAAAAATATAAATAAAAGGTTTGAACTGAAATAGAAATATGCCCCACCTTCCAAGAATATCGTTGAATCGGGGGTCCAGTTCAATTTGGTACTTGTCTAAGTACTCGTAGAGTTCGTCTGTGCCCAGCACCTTGGCGATCCGCACAAGCTGGTCATAGTTGTCGTGGCCGTGGAAGAACGGCTCCTTGCGGAATATCATGCTGGCCAACATGCATCCAAGGCTCCACATGTCTAACGAGTAGTCATATAACTGTCAAGACAAACAGGTTGAAAAGTCAAACCAGTGGGTGTCTACAGTAAACCGATCGAATGGCTAGCAAAGATCAACCCTAACCCTCCTCAATCCTCCATAACCAAACAGACGCTTTTGGAGTCTCCTAACCCTAACTCCCTGGCATGATTTACTAGGAACCATACCCGTCCCCGCAAATTCCAACACCATGTGGGAAACTGCACACACATATTTCTGACTTTGTTTCTGGAGGTGTGCCAACCCAACGTAAAAGACTGTCAGTATAGGGGTACTGTACCTATCCTTACAGATTCCAACAAAACATGCTGTTGGGGTTTGATGGGTTGGGGGAGGTTGGTGTTGAAGGATTGAGGCTGCACGCCTGTTAAGTGCCCATTGTATGTGGGGGTTCATTGTGTCAAGGTCTTCAAAGCCATACATGTACCTTGTGTTGTTTATGATTGACCATGAATAAAGTTAGGCCTAGATTACATTTATAGATATCATCCACAATGCTTCTGAATATCATACTGGCACTTCCTCAATGTTTTAACACTGATTGTTGGAGGATTTTTAAGAATGGAGGCAGTGGTCAAACCTCCACTTATCAAATTTAAGAAATAACAGATGATTTTGGTTGATCGAGGTTGCATCAAATTTTTACATGGAGGTAGTGGGAGCACTTTGAAGTATTGACGATGCATTCAAGCAAAAAAGGCCTTAGGGGTTAGGGTTAAAAATCTTGTTTTTCACTGACAAACAGGACAGAATATAATGCTCTGCATGTACACATTTGAAAAATGCAATAATCCTTATATTCATACTTATTCACCACACTGTCATAATTCATACATTTTATTGGCAGTCTTTTGTTATTACTTCCTCTGACAGATGTTAAAATACTCCAAGTGTTTGTAATATACAGTATGTCCAAAAAAAAGTGTCCGCCTGACTATTTTTTGAAATAACTACAAAACCATGAAGTCAATTCTGAAATGTTTTGAGTGTGCAGTTACTCCTTATCCTTGGCATAAACCCCTATGAGTTTCATTTTATTTCAGTCATGCATCACTACACAATTGTCAATTGACCAAGTTCCTTGCCTTATTCAGTTTCAGTGCTGTGTTACGTAAGCTGTGTAAAATCCTTCATGTTGTGAAAAAAAGGGCTGATGTGGTTTGGGATTGGAATGCCTGAGTATTAAACTGAAGTCTTGCCATGACGACTGATAGCCAGGCAAGTGATTCCAATTTCAACCGTAGCTCTTTGCATTAAGCCCGGTTCATACTTCACCCGAAAGCATGTGCGAAGCGAAATTCATGTCGTAAACAATGGTGGACGCGCTTCGAATGTATTGTTGACGTCACGAATTTCGCTTCGCTTTCGCTTTCGCGTGAAGTATGAAACGGGCTTTAGTCTGTGAAACAGTAAAGAGGAATAGCGCCGCTCCTTTGGAAAATTCTTGGTACTCAAACTAACAAGGGCAAATCTCAAAACCTCAAACACAGAAGCAACTGTGAATTTATGATGTCAAAGTAATTATTCATACGCGACGCACACATTTCAACTGCAGCATTAAGTTTTGCCATGAATCTATTGTGATTTCAAATTTGCTTTGTATTCAAATTTTGGCGGAGTATCAACTCCACTTTAGAGTGTTCCGGCGAGAACACCGTCAGTTCAAATCAGGCACAAAACCACCTTGAAATGTCAGTTTCAACCATTTCTGTTAGTTCTACTCTGACTCATTTAACCATTTGAAAGACTGATACATATCCATTTTCAGTGACTGCAGGATGCTGATCAACAACTCAAGTGATTTTTTTCACTTGCTATTTTCATTTTGTTAACCCTAACCACCCTCAATCCTCCAAAGTCCTCCGGGCGGTTTTGGAGGATTTTGGAGGATTGAGGCTGAATGCAACATACAATACTGGAGGATTGTGGATGACTGAGGGCACAGGGACATTCAGTATCAGTTGATTTTAGAGGATTGAGGCTGAATGGTGTTTGAAGAAGAGGATGATTCTGGAGGATTGAGGCTGAATGCATTTTGAGAGGTAGGACTATTGGAGGATTTTGAAGGATTGAGGTACATGTAATAGGTATCCTTTATTTGAACATACAAAGTACACATGATGTAAGTGCAAAGTTTTTGAGGATTTTGGAGGATTGAGGATGGTTCCTAGCAAAAAGGGCATGAAGTTGGGGTTAATATCTCACCTGGTAGTCCACAAGTAATTCAGGACCCTTGAAGTATCTGGATGCCACTCTGACATTGTACTCCTGACCAGGGTGGTAAAACTCAGCTAGACCCCAATCAATTAGGCGAAGCTGTAGACAAAAAATGTCAAGCAAAGTCACTATGAATGCATGCCCTGGCCCTTCTCTGATTCTCAAAAATCAGCTGTGATCCCTTTGTTGGAACTGAGACTTCAAACTCCACTTTATAAATCTTTCAACGTGGCTGGACTGAGGATAAGCCCAACCCCGTTCCTTTTTTACTTCTTTTCATCTTCAATTCCTTCAATTTTGAATTCAACACTGATAGGGTGTTAATTACAACCTTTTTTTAATAACCAGCGCTGTTGATGCCTTCACTGAAACGTCACGTAATGTTTTATTAAGCCGAGTCAGAATGTACTCACATCAAATTTTAATAAGTAAAGATTCTGATTACTCTGACTTTGAACATGCAGAAAAATATTTTATTTAAATATTTGTGTAGGATTCAAAAAAGAATCCATTTTGGAAAACCCGGATCTCTACGTCTTGGACGACCCTGACCCTGAAAAACATATTGATTTGAGTCAAATGACGACTCAAAATATATCATTATTTTTTTCTTTAAATGATGACACCATTTCCCAGCAACAAAACTATTTTCCCTATGACATTCAAATGCCTGTCAAAAGCGATGTGGTCTTGAATGGATTACAACACAGTTAATCACTTGTCAAAATATATAATAAACTAAGTCAAACACTTCACTTTGCCAAAAATAAGTAGAAATGGAAGTGGCGGAACTTACAGATAATCTTGAGAAACGCCTACCTTTCTGTTTTCATGATCAATCATGACATTGTGGGGCTTGACATCTCTGTGCATAATGCCCATACTGTGACTGTAATCTAGTGCCTGCAAAACCAGGAAATAACTCAGTTAAGTCAATTCCTAAATAGAAATCCCTCGAAGTTTAAACGAAATGAGAATAAAATAAACCCAACCATACAGAACGACTACACAATGTATTCCCATAGTTTAGAATATTCAATATAATGTAAACAGCAGTGAGGATAATTTTCTTCCGTTCAAGTTTTTAAAGGTAATATACAACATTTGCTTTGGCTGTATTTTCTGAGTGGATGGATTTGGGGTTAGCATTTTATAGCAAATATTGTCACACTGACCTGTTTAAAGTTTTGTGTTTATAGATGCTGGGAAAAAAACCCAGGAAAATAATGCTCTTTTTGTAGTCTGGTTCCCTAAGCCTACTTCAGATGAAACGGAGCAATTTATAGACTTCAGGGAACTGTCAGGTCAGAGAACCAGACTAGCTGGCTTGCACCTGTTCACGGATGTGTAACCGATTGCAAACCAAATGTGGACTTAATACATTAGATAAAGTGGGGGATTCTTTTCCAACGATTGGCGACGGACCATTGTTGGGAATTGATACAAAAATACCGCTTTCTTGAAAATGACAGCACACCAAGTGCCATGATTTCACAGGATGCTTGAGACTGTTATTCACTTACAGTCAAGTAAGGTATTTAATAATAATGTTGTTGTTTTGTGTTTTGATATTTGCAAATGTAGTATATTACCTTTAAGTGCTATACTGTTTGGGCAAAGGAGATTTAAAGGTTTGTGATTCAGTCCAAAAGACAAGTTTTTGAACTTAATAATTAATTCAACTGCGTTTAAAACATTAAAACCACATTTTTCTTTCATGCAATATTACATGTATTTATATTGTTTTACACTGACGCACTCCTTTTTCTTACCTTCAGTAGTTCAAATAGGTAGTATCTGATTTCATAATCTGTTAAAGTTTGGTAAAGTTGCTGAAAACAGAAACAGAAAAAAGCAGTGTACATGTGAATGTTTTGAGATGCATGTTAAAATATAAACACACTCACACTTTATACTCTAATAATGCAATGATGTACTCTTGGTATGATACATGTATCTCCTATTAATGTTTTTCTTTTTGTTTCTTCCTTAACCAGTTAAAACCAGAGAACGTGCAAACATGATCTGGCAATGTATATTTTGCATGGGCAGGAAATGGGTTCAATCGTCATGCTTTCCCCCGAGTCTTCGGACACGTCGGAGTTGGACGTGTATACACGTTAGTTGTTCCCCGTGGTTTTGAACACACCATGTTTTGAACTTGAACTTGGCCGCTGTACACGGCCTGTCGTTGTAGCAAATATCGCTCCGTGGCGGGGCTTCGGATTGTTACAAAATATGAAGTTACGATGAGAAGTATCATACAAATTTTGTACAAATGACTCTCAGGAGTTCATATTTGTGGTGTTTGATGTAATTTTAAAATTTGGCCAATATATCGTGCTTTTTTGTCAAAAATGGTGTTTTTCAGACAAAAATAATCCTAACGGCAAGTGGTTAGGGAACAGTCATCCATCAAAACAGTGATGATTTGCAAACATACAATTATGACTGGAAAAAGTTTAAGATGTATTTTTTTAGCATGGATTGAAAAGTCAAGCCTATCAACTTGTGTTGTTTATGTTTTTGAACAGTAGTCTTATTCCAGGTGATATGAAGTGTGAGTTTTTTTTCTCACAAATAAATCAATTTTTACAGTGTGGACTACTATATTCAAATGTTCACATAGTCCAAACAAGGTTGTTCCGATCTTGTTTTTCACATCAAATAAGTTTTGGTATTTTCTTAACAATGCTAATACTGTGAGGTCAACACTGAAACTGAAATGAACCTAATCAGTCATACCAGACTAAAGCTTTGGAGTTGATTCCCAATCTTACCTTGAAGTCTGTGTTGTTGACATACTCAAATATAAGTGCTGGTGTGCGTGACTGAGGGAGAACAAAAATCACAATGGAAAGTCAGTACATACATGTGGTATATGTGAAATATTTAATAGTTTGCAAAGAAGGCATTAAATTTGAGATCTGCTTTGATTATTAAAAATGGTTTTCTAATATGCACACGTTCGCTTTGAATCATGAGTCACGTCTAGAGTTTTCACTTAATACATGTAAGATTCATTTTTGCTAAGAATATTCCCAAATCTGAGAAAAATCATTCAGTGTGTGGGTAGCCAATAAGGCCCAACAAAAAGTATGACTGCACGAAATACCGACTTTTTAGACCCCCCCCCCTCCTCTTTACGCATTGCATACACAGTGGTTCCACCCCCACCCCCCTGTTCGCATTTATAAGCATTCCATATTTCTTCAGTCCACGGATCACAAATAAGGTGTGCGTTCTTTCAGCAAACGAAAACAATTCACACACATCCTTATTTGTGATTTGTTTTCGTTTGCTGAAAGAACACTTAACTTTTTTGTGATCCGTGGACAGAACCTTAAAACAGTGGTTGTGTTTAAAACTCCGTAACTTGAAAAGTCCATGAGTAATTTGAATGATTCTTGTACTAAAAGAAAGCTTATGAATTGGGTTTTCATATCCTAGATTTGCAAAGTGCTACATGCAGGACTTCACTAAAACAATGGTCTTGACATTTGGGTTTCGTTTTGTTAATACTCACCCTGTATTAAAAGCAAATTATCGCTCCGAGTACGAACACATTGGAATGGACTCCTCCCCCCTCCTGTATGCATGGTGTATGCAATGTTAACAACCCTCCCCCACCCCCCACCCCCACCCCCTTGTACGTACGTACTTCATGGATGGCCCCTAACACATTCTTAGCACTGTAACTTCCAAGGGGATCAAGCGCCATGTAATGTAAAAGTTGCAGACCTCAACCTCCCTCAATCCCACAAAACCCTCCAAATTCCCAATACCTAAGGGTGGATTTTGATGGATCTGGGAAGGATCTGAAACAGCAGCCCAAATGCAATGTTTCCAACTCGATAGCAACCCGATTTGCAACGTAAATCTGAAGGTTTTAATCCTCTCAAGTATGTTGCAAACACTGTATGCTCTCATGGCAATGTGGAAGATTTACGCTGTACTCACCACAGGATCTTTGACAATTGCCTGTAGGTTGATAATATTAGGCCCTCCTCTGAGGTTCTCCAGGATTTTGATCTCTCTCTTGATCTTTTTCTTCTTAACGGGCTAGAGTGAAAACAAAACCAGTTTGGCATGTTAAATATACCTGCACGTGCAATGTGCGATCCGTTAACCTACATGTAGCATGATTTACTAGGAACCATGCCCATCCTGGCAAATTCCAACACCATAGATGGGAAACTGCACACACATATTTCTGACTTTGTTTCTGGAGGTGTGCCAACCCAATGTAATGGACTGTCAGTTTAGGGGGTACTGTACCCATCCAGACAGATTCCAACAAAACATGCTGTTGGGGTTTGATGGGTTGAGTTCTGTTAGGGTTAAACAAAGATAGAAGTCTATCCATGATAGCTTTGTGTCTACTTAATTATGCAACGCACTGAAAACTGCATCTCAACCCATAGTCCAATGACTTACAGAAATTTGAGATGCGAAATAATTTATCTTGACACAATGACAAGTACATGCCAATTGCCAATTGCCAATTGCCAAATAAAGATTTCAGATTTTAAGTATGTGTGTTTCAATCGTTTAACGAGACTTAGGACGATAAAATTATCTTGTGACCCAACCCACTGAAAACACCCCTTTCTGGCTGTGAGGTCTTCAGTAAAATAACACATAACGTAGCTTGCCTGTCCCCATGTTCATAGCTATGAGCATTACTCAGAATGGTTAGGTCTGCAGGGGTGATCTGTACTGTAGCATTTTTCCTATTGCTACTTCTTTCAATCTTTAATTAACCCTAACCCCTTGAGTGATTTACTAGGAACCTTCCTCACTCTTGCAAAATTCAACACCATGGTAACTCAACACCAAAACTGTTGGACCCTGATTATGGTGATATACCTGACCCCCATATACAATGTAAAGCATAATCAGTAAACTAGTGCAGTCCTCACTCGAACAGATTCCCCCCCCAAAAAAATTGTTGGATTTTGAAGGGTTGGGGTGTTAAGGGTTAAACAATATCCTAATCTAAATTAATCCAATCTTCAAAATACTTGTTTCAATTGTGTCATCCATCCAGCTCAAATCAACAAAACCCAATAGACATTGACCCTGTGGAAATTGTTAGACTTGATTTTGAATGGACTCAAGACCAATGTTTTCCTTAACCCTAACCCCCTTGAGTGATTTACTGGGCACCTTTCTCACTTCTGCAAATTCCAACACCATATGGTAAACACTACACCGGAGCTGTTGGACTCTGACTATGGTGGCATGCCTAACCCCATGTACAGCATAATCACTTTAAAAGTGCAGTACTCGCTCCAACAGATTTCAACAGAACACAGTGTTGGAGTTTGACTGGATGGGGATTGTTAGGATTAAAATATAAAGGAATGGCTACTGCAGTATCACTGCTCCGCATACATTAAATAGGGTATGTGGCACAACTTCAGAGCTACAAGTAGGAAGTTTGCCTCTCAACAGGCATTGAACAATGAAATTAACCACATAAATTCTTTCAACTGTGATTATACCAATTCATTACCATTCATAATTAAATTCATTCCACGTTTTCCCGTGCATGTAGCAAATCTTTGATTTTGAGAAAAGTCTTTGAGAAAATCTGCACAAAAAATAACTTTACACTGTAAATACCTTCCTCCACAGTTTTCCTAAACTTTGTTATTTTAAGTATGATTTATTTCCGAGTTTTATGACTTTAACATGGATTAAAATTCCAGACATTCCATTTTACTGAAACAGCATGCCACACACCATGTTGGGTCTACATGTGTATGTATTTTAGAAATTATTTTTTCAACCTTCAGAAATAGAGCTCGGATGAAAATTAAAAGTCAACATTAACGTATGTAGCTGATGATGATAGAACACTCAGCACGTTTCATAAGGGTTGGATGTTTTATCATTGTCTTGTATAACCCATCTTCAAAATCTCGTAGACAATCTGATAACACAATCTGCAAATGATCAACAAAGTCTGTTTGACAGAAACTGCCTCTACCAGCAAAAAGAATCTGATTCCACCATGAGTTACCTTGAGGATCTTGATCACACACTTCTCATTGTTGATGACATTCATCGCCTCAAACACCTCACTGTACTTGCCACGGCCAAGCTTACGGACTATCTGGTAGTCGTCTTGCTGCCTGCAAAAACAAACAAAACGTAGACAATCAAATGAACCGAGCAGAAGGCCGTTCCACACTACGGCCTGGCCTACCTGTGTTAAAATCCACAGGGGTTCACACCTACGCCAGTCTGAACACGGCTCCGCTGACGTTTTCAGATTTTCTACCCAGGTATAGTGTACCCGTGGAGCCTCTCTGACCCTAGTCCCTGTACACTTAACAGCTACATTGTACTACAGTACATGTACATGTACTGTACGTCTGTAAAAGTGGTTCCCGAAATCTCTGTATTGGACCCGCATGACCCAAGTCTAATTTACAAAGATTATGGATGGTGGAAAGGCCCTTAACCCTAACCCACCTCACTCCTCCAAAATCCTCCTGGCGGTTTTGGAGGATTCTGGAGGATTGAGGATGAATGGTGATTGAAGCACATGAGGATTTTGGAGGATTGAGGATGAATGGTGATTGAAGCACATGAGGATTTTGGAGGATTGAGGATGAATGGTGATTGAAGCACAAGAGGATTTTGGAGGATTGAGGATGAATGGTGATTGAAGCACAAGAGGATTTTGGAGGATTGAGGATGAATGCATTTTGAGGCAGGACTGTCTGACAATTTTGAAAAATTTAGGCGGAGTTACAAAATTTTGGAAAATTTTGGAGGATTTTGGAGGATTGAGGATGGTTGTAAGCAACAAGGGCCTAGGGGGTTAGGGTTAACCCTAAAGTTATTTCCTAGGAACTTTCCTCGCTCTTGCAAAATCCAACACCACATGGTAACTCAACACCTTAAGTGTAGGACTCTGATTATGATGGTATGCTGGAACCCATGTAAAGCATAATCAGATTACTAGTGCTCACTCCAACAGAATCAAACAAAACATGCAGTTGGATTTTGAAGCGTTGGGATAGTGGAAATACAGGTAGAGGAATCATTTTGAAGAAATATTATTTTTAGGGGTGCGCATTTACGGTTTGAATGGAAACCGGGAACCCGATTGAAAAAGATACACATACCCCACTACCAGGCTACCCGTTCAAGAGACCAAACCCCCAATTTATATTTTCGGATGTTGCTTTTCAGTTTGTTCATAAAGGTCTGCACGATAAATAACACTACAGCATCGGTGCATCAATACAGTGCAAGTGTGCACAGGAGCATAGCTTTACAGTGTAACCTGCAACTTTCCCGAGCATCGTTAACGTAAAAAAAGTTTTGTTTTGTCATGTAGCCTGGTTTTCGTTTTGAAAATTCCCCACAACTGACATTCAAAGCCTTTCTTTCTCATTGTCTAAGAAGTTACTAAGTAATTTGTAATACAGTGCCCGATCCCATCTGGAACCGGTTCCTGGTCAACGGTCGGGTACTCGGTACCTAGTTCCAATGCACAGCCTACAATCAATGTGTCTGTGTGTGTGTAGGGATGGGGGGGGGGGGGGGAGGGAGAGAAGGTTGTCAATCATGAGATCAAGCTCCTTTAAAATTTCAGTCCGGCACATCCAGAGCAACGGCAAAATGGCAAATCATAAGGCCCGTAACTCTGCTGAAAATTGACACATGCTGAGATGCAATGTTCAGTCTAATACAAAGAATGCAAACTTCATGTACATGTACGTCATTCAAGTCATTCAAATATGATAAATAAAGCTTGGCCTGATCTTTGCAACGCTAAGGATTTACAGAATGAAAACATGTTGATAAGATGTACATGTACATGTACCGGTACATGCATTCCTGAATAATTAAGCACTTATATTTATGCACCAAGACATCTCGCTTTGATAAAAGGTAGCAACAGGAAACCATGACGGTCCGTGTGGGTCTTTCACAATACCAAAAATCTCTGTGTTGGACCCGGGTCTAATATTGACATTTCGGGAACCCCTGTTCAGTGTCACACAAGCAAGAATCTAACACAGCTACATGTAGATTAAATTGTTCAGGTCAAATTTTACGTTACTCATGACTGTGTTTACATTTAAAACTACATGTACACATGAATTAACTTCCTAGATGTGTTGCTAAACTAACTACAGTTCAGAGCAAAACACAGAACCAACTTTGGACATGATGTTTGAAAATTATTACATGGAACTTTGTTCAGTTACTTTTTTGAACTGAGCACATTTATTGAACTCACATCTTTTTAACTGATTGACAGATTATTTTTGATTAATAAATACCTTGGAGAGTTGATGGTTTCTGATTGGTCGAGACTCGATCATGTGGCCGGTCATTAACAGTGATAATGGACCGGCTTCAAAGATCAAGCGAATAAATGGCCCCTGAACCAGCATTGATCAAGCCCCGTTCAGCCCCATGCAAGCCAATGATTGGTCAAAATATAGTAACAGTCCTGCGGTAGCTTTTAACAATTGAGCACTGCACATGCGCGCAACCCCCATCACGTGAGACTGACGCGCGCGTACGCAACACAGTTGCTACGGATGCGTGCGTGCGCGCGCGTAAGGAAGTTTTGAAACGACATCGTACAGCAGTGCAGTATATACTGAGGATGTTTACGACGAAAGCGTAAATCTACGATTTATTTTCTTTGAAACACTTCAACCACCGACATATTTACCTTTCCTAAACCAAGCATCTTTGTAATTCCGGACACAAGGAATGTGTAAACGAGATTTCAGCTTCCTCCATCAGGTAAAGATATGAAAACATTGTTGTAATTTGTTTCGCTACGGCAGCAGTTTCTGTTGAGTTTACGTCGTTGTAGCTGTTAAGCTAAAATATGACCCATGAACATGAACACCAAAAAGTCTGGAAATATCGCCGGAAAAAAGTCACAAAATTTGAGCATTTTAACTGTTTATTTCGTTAATGGACCTCGACTTCGTCTCGGTCCATTAACAGCGGTCACCCCCACACCCGGTCATTATCACGCAGTGAAGACCGGCTCCTCACACTGTTATTCCCGTATTAGTTCACACAAACAGTTTGTGTCAAGCAAACTAAGAGTGCAAGGTTCATCACAAATGTCTCTAACTTTTTACTGCACAGGTATTTCAGTTTTTACTAAAAGTAGTGGGCAAAAATGCATTTTTGCCTCTGGAATTTTAGAAATTTAGTCAAGCAAATTGACCGATCTGCAAAAATGTAAAGGTACATGTAACACAAAATCACTGTATTCAAATCAATAGGCAATGTGTGCATCACATAGCTGGGAGGAAATTAAGTATAAGAATACAATTTGCATACAGTACATGGTACATGTACATTGTACTTGCCTGAAACTGAAATAATGGGGAAAATATTACTTTTACATACACATGTGGACATTACATGTAGATGTGATAATTACAATTGTGACTGTGATAAACCCTTTGCAATGTGCAAAGGGCTATGAAAGTAAATACTTCAGCATAAGTACATGTAGCATGGGCCTTGATACAAATTTTAAATCTGGACAATCAAATAAATAAAAAACCTAATAAAAACCTCTCGTTTTATGAGATGAGGTTAACATTTTTTTCAAGTAGTAGTTTCAACTGGTTATGATGTAGTGTAACCCTAACTCCCTAGGCCTTTTTGCTAGGATGCAACCTCAATCCTGCAAAATCCTCCAACTGCCTCCATGTCAAAATTGCGCACAGCCTCAATCCTCCAAATCATCCGTTATTTCTTGAATGTGGTTAAAACTGCCTCAATCCTGCAAAATCCTCCAGCAATCACTGTCAATATGTTGTGGCAGAGCCAGTGACATCCTGGAGCAGTGCGGAGGATTTCAAGTATGGCCTACCGGTAGGCCTGTATTTATGCATGGCTGAGCAGAAACAACACAAGGTCCGGCCCAAGACGTTGACACAGTGCATCCTCCAAAATCAGCCGCACAGTTTTGCCATATATAGCCTCAATCCTGCAAAATCCTCCATTTTGCAAAGAGGATTTGGGAAGGTTAGGGTTAATCATTCTTGGAATAGAAAGGCACTTTCCCTTCAAACCTTGCATCCGGTTCCCAGTTTTCTTATCCCTAACCTCCCTAATTCCTCCAAAATCCTTGGTGGAGGATTTTGAAGGATTGCGGCAACAATAAAATGTGTCAGTTGATTTTGGGGAATGCATTGTGTCAAGGTCCAAGCTGTACCTCGTGCTGTTTATGCTAAGCCATGCATACATTAGGCAGAGATAATCATTGAAATCATCCACACTGCTTCTGGGTACATATATCATACAGTGTAGGCACTGCCTCAAAGCATTAACCCTAACCCACCTCACTCCTCCAAAATCCTCCTGGCGGTTTTGGAGGATTCTAGAGGATTGAGGATGAATGGTGATTGAATCAAATGAGGATTCTGGAGGATTGAGGATGAATGGTGATTGAAGCACATGAGGATTTTGGAGGATTGAGGATGAATGGTGAATGAAGCACAAGAGGATTTTGGAGGATTGAGGATGAATGCATTTTGAGGCAGGACTGTCTGACAATTTTGAAAAATTTAGGCGGAGTTGAAACATTTTGGAGGATTTTGGAGGATTGAGGATGGTTGTAAGCAACAAGGGCCTAGGGGGTTAGGGTTAACCCTAACCCTCCGAATGGTGTTTGAGAAACATAAGGATTTTGGAGGATTGAGGATGAAAAGTGTTGAAGCACATGATAATTTTTGGCGGATTGAGGATGAATACATGTACATGTAGTGTTGAAGCGCATGAGGACTTTGGAGGATTGAGGATGAATGGTGTTTGAAGACGAGGATTTGGAGGATTGAGGATGAATGCATTTTGCGAGGCAGGACTGTCTGATGATTTTGAAGGACTGAGGCGCTGGGTATCCTTCATTTGAACATAGGTGCAAAATGATGGAGGATTTTGGAGGGTTGAGGATTGTTCCTAGCAGAAAGGGCCTAGGGGTTGGGGTTAACAGTGATTGTGGGAGGATTTTGCAGGATTGAGGTCACCCCACCAATGGACTTGCAGGGAACAACAGATGATTTTGCGGGATTGAGGCTGTATTCCATTTTACATGGAGGCAGTAGAGGATTTCGAAGGATTGAGGTTGCATCCTAGTGGGCAAAGGTTAATTGAGTTTCTTGTAACCATAAGCAGCATGGGCAGGATCCCAACTAGCTTGACCTAGCTTAAGCACATTTACACCAATGGAAAGAATGTAATACTTTCCTTCGTTACTTCTTTGGTTGCGTAGAAAGGAAAGATTCCCATATCTGGCCATCACTTGTCACCCTGTGCACAAACCCTATGAGACTGGTCTGAAAATTTCTAAGTGTTTTGTTAGTAAATACTTCAAAATTTTCCCTGCTAAATTTGACTTTTTAGGGCATGTTATCACTTTCTGATGGGTGATAGGTCATTAAAGAAGAAAATTAGTGATATGGGAATCTTTCCGTAAAGGTTTCTCAGTCCCAGATGTTTTCAACAGCCAAACATTTTTGCAATTATTAAATTCTTTGAGATAATATGAAAGAGGTAACGTCAGGCCGATCAGGTTGCAACATTCTTTCCGTGAGTTTTTATATGGAAAGAAATATTGCATCCTGACGCACCTTTTCTTCATACATGTACATTATCTCAATGAAGGTCAAATATTGCAGAAATGTTGAAAACAGTTGAATCTACGACTGAGAAAACATTTCCGACTTTCTTAGAAAATACTTTTAAAATGCACTTGACTCGCCATAGACGTGATAGACTTTGTACACAACCAAAGAAGTGGTGTCGGGATACTACTAGTTTACTACATTTTTTCCTTTTATTATTTATATTTCTACAGCGATTGAAGCACTTCAACTGCTCAAAAAAATGTGCATTGCCATTGTTGTGCACATTAAATTGGAGTTGACTGCCTCAAAGTCAAAGTCAAACATTCATTGTAACCGCACCCTCGATAACTCATTTATAAAATACATCATGTGAAATTAGATACACTATAACAAAAAAAACCAAGTTTTTCGTCCCCGCCCGCTTCCTTTTTGGAGGCCGCCTGGATTTTTTTATTATTTTTTATTTTTGAAAAATGTAGAAACACACCAAAAAAATCTACAAATTCATCGGAAAATAAATACCAATACCAATACAACTCTAAATGACACTGTAATATGTTCAGTTCTCTTGTCCAACTTGTCTTTCAAGTTTCATCTTTAAAAGTGTCTTTGAACAGTGGCACACCAACGGTTGCAGGAAATTTTGAAAATGCGGTCATCTTGAAAAACATTAAAAAAATAAAAAGCCCCACTTCCTCCCTTTTTTCAAAAACCCCGGACGAGAAACTTTTTTTTTTTTTTACTCTGCCTTAGTTCATCATTTGAAAAATTCCCATGAGTAAGTCTACTTGTATTCACTTACCCCCATTCGACAACATGGGATTCATAATCCCAATAGTCCCTTGGTCTGTGTGTGTTAACATCAGCATACACACGTGCACGGCTCATGGCCATTTTGTCACTGTTCACGTTGCGGTTCGCAATCTTGACGGCTAAATTCGGCCCAAAACTCCGCCGAAGAAGCACTTGGCTTCTCAGCGAAGAGTTGGAAACAGCCCTGAAAAAATTGGGAACAACCCTTAACGCCAACAAAGTGGCGTTTTTGAGGCCCCGAAGACGGCCGAACTCACGACGAACTTCCCACTTTTGTCCACAGTACTGTCAGTCCATAATGAATGTACCTCGTGCACGCACAATAAATGCAATGACGTCCAGAAAATCCAACGACCAACACCCAGTGAACCGGCTTAGGTCTGCCCCTTTTTCACCACTTTTACGTCCACCAAACCTTGCAGAAATCCAAATGTGGATACCATAAAGACTACAGAATGGAGAGGAGGGATTCCTAGTGCGCCAATTTCTCTCTATTGTCGCGAGTTGTGGTTACAAATTTACCCCTGTCGCACCGGGTTGAGTTCACAAAATGGCGAAAATTGCTTCACATCACATTATTCACTCATATCTCGCAGAGATAATGCACTCCATGCACGAGAAAAGGCGAACTCGAGATTTGGACTCGGACTGGACGTAAAGAAGGGCGCCCTCTGCGTGCCGGGTAATGCGCGTAAATTCTCAAAAACCAAAGATCGAGCGAATGGAGAAATTACTTCAAAATATGACTGGTAAATAAACAAATCTTCCTGAAAATCGGAATTTAGATCAAACAGATATTACAAATTACACACCAGACCAAAAACCAAGCCTGAAAGAAAATCAGAAAGGGCGAACTGATAATAATAAATTATGAGCTGTTATACGCTAGCAGGCTGACCAGGCAGCGGGAAAAGCATGTGATTTTCAGCAGTAGGGCTGCTAAAAATTTAAACTGCGTCTTCGTAATTAATCTTAACATTAAATAAATAATCGGCGTAATTAGAGCACGTCCCCCTGGAGGCCTATGCAACCGATGCTTTCCCTTTCCAGCTGAAAATGGGGGAAGATAAAAAATGAATTTTTAAAGACTGCCCCCACCCCCACCCCCGGCTTCAAAAATGGCTCCATGGTTCTACTATCCCACGAACAAATCCTGGTCAAGGTTAGGATTTCGGGTCTTCGTAAAATGTTTGTTGCTTCGATTATTCACTGCTGTAGGCCTACTTTCAGTGAACAGAAACCAATTCCCGCGTTAAGGCATATATTGATGTCGAAATTGCGTCCCATACTTTCTTTTACTTTTTGTTTTAAAGTATGCGTCATGGGTCAAGATGTTTTTTTCCCCACTTCCGCCTCCTACAAAAATTAACAATTTTATGCTCGTACCGTAAGTAGGTATATGTACCGTCCTAGTATAATCTATTTAAGCCGGGCGTACTAACGACAAGGCCATAGACAAAATTACTGTAAAGTTATGCATGCATAAGGCCTGCCAAAAGGGCCTTTTAAAGTTCTGTCCACAGATCACAAAACAATTCAGATAGCTGAAAAGTACATGTGAATGATTTTAATGATTCTTGTACTAAAAGAAAGCTTATTAATTGGGCTTTCATAATGCTAGATTTTGAAAGTGCTAGTACATTATGCAGAACTTTATTATTTTAGAAAATGGTCACCATTTTGGGTTTCCTTTTTTTTAACAGTCACCCTCTGGTTTGTGAGATGAGGAAAAAGAGACATAAAACTTGAGGGGACATCAGAGTGCTCCTTTTATAGCGTCAAACGAGGTCCAACCATCCCCCCTCTCATTTTAACCCAGCTTTTTTAATTTGCAACGGTCGGTATGCTGCTGGCTTAGAAAATCCCGAAAAGTTTGGTTCTTGATCTGCCCTTGCTGGTCATCATGGATGCGCCTGTCCAGTACGCCAGTGGCTTAGTCAGCAACCGGAGGTCTGCCAGGGTGGGTTGATACCACGGAAATGAAAAAAAACGGGGAATGAAATATAAAATTTAATGTACTTCATTCAAATTTTAATGTACTTCATTGTAAAAGAGGGAAAAGAAGCCCCCCCCCCGGGCCCCCTTCCCTGCCAACCAAAGAAAAGGGCATGTGCCGAGCTGAATTGTAAAAACTAATGTTTTCTTATTTAATCCCAATTACAAAACTGTAATACCTAACAAATCTGATATCAGTTTATTCCTATTATTTTTTAAAAACAATTGAGTTTTATAGTTGTTTTCAGGCTAGGCTCACATGATAAAAACGAAGGACGTCAGTAAACACAAACTTCCGTCGTCAAGTGATAAGTATACCGTTACTAAGCACACGCCCTCAACGTCGACGCTGTGCCAGTCCATTCTGAAGAGCTCGCTGGCTATAGCAGCGCGACGACTTCGTGTATAAATTTACTTTTAAACCTTTTTTTTTCAATTAAAAATTCCCGTCATGGCAGACTCTGAAAGTGTCACGACATCGTCACAGGACCCTCAAGATGACCCTCTTGGCGATCACACTGACGATGAGTTACAGCAATTGCTTGAGGACTTACAGTGAGTCGTCGGTCGTATGATTAGGCAGTTTCGGTGATTTTTTTTTGTAAATCGTGTACGGTGTAGTTTACCCCGCGGAACGTTCCATAGGCCCGCCCGCCTAGTCCGCGTCCGAATGCCAATCATGTAGTTACGGGCCCCTCTTTAGTTTCGATCAAATTAGAGACTAGAGTCAAGGGTATCATTCAAATATGACCTTTCAACATAAAGCAGACTTGTCCCAATTATAATGACACTATTTTGAATAGTTTAAATTTCGATTTATTTTCTTTAAGTTTAATAATTTAATATTATGGAACCAGGCCCATCGCTACACGATCGCTGTCCGAGTAACTTGGACCGGAAAAAGTTCCGTACTCGGACGTCAAATTATCTGCTGCCAAACATATTAATTGTCACCTCACCTTGTCATTTGAACCAAGAGAAATCCAGGAAGCTGTGTAAAGGTGAAAAAAAATTACTCAAAATGTGTTTTTAGAGCACATTTTGGATGCATACGTCTAGCCCGACTGCGTCTGGCCGTACAGTACTATCGCAAGCTCTGTAGTACGGCCAGACGCCCGATGCTTCCACAGAGACTGAATTTTGTTGGCCGCCGATGTAGCGATTTTGCTACATCTTTCGATTGCGATTATCTTTTCATCCAGGACACAAATTTCCAAAGTTAAGGTTCGTAGTCGTAGAGCAATTCATACCTTTTCGAAAAAATGTTGTTTGGTCTCAATATTTTCATCCATCTGGCCACAAGACGAATTTCAGTCATCAGATTCCACAAATATCGTCCCCCATGCGATCCCCCATGCGATTTCAAAATGGCGGCCGCGCTGTAATGTATGCAATATGCAGGCGCGCCCGCGCAAACTCATGAATATGCATAAACAGTCTGTGACGTATGACCTCGTGCTTTTGGACGTACGTGCGTGCGGCGGGGCCGTACGTTCAATGGATACTTCAAATACGTCCAAAGATTGATTATTGCAACAGCGATCGTGCGCGGCCTAGCGGTTAAGAGTCTCGTGTATCAAGCAAGCGTCAGAGGTTCGAATCCCGATGAAGTAACTGACTGATTAATAAATAGAAATTAAGGAAAGGAGAGGGTGAGAGTAGAGGAGGGAAAGTGGAGGAATAACCATAAAAGATGTAACTTTTGGCGCTAGAAAATTAATTGAAAAAAGTGACGTCCGAGTACGGAATTTTTTCCCTTGGACCTACTTATTGCCGTTTTTAACATTGGGACATGATCTGGCGATAGGGTCCAAGTTCAATGGCAGCCATGGTCTGACATTTTAACTAACGTCCCAACAAAAACATCAGATTTCATCCTCAAAACGGCCGCAGAAATACTCCTCGATACGCCACCTGAGATTTACAAGTAACAGTTAGAGATCGATGATTAAGATCGAGGTACTAAGTTTCTGAGTATCACAAGCCAATACTTGTTTTCTTGCAGCGCGGGCAACAAGGTCTTTCAGAATGAAACCATCATGTTTGAGAAGTACCTCAAGCGTGTGGAGCCCAACCTGACGGCGGCTGCTACCACCACGGCCGTGGCCCCCACCCCGAGCCAGTCCACCCACGACGCTCGCGTCATGCGCAAACGCTCCAAGTCCAAGGGAAGCGGCGTGGACAAGCACCTGAAGCTGAATGCTGAGCAGAAGTGCGACATTGCGCAGCGGGAAATTGAGGAGCTACGGGAGGAGATTGACAAGTTGAAGGAGGATGCAGAGAAAATACTGGACACCTATAAGGTCAGCAACTGGTCCACTTTTCCCATAATTGACTTCAAGCTGTCACATTGTCACGTTTGTGCCCCAACTATACATGTAGCATTGTTCCCAACAGTTGCAAATTTCCCATCTATAGTTGGGGCAATTGTTATATTTTGGGTGTAACATCGCCAAAGGTTATTTAAGCATCAGCTTGCAGTCTCATGCACACTTGTTTTCCAATAGTTGGAGATGCCCCAACTATAGTTGGGACTGCCCTAGCTGTACAGTGGAACGCCACTATAACGAACATCGCGGGATTAGCAGAATATGTTCGTAATAGCGATTGTTTGGTATAGCGATTTTGGGTGGCGCCTTCTTTTGACTAAAGATAACGAATTGGCATTACTCACATTCCCAGCAGCACTCAGAATTGTCCCGAAATTTAACAACAGGTGGTTTTCCCGTCTATTCTTAGGGGAAGTAATAGACACCTGTTACTCTTCAATATTCAAGTCTGATGTAAGCATGGACTGTTAGACGTTCGGAAATCAATTAATTAAAAATAGCCCAAATAGTGTTTAATATAACCGGTACATTTTTGTGATTTGATGACTTTTTTTAACCACAATGTTCGGTACATTTTGTACACAAAACGGGGGTCTCCGCTCTGTTCACAAGTACCCCCTCACCGGCAAAGGAAGTACAGTTGGGGGTGACCGACCGACGCATCTTGCCCGACTGCAATTTGTCGCGACGCGCGGCCGTACCACTGCGTGTACATAGTACAAATCCCCTGGTGTACGTGCGTCACACACAAGGAACGGTGCGCATCAACCAGCTAAATGTCCCGCCCATGAGATGTCGTTGTAAGGGAAAAGGGCGCCCTCTTTTGTTAGCGCACGGAGCTCAGTCATAGTGGTGTTTGGTAAAGCGGCGTTCCACTGTAGTTGGAGCTGCCCCAATAGTATTTTGGACCATCCAAACAGTTGTTGGATTTCCCCAAATATATTTGGGACCATGCTACAGTTTGGGTGAAACATTGAAGCCAGTGTAAAAAACGCATGTCCCAAGCCAGAATTGTCTTCTTGAGAGGAAGAATATTTAAATAACAAATAACGTTTCTGCCTCCTGGGCAGCAAAATAAGTTTCAAATTTTGTCTCATCTAAAGGCCGTGATGGAAGAAGCCGATGTGCGTCTATCAGAGCTGAAGAAGTCCTCGTACGAATACGAACGTGACATCCTGAAGGGCTCCGTCAACAACCGCACGGGCAAGGTGGTGGCCGAGAAAGTGGTGCGTTACTTTGAAGACAAACAGAGGTCCCGGGACGCCCTGATTGAGAAGCTCAGGCTGAAGAACTCCACTCTGAAGGTGCAGAAGAAAAAACTACACCTGCAACTCAAACAGGTAAATCAATTGAACACGTAGCGCAAAGGCTTGTCTGACCTTAAAGGGAAAATACAACATTTGCAAACATCAGAAAATAAAACTACCAAATCATTTTGAAATACCTTGCTGGACTGTTAGTGAATGACAGTGTAAAGCATCCTGTAAAATCAAGGCACCTGGTTTACTGTCATTTTCAAGAAAATTTTATTTTTGTATCAATTTCCAACGCTGGTCGGCCGACCAGCGTTGGAAAAAACTGGCTTTTTTTCAAATACTGGCCCCAATTGACCATCGCACTTGTTTGCAATCGATTACACACCTATGAACGGGTACAAGCCAGCTAGACTGGTTCCCTGACCTTACAATTCCCCAATGTATGTAAACTGCTCTGTTTCTTCTTATATGGAGTCAGGGAACCAGACTACAGGAAAATGATTGTTTTTCTTGGTTTTTATAGCATTTTCGAGCCCAAACCTCAAAAAAGTCAGTGTAACTATATTTGCTATATATTTCCAACCTCCCCAATTCCATCCAATTCTGAAAATTACAGCAAAAGCAGATGATGTATATTCCCTTTAAGTAAAGACCTACTTAGTTTTCCTAACTTGGTCACTGTTTTCCCTTCTTAAAGTTTTAACAATCTCCCCCACTTATTAGAGGGCTGGGAGTTGTAACAGGGCTCACACAATTCGTAGCGTCAGTGCAACAAGGTCGTAATCCATTCTGCAACAAAGTCGTATCTTGCGCGAATACGCTCCGTGTAACGAGGCAGTATCTACACGTTCATTGACTTTGTGTGTACATCCGGGTTATTTTAAGTGAGATACGACGTTCGTTTCACGAACGGCCCAATATAGGAGATACGACTTGGTTGCACGGACACGACAAATTGTTTGTGCAGGAAAAAGCTTACAACGTGAAATACACGACTGCAGGTTGTAGCCATCCTCTTCCCTACCAGCTGATGTGTAGACGTGTAGACCTACAGGGGCAATATTGAGATTATTTTGATTTGTGAAGTAAACAGGAGAACGGAATAAATTGTTTGGTTGCAAGCAAGCGCTTTCATGTAGCTGCATCCTTTGTTTGTTTTGTTCTTAATTTTTAAAAAAAAATTCAGTAGATCATGAATCATTATCGTCATTGTACAGAAACTAATGTAGAATGCCAAAGTGTCTCCAGTGTTGTAGAACCTTGAGTCCATCATAAGCCCATCACAAGTCAATTGCAAGTCAATAGCAAGTCAGCCAGTCCAAAGTTGCAAACCGTTCAAGTGAACGGCGACAAAGGCATTCCTTTGTTATTGTTCATCCTCTGTCCATCCCCCGTACTCGTTGCCGGACTTGTGATTGACATGTGATGGACTCAACTTCGACACTGCAAAGTGGAAGTTTTCAAAAGTATTGTCAAAATTTAAAGGAATCATTATAATTCAAAGGGAAAATTAGTAAGGACAAAAGGAGCAAAACATTTGCATTTATCACAACATAACCTACCAAATTATCAAAAAAGCAACCTACCAAATTATAAAAAAATCTTGCATTGATTAAAGATCATACTGGTACTAAACACCCAGTGAAATGATTCCATCCGGCTTGCTGTCATTTAGAAGAAAATCAAGAAATGCAGGAGATTTCCAACGATCAGTCACTTGACTGATTTTTGGAAATAAAGAGTTACATAGACGTAATTGTGTTTCGTGATCAAAAGGTTGTGCCACATTTTGCACTGTTTTCTCAAAAAGTATAATATCCGCTTAGCTGAAACTTCAACAGGTTAGGATTTCAAATTTCTTCTTTAGATTTGTGGTGATGTCATTATCCCGTGAAATGCAAACAATCCTATGTGCCGTTAATTGTATCTCTTGTCTTGCTGCGTGCAGAAAGAAGAGATGGGAGAGGTTCTACACGAGGTCGACTTCCAGCAGTTGAAGATTGAGAACAGCCAGTACCTTGAGAAGATTGACGAACGCAACCAGGACCTGCTGAGACTCAAGCTGATGTCTGGCAACACTCTACAGGTCCTCAATTCATACAAGGTAAATACCAACAAGTACATGTGGAGCGCAGTGGTCCAGTGGTTACGGTGTTCGACTCACGTGCCGTGGTACGTGGGTTCGAACCCTGATTGGGAAGATGGTGCCTGTGTTCTTGGGCAAGACACCTTACTACAAAAGTGCAGTTATGCGAGGGTGTGAAATCTCAGCTTTAAAGCTGATTTCAGCTTTTTTGTGTGTTGGATTTCAGCTTTTTTTCAGCTTTTTCTCTCACTTGCTGTGTACAAAAGTACAGGAGATTTCCAAAGTTTAGCTTTTTTTACACCTTTTTCAGCTGTTTTCAGCTATTTTTTTCAGTGGTCACTCACACCCCTGGTTATGGGACCATGACTTTATTTAGTTTCAGTCAAAGCCAATCCATTAAAAGGGTGCATGGAAAAAAAAATATGTTAAATGCAATCTTTGAAAATGCACTTTCAAGAATGTTTTGGTGCCGTTGCGGTTTTTATGCGAATTTCATATATATTCATGAGAAAACCTGTGATGTCATACAAGGCAGAAACTTTACATCAACAGTGCCCCCAGTTGTCAAGATAAGCATGGAACGTTTTATTTTAAGATGATGCGCTTTAGTGCCTCCCTGCATGCCGCAACCGTTTGCGTTGTACTCCAAGAGCATGCATGTTAGGGACAAGACCAAAAACAGTTTTCCCATTTTGACGCATCCAAATGGGAAGGAACGCCCCTATTGTTAGTAATCTTCCCGTTCTCCCGCCTGCGCACAGACCTCATTCTGCACGCATTCCTGTTTTGCATCAATACAATAGCGCGATCATTTTGCGTGAGCACATTTTGTGATAAACACTGGAACCCCCATGAACGACGGGGTGCATCACTTACCATAACAAAAGCATAGTACAATGGAGCATTCCTGGCTGGCCTGTGGGCCAATTTTTTTGCCCCGTTCTACCGCGTGAGAACGGTCCTATTGTTAGTTTTATTGCCTTCCGTGCCAAATGAGAAGGAACGCATTTCCATGCATGGGAACGGAAGAGATGTTTTTGGTCTTGTCCCTTGCGTTGATGGTTTAAAACGGTTCAGAAAACACCAATTGCTTTTAAATACTTTATTCCAGCACCCCTGCATTCTGCGTCACATCGTGCAGTATGTGCCATGCGCGCCAATCTCCATAAAAAGAGATATTTAGCACTATGTTCATGAGACACATGACACATTTCTTTCATGTTCTGATCAACCCAGATTTGTACGTTGCCTAGTTTTAAAGATATGCCTGTTTTGGTCTCTCAACAACGCACGCGCACACATACTGAGCGTGTACACGCAGTGTTGCGATGAGCAAGTGTCCAAAACTTTTCAGTATGAGAAGCCCGTAGCTGTAGTATTGAAGCATTTACTTCACTTCCTTTATACCCAGTGTAGATTCAAACATCAGTATGCAGGATTAAATAGCTCACAATTTTCTAAATACATTTTTGTAATTTGCAAAGGTTTCCAGGTAAATGTGGCTTGAGATTTATATCTCGTCCAAACGTCAAATTTGCAATTTCAGAAAAAGCTTCACACTCTGACCCTGGAGTCTGATCGGCTGAAGAGTGAGATAACATCCAGGAATGAACTGCTGACGAGAATCGATGCAGAAACAGAAACAGTGGAAGCTGTAAGTAACATCAGATGAACTCGTTGTATAAAATATTTGCATATTTAAATTAGAGAAATTGAATTGGTTGGTGGTGAACATTCCACTAGTACTTACAAAGAAATAGTTCACAAACACGTTGGTTTGGCTTTCGCACAGTAAACATCTTTTGGATATATGCTTTGCAAGATTAAGTACAGTGTCTATCATGCTGAAGTGATAAGCTTGCCCATTGGCAGTGTCTGGAAGTCTTATAAGGTAGCAGACCAGTAAATAAACTTCCATAGACCCCAATGGTAAATGCTCCCGCTTCAAAAATTCAGGAAAAATACTCACAACTCTCCAAGGTGTTCGAGACACACATCAAATTAAAGCTTATTTCATCATCTTTCATTTTCTTTTCAATTTTCGGGGGGTCAACTGATGACTTTCAGGAGAAATTTCCATCTGAAGATGATCACCCCTGAAAATAGTCCTGAAGCCCATCGCCATTTTGAAAAACGATGCCTACACTCCATTGCAAAATAGAGCACTTTTAGGGTCCAAATTACATCCAAATTACACAGAACTGCAAGCTCCCAGTCCTGTGCACGGCTTCCACCCATATGTTTTACAAACCCTCAAGTTCATGGCCCACAGTATGCTGAAATACTGAAGATTTTGAGGGCATGCAAATCGTGATTTGGCCGGCGTAGGCAATTTCGGACTGATTTACTGGTCTGCACCCATAAAGAAAGACAGGTTCTTCTCGGAACCACACAACTCACTAAGAGATATCATGCACATGGTGTTACTGCAAACCTTCCATTCAAAGTGAGCTTAGTTAATCGTTTATTTCTCTTTTTTTTTTTAGGAACGAGCCAAAGCAGAGGAGTTGAACCGGCGGTTGCGCCAGCAGCTCGGGGACTTCCGAGTGCCGGACGTGGTGGAGTACGTCCAGGAGAAGGCTGACCTGTACGAGCTGGCTAAGACGGTCAAGAGCTGGGAGAGAAAAGTGGACATCGCAGAGGTTGGTGTAGTCTTGGTCTAGTAACTTTGTTACTTGGTCCTGAGAAATTGGGAGCATACCTCACGTGCATTACACTCCAGCTAATTTGCGCGTAAGATATGCTGGGGATTCTCCGGTCCAATCGCTAAAGTTAACTCTTTCAGTGCCAAACTCGTACATGTACGAGGTATATTTGTTAGTACAAAAGCGCCAACCTCGTTCATGTACGAGGTAATGTTCCTGATTAAAATCGCCAAACCTCGTACATGTACGAGGTAGAGTAAACATGCTATCTAAAAGGGGGCGCTCTCGCTCTTTCTAATGGTACCATTTTCATGCATGTAATGCGTGTATTAATTTTTTTATTCGAGTTTTTGCGAGGGGGCGTAACACTGACAGCCCGTCTCTGAGTTTCGACTTGTTGACAAAATGGCGGCGCCCAGAAAAACGAGCTCGCGTGTTATCTTTAGAGGAAATCAATGAAATGTTTGCCGATTCGGACAGCAAAACGGATTACTTGTTTGATTCAGAATCATCTATGGATATTTCAGAACAGGATGGTGAGCCAGAAGGCGAAAATGGGGATACCGATACAAATGATAATGATGGTGCTTACGTTAGTGTCAATAGTGACAATCATGACGATATAGATGCTAATGAACAGAGTTTGTATGAGGAGGGGCATCAAACGCGACACAAGTATATTCTACAAAAAGTGCGGAATTCCCCTGTGTTCAGGAGAGTGTTTCAGGGTATATCACTAGGTGCGTGACTACTATTGACTTTTGAAGGTAACAAGAATATACCAGAGAGCAAGATACAACAAGTTTGGTGATTACAACTTATTTACTTTTTTTTTTACAGAATTTTGAATAATTAGAAAAAAAAGCTTGAAGTTGGGCACTTTAAGGTTGAACTTTTGAAATGTCGCGGGCACTGAAAGAGTTAAAGACTGGATTGATTTCTTCATGAAATTACCCTGCTTGCCACTGATAGAGATCAGCAGAAAACATTTTAGGGGAACAACAGCCAAATCTAGCCAGATCCGTGACGGGTTCAAAATTCAGAAAATAAAATAAACATGCAGTGTTATCCAGTAGGGTTTTGGGGAGGTTGGCTATCATGCCATAATTGTATGCTGCCTTGTTGAAGTATTTCTCTGCCCTGCAATGTAAAGTGACTTCATGGAATCCTGATTGTTCAAATCTGTGCAAAAACACGGGTAGTTAATAAGCACCACAATGTTACACTTCAAGAGTTATGAAAACCTGTGGCTTATATTTGGTGCAAAGACATGCGCATGAATTTGACATTCCCAAACAGTGCCTGATGTGTTCTTGCAAAAGGGCCTCCAACAGAACAAAAAAATGTTACTGGCTGTCAATTGTAATCAGGGCTCATTTTCATGGCTCTTTGAACCACAAAGTTTTGTACTTACAATCGCCACTCTGTGCTTACTGCACTATCAAAGAAACTCTTTGCTATCCTATAAGTGCAGAATCCTTAGGTATGAGATATTAACAACCGCACAAGCTATCATTCTTTGCTAACCCGTGTTATACGCTAACTGTAAGCCAGGAATTTTCTGCTACAGTTAGCGGGGAAATTTTGCCAACAGTAAGCAGAGCCTTGAAATTGGGGCCAGGTTAGAAACAGATAAGCTAGTTGACTTTACATATGGGTGCACATTGCCAATTGTACCATATGCTGAGCTGTATAAAAACAGGCTGAGACATTTTAGTAGCAAAATGTAGGTCAGTGCATTTAAAGGACTGCAAGTTACTGGAGCCTGCTTGACTATCATGCCACCACCAGCTAAAAAGTAGAATATGTCTGGTTCAGCCATGTTCTTTAATTGCATAGCATTTGCATAATGTTGTGCTTGTTACTCTTTTCAGTTCTTTCTTAAAGCAGGAATTGAATATAGTTGGACAATATGTATTTCCATTAAAAAGCTTACAACGTATGGTTGAAAACGTCCATGTCAAAAAGTTATGCAATCGTTGGTAGTGATCTTAAAAAGAACACTACAAGGACTCGAAAGAACATACAAATTTGTCTTACCAACACATTCCTCCTTTTGTCTCTAACTTTAGATGGCTCTCAAAACACACCGCAAGACCTGGAACACAATGAAGATGAACAGCCATCAGAACTGGGCTCTAGAAACATAAAGAGGTGTGGCAGCTAGACTCAGACTTTTGATTCCATCCGATGTTCCCTCAGGCATTTGTGCTTGTTTGACTCAAGATGAAAAATCTTTTGAAAACAAGGAATGGGTATCTCACAAGACTTGGTGATCCTTTGTAATAGCACCCCTCGCAAAATTATTGCTTTTCACATACTTTGGGTATTTTTTTCCTTCAGTTTTTGTTCTTATGCCCATAAAATTCAGATTTTTGAAACTCTGTTCCTTGGGTGTTGGTGTTGAACATTTTATAGAAATATCAAACTGGAAAAATTCTGGTGTGATCGGCCAGTTGCACTGTCAGTTTACCAATGATGGATTTTGACCTTAAGCAAGTTAAACTGGTTTTTTTTTTTTTTCTAAATCAAACAAATTTGTACCTTATTGAAGATACTTTGATTGTCTGGAGTTTTCAGAGGTAATTCTCACACATTTTTCTGATCTGAGCAAAAATTGTGTATAATGGCCAAAAAAAAAAAATAATCAGTCTCTGGTCAGACCAAAGTTCCG
This sequence comes from Patiria pectinifera, assembly GCA_029964075.1. NCBI lineage: Eukaryota > Metazoa > Echinodermata > Asteroidea > Valvatida > Asterinidae > Patiria > Patiria pectinifera. The sequence goes on from CM057141.1 coordinate 13,441,464, forward strand.
GAATTGATGCGGCGACGCGTTTTTTTTTTGTTGTTTTTTTTGTTTTTTTGTTTTTTTTTTTAACCTTGGATTGTACAGACAAGGTGGGGTACTGTTTTGCTTTTTTTGTGTGTCCTCATGTAAATTGGTGTCCTCCATAATTTGCCTTGTTGCCCTCGATCATTTGCCTTGGTGCAATTTCCCATTCCTTGGTGCTCTTGGTGCGGCAATAGAGGGCGCTGTTGGAGCTACTGCGGAACATTTTGGAAAAAAAAAAGATTGACGCGCATGATTAAAATCGACGCGCGCGCTGACCAGAGACCGACTTGTTTATTTTTTTGGCCTAATGGCTGTCCATTATACACAATTTTTGCTCAAATCAGGAAAATGTGTGGGAATTACCTCTGAAAACTCCAGACAATGTATAAGCACAAGTTACTGGTACATGTAACCAGTTCGTGCCGGATGACGTGTAGACCCGCAACGGTTTTGCAGTATTCAGAACGTATGACGGATAAACACGCAGGGAACGAGGCTGGAAATATCTGTCAGCGACCCGCCTGCAGCGAGCGAGGCCAGAAATATGAGTGTGCTGCCCGAGGGTGATGGCTTCAATCTGCCTGGCTTGGGGTGAAGTAAAAGTAATCCCACGCCTCCTTCCCTTCGCGTCGAAATAATCCTGGCGCGAACTAGTTAACATGTACGTGTACACCCCATTTGAAATTACTGAAAAAGATGCATTAACGATGAAACCAACTTTGTTGGTACTGTGACAAGATGCATAGTCTATAATTAAATTTCAAACTTGGTGATGGAAAGTTAAGTAGCCCTTTTTAGTTTAGAGAACCCTCTTAAAACTGTATTGTTTTCTTCATTTTGCAATTGTGTATCAGGATGGTTTGGCCCCCTCATTGTGTGGATTTACATGTAACCTATTCTTTGTTGACAAAAATATTTCACATAATTTACTTGTTTATTTGAGTTGTACCTTCATTGGTTGTAAAATAAAATAATGTACATAGTGTTCGTCTATTTCTCATATGATTATAAACTTATGAAAAACGTGTGTGTTAAGTTGTATAATTTTGGAAAGAAGGATTTTTTGAGACAAAAAAGAGATCATTTTAAGGAGATATTATCCGTCCAGAAATTCTACCGGTATGTTTCAAATTATTATGCTGTACATATAAATGTATTTTGTTTAATTACATCGAAACAATTTACGATGCATTTTAGAAGAGGTAACTTAATGATGTGTAGAAAGATATTGGTATTTTTTTTCTTAAGTATTCATTTTCATGTCAATACTAAAATATTCTTATTGGTTGTCCAAATAAAAAAAAATTTTTTGGCCATATACATGTACACTACCTTTGTACAATTGTTTAAGCTGCTTTTTATCCTGTTAAAGGTTAAAATCTGGTGATCGAAGCAGAAATAAGTTTGAAAGTACCCAAGAGCGATCAAGGAATACTGGGCAGTTTGTCCGGGGGCACATCGTTATGTCGATAAATACTCAATGCCTCTCAAATCTTTTCATCTCTTGACGGACAGAGCACACTGTTCGAAACGTCGAGTTAAAGCAACCGGTTCTTCTTGGAACCGCACACCTCAAAAGAGATAGTATTCACATGGTCATGTGACCACAAACTTTTCATTCTTTGTTCATATCCACCATGTAAACCTTTGTTTATTTTAGGCATATCATATTTAATGTGTACTGTCCGTGCTTTTTTTTTTTTGATGAAAAATAGAACGAAGAATAACAAATTTCGAATCGGTTTACGGTCAGACAAGTAATATGTTCCTCCAAGGTACATGTATATTAATGATTCCCCTCATTATAATTGATGATGTAGGGAAGTCTACTTGCAAGGCTGATATGATTGTACGCAAAAGAGCAATCCTGAATCCTGCACAGAAGTCCCTCTCGGTGGGCTGCAGACGCTCAAAATTGAAGAAGAAAGAAATAATACATAAAAATTGAAAATTGGTCAGCAGAAAAAAATAGCGAATTTGTCTATGGGCATAGGCCTAGATAGTACTACGTGTCAAAAAAAAGAAGCATGTCCTACTTTTGATCTCTTTGATTAACTCTGTTGTTTACGAACGGAATTAAACCAAAATTTTAGATAATGATAACGAGACATGACAAAAATGATGTAGCGAGTTTCATCAGCTTTGTGCAAGAGGATGAGATTTAAAAGCCATACGAAAATAAATACTTCATGGTTTCTTTTTTGACACGTAGTACATGTACATCTTTAATACAGGTTTAACAGTACAACCTGGTATCCTATAAAAAAAAAAAAAACACGGAATACCGTTAACCTTCGTTTGATCCGTATATATTCAACTCAGTCGATGCATCTTCCTAAGAATGTCAATATGTAATGCTTTGCAAAATTGTTAACAAGTACAATACACCTCAAACAATCGTAGGGAAAAATCCATCAAATTACTGGAAACTCTAATGAATATTAATGCTGAAGTACGGGCTGATGAAATCCTGACTAGGCCGCAGTTGGTCGCCCCGATGGAGGATATACTAATGGGGGGAGGTTTAAGGGTCTAAACCTCATTGTGTGGCACAAAATAGGGAAATCGCCGTTCAGAAAACAACAACAAATGTTGACACTCTCCCCCCCCCCCTTCTACTTGGCAGCTAAACCCCCTCTTGATCCAAACCTGGATCCTCCCGGCACTTCTGATGCCTATGGTAGCGTCACTGTCAGCTGACGTAACAATTCTATTATTATTCTTGAAACGCGAGCGCACGCAGACGCGCGCACAGGCTTAAAGAGCAACATACGTTAAAAAACACCCTGGGTAGTAACTACGTCCATTGTTTCAACTTGACGTCACAATTACGACGCACATGCAGTATCCACTTGTACGGCATTCGTCAACAAACACATCAGAACCCTTTTTGATCTCATCGAGCGAGGTTTACCTACTTGATTGGATTGCGATTTTACTAAGCTTTTTGCACCACCTACCCGACAATAATATCAGAAAATGTTATTGTTGAAGCAACTTCCCGTTTGGAATGTTGTGATCATGACCGTTGGCTTGTTGACGGGGCTGATGACCAGCGAAGTGTTGGAGATTCCACCCTCAACACCCACCTACCAAGCCACCGGCATGCCTGACCTGCGCCTGGAGACCGCAACCGGTAAGACGCTCATTTCACCTGCGTCATCTGAAGACCATCTTGCGTTGCCATCTCCTGGCCTGCCTCCTACATCGAGGCCACTGATCCCACTGGATCTCTTCCCTGCCGGCATCGACAACCTTTCTCAAGTCCACTGGCGAGAGCTGTCATCTGATGACACTTGCTGCGAGGTAGCATCATCACCCGCCGCCAATCTTGAGACGAGTATGCCAGCAGACCTGGTACCGGGATGCTTCCCCAAGACCAGACCATCACTGACCGTTGACCTGTCTACCGACCATCATATGACAGCCTCTTCTTCGATCAGTCTTCCTCCCGTATGGATCACTCCTGATCCTATGGGTGGACCACCTGTTGAGCCCAACCAAGTTTCCGAGGGAGTATCGACGTTTGTTGATGACAACCATGCAAACGCAACACCGATTCCTGTCGAACTTGTGTGCTCCAGCAAATCATGCCCGACCATCTGCGTGTATCCGGGCTCCCGCCTGGGGACCATCCGTGCTCCAAATGAACCTATCCTATCCGACGGAGCACCTGCTGAAAACCATCTCACTTCATGGAAATTTGCCCTGCATCCGAGTAGCAGCTGCGAATGGAAAACTTCACCCTTCCAGCCTGAAGTACCTTCAGTAGAACCGGGGATAGGTTCACCTCTGATCAACATCACCATCAAGCAGTCCTGCGGTTTACTCCTTGGGACTGTGCAGACAGTGACATTCTCCAATAGAAATGTCGCCATGAGTTGGATCGCCGAGCGAGGCCAGCGGGCTTTCAACAGTTTGAGCCACGTGTCCATGATGTGCAGCTTCCTTGGATTCCTCGTCCTGCTGCTCCAACTCCTCCAAAATGGCCATCGCTTCCAATCCCACAAGATTCCACGACCTAATCACTGCATTGACAGTCAGCGGCTCCACCTTGCTGATTTTCCCATTCAGTTGATGAATCGTCTCTGGGGTAAGATGCGGGCCACGATCTTGCCAATCCGCACGACTCTCCTCCTTCTGATGCTCCCAGTCATCTTCCTGCCAACTGTTGGAGTTTCTGTGCTGGCGTGGATCGTTTTGCTTCTTTGGGACGCCACCGGTAGTCGATATCCTACCATCACATCGTCAGGCATCATCACCAGCCTGAAGAACCGGCTGGTTAACTTCGTCCCATCACCACTTAGATCCTGCTGCTTTAGATCAAGGCTACCGTGGAGTCATCACATCGGTGCTTTGCAGGTACTAGCGGGGTTGTGGTTCCTGGTCCACCTGATGGAACCACAGCATGTCATCACGGCTAACTTGGCTGTGACCAGCTGCTTTCTCATCATCGCCTACTACTTCGGTGTCTGGATATTGTTCCGGAATAAGATGAGGACGCAGATAACTTTAAAGAAAACTGGTGAGTTGAACTTTTTTTGTTTGGACATGAATGGTAAATCACCACTAAGCAACTTCAACGAGGTTTTCAGTTTAGACCTTGCTTTTATTATGACCAACAACGAATTCTTTCATGTCCATATCCTTGATCATAATGATAATAAGACTTTTATTGGCAGGTTTTATGGGCATACTTTTTACGTAAACTATCAAGAAAATATCAAGTAAATAGAGAAGAATGCTTTATAGACATGTTTGAAGAGAGAGTGTAAATAATAATGGCCAAAAAAAAAACGCTAGAGGAAAAATCCGACATAAGCAAATGATGAGAAAAAAGGAAAAAGTACCCAGTTAAGTAATGCAGGTGTGAGATGTTAACATAAGACATGGACACTCAAACAGAGTAGCACTTATTGCGACTTTTATCGTTGATTTTGTGCAATTCCGAATCCCTTCTGTTGAAAATGCTATTGCAAGTCATCTGCAATCAATTGGTTTCTGTACATTTCAAATAGATGCTCCGTCTTCTTTTACGTCAGTCGTCGTCGTCGTCGACAATGAAAACCCTAACCAGACGGACACGGTGACGAAACAAGCGCTATCGGCACAACATCACCATTGCTGTGGTAAGTGCCAACGCAGTGTCGATTACATTTCAAAAATTTCAAAACATGAGGCTTAAGTCTTTAAGGCCAAACAAAAGTCTCCGGTTTCTGGTATGCGCGCGCGTTGCCGTAGCCATGCGCGTCGGCAAAATGAAACAGTTTTTTTGTTTTTTTTTTATGTAAGATGATGTCTCAAAACCGCCATACTCACTGGTTTGACTGGAATCCTGCTGCTGCACAATTTTAACGTGTTTTGGATGGGGTTACGATCGAGTATAAGCTTTATGTGGCCTCTTTGGACTCCCATATATTTTGCACTAAATTTAGTCTGGCACCATTTGCAGTCATCAGCCGACATTTGAAGAAGAAAAAAGAAAGCCGCGTCGCCGCACCACTTTTGGGGCAAGTTCCATACCAGAAACCGTAGACTTTTTTGGGCCTAAAACAGTTCATCTGAAAAAAGTTCATCTGGATTGTAAAACATGAATTAGGAGGTTTATACATGCATTTTCCAATCCAAAAAATAAGTGTAGATTTTACTCCTCAGCTAGGAGCTTCGTCAGACTGGCAACTATGACCAATGCTCAACTGCTTTTTATACCCTTTCTTGGTCGTCATAGAGGCCGTTTTGGGCGTGGTTTGGACTAGGTTTTTTCATAGATGTAATGAGCTTACGGTGTGCCCCGTCGTCTTTATTGAGAATGGTCTCCCCCTGCGTCTGATCCATTTTGACCTCACTGACCTGCCATCTAGTTGTTTTGTCAGGTTCTCTTAGACTGGTTCCCAGACCAAACAAAAAAATCTGACTATTCCTTATGAATCTTAGGTCAGGTAGCCGTCAGTAAAACATTGTATTAAAAATAAGGTCACGTGACTAAAATGGAAGGAATTCCTCCTTTTTCCGAAAATGTTCGAAGTTTGCCGAATTCATTCCGTCGACAATCGGATAGCGCCCGAGTATTTCCGAGTATAAAGTAGGTTTCATTAACTGATAATTGCCTATTAAGAACTTAAAAAAAGAGTTGATAATTAATCTACATTGCTTTTATTCAGAAAAGTTGAAATTCGACGACGATTTTGTACTCGGATCGTATACGAGGGACGAAATTTTGCTGCACGTACTATTTTTCATGTACTATTTTGAATTTGACGACCGTTACCGGCATTTTGCCAAAACTCGGCGTGGTCTTCATTCGGCTCCGCCTGCTAACAGTGCTATTTGGGTGCCTAACTTTGAAGGTTCCAGGTCAACACTAGTCAATGTTTTCTCACAAAAATATCAAACTGTATTATCATAACTGTACGATATTATGAAGCAAGTGATTTATTTAAAAATTTGATCGAAACGTTAAAAGCTATAAGTGATAAAGCGAGTTCGGAAACGAAGCCGAGTTTTTAAAAAGGGCCGTCAATGTCGTCATGTTTATTTGTAGCCACGGAGGCTGCCTGACCTAGAATTTAGACGTGAGCGTCGGGAATAATTGTCAGGTCTGGTAACCAGACTAAGGTTCTCTTTCAATCACCGCGGCATTGGCCTATTTTTAACTTAATGGCTCAGGGAGGTCATATGGATCAGGCGTGGGGGGACATTCTCAATAAAGACGACGGATCTTTGCAAGTCTTTGTATCTGTTGCAAAAAATAATACTTTGAATTCTGAACATGCTTTAAATGAGCATTCTACCACAGAAATTACCGATAGAAGGAAAAATTATGCATCAAACAAAATGGCGGACAGTATTGTTTTATGCAGTGTTACAGAAATCGAATAGGCTTTGTATTTTTGTCGTCAATTATTAAAAGCGTCGGCTTGGTCAGGCACCGTCTCTGCAGATAGTCGTCCAGCACACTACCCAAACCTGAAACTTAGTGCGCGCGAGCTCATTAATATTTGTGATCCCACAGGTAATTTTGAATAAGAGGTCCTTGCGGCCTATACTTGGGGAATTTTGTAGAACATTTTCTGGAGATCAAGCATTTGTGACTTGTGGCTGTCAACTTGGGGTATTTCGTTCATAAAAAGCCTTAACTTGTGGACCTATTTCGCATGGAGGCGAGGGGGTGGGGGGGGGGGGGCTACATTTAGACTTTGGCCTAGAGATTGGCAACCATTTTAGGGGCGCTTTGGGGAGGGGAATATCAAAAAAGGTTGACCCAGTTACCACTAATAAAATTGAAAAGAAAAATATCCTGGGGGTCACATTCCTCAATTTCCAGCGTAAAAAACCTCACCTCCTTGCTCCTGAGCGTCATATCACCAGGTGGCGCTGCCTCTGTCCGATTTGCGTTGTTTTCTATGAGCGCGTACTTGGTGTATCGGAACGTGAAATGCACACATAAGTTTTAGTTATTCTCAAATGTATTATCTTATGCTCATAATCTATCGAGAATACTATTTTACAGTCGCGAAATGCGACATGGTATACCTCCCGTCCTCCTTGATCGTTATAATGTAAAGGAGGAATCACAATTACCCCTGTCTATATGTGCTCGTTTGATTCTCATGCACCTTTCTTTCGTCTCCATCTACAGATCTCCATGAGTCAAACTTCCTGCCCGAATCTTCTTCTCCCAACCGCAACAACTCCAACAATGTGCGAGGGAAGAAATCACAAGGGCGGAGATACCGTGGTCACTCTGTGGGCCATCGCCATGGTAATGAGGAAGAAGTTGACATGGAAACTGATGAAACAGACTGGGAAGAAGACATGGAGACGGATATGGACGCGCGTGAAGACAAAGTCATGGAAGTGCCCTACTACGACACAGTTTCCATGGAGATAGATGACGTAGACGTGGTTAACATGGAGGTTGATTACGATGATTGTGATGCTGCTGAAATCGCCATGGAGATTGATGATGAAGATGACATGGTTATGGATGTCGATCTGCGTAAGGAGGAAATCATGGACTGGGAGGAGCTGTTGAGGATTCGTGGAGGATGGGATAGCACGGGATTCGAGATTGAGCCAGACCATATCTTCATCAGACAACCAATGTATAAAACCTGGAGCTGTGTCGATGTGAAGACTGAGCCCATGGACTGGGAAGAAAACATAACCGAAGCAGGCTGGAAGTGGCTGAATTTTTCCTTCCGACTGAGTGAGAATACCTCCCAACCACCAGCAGCATCTCCACTCACAGCATCAAACACACCACACAGTCTGCCTCCTGATACCACACCACCACCAACACCACCACCACCACCACCGCCGGCGCCGCCGCCGTCGCCGCTACCTCCTCTTGTAGACGGTACACCATCACATGATCCATCACTAACTGCAGTCGACGTGAATGGATCTCTTACAAGTGCGGGTGATTGCAGACAATCTAACCGAATTCTTCTGACACCAGGTCTTAGTCCAGGAGGACCCACTGCTATAGGAGACCACATCGGATCGACACAAACACCCCGTAATCGAAGAGCTCGCTTGGCGGGGAGAACAAGACATACGATCCTGAAAGTGGTGATACAACATGGACACAAACGTTGCCGCCGTGGAAGCCATAAACGAAGACAGGAACTAAGACATTTGGCTTCTTTGTGTGGACTAACTACTCGCGAGGCAGCACGGGCGAGGCGGGGAGACAAGGTCCCAGGAGGAATAACATTGGCAAGACTTCAAATCAGACAGGATCATGAGACGACTAAACTCATCAAAGCGTTTACAGAACTCAGACGGAGAGACTGCGACATAAAATCCTCCTCAGATGCGCAACTGACATCAATTGTCTCGGACGAGACAAGAAATATGAGGACGGCACAAAGCGTACCAGAATGCAATGTGATAGAAAAGCCACAACGAGAGCTTCCAATGAAATTTGACTCACTCCAACCTGCATCTACTGGAAATATTCTTGAGGAAAATACACCAGAGGCGAATGAACTTGATCCACTCCAGCGGTGTTTGGCGTTATTAAACCTTGTGATTACATCAAGCCAGCCCCAGGACGTAATTGGAGATGCGATCGAGCAACAACGAAGTGAACCTCTCAACAATGAAGTGAAGCTGGCTCCAATAAACCTACACCAGTCACAGAAAACATCTCCACCTACTGAGAAGGTGCTAAAGAGCGACAAGAAGGAAGCTTCTGAGTTTGTCGGCCCGCATCGGTGTCTGACTCTGACAGATGTTTCCATAAACCACAGCGAACCTCAAACAACAAGCGGTGACATCATTCAACATGTTGAGAGTGATGAAGCCTGTCAACTGTTTGCTGGAAACTTGACAATAGACGATGTGAATCAAGAGGACAAACATCAGTGCTCGACCACAACCGACATTTCGATGAAACATAGCTCACCTCGCTTCACTGATGATGGAAACGCAAACCAGCATGTTGACAGCGACATTCCTATATCCGGCTTGCACCAACCTGCCGAAAAGGCGACAGATCACGACGAGGATAATGTTGACAAAATTGTTAGCCTCCATCGTTGTGCGGCATCGACCGATGTTTCCATAAAACCGAGAACACCAGAAGCCACAAGCAATGAAGTGATAAACCAACATGACAAGGAGAAGATGTCTGAACAAAAGCTCGTGTCTCCAACTCATTTACCTGACGAGAAACAAAACTCCTTTGAAGGCCAGGCATCTTCAAGCTTGATGCAATCTGCGAGGGACACTAACAGTGGATTCGGACAATCTAGATTCCCAACAAGACAAACTGACCCAATCGTATCCCTCATCAGCTTATTCATACGACTCAACTTCATTAACTCTGAAATGGCTTCGGATGTGGAATCGCCATCTCGTGGACTGGAAAAAACAGCAGGTGACGAGATGTCACGAGTTGAACCTGAAGCAGAAGAAATGCTGAACTCACATCCAAACATGAATCAATCACAGCCTCCATGTCCACACAATGATTTCAGAACTGATGTGGACACTCTTCTCGGTCCTCAGCGGTGTTTGAAATCCACTGATATCTCCATAACACAGACAGGATCTCTGGCTGCAAATGATGACACAGTCAACCATTGTAATATAAACGACGTCTCCCAGCCTGATCATCAAGTAGCTTGTACAGAGGACCCGACAGTAAGCGTATCTGCGACTGATGATGACGAACCAAAAGTTGAGGCATATGGAGCTGGCATAACATCTCTTGAGGACTACCAAGGAGCAACACAAAGCCAGATTAACGAAGCAAACATGCACAACATACCGAATAACACCATGCCAACCGAGGCCTTACTACCAAACGATCAAGATGTACAGCAGATTACGACTGGTGAATTGGCCATCCAACATGCAGTTGTAAATGGGCTATCAGTGTCAGATCGCACGGTTCCACTACAACCGGCTGCAAGTAATGTTACAGAGCTATCATGTCAGGCTCTCTCTGCAGCCGGCGGTGGGGAACTAGACAACAATACGAGTGAAGATGACGCACTTATAAGCCTTGTCCAAGGTTGGAGTTTAACAGAAAGCGACATGCCTGCGATGAGAGGACGAAATCTTGACGACGATAGAGCATTAATCACACAAACAACATTTGTTGGACGCCAGCCCAATCAACATCTCGCACTTTCGGAACCTCTGATCAACGCCAGCCTCATACATCCAGAACTGATGATCTGTGACGCTACAGAACGGACAGACCTACCCAGCGCTAATGAACTTCCGGACCAAATGGGAATCATGGAAGTGAGCGACAACTTTGAACCCATGGTGACAAATCAGGGAGTGGCAATGCCCCAACAAGAACCAAACGCAGATCAACCCATTAACAACGCAACGAGCTCAAGGGTATCAGCACTGAAACTCACTCTCAAAACTACCAGACGAACATCCAACACAATAGAGCAGATTCGCACAAGGTGTAGACGGATGGCAGTTGAGCGGGCCCGGAGGCAGAGATTCGAAGCAAGGGGCATTGAAGGAAATGGTGACGAGAGTGCAGATGATGAGGGCAATTTATGCCTAGTAAATCAGATGGACGCAATGACCATAAGACAAGCAGGGGATGAAGAAGGCAGCGACTCAACACCAACACCACCGACTCCTCAGAGTGACATTCAAGTTCAAAAACAGGCTGAAATTATTCCTGGAGGTGCGTCACCTTCTTTACCGGGTGTCGACGAAGTACAAGAAACAGCAGAAAGCGAGAAGGAAGAAAATACACTTGGTAACACAATACCTACTACTCCGACTGGCAGCGCCACTACCAAACAATTAAGTGAGCAAGAAATCCCACTTGAAGAAACTGTCAGCAGCAGTGCAGAGGACGGAGCACATACATGTATTCCTGCACGGCCTCTCAGCACTAACGTTGGCCCACTGACCAATCAGGACAGGCCCGCTGAAGAAACTACTAACAACTTCGCTGATGAAGAAGCAATTCAACTGACTGAACTCAATTCAAATGGCAAGGGAAGCAATGATGAAAACGACATCACGTCCACTGCCAGAGCTTCACCCGAAAACATCTCAAGTGAACAGGTGTCATCTAAGCAATTGGAAACACTACAAGTCGAAGGCATGAGAGCAGTCCAAGAAGAGAGAGTCGAAAGGGGGTTGTCGCAAGGACAATTAATGGCGCAGCTGAACTCAAATGGCAAAGGCGTCAAGGTTCCAAGACAAGAAACGACGTTCAGATACGTAAGGCCAAGTAGAAGAGCTAGCTTCACAGTGGGTCCTCAAAGAGATGACGAAGAAACTGACCCAAGAAGCGAAGGTAGCAGTGGAAGCTCTCAGTCTTTGAGGTCTCAGTCCCAAATAGGCTTGCGCATTGAGAAAACACGGGAGCGGCGGAGACTACAAGCTGCAGAACGAGCAAGAGAGGCTAGGTTTAAGAACTTCAACCGGGACATTGACATTGTCTCCCAGAGCGATGATGAAGTTGAGGGTGATGGAACACCCCTCGAGGATGGGAACAACAGATGCACATTTGACACTCAAATGAATGAAGCAAGTTCTACTGAAGATGTATCAGTGCAGGAAGAAGTGTCGTCGACTGATTTGAGCTCGGACAGCACCGAAAGTACAGAATCGTCAGAGGAAGATATTGGTTTGGCAATCAAAGAAGCGCGAATTGTTACACAACTTCAGCGATTGGAAGTTGACAAAGACAACAACTCCAAGCCAAACAATGATAACAGGCAACCACAAACAGGCTTACCAGGTTTCAAGGCATCGGCGAAAGAACTGCTTCTGAAGTACTCTAGACCGGCGAAGGCAACGCTAACATTCAGGGTACCCCGGCCAAGCAGAGTTGAAAACGACATATCACATAGCCGAGACAGAGGGAAAGAATCGCAAGATATCGATCACTCATCTTCATCTGCTCTAAGTTCACGATTGACTAGATCCCGGCAGAGAAGGAGACAAGAGGCTTTGGAGCGAGCCAGACTGGCTAGGTTTCGGGCCCGAGGCATCGAGCTTGAGGATGATGACGACGACGAAATGCTCCAAAGAGACTCAGAAAACATCTCCTTGACGCAGATGAGGATAGAGGAGCAAGCTCAGGAGAGGCAAATAATTCAGGTTGATGGAGAGTTAGAAACACAGGCCACGTCAGAAAACGACGAGATGACCATGTCCCACATGAACGATGAGAGAACTGTGCGAGAAATGAAGCCAGCCTTACCAAAGAAGGGGATACTGAAAAGGAGAACTTATCCAGATATACCATCGGTCCCCGAGCATACCAACAACCAAGACCATGCAAACACAGAGCCTCATGAACCTTGTAATGGAGCATCCAGTAACAACAACGCAACGACCAATGCTGGGACACTACTCCGCCAACTGAATAATCTCGTCGTCGGCACATCAGTTCAAAGCAAGGCAAAGCAAGTGAAACTGAACCTAGAACTGATGCCACAACTGAACTCGAATAACAAAGGACGAGTAGTTCCACCTAAAGCAGAGATTACGTTCAGATACGTCAGGCCGAAGAAGACCGTCCGGTTCCATATGACTGCACAGACTGAGGCCGGCGTGAGATACGGTGAGAATGCCGGCCGCGACAGACCATCTTTGTCATTATCACGTTACGGCACAGAGGAAGCCAGAAAGAGACGCAGGGAACTGTTCTTCCTGAGAGCCAAAGAAGCTAGATTCCGGAATAGATGCATGGATGTGTCGGATATTGACCACGATCAGTAGGACAGTTATCCTGTCTCCATCTCAACTTCCACTGAGTGTCAGTTTTTGTATTGTGATAAGAACAGTCTCCAAAGAGGAAGATGGGACACAAAACGGATTGCCATTCAGCCTCCGGAGGAAAATCTCGTTTTATTAATTGTAAACACTGTGACCGGTGGATTCAGGGTGGGGCAAGTAGGATATGATGCACAAAACTTTTATCTCAAATTTGAGACGAGAACAAAATAGTTTTTTTAAAACGCGTCACGTCAGAATCGAGCAAATTTTTATCGCCTCTTTTCAAAGGAGAACGGGACACGCATCCCTATGCTTTCACAATTGATCAATTGATCAGCCCCAGCCCTAATCTACTGCATGCCCCCTCCCTCCCCCTCAAAAAAAAAAAAAATTAGAAAATCTGCCCTGTAGGACGTTTCTTTTGAAATCTTGATAAGTCAAGCCGCAAGGGATCGGGAACAGGTTCAAAATTGACTAATTTATAAGCAGAGTTTTGAGTTAAGCAGGGGCGCATCATTGTTATATTGTATACCGAAGGGAATGGATTATTTGATTGACAGTTGTTTTGAGTTATCAGAGTTTGAATTATCGAGATTTCACTGTATTTACATAGAGGTGATTTTAAAATTGTTTTAATCAGGAAAATGACGGCAAAACAATTAAAACAAGACTGACCAAAGTGTATAACATCTCTCAGTGAAAAAGATATTCCTGTTTGTGAGCAGAAATTCGTTATGTTTAGGAGAGCGGGGGCAAATTGGACTTAAACCAAGTAACTTGAAGACGTAGCAACATTCCATAATACCTACTCACCTTAAACTTCCGGCTATGAATCACAAAATAATCCAACATTGAAAGTACAATAATTTGTGATATTGTCGTCGCTTTTATCTATAACACATAACATAGGAGATTTCCAGTGATTTCCCGATGTCTTTACTATGACTTGTATGTGTATTGTGGGAGACAAGAGTAACACTTATCGCGATCGTGTAGTTACGGGCCCGGTTCTCTAAAAGATATCAAAATCCTCTTATACTTTGTTTTTGACTTTCTAGTTGGCGACATTAAGAACATACACAGGGCAGGGTTTCGAATTTTGATGGAAATTTGGGGGTAAAATGATGACGCTACACCGAAAATAGAGATGGCCACCGCGATGTACAGTGAACGCGCAGGGCGCCCTGAATCGCAAAGCACGAACCATATACCGCATCGTAATTTTTCCCCAAGAAACTGTTTGAAATTACCACAAAAAAGGTGTCCTTAGAATTGACAGAAGTCTGCTTTAGGTTGAAAAAGTAATTTCTGAATGATAAAAACACTTTTGATTCTAATTTGATCGAAATTGAAGAGGTGCCCGTAGCTACACGATCTCCACACTAACTTATTAAGACTACTGATGACCATGGAAAAAACTTCAACCCTTAATTGCAAATAAAAAATGTGCGGGAGAAAAATAATGTGGGTAGACACTTAATCATACTTTGTAAAAAAATAAATCAGGTTTATGACTGATTAGGCCTATGTTAAATTTGTAGTTATGTAACGAGTGCATTTTAAATACTTCGAAATGAAATTTTGGAAAATGAGGGAATTCAAAACAAAACCATAGATTACATAAAAGACTTTACTTCCAAATAATGAACAGGCAAATACGGATTTAGTTAAGTTATTAATCTAATCATGATAAGTGTCAAAATTCGGGTTTCACGACATGGTTATGTTGAATTTGCAATTTTTGTAATACATAAACTGTAGTTGGAAATGAATAGTATATGGAAAATGATGAAATTCAAAATAAAATCACAGAAGTTCAATGTAAAAACCAAAAGTTAACTGTGAAGTTACCGTTCCCCGATTTGGTTTTATTTGTTCATAAAGAAACTGGAACCTCAAAGAAACAAAATTATAGTAAGCATGTGACATTTTGACAAGTTGTGCACGACTCAGTGGCCTCAATTTTTTTGACGACTTCACGTTGGAAAAGAGCAAATAGGGAACTATCACCTCACGTTTTGCGATCATGAGGACTTTCAAATCCTCACTATTTACTAGGCCTATCTTTCCTTCAAGCCCCAACTTAAGTTTTCTTCGGGCCACTTCGCTCTGGGTGATTAATGATACGGATATTTCTGACTCGGAGCCTTTAGGCCAAAAAAAGTCTCCGGTTTCTGGTATGGAGCTTGCCCCAAAAGTGGGGTGGCGACGCGGCTTTTTTTTTTTTGACTTTTTTTTTTGACATATGGGAGTCCAGAGAGGCTACATAAAGCTTATACTCGATCGTAACCCCATCTTAAAGCACGTTGAAATTGTGCAGCAGCAGGATTCCAGTCAAACCAGTGAGTTTGGCGGTTTGGAGACATCATCTTACATTGAAAAAAACTTTTTTATTTTGCCGACGCGCATGGCTACGGCGACGCGCGCGCATATCAGAAACCGGAGACTTTTTTTGGCCTTAGAGAAACAATAATTATGCCAATGTGAGGTCGACCGTATGTATGGTATAAAATCCCTTGTACATAATACGACTATTTGAAACACTGTGTGATAATGCTGATCTAACTTTTGACACAAGACACAAGAAAACAAATTAGTTGCAATTTCCAGATTGCTTAAATTGCAGACCGTTTTATTTTTCTAACCGAACTTTCAAAGCGCAGGAGGAACATGCGAAACGAAGTTGAAGGTAAAAACAAACACAGAATGGATCTTTAACATTAAAATTGTGAAGCTGTGTGAGATTCATTAAACATAGCTTGGAAACAAAACATCTGGAAAAAGAAAACAATGAAATAGTTTGGAACTCGACACAAATTTTAGAGCTGATCTTTTAGGAACGATGTAAACAATGTTACAAATTTTCAAAACCTGTTATTAGCTTTAAATTAGAGTCTTTAAAAAAAACAAGCAAGCGTAAAAGAAAACAAAAAAGTGGGACATGAATGCAAGATTAATTTTATTTGAGAAATGTACATAATTGAAGAAAAGCTTAAAAGATTTTCAGAGAAAAAGAACTTAAGTGCGACTTTACACCAGATAGGGAACAATTTTTTTCCCCCGAAGTGTCGAGATTAATCCAAACGTCTGTTGTTGTTTGTTTTACACTTGAGTTAACCTAGATCATGTTTACTCTACCAAATATCTCTTTTGCATATAATTCGCTTGTCTCGTTTGCCCTATAGACCCTCGATTACAAAGGTCGGTCTGGTTTCTGACGTTCTATAGTCCCGAATCGGGCAGGCCAAGGCAACGGGCCGAACTGGAAAACACATTTCACAGAAAAGCCTCAAAATTCAGTGCTAAATGCAGCTAGGGTTTAACGGCTGCTACCCCCAATCCGCAAAAAAGCGAAAAGAATTCACATCATCACGAACACATTCGAAAGGATATTTCGTCAGACGTCCTTCAAACATTCAACATGATGGAACAAGTTTGGAAATATTGTATCAAAATGCGTTTTAGACTCTTTAGATACAAATAGGGCGTGATGGGGTTTCAGAGAGGATGTTTGAAAAGTATGATATTTTTTTCTAATCTTAGTGCACGCTTTGATAAACCCCGGCCATTCCCATCTTTACTCCGGCTCCGTCATCGAACACATAAACTGGTTCCCGTACGTAGTATGTGCATCTAATATTTTAAAAAGAATGACTCGAGACTTGACTTGACTTGAAAAAAATATTGACTTGGGACTTGACTTGAGTCATAAATATGAGATATGTCATAATTATGATTTAGCAATTACTAAATCGTAATTATGAGATATATATCATAATTATTACTTAATACTAAGTCGTTATTATAAGATATAAGTCATAACTATGACTTAATCTATGACTTATTTTTTTTTTAGTTTGTCTTATGTCCCTTTAACGCTTCCGTAGGGACTTGACTTGACTTGGAAAAAAATGACTTGGTTACAACTCTGCATTTATTAAACAAGACCACCTGCTAAACTAGTGAACAGTGTATACACTATGACCGTTTTCATTTCAGTTGTTCAGACATCTCACTCAGTGGTTAAACGATACGCTCAGTCTCAGCTCTGAATAAAGAAAAGTCAAATCATTCTACAAGTGGACTCCATATACGCTCCGTCAATCCATAGTAGCGGCATGTACTAGAACTAGAAGTAACTAGGCTCACTACAGGAGACACAATTATGTGGCTCGGAGTAATTGCTGCGAAGAACATTTTGTGTGGTTATCATTTTTACAAGGCTTAAATGTCTACATTTCAAAATGTGACATGGATTTGCCCATTTGTCATTGCCCATAGTACACTTGCTGGAATACAGAAAAGTAATATGTCGTCTGCTACTTTTTCCAAGCCGCATATACGACTTAAGGAGAAACCGTAAGTTTTGAGCAATTGCCAATGTCCCCTTTCCGTGTACCCTTGTTTATTTTTTTTCAATTTGGAAACCCAAATGTTTAATAAACGTTTGATTGTCATAACAGAAGAAAACCCTGTGTGAACCCTACCCTTTCCGATCCAAATAAATAAGTATAAAATGAATGTTGACAGTCAACAGCTTATTATTATCGCACAGGATCACCGCACAAGATGAAACACGGCGTTACATACGCCAGACTTCAAATCAACTATACATGTATACAATAGATTTTGGCAGTCAACAGCTAATTATCGCCCATGATCATCTGCACAAGATAAACATGGGGTCACGCACGCCAGATAAGCGGAACTGACGATCAGCTGGTGTTCAAATAAAACAGGTACCAGGGATTAACTTTGATACCCTTGAACCTTGCAGAGCCAGCTTTAAATCAGACAGTCATTGCGCTCAACAGTCAGTTGCTGTCTAGGGTACGGAAGGCCAGGAGAAACTCTGGAAACAACTTGGTTGGTGCATGGTTGGTGCTGGTGTAAACTCAAGTCCGGACCCGACACTCGCGGTCGGCTTTCGGTTGAAAAGCTAGAAACACGTTTTTCTTTTTTTAGTATGGGAATCGTTGGTGCATTGTGTTGTCTACTACGGCTTAAAGAGAGGAACTCCCTCGGAATGAAGTTTCTTGTCATCTTACTGGTCCTGCCGGCGGTACTTGCCGGTGGCGATATAGAACAACGTAAGTACGCTACTGGAACTTTCGGAAATTGTTGCCTTGGCTATATTTGCACTGTTAAGTGGAAAGAGTATTGCATTATATGCTCTCCAATAAGATCTTGGCAGCCTTCATGGCCGCCATGGTCACACGACGTACAAACTTAGTCTACGTTTGGCATGTGTATCCTCAGTAATTTCTTTTAGTTCCAAGAATGCCGTGCAAAAAGCAAGGTAGGGAGTTGTTCTCTGTATTCAAGCCGAGCAATGTCCAGCATCTCAAAACTGACATTTGGGTTCTGTTTTTATTTGGCTCAGCTGAACATTATGGCCTACTTCAGGTAATCTAATTATGACCAATCTTGACATTCGAATTATTATGACCAATCTTGACAAGGATTTTCTGGGTACTTACCCATCCATGAGGAGGGGTGGGGGCGTTTGAAGCACTCCTCTCTGGTTTAGCTGGAGTTGGGCCGGCGGAATTCCACCGATGTCGGCACTCACTTCAAAAACAGGGTGATTAAAAAAAACTTGGAAACCCAAATGGTGCCTCTTTTTTTAAAAAGAATTTCTGCATGTAGCGTTTTCTAAACCTGGGATATGAAAGTCCAATCGTGGTCCAATTAATAAGCTTTCAGTGAAAGAATCATTCAAATCGCTCATGTACTTTTCTAGAATTTTGAACACAAACACCGTTTTTTAAAACCTTGTCCGCGGATCACATTTGAAGTTACGGTTCTATTTCAGTAAAAATAAAACCATGTTCAACTAAAATTATATCAGAATAATCCCATAAGTCTCCGGGGTAGCCAAGTAGAACGCAGGGCAAGACTGTAAACCTTTGACATTGTAAAACATGTTATTTTAACACTGTAAGCAGCAGCTTTTTAATGATATGGTAAGTGCCAGTTATCATGGTTATGAGAGTGTTTTTATGTAAACATTATTAGTTTTGCTGAAATATCACTTTAAATTATCTTTATTGCGATCCGTGGACAAAATGAAAAAACGGCGTTTGTGTTCAAAATTCCATAACTGGAAAAGTACACGAGCCGGGAATGATTCTTACGCCAAAAGAATGCTTATTACTTAAGGCTTTTATATTCTTGAGTCTGGAAAGCGCTACATGCAGAACTTCTTTAAAAAAAATTAGGGGCACCCTGCCATTTGGGTTTCCATTTTTCCAGTCCCAGTTTCCAGTCCGAGTCCATGTCCTCAGTGTGTAGCCGGAGTCTGATTCCCGAGTCATTCAAGTCGGGTGGAGTCCGGGTCACGGACGCGGAATGTCGAGTCCGAGACACGACTAAAAGACATGTAAAACCTCATCGTTGGATGTGAGTATAGCTCGCCCGGTTCGACTCGGGTAAAGGCAGACGGGTAAGCCAAGATAGACATCCGGGCTAATCGAACGCTCAACCGCTGGCCATCACGATCCTATGTCCGAAGCCGCGGCTGCCACTGACAAAACGCCCGTTTCGTTCTGGGTCTTAAATTGAGATTTACTCAGTGGTTTTTTTCAGTCAGTTGTATAACTCAAAAAGGTTGGGCTGAATTTAAAGCTTCTAAATTCGCAATGATTACCTTTAGTCTTTAAATAAAGATGTTTGGGTCTACTTCACATTCTATTGTCCGCGGCCGCTGTAAAGTTCGAGTCTGAGTCAGTAGTTATAGTGACTCGAGTCCAAGTCAGAGTCGCCAAATTTGCGACTCGAGTCAAGTCACTACATCTCTGTCTGTGGTTGTCCTCACCACTTAAAGTTGGCCACTTTGTGGGAGATCGAGACATGGGACCACACTCTTCCATTTGCTCGTACCCACCGCCCTGCAAACAGGGCGCTGGGTACGGCGTGTTAAACGTTGCAATATTCAATGTTTTACAATATATATGTTGGATGTTCAATATGTGTGTGTTATCTTTTATAGGCTATTTATGTGCAATGTTCAATATAATTGTGCGATGTTTTTTCATTATGTGTGCGATGTTTAATATATGAGTGCGATGTTTTACAATATATGTGCGACATATAGAAAAGCAGTCTCTTTTGCTACACCGATATGGACGTGTTTCCGTGTTACGCACAAAACGGGTTAGCCGCAGTCGCTCCGATAATCCGGTCCACCGGTGAAAAAATGGTTTTAGTCGCCAAACGAAAAAAGATATAAACCGGGGTCGCCCGGCAATCCAATTTCTATATATTTTCCTACGAAATTCCAAAATTTCACTCGAATAGAGCATTCAATGTCGTCGGACCAGCTTTCTAAAAACGCTTTTACGAGGGACCAGAGCGGCCTTTTTCAGTGTAATCACACGCAGTTTTACCCTCACGCATCAGATGGGGCGACTTTGCGAAGCAGTAACTCAGCAATACATTAGGCCCAAAAAAAAAAGTCTCCGGTTTCTGGTATGGAGCTTGCCCCAAAAGTGGTGCGGCGACGCGGCTTTTTTTTTTTTTTACCTGTTTTTTTTTTTTTTTTGGCTTCAAATGTCGGCTGATGACTGCAAATGGTGCCCGACTAAACTTAGTGCAAATATATGGGAATCCAGAGAGGCCACATAAATCTTATTCTCGATCATAACTCCATCTAAAAACACGTTAAAATTGTGCAGCAGCAGAATTCCAGTCAAACCAGTGAGTTTGGCGGTTTTGAAACATCATCTTGTATTGAAAAAAAAACTTTTTCATTTTGCCGACGCGCATGGCTACGGCGACGCGCGCGCATACCAGAAACCGGAGACTTTTTTTTTTTGGCCTTACGCAATGACAGTGGGTTTTCCGGCATTCTCTGCGTTAGTTACTTCCCCATATCATATGTAAAACTCGTTTTGATTGGCTGAGAAATGTCGTCGGAATGAAAGAAAACTTGAAGCCCATCGTTCTGCTATCCAATGGTATTCGTCGTGACCTAGCGCTGGGATTAGCATAACATTCGCGTGACGTCATGTCCACTGACTAGCTTCTAGCTAGCCGCGCGGTGGATGTGACTGGATTTGCTGTATGTTATGCTCTCTGAACGGAAAAAATATGAAATATATGAAATGAAATTGGCACATACTATGTTTTTGCCACATGCAGTGTTCATCCTACATGAACTTATACGGTTTTTCCACAGGAAATTGAAGGAATTCGTCGAAGAAGTTAAGTGCAGTGAAGGTGGTCCGTACCATTACTATATAGGGAATACCATTCGGCATGCGCGCAGCGTGGTCGATTCAAGTGCATGATTGAAAGCCCAGCAGTGTCCGTAACTTATTTGGGATTTTCGTATGACTAACATTCATGTGAGATCTTCTTTCAGGTCGCTTTATTTTCATTGTTGTGTTTTTCACTATGTCCTCTTTTTGCCATAGAGAAAGATGATGTTTCCAATGTGTAGGCCTGTGTAAACACCTGTTGTTTATTGGAGTTACGCGTTGCGGTCACCCATTTGTCACAATGAACTCTTCGGTACTGGCCACACGCATACTTGCTATACATAGGAGTTATGGTAGCAGACCAGTAAATAAACTTCCATAGACCCCAATGGTAAATGCTCCCACTTCAAAAATTCGGGAAAAATACTCACAACTCTCCAAGGTGTTCGAGACACACATCAAATTAAAGCTTATTTCATCATCTTTCAATTTCTGTTCAATTTACGGGGGGTCAACTGATGACTTTTAGGAGAAATTTCCATCTGAAGACGATCACCCCTGAAAATAGTCCTGAAGCCCATCGCCATTTTGAAAAACGATGCCTACACTCCATTGCAAAGTAGAGCGCTTTTAGGGTCCAAATTACATCAAAATTACACAGAACTGCAAGCTCCAAGTCCTGTGCACGGTTTCCATCCATATTTTTAACAAACCCTCAAGTTCATGGCCCACAGCATGCTCAAATACCGAAGATTTTGAGGGCATGCAAATCGTGATTTGGCCGGCGCAGGCAATTTCGGACCGATTTACTGGTCTGCACCCTTATGCATAATGCATGATTGGGCATTGACCCATTCAGTACACGCGTGGCGTGTCCCGAAGGTCACATAGACACACAACTGATTTTTTGAGACTTTAGCCGTGAAACTTTTCCATATGTGTTAAATATATGTGTGCGATGTTTTACATTTATGTGCGATTTTCAATTTATATGTGCGATGTTTGACGATATATATGTGCGATGTTTTCAATATTATGTTCGAAGTTTTACATTAAATGTGCGATGGTTTTTCGTTACAATTGTGTGTGATGTCTACAATATATTTGCGATATTCTTAAATATGTGAGCGATGTTTTACAAATATATGTTTTACATTTCGAGCAATAGGTATTCGATGTTTCATCGGTATATTTGTATTCGATCTAGATCTTTTGCAATATGCATTTGATGTTTCACTTTTCATTTGATGTTTCGTTAAGAGTCACAGTCTGGTTACTAGACCGCGAAAGTCTGACTATTTTGCCTAAAGTCAGTGCATGAGACGTCGGGGGATCGCGTAAGTGATTAGAGCCAGACCTAAACGGTAAAAACCGGAATTTTGGGTAATCTTGGATCATGTTTAAAGCAGTCGTCATTGTTTGGGCAGTACCGCCAGCTGCATGTGTTCGTAATTTGGATGTTTATGATGTTAGCATGCTATAAAAACCAATCTGCGCAGTACCGGGGGTGCAGTTTATTCATCGTAAATCTCGAAAAAACAGCCCACCGAGTTTTGTATAAACGAATATGAAAAATGTCAAATTGAAAGGGGTTGACCTCGCATTTTTTTAAAAGCGATAATGGGAAAGAATCAAATGTTACTGGAAAATTGCAGATTGTAAGGGGTTAACCTTGCTTTTTTTTTTAGCAAAATAGGACACAATTAGATGATTCTGGAAAATTGCAGATTGTTAGGGCTTAACCTTGCATTTTAAGCAAAATTGGGCAAAACGAGATTTTTATGAAAAATCTCAAATTGTAAGGGGTGAACCTTGCATATATAAGCAAAATTGGGCAAAATCAGATGTTTCTGAAAATAATTCCGATGTAAGGAATTAACCTTTCTTTTTTTTAGTGAAATTTGGTAAAAATTAGATGTTTATGAAAATTTTCAAATTGTAAGGGGTTAAGATTGCATTTTAGCAAAATTGGGCAAAATCAGATCTTTCTGGAAAATTTCAGATGTAAGGGATTATCCTTGCTTTTTTAGTGAAATTTGGCAAAGTTAGATGTTTATGAAAATATTCAAATTATAAGGGGTTAACCTTGCATTTTTTAAACGAAATTGGGGGGAAAATCTGATGTTTCTGGAAAATTGCAGACTGTAAGGGGTAAACTTTCTTTTTGAATAAGATTTTGAAAAATTAGATGTTTATGAAAAAATACACATTGTAAGGGGTTAACCTTGCATTTTCCTTTTAGGCAAAATTGGGCAAAATCAGATGTTTTTTTGGAAAATTGCAGATTGTGAGGGTGAACCTTCTATATTTAGCAAAATTTGTCAAAATCAGATTTGTATGAAAAATCTAAAATTGTAAGGGATTAACCTTGCTTTTTTAGCAAAATTTGGTGCATATTTTACTAAAATTGGGCAAAATCAGATGCTTCTGAAAAATTCCAGATGTTCAATTGGGCAAAATTAGATGTTTAGGGAAAAAAATCAAATTGTAAGGGGTTAACCTTGCGTTTTTTTAGCAAAATCGGGAAAAATCAGATGTTTCTGGAAAATTGCAGATTTTTTGATGTTTATGAAACATTTCAAATTGTAAGGGGTGAAAATTGCATATTTTAGCGAAATTGGGCAAAATCAGATGTTTCCGAAAAAATTCAGATGTAAGGAATTAACCTTGCTTTTTTTAGTTAAATTTTGCAAAGTTAGATGTTTATGAAAAATTTCAAATTGAAAGGGGTTGACCTCGCATTTTTTTTAAAGCGAAAATGGGAAAAAATCAAATGTTTCTGGAAAATTGCAGATTGTAAGGGGTTAACCTTGCTTTTTGATTAAGATTGGGAAAAATTAGATATTCATGAAAAAAATTCAAATTGTAAGGGGTTAACCTTTTTTTAGCAAAATAGGTCACAATCAGATGATTCTGGAAAATTGCAGATTTTTAGGGCTTAACCTTGTATTTCTAGCAAAATTGGGCAAAAAGAAATGTTTATGAAAAATTTTAAATTGTAAGAGGTGTACCTTGTATATTTAGTAAAATTTGGCAAAATCAGATTTGTATGAAAAATCTAAAATGGTTAGGGGTTAACCTTGCTTTTTAAGCAAAACATGGAGCATATTTTACTAAAATTGGGCAAAATCAGATGCTTCTAAAAAAATCCAGATGTAAAGTTTCCGCAAAAACAGCTGTTGAAAAAGAGCCCAATGTTGAACTTTACTGAGTCTGAGGTCTATCGAGGGGACGATCCTTATTTCAACTCCCGGAGATTCGCTGACAGTCTCTATTTTTCTTTTTAAGAAAGTCGAAATAGCTGAAGAGGGAGGTGAGAATCTATATGTGCCTAGATACAAAGAGTAGAAATCTACGCGTCTGCCTTTTGAAAATACACAATTGCGGTGTTCATTGTTGCGTAATGATCCGCCTATAGCACACGACTGTTTTGCACATTAGGCTGTGTTATGCAGCTTCCTAACAGACCAAACACACTGGGCTCATTATATCGACTTGTTTTTACCCATTAATGTGGAGAAATGACTTATGATAGTGATTTGTTATTGATCATTCACAAATTTGGCCAACAGAGGGCGCTCGCCTACTCACCGTTAAATTGCCAAAAGCTGGCCTGCCCAGGTGTGTGCACAATATTCTAAAAATAGAACGTGTATCCATGCAGCGCAGGGATATGTCTGCAAAGACTGGCATTCGGTGTCGTGTAAGATAATATAGGGCCTCGTTAATTATTGTTTGGTGCTTATAAAAGACTGTATCTCACATAATTTGGTAGTTAAGTATACTCTGTGTATATTACTAAGGTTCTTTAGAGTGATACAAAAGCTGTTTATTCTAAGAGAAGGGAGAGGTAACCCAGACAGCGGTAAACAGGCTTCGCGGGGCAGTGCTCCGGAACTAGTGTCAAACGAGAAGGGATAGAAATCTGTGTCAGTCACGAGAAGGGGATGAGAGGAATGGCCTCCGAGTTGGGGAAAAGACAGAGATAATTCCCCTGAATACCGCTGGAAATCATGATGAAGGCTACTGTTTGCCGTGATTAGCCTGGTGCAGCGACTGGCTACCTCCTTCCCTTCGACTCTGAGCAACCAATGAAGACGAATGAACATTAATGAATGAATAAATAATCAGTGATTCTCCCGTGAAACTTAATCTCCACTGTGTGTACGTGTACGTACGTGTACGTACACGAAACAGTCACTTGATTGATTTTGACTGCAAGGACAACAAGGAGGGTTAATGAAGTCAATTTGCAGTCAACCTGGAGCTTTGTGTGAATCCTTGAATTTTTTTTTAACAGTCTGTTCTGTTGGTGTGTGTATGTCAACTCGCCCCCAACGAGACTCTGAAGCCCCACGGCGCTACTCCGCGCTCACTACATTAAGGTAAAGCAAATGGACCCAGTAATCTTCCTGGCGCGTTTGCTCACCTATAAAGACAACTTTTCTCAGTTGAAAGAGAATTCTAAGGTAACGAAATGGCTGAATGGTTACGATTCGTCGTCCACAGTTAGTGGGGTCCCGGGTTCGAATCCCGCTGGTGTCTTTTTGATTTTTAACGTATGAGTTCAATCATTTACTATAAGAGATTTAATTTCCCGTCGTAAGCACTGCTGCTGGTACTGTCCGCGAGTTCCAGGTTGGCGCCTTCGTACAGGTTCAGGGCACTAGATGTGGTCCACTCGGAGGATCAGGGCTTAGGGGCCGCCCTGTTCCTCCCTTAGCTCTTTGCTTTTACATGGTGCCTGGCCCTCCGGGGTTATATGGATGGATAGGGAAGGAAGTGTGTATTGGTCGGGGACGCCGAGACCCCGGAAGAGAACTAAGGGATCGGCTGGGGCATTGTTATGGCTCAGACCGATCCCTGAAAGCTTGACTAGCACATAACTTTTTGATTTTTTTTAACCCTCTATCTTTTATACTTTGGTTTAGTTTGATATCTACAGCTGCTCTGCAGGTCTACGGGTAGTATCAAAATTGAAACAAAGGTGTATGTCGTAAATCAATAAATATTTCATAATTGACTATAATCAAAACGGAGTTTTGTTTGATCAATTTGACTGTCATTATATAATGACGCGATTGCCAATTGACGTAAGAACGCCATAAATTATACCGGGAAAGAATAAAGATGTACATTGTAGTATAAATATTATTTATACATCTTTCAAATAACGTGTCTTTAATTGTGAGCATTCCAAACAATACAGTAATTTGCAATAGTAATAGAATGGTATATGATAGCACGATCATTGCGTCTCTATTAAATAAAAAAATATATAATTTAGGCCCCTACGTGTGAAATATTTTTTGATTGACTATGAGCATTCCATACGAATGAGTTAATTTTCAAAATATAGCAACAACAAAAGAGAAAGGAAAAAGAGAAAATTCCTTTACCCTAAAAACTGGGGGAAAAAATGTTTTAAAAAAGTCAAATGGGACACTTCATGTATTGATTTAACAGTTTGCAAGGGGTTAACCTTACATTTTAGCGAAATTGGGCAAAATCAGATCTTTCTGGAAAGTTTCAAATTGTAAGGGGTTAACCTTGCTTTTTTAGTAAAATTTGGCAAAATAAGATGTGTATGAAAAATTTCAAATTGTAAGGGGTTAACCTTGCTTTTTTAGTAATATTGGGACAATTTAAATGTTTATGAAAAATTTCAAATTGTCAGTGGTTAACCTTGCATTTTTTTTAGCAAAATAGGGCAAAATCAGGTGTTTATGGAAAATTTCAGATTGTAAGGGGTTAACTTTGCATTTTTAGCAAAATTGGGCAAAATCAGATTTGTATGAAAAATCAAAAATTGCAAGGGGTTAACCTTGCCAAATTAGGGCAAAATCAGATGTTTCTGGAAAATTGCAGATTGAAAGGGGTTAATCTTGCTTTTTTAAGCAAAATTGGGAAAAATCAGATGTTTCTTGAAAATTGCAGATTGTAAGGGGTTAACCTTGCATTTTTAGCATACAGGGCAATATCAGATTTATATGGAAAATTTCAGATTGTAATGGGTTAACCTTGCTTTGTTAGTGATATTTGGCAAATTTAAATGTTTATGAAAAAATCTCAAATTGTAAGGGGTGAACCTTGCATTTTTTAGCAAAATAGGGCAAAATCAGGTGTTTATGAAAAATTTCAGATTGTAAGGGGTTCACCTTGCATTTTTAGCAAAATTGGGAAAAATCAGATTTGTATGAAAAATCTAAAACTGTAACAGGTTAACCCTTGCCCAATTAGAGCAAAATCAGATGTTTCTGGAAAATTGCAGATTGAAAGGGGTGAACCTTGCATTTTTAGCAAAACTGGGCAATATCAGATTTTTATGAAAAATCTCAAATTGTAAGGGGTGAACCTTGCATTTTTAGCAAAATTGGGCAAAATCAGATGTTTCTGAAAAATTTCAGATGTAAGGGGGTTAACCTTGCTTTTTTAGTAAAATTGGGCAAATTTTAATGTGCATGAAAAATTTCAAATTGTTAGGGCTTAACCTTGTATTTTTTTAGCAAAATAGGGCAAAACCAGGTGTTCATAAAAAATGTCAGATTGTAAAGGGTTCACCTTGCATTTTTAGCAAAATTGGGAAAAATCAGATTTGTATGAAAAATCAAAACTTGTAACGGGTTAACCTTTGCCAAATTAGGGCAAAATGAGATGTTTCTGGAAAATTGCAGATTGAAAGGGGTTAACCTTGCCTTTTAAGCAAAATTGGGCAAAATGAGATTTTTATGAAAAATCTCAAATTGTAAGGGTGGAACCTTGCATATATCAGCAAAATTGGGCAAAATCAGATGTTTTGAAAAAAAATCGGAAGTAAGGAAGTAACCTTGCATTTTTAGAAAATTTGGTAAAAATTAGATGTTTATGAAAAATTTCAAATTGTAAGGGGTTAAGGTTGCATTTTTTTTAGCAAAATAGGGCAAAATCAGATGTTTATGGGAAATTTACAATTGTAAGGGGTTAACCTTGCATTTTAGCAAAATTGGGCAAAATCAGATGTTTCTGGAAATTTTTTAGATGTAAGGGATTATCCTTGCTTTTTTAGTGAAATAAAAATCTCATTTTGCCCAATTTTGCTAAAAATGCAAGGTTAACCCCTGGCCTTTCAATCTGCAATTTTCTAGAAACTTCTGATTTTGCCCTAATTTGGCAAAGGTTAACCCCTAACAATCTTTGATTTTTCATACAAATCTGATTTAGCCCAATTTTGCTAAAAATGCAAGGTTAACCCATTACAATCTGAATTGTTTTCATAAACACCTGATTTTGCCCTATTTTGCTAAAAAATGCAAGGTTAACCCCTAACAATTCGAGAAGCAAGGTTAACCCCTTACATCTGAAATGTTCATAAACATCCAACTTTGCCAAATTTCATTAAAAAAGCAAAGTTAAGCCAAATTTTGCTAAAAATGCAAGGTTAACCCCTTTCAGTCTGCAATTTTTTCATAAACACCTGATTTTTCCCTAATTTAGTAAATGTTAACCCCTTACAATTTGAGATTTTTCATAAAAATCTCATTTTGCCCAATTTTGCTTGAAATGCAAGGTTAACCCTTTTCAATCTGCAATTTTCCAGAAACATCTGATTTTGCCCTCATTTGGCAAAGGTTAACCCCTTACAAATTTAGATTTTTCATACAAATCTGAAATCAGAAACATCTGATTTTGCCCTCATTTGGCAAAGGTTAACCCCTTACAAATTTAGATTTTTCATACAAATCTGATTTTGCCCAATTTTACTAAATATACAAGGTACACCTCTTACAATTTGAAATTTTTCATAAACATTTAAATTTTTCCAATTGTAATAAAAAAGCAAGGTTGACCCCTTACAATTTGAAATTTTCCAGAAAGATCTGATTTACCCCAATTTCGCTAAAATATGCAAGGTTAACCCCTTACAAATTTAGATTTTTCATACAAATCTGAAATCAGAAACATCTGATTTTGCCCTCATTTGGCAAAGGTTAACCCCTTACAAATTTAGATTTTTCATACAAACCTGATTTTGCCCTAGTCTGCTAAAAAATGCAAGGTTAACCCCTGACAATTTGAAATTTTTCATAAACATTTAAATTTTTCCAATTGTAATAAAAAAGCAAGGTTGACCCCTTATAATTTGAAATTTTCCAGAAAGATCTGATTTACCCCAATTTCGCTAAAATATGCAAGGTTAACCCCTTACAATTTGAGATTTTTAATATAAATCTGATATTGACCAGTTATGCTAAAAATGCCAAGTTAACCCCTTACAATCTGCAATTTTCCAGAAACATTTGATTTTTCCCATTTTCGCTTTAAAAAAAATGCGAGGTCAACCCCTTTCAATTTGAAATTTTTCATAAACATCTAACTTTGCAAAATTTCACCAAAAAAAGCAAGGTTAATCCCTTACATCTGAAATTTTTGAGAAACATCTGATTTTGCCCAATTTCGCTAAAATATGCAATAATCACCCCTTACAATTTGAAATGTTTCATCAACAATCTGCAATTTTCCAGAAACATCTAATTTTGCCCTAATTTGGCGAAGGTTAACCCCTTACAATTTTTGATTTTTCATACAAATCTGATTTTGCCCAATTTTGCTAAAAATGCAAGGTTCACCCCTTACAATTTGAGATTTTTCATAAAAATCTGATATTGCCAAGTTTTGCTAAAAATGCAAGGTTCACCCATTTCAATCTGCAATTTTCCAGAAACATCTGATTTTGCCCTAATTGGGCAAAGTAACCTCTTACAATTTTTGATTTTTCATACAAATTTGATTTTTCCCAATTTTGCTAAAAGTGCAAGGTGAACCCCTTACAATCTGAAATTTTTCATAAACACCTGATTTTGCCCTATTTTGCTAAAAAATGCAAGGTTCACCCCTTACAATTTGAGATTTTTCAGAAAACATTTAAATTTGCCAAATTTTACTAAAAAAGCAAGGTTAACCCCTTACAATTTGAAATTTTTCATTCCCATCTTATTTTGCCAAATATCACTAAAAAAGCAAGGTTAACCCCTTACAATCTGAAATTTTCCAGAAAGATCTAACTTTGCAAAATTTCACCAAGAAAAGCAAGGTTAATCCCTTACATCTGAAATTTTTGAGAAACATCTGATTTTGCCCAATTTCGCTAAAATATGCAATAATCACCCCTTACAATTTGAAATGTTTCATCAACAATCTGCAATTTTCCAGAAACATCTAATTTTGCCCTAATTTGGCAAAGGTTAACCCCTTACA
Organism: Patiria pectinifera; assembly: GCA_029964075.1. Taxonomy (NCBI): domain Eukaryota; kingdom Metazoa; phylum Echinodermata; class Asteroidea; order Valvatida; family Asterinidae; genus Patiria; species Patiria pectinifera. The sequence continues at coordinate 13,472,138 of CM057141.1, forward strand.
ATTTTTGATTTTTCATACAAATCTGATTTTGCCCAATTTTGCTAAAAATGCAAGGTTCACCCCTTACAATTTGAGATTTTTCATAAAAATCTGATATTGCCCAGTTTTGCTAAAAATGCAAGGTTCACCCATTTCAATCTGCAATTTTCCAGAAACATCTGATTTTGCCCTAATTGGGCAAAGTAACCTCTTACAATTTTTGATTTTTCATACAAATTTGATTTTTCCCAATTTTGCTAAAAATGCAAGGTGAACCCCTTACAATCTGAAATTTTTCATAAACACCTGATTTTGCCCTATTTTGCTAAAAAATGCAAGGTTCACCCCTTACAATTTGAGATTTTTCAGAAAACATTTAAATTTGCCAAATTTTACTAAAAAAGCAAGGTTAACCCCTTACAATTTGAAATTTTTCATTCCCATCTTATTTTGCCAAATATCACTAAAAAAGCAAGGTTAACCCCTTACAATCTGAAATTTTCCAGAAAGATCTAACTTTGCAAAATTTCACCAAAAAAAGCAAGGTTAATCCCTTACATCTGAAATTTTTGAGAAACATCTGATTTTGCCCAATTTCGCTAAAATATGCAATAATCACCCCTTACAATTTGAAATGTTTCATCAACAATCTGCAATTTTCCAGAAACATCTAATTTTGCCCTAATTTGGCAAAGGTTAACCCCTTACAATTTTTGATTTTTCATACAAATCTGATTTTGCCCAATTTTGCTAAAAATGCAAGGTTCACCCCTTACAATTTGAGATTTTTCATAAAAATCTGATATTGCCCAGTTTTGCTAAAAATGCAAGGTTCACCCATTTCAATCTGCAATTTTCCAGAAACATCTGATTTTGCCCTAATTGGGCAAAGTAACCTCTTACAATTTTTTAATTTTTCATACAAATTTGATTTTTCCCAATTTTGCTAAAAATGCAAGGTGAACCCCTTACAATCTGAAATTTTTCATAAACACCTGATTTTGCCCTATTTTGCTAAAAAATGCAAGGTTCACCCCTTACAATTTGAGATTTTTCAGAAAACATTTAAATTTGCCAAATTTTACTAAAAAAGCAAGGTTAACCCCTTACAATTTGAAATTTTTCATTCCCATCTTATTTTGCCAAATATCACTAAAAAAGCAAGGTTAACCCCTTACAATCTGAAATTTTCCAGAAAGATCTAACTTTGCAAAATTTCACCAAAAAAAGCAAGGTTAATCCCTTACATCTGAAATTTTTGAGAAACATCTGATTTTGCCCAATTTCGCTAAAATATGCAATAATCACCCCTTACAATTTGAAATGTTTCATCAACAATCTGCAATTTTCCAGAAACATCTAATTTTGCCCTAATTTGGCAAAGGTTAACCCCTTACAATTTTTGATTTTTCATACAAATCTGATTTTGCCCAATTTTGCTAAAAATGCAAGGTTCACCCCTTACAATTTGAGATTTTTCATAAAAATCTGATATTGCCCAGTTTTGCTAAAAATGCAAGGTTCACCCATTTCAATCTGCAATTTTCCAGAAACATCTGATTTTGCCCTAATTGGGCAAAGTAACCTCTTACAATTTTTGATTTTTCATACAAATTTGATTTTTCCCAATTTTGCTAAAAATGCAAGGTGAACCCCTTACAATCTGAATTTTTTCATAAACACCTGATTTTGCCCTATTTTGCTAAAAAATGCAAGGTTCACCCCTTACAATTTGAGATTTTTCAGAAAACATTTAAATTTGCCAAATTTTACTAAAAAAGCAAGGTTAACCCCTTACAATTTGAAATTTTTCATTCCCATCTTATTTTGCCAAATATCACTAAAAAAGCAAGGTTAACCCCTTACAATCTGAAATTTTCCAGAAAGATCTAACTTTGCAAAATTTCACCAAAAAAAGCAAGGTTAATCCCTTACATCTGAAATTTTTGAGAAACATCTGATTTTGCCCAATTTCGCTAAAATATGCAATAATCACCCCTTACAATTTGAAATGTTTCATCAACAATCTGCAATTTTCCAGAAACATCTAATTTTGCCCTAATTTGGCAAAGGTTAACCCCTTACAATTTTTGATTTTTCATACAAATCCGATTTTGCCCAATTTTGCTAAAAATGCAAGGTTCACCCCTTACAATTTGAGATTTTTCATTAAAATCTGATATTGCCCAGTTTTGCTAAAAATGCAAGGTTCACCCATTTCAATCTGCAATTTTCCAGAAACATCTGATTTTGCCCTAATTGGGCAAAGTAACCTCTTACAATTTTTTAATTTTTCATACAAATTTGATTTTTCCCAATTTTGCTAAAAATGCAAGGTGAACCCCTTACAATCTGAAATTTTTCATAAACACCTGATTTTGCCCTATTTTGCTAAAAATGCAAGGTTCACCCCTTACAATTTGAGATTTTTCATTAAAATCTGATATTGCCCAGTTTTGCTAAAAATGCAAGGTTCACCCATTTCAATCTGCAATTTTCCAGAAACATCTGATTTTGCCCTAATTGGGCAAAGTAACCTCTTACAATTTTTTAATTTTTCATACAAATTTGATTTTTCCCAATTTTGCTAAAAATGCAAGGTGAACCCCTTACAATCTGAAATTTTTCATAAACACCTGATTTTGCCAAATTTTACTAAAAAAGCAAGGTTAACCCCTTACAATTTGCAATTTTTCATTCCCATCTTATTTTGCCAAATATCACTAAAAAAGCAAGGTTAACCCCTTACAATCTGAAATTTTCATGAAAGATCTGATTTTGCCCAATTTCGCCAAAAATACAAGGTTCACCCCTTACACCCCTTTGAGATTTTTCATATAAATCTGATATTGCCCAGTTATGCTAAAAATGCCAAGTTAACCCCTTCCAATCTGCAATTTTCAAGAAACATCTGATTTTTCCCAATTTCGCTTAAAAAAGCAAGGTTAACCCCTTTCAATCTGCAATTTTTCATAAACACCTGATTTTTCCCTAATTTAGTAAATGTTAACCCCTTACAATTTGAGATTTTTCATAAAAATCTCATTTTGCCCAATTTTGCTAAAATGCAAAGTTAACCCCTTACAATCTGAAATTTTCCATAAACACCTGATTTTGCCAAATTTTACTAAAAAAGCAAGGTTAACCACTGACAATTTGAAATTTTTCATAAACATTTAAATTGTCCCAATATTACTAAAAAAGCAAGGTTAACCCCTTACAATTTGAAATTTTTCATACACATCTTATTTTGCCAATTTTTACTAAAAAAGCAAGGTTAACCCCTTACAATTTGAAACTTTACAATTTGAATTCTTTCCCGGTATAATTTATGGCGTTCTTACGTCAATTGGCAATCGCGTCATTATATAATGATAGTCAAATTGATCAAACAAAACTCCGTTTTGATTATAGTCAATTATGAAATATTTATTGATTTACGACATACACCTTTGTTTCAATTTTGATACTACCCGTAGACCTGCCGAGCAGCTGTAGATATCAAACTAAACCAAAGTATAAAAGATAGAGGGTTAAAAAAAATCAAAAAGTTATGTGCTAGTCAAGCTTTCAGGGATCGGTCTGAGCCATAACAATGCCCCAGCCGATCCCTTAGTTCTCTTCCGGGGTCTCGGCGTCCCCGACCAATACACACTTCCTTCCCTATCCATCCATATAACCCCGGAGGGCCAGGCACCATGTAAAAGCAAAGAGCTAAGGGAGGAACAGGGCGGCCCCTAAGCCCTGATCCTCCGAGTGGACCACATGCCCTGAACCTGTACGAAGGCGCCAACCTGGAACTCGCGGACAGTACCAGCAGCAGTGCTTACCGATTAAGCTAAGGTACTACTTTACGACGGGAAATTAAATCTCTTATAGTAAATGATTGAACTCATACGTTAAAAATCAAAAAGACACCAGCGGGATTCGAACCCGGGACCCCACTAACTGTGGACGACGAATCGTAACCATTCGGCCATTTCGTTACCTTAGAATTCTCTTTCAACTGAGAAAAGTTGTCTTTATAGGTGAGCAAACGCGCCAGGAAGATTACTGGGTCCATTTGCTTTACCTTAATGGGTAAAAACAAGTCGATATAATGAGCCCAGTGTGTTTGGTCTGTTAGGAAGCTGCATAACACAGCCTAATGTGCAAAACAGTCGTGTGCTATAGGCGGATCATTACGCAACAATGAACACTGCAATTGTGTATGTCAAAAGGCAGGCGCGTAGATTTTTACTCTTTGTATCTCGGCACATATAGATTCTCACCTCCGCCTTCAACTACCTCGACTTTCTTAAAAAGAAAAATATAGACTGTCAGCGAATTTTCGGGAGTTCGATAGACCTCAGACTCAGTAAAGTTTGACATCGGGCTCTTTTTCAACAGCTGTTTTTGCGGTAACTTTCGATTAATATTGTCAGAGGAGACGAAATTAACAGTTTTTTATGATGAAAAAAGTTATGCAATAGTTTCACGGACTTAAAACATGCACACGCAATACGTCGGCATAATGTATGCCCAAGACTGTAATTATGAACATGCAAGGCTGTCCAGCCCCCCCCCCCCCATCCACCCCTACCCAATCCCTGCGCTTTTCGAATTGGCAATATTAGTCCGGGAGAGGTTTAATCTTAATTTCGAGTGCTAAAGGTTTGAAGTGTGGGATATGTAGGAGTGACTGAGACAACTGCAAAATGGGATTTCTTAAGTTGCTTAAGTTCTTAAGAAAGATTCAAGGACTTAAAGCATGCACACGCAATACGTCGGCATAATGTATGCCCAAGACTGTAATTATGAACGTGCAATCATGTGTTTGTCCTCCCCCCCCCCACCCCTACCCACCCCTACCCCACCCCCGCGTTTTTCGAATTAGCAAAATCAGAGCACTAAGTTTATGACTATTATATCGTCATGTTCCCCTTCTCTACACAAATTTACGCCACTGCTTGATTTTTTATAGGCATGGGCGTCGCCAGGGAAAAGCACATTTCCTCCCGAAATACCTGTACTCTTCCAGCATATTCTCGAGTTATCATTTTCGAGGGTGGGCAGGGACATTTACCCCCACGCCCCCTCCGAACCAGTTAAATAAACTGCAGTATGACCTCACGTCTCTTTTACTGTTCTTTTTCTCCTTTCTCCCACTTCGGTTGCCCTTGCCCCCGGATTTCCCCCCCCCCCCCATTTGAAACCTTGAAATGAACAAAACATTAGGGATACACCGCGCTGTCGAAATAAGCGCTTGGATTATATGCACACGTAGATTGGCCTTTATCAGTCCAAAAACGAAAAAGGCAAGCGGCAGTTTTTCGTTGCCCTCTCAAACAAATGTGTGCTTCCCCAGGTTCCCCCAGATGTTTCACCCCAGTTACGCCCCTGCCCCCCTTGCCCCCCCCCCGGTGCTTCCCCAGGTTCCCCCAGATGTTTCACCCCAGTTACGGCCCTGCCCCCTTACGCCCCGCCACCGCGGCGCCCATAGGTTGTACAAGGGCTCTACCTAGAACGTCACATTATATGAACATGACGGAGTCAAAAAAAATGTTTGTTGTCCTGGTCGTTCGTTGTAGTGATTGCGAATTATATAGGTTTTCCCGGCTATTTTAAAACATGTTTCTTCAAATTCACCAACTGTCACATTCAATTTCGTCCGAGAAAAAAATAGCACGCTTTTAGCAAACCAATTTAGTCATTTGCCATTTAATTTCAAAATTTAGTCACCCGCTTTAGTCACAGGGTCGCAAATATTGGTCATTACAGATCAAATTCGTCTAACATTTTCTGAAGGGCAGCATTCAGAGATCGTATTCGTCTTAGTCTGTATAAATCAATTAGACGAATTTGATTTCTGAATAACAAGGTTTGGCGTAGGCGAAACGAAATGGAATACTCCGGGACGAAAACGTGTTTGAATTTGCTTGAAGTGCATTTGAAACTGTCTGACAAAAGACGAAAAATAACATTGGAAGTGCACTAAATCGATGTTGATGGATGCATTTGAATATTTGAAACGGTGAATTCGAATGATAAACATTTTAAAATAGCCTGGAAACCTATAAAACAATTTAATATACACATTAAAGGGAATGTTTGTGGTAGCCACATGATTGTTATAGCGGTGTTCGTTGTAGTGTAGTTTTACTGCATTATTGTCTGATAATTCGAAATTTTCAAGTAGATCCAGGCCTATATAATTATCACAAAACTAATCATGAGTGTAACTTTTTGATGTTTCATTTAAAAGGCAAATGACGTTCGAACTTCTAGGAAAAGAAACCGCAGGAAAAGGGTCGTACGATGATGGGTGGGTGTAGTTACAAGTAATACACTTTTTTATTGCCATAATTACAAAACACACACCAACCAAGGTTAACCCCTTACAATTTGGTTTTTTTCACATCTAATGAATTTTTTTCAAACATCTAATTTTTCTCAATCTTATTCAAAAAGCAAGTTTAACTCCTTACAATCTGCAATTTTCCAGAAACATTTGATTTTTTTCCCATTTTTGCTTACACAAATGCGGGGTTAACCCCTTACAATTTGAATTTTTTCATCAACATCTAATTTTGCCCAATTTTACAAAAAAAGTAAGGTTAATCTATTACATCTGGAATTTTTGAGAAACATCTGATTTTGCCAAATTTTAGTAAAATATGCACCAATTTTTGCTAAAAAAGCAAGGTTAATCCCTTACAATTTTAGATTTTTCATACAAATCTGATATTGACAAAATTTTGCTAATTATACAAGGTTCACCCCATATCTCTTGTTTACACAACACTCGGTGGGCTGTTTATTCGGCTGCGCAGATTGGTTTTTATAGCGCCATGCTAACTTCATAAGCATCCAAATTACTAACACATGCAGCTGGCGGTACTGCCCAAACAATGACGACTGCAGCTTTGCACATGATCAACGATTACCCACAATTCCGCTTTTTACCGTTTAGGTCTGGCTCTAATCACTTACGCGATCCCCTGACGTCTCATGCACTGACTTTAGGCAAAATAGTCAGACTTTCGCCGTCTAGTAACCAGACTGTGACTCTTAACGAAACATCAAATGAAAAGTGAAACATCAAATGCATATTGCAAAAGATCGAATACAAATATACCGATGAAACATCGAATACCTATTGCTCGAAATGTAAAACATATATTTGTAAAACATCGCTCACATATTTAAGAATATCGCAAATATATTGTAGACATCACACACAATTGTATCGAAAAACCATCGCACATTTAATGTAAAACTTCGAACATAATATTGAAAACATCGCACATATATATCGTCAAACATCGCACATATAAATTGAAAATCGTACATAAATGTAAAACATCGCACACATATATTTAACATCGCACATATATTGTAAAACATCGCACTCATATCTTAAACATCGCACACATAATGAAAAACATCGCACAATTATATTGAACATCGCACATAAATGTAAAAGATAACACACACATATTGAACATCCAACATATATATTGTAAAACATTGAATATTGCAACGTTTAACACGCCATAGCTGGGAAGAGCTTGATGAGCTTCACATAAACTTGTGAAGGAAGTGGGGATTCTGGGTAATTTATCGTGACCTATGTATAAAGCATCTGGCTGCGGCTGTTTTAGACCGTAGTTAGCCAATGCGCAATGCTATCCGAAAACTTTCTCATAGAAATGCATGCATTCCATATTGGATGTGATTTCTTTTTAATTGTGGACCATGAGGACACATTTTGAGCGTGCATTTTCAGGCCCTTCGTAAATTCGAAACGGAGCCTGATCGACGGATTTGAAAATGTACAAAACAAATAAGTTTTACAGATTTTCCTACATTAGGCCTATTACGCTTTTCAACGAAAAAAAAAAGAGCATTTATGAATGGGAATGCGAAGTCCACAGTACTAGGTCCACAGTACTAGGTCGGGTCGGGTTGCATTTGTCTCATGGTGGCGCTATGTAATGTACGGTGGCGCGCGCTTTCACCGTCCACGTGGTAAATCGTGTGACCGCACCGTATACCGTACCGATGATCAAACGGCTGGAGCTTGACAGTAAACTCGACTGTCAGTATTAATTTTATTAATATTATACATCGATTTCCATGTACTTCGTAGCAAAAAAGTGTGAATTCTACATATATTTATTTCTATTGGTAAAACAAATTATGTGCATTTTCGGATTTGTGAATCTGATTCATTGGTTAACAAATAAATGTCGCGTACGTCCCGCGGTGGAATGCTGCTGGGTGCTCGCACACGTCGGATCCGATCGTCAAGGTGTGCGCCGGGCTTGTGTATAATTCTGTGTCTTTTTGGTAACTCTCATTTTTTTTATCTGCTTTCCATAATTCCTTCAAGCTATTCCTCTGATGGGGAAGCCAGCCACCCAGAGCAGTACACATGGTGAACAAACTGCCGATCTGGCAATTGATGACAGCCACTTCACCTACTCACTCACTCTGGGTAAGAATACCAATCCTTTGTATTCATCACCATGATCTCCTTTAACTATAACTGCCCGGAAGGCTGAATCCTATAAAATCCTCTTTGCCAAAGTGGAGGAATTTGGAGGATTGAGGTTACATGGCAAAAGTGAGTAACCGGTACTGATTTCGTGGGATGCACTTTGTCAGTCTAGGTCTTGGGTAGTCCGAGTAACTTGGACCCAACTTATCGCCTTTTTAACATTCGGACATGGTCTGGCGATGGTCTTACTATCGCCAGACCATGTCCGAATGTTAAAAAGGCGATAAGTTGGGTCCAAGTTACTCGGACTAGGTCTTGGGCTGGACCTTCAGGCTTGTGTTGTTTTTGCTCAGCCATGCATAAAGGCCCATGGGCCTGGTGGAATGGATTATGCTTGAAATCCTCCATACTGCTCCAGGATGTCACTGGCCAAAAGCCTCAACATATTGACAAATGACAGTCACTGCTGCAGGATTTTGCAGGATTCAGGCAGTGGTCACCCCTCCACGGACCATATTCAAGAAATAATGGAGAATTTTGCAGGATTGAGTTTACATCCTAGTAAAAAGGCCTATGGAGTTAGAGTTAAAATTATTATAAAAAATAAAAAAATTGAGGGCCTGCAGAAGTCATTTATTGCAAAGTTCAAGATCCGTCTGCTCCAATGAGTAATCAGTTCATTTAAAAAAATATTATTCACTTGACATGTTCATTATAAAACAATGATATAACTATTATTAATTTTGTCATGATTTTGTTGTAGTGGCCCCCAGTCAGAGTAGCATATGGAAATGTTTACCAGCTTTTGTCTCATAAAAAATTTGTGTCCGTGTGTATGTACTCTACCTGTGTTTTTTTTTCCATAGAGATTCCTGAAAAAAATGCTAACCCCCCCTTGCTCCAACACCCAATATTCTTTTGCTAGTAATAATGTCTGCCTTGCACAAAATACGTACAGAGCCAGCTTGGTTAGGGGGTATATGTACATTATTAAAGTGTTAATAATCGTCGGATTAACAGCGCCCCCATTGAAAGTATGGAACGAGCCGCCCCCCCCCATGCTTTTTTATGTTACGGAGGCCAAGTGTCCGGAGAAACAAAATGCGTCTACATTTTAAAAGAATTTTGCAGATTAAAACACCCTGCGAAAATTCCTGGATCCTCCCCTGCTGTGGCCGTACTCGCACACATTTTGCGGTTGACTGGAAAACCATTACTGTAGGGCGATGCCATTGTCCAGTATGAGTGAATAAACAGTGCCGGGGGTGAAGACATGTGTGTACTCATATACAGGCCTACATATTTTATGTTTAGATTTTAGTATTATAACTTTGATTTCATCATGACAGCTTCCACCTTAGAAAAAAAGAAGTATTCAACACAAAACACGAATTTCAATAAACTTAATGATTAACCAGATATAAATAATCGAAAGGAATAATTTGAAAACATAAGTTCTCCGATTTTGGGAAATACAGATAAATACTTACCTAAAACAATAGACAAAAAACTTTAACACTTAATTATGTATAAAATCAGACAATAAACAAAGCAATGAACATGCTAAAAGGCAACAGTGCACAGCAGAAGGTGAACACCAAGGGAATTTGCATGTGCAAGTACCTACTGTTACAGTGGTACGATCCAAGTGAGTGGTCAACAGTCGCTGCATATGATTGGTGAAAATTTCTAAGTAATTCCTTTTTCCCGATAAAAGTGAGTAACCAATGAGAACAGGTTTTACATCAAATGAACGCTTGGGAATGGACCATTCATAATCTGTTTGGCCCAAGGCAGCCCGACCACAGGGTAAACAGTGAGGCCTCACGAAAGAGGCAGAGGGACGGTAAATCGGGCTATTTTCAGCCAAACTCCACAAGAAAGTCGAATACTTACAGTTTTTAAACCTTTTTTCCCCCCAGACGAATGTGTGCATTATTTCAGTTTTCTCTCCTGGTTTTGGTTTCCATGAATACATGTATTTACTTAAGTGAAACCCGTTCAGCCCAGCACTGGCATTGTGCAAACTTTTTAGAAAAATTTGTTTTTCCGAAAAAAATGGCAGATTGGCCTATGTACAGGGTGCGTAATTTTTTTTCCTAGTAGGAGGGTTAGGGGCAATGTCATGAATAATTCAGTTTTTCCTTTGAATCATTGCAAGACTTAGGTTTTCGTTCTTTTTTTCCCTTAATTTAAAATTATCTCAGTGATAAATTTGGAGAAGAAAAATAGCTGATGAAAATGAGCAGCGACGACGTGGATTCGAACCAGGGATCTTTGTATCCATAGCTCATCTCGCTATCCACTAGGCTACTGTGTGGTAGCTCGACGACAACCGTTCTTTAAAATGCTTTAATGTATTGTAACTAGTTGAGTAACTAACAACAATGCTGTTGATGTCATTGTCCGTTTCATAGATAAACATGAATTATTCATGACATTGCCCCTAACCCTCCTAGGAATAAAAATTACGCGTACAGGGTGCGTATTGAGCAGGTGAGACCAACATTTCCATATGGGGTTCCAGTCAGCAGACCATTGTTGCTGGAGGTTATAGCCACAGGTTGGGGCCGGGTGGGGGGTGGGGGGGGAGAAAGAGAGTTGACACCATCTTAGGCCCAAGAAAAGAAAGGTGCTTCCGGTTTCCCTATACCTACCCCATTCTGACAGACCTTATTTTGTATGGAAAAAAATGAGACCAAAAAATACCCCAAACCATCAGTTACACACATGTACTACCTTTTACCCTTGACTACGCGCAGACGCCTCCATATGATTGAACAAAAAGAATTTGCTAAAAAAAAATATGTCCTATAACTACATGTATACCCTATTTGCAAATGCCATGTCGGAAGCAGAAATATTTTTGGTTTGCCTTATAATTGAGATGCTGTTCAAAGCTGATGGTATTGGACAATAACTGAGAATAGGTGGTGTATTAATTGTTGTGATTTTGTGGGGCTTTTTTTTTTTTTTCCTTATATCTTTTTTCCCAACTCAGATGAAGGGGAGGGGCAGGCCTGGCACCCCCCCCTTTGCTTCCATTTGCTTCATTCTTTTCCACTGTAATGTAAGGCCAAATTAAAAAAAACCTGTTTAGCGTCCCTGCCAGCTTGCTTTTTGGAGGCCGCCTCTTTTACTTATTAATTTTTTAAACCAAAAAAAAAGAAGATAAATTTTAAACAATGATATCATTTCAGCCTCTTGGTCTATTGCATCTAGCCCATATAAAGCTGGTATGAGGCTGAGTCCAATGGCAGACAATAAAAAATAAACCAATTGGCGGCCATCTTGAAAAATAGCCTGGTCGGGCGGCCATTTTGGAGGGGGGAAAAAAGGGCCTCACGATTCCTTTTTTTCAAAAAGGCAGGATACTTAACATGTTTTTTTTTTGGGCTTATTTGGCCTAATCCTTGTCTGATCCAATTTATTATCTGTATAGGATTTATACTCTGAGAGAGATTTTGCATTCATTTTCTGCCTTCATATTATTTGGATTGTTCGGGAGAGGTTGCCATGAATGTATTCTTAAACTCTTTTCTTCTTAGATGAGGATGAGTCCCCCTGGTGGCAAGTTGACATGGAGGAGGAGTATTGTGTGGGTAGAGTCCTTGTTATACTCCGTCATTTCTGTTGTGCTACTGCTCGTAAGTAACATGGAACAGTCTCATGTTTTGCAGTAGCCCCATAAATGTGGCCAATTTACTGAACTACCTCCGTAAATAAAGGCCACACTTGGAACATGCACCCAAAAATGTAGAACTTTGTCAAGTTTTTATTTTCACATTTAGACTTTGTTTGTAGTTTATTTATGCTTTAGAAGCACACGCACCCTCTTTAAAGCAATAGAAAAGTAGTAGTCCCCCTCTTTTCAGACGTCTATTTTTCGTGTAATTTCGTGTTGGAATTTAGATATACTAACGTGTGCAAATGAGCCTGTGGTGCACACAGGATTTGGCTGGGGGGCTCACAATTTTTTTCCCCATTTTTTTTTGATAAAAGAATACTTTAACTGTCAGTAAAGCTATGAGTGCGTCACTTCAATTGATTTTGTACTGAAGTTGTACCTTTTAACCTTTTTACTTTCAAGACGAGCGTCGGTTCACTGGCGCAGTTGTTCGGGCTGGTCTCAGCTCAAACTTCACAGAGAACGAACCTTGCGGCTTGCCGGCAACGAGGGCACAATCTCACTGGGGTGCTACAGTTGAGTTTGTATGCAACGTGCCACAAAGGGCCAGATATGTGAGCTTGGACATTGACCCTTCCAACCCCCAAGTGATCAACCCAATCTTGCAGATCGGGAAAGTGATTCTAGAGGAAAGCACCGATGCTGGATGCCCCGGATGTTGTCGTAAGACTCTAGAATTCTCAATCCTACTTTAAATTTATCCATATCTTAAAGGTTACTGACACCATTCACAAATTAAAGAAACTGCCCAAAATATTATGTAGTATCCTACTTGATTGTCAGTTAATTATAGGATCATGCCTCCTGTGAAAAGGATGCTGTCATTTTCAAGAAAAGAAGAATTACCATCATTTCTTTTTGATTGATAGGATCAAACCACCATAAGGAAAAAAAACAACGGCTTTTCAAATACTGCCCCTTATTGATCAGATTTCGATCGCAGTGGGTTACATACCCGTGAATGATAACATTTTTCACAAGTGATAATTTTGGAATCATTAATTTTTGAATAATAATGAATCGTTTCTGAAGGGAGGGGTTTCAATGGAAAGCTTACTTTGCATGGCGAAAAAAGATGGTGCATTTTTGAAGTTTTCTAACTATGTAAGACATCTACTGAGCTGACATTTTGATAACCCAACTCCGTCAAAATCCATCTCCCCATTCGGTGGATTTCGGGGGACTTGGTCCAGAAGGCCTGGCGTGACTAAATATTGATGGATTATGATGGACTTGGGCCTAAATGGCCTGAAGCACTGCTAGGGGTATCCGATTGATTTGCCAAGCTTCTTGTACTGCTATTGCGCCAATGTTTTGTGCTAGCTGGGAGGGGGTGGTGACAGAGATGCCTCGGCGCTGTGGCTTTAGCAGTATATAGTCGCTCCCTCCACCATGGCATTGTTTCTTTCCCGAAGGATTTCATTAGGCGTTTGAAATTTGCTACTATTTCTTACCACAGGCAGCACACTGGCCAAAAGACGATCTACTGCTTTGCAACTATACCATTCAGATTCAGACAAAATTAAAATAACCCAATGTTTCCTTCCACAGAAATGGATGAGTGCCAATCTATTCCCTGTCAAAATGGTGGACAGTGTACCAGTTTTGCCAGCGGCTACACATGTTCATGTCAAGATGGCTTTACAGGAGTAAATTGCAAGACTGGTAAGGAGTAAAAAAAAATTCATCCGGCCACCCCCCCCCCCACCATCACTCCTCCAACTTGCCATTGTTTTTTTTCCTGATAGTTTTAACAAGGTGTTTGAAATTTGCTACTATTTCTTACCACAGGCAGTGCAGCGACTGAACGAAGACGATCAATGCTTTGCCAACTATACCATCCAGATTCAGACCAAATTAAAATGGCCAAATGTTTCCCTCCACAGAAATGGATGTGGCCAATCTATTCCCTGTCAAAATGGTGGACAGTGTACCAGTTTTGCCATCGGCTACATATGTACTTGTCAAGATGGCTTTACAGGAGTACATTGCGAGACTATAGTAAGGAGTAAAAAAAAGTCAACCGACCCCCCCCATCACTCCTCCAACTTGCCATTGTTTTTTTCCTGATAGTTTTAACAAGGTTTTTGAAATGTGTTTACTATTACTTACTACAGGCAGTGCAGCGACTGAAGGCGATCTACGTTTAGTGGGCCCTTCCAACAAGGAGGGAAGACTTGAAGTCTTTCGTAATGACGAGTGGGGGACCATCTGTAATTTTTTCTGGGACAGCGGTGAAGCCGATGTGGCTTGCAAACAGCTGGGCTTCAAAGGATCCGGAACATACGGTCAGTCGGTGCCTGTTGCCCCTGCTTCCGGTAAGGTCTGGCTGACTGCTGTCAGATGCTCAGGACAGGAGACCAGGATTGTTGACTGTGACTATTCGGATTCGACTACCTGTCCCCACAGTGACGATGTTACTCTAACCTGCTTGGATGGTACGTTCAAGTATTCTTTACTTTTAAAATCCCAAATTTAGTACTGAAGGGTTTGAGAATCATCCCATTTGGTTCAAAGCAAACTTTGCAGCTGCCTTCCAAAATGACCAACCAAATTATTGACATGCAGACCACCATCACAACTGGCTGTATATGTTCCTACTGTAGGAATGTAACATTTGTACGTCATCAGGTTGCAATATGTTGGTAACTTACCTTCAATAATTTCTTCCAACTTTAACGCAAGTAGGACAAAACTCCCAAAACAGAAATGGAAAGCCAAAATGAAATAAATGTCATGAATATTTTTGGGGCATGATTGACATACTTGTAAAAGAGAATGTTTTAGACTACATTGTATGTGTGGGGCACCATTGGGCACTGTCAGAGGTAACCATCAATCATCCAGATCACTTTGATTGCTTTGTGTACAGAGGATGATGTTGAACTTCGTTTGGGTGGTGGCAGCGGTCCGCACGAGGGTCGAGTGGAGCTGGTCTACCTAGGCATACCGGGTACCATCTGCGACACCAACTGGGGCCTTGAGGATGCTGACGTCATCTGCCGTCAGCTAGGCTACAAAGGGGTTTTGGAGGTTAAAGCAGATGCATTCTTCCCTGGATGGCCTGGATTTGGCCCTGTGTACCTGAATAATGTGGAGTGCCGTGGGGACGAGACCAATATTCTGGACTGCAGTTCATCAGGCTGGGGAGTAGACTCGTGCAGTCACAGTGATGATGCTGGAGTGGTGTGTATAACAGGTAACGAAAGGTCCACAGTGACTACAGGTATCATGGTACAGTGTCATGCCACTGGAGTTACGGCAGCAAATACTTACTCATCTGTAGTACCCCTAAAATGTTGATATATGTTTGTGCTGTTGTTTTCCTTGGAACATGTCAGTTACTGCAATATTTTGCAGTAAAGTTCATCCCAATTGCACACGTGTCTGGGGAGTGTGTGGCCCTCAATATCCTCAAGGGCAAAATGTCAGGATCTCTCTCATTCTTTTGGATTGAGACTTCTGTGCAAGTCTCTGTGCAGGATTCCCGGTGCAGCGTAGTATAAACGAGTCCTGTTTATTACGTCACGATTTACTATGTTTTGTTTGCTGCCCCCAACGACGACTTTTACACCAATTGCACGTTCGGGTCGAAACAGGACCTGAAAAACAGCTCTCAAAAGTACCTTTTGTACTCATTTCATGACAGACACAATAGTCGTTTTAATTTCATCACACCTTAGGCTACATATACCCAAAAAATGACGGAAATGTCTTCGAGTATTCCACAACCTCTTTAATGTAATGTCGTTTCCCTGGATATTAGGCCAATGTTGGCCCAACATTGGAATATTGGCCCAATGTGTGCCAACAGCAAACCAATATTGGGTCAATGGTTTGTGCTAGCTGGGAGGGGATGGTGACAGAGATGCCTCGGCGCTGCGGCTTTAGCAGTATATAGTCACTCCCTCCACCTTGCCATTGTTTCTTTCCCAAAGGTTTTCATTAGGTGTTTGAAATTTGCTACTATTTCTTACCAAAGGCAGCACACTGACCGAAGACGATCTACCTTAGGCCAAAAAAAACCACCAGTTCTGCTTCCGGTTACCCGACCGACCCTATATTTAGGCTGTGACCCTAAAAAATTTATCGGCAATTCCCCCCAAAAAATAATAATAATGATTGAATAAATAAAAATAAAATCTTGTTGTCTTTTCTGTCTTCACAAAATACCTCTCAATGACCCTTTTGCGTCAAAAATGCGTGTATTTTTTTTGTTTTCTTACTTATTACATTCGCTATTTTTTTCAAAAGAAACTTCCATTATTTTTACAAATTCGCGATACTTTGCAATTTGATGTCACGGTGACTATAATCACGTGCGTAAACCTAGCTCAATGCAGCGATGACTGGTTCCCGCCGCCCCGCGCAGGGGCCTATTTAGAAGACATGATGAAAATGCGGTAACTCTGCAAGGCTACATGTATGCGATCGATAGCGCTAGCATGGCTATGCATTGCAGGCTGGTGCACTGTTAACTGGTCTGATTCGACATCGTAAAAATGCCACGAAAACACAGATGGAGAAAGAACATTTGCAAGTTAATTCACAGAATTGATCTAGCTTGTCTGTGTACCTGTATGTATTTCCTGTGTTCAAGAGTTCATTTCGAGATCACACTAATCCATTTTGGAATGATACATGCAGCGTGTTTCCCAAAATTCTTGACTGTAAAAACGAAGTCTGTCGGCCGCGCGCCACACATGCACAGTGCATCACACACTTCAGAGTTTTGGCCAGCTTCCCGTCTTGACTAGCGTTGTGCATATTGTAATGTAGTGAGCTTGTCACCAGCACACGGATAATAGTAGTTGCTTCGATGCTTGCTTGGTTTATTGTGGCTCAATACATCTCAGTACATCACATGAGGTTCTATGCTTAAAGGGCTACATTGTTCTAGGGTGCAATCTGATCCAAGTTGGGGCCTTATTCATTATTCATTTAGTAAGTTGGGGTTCATGCATTCCAATGTGGATGAGGTAATTTCTGGGTTTGGGTGTGTGGTTTCAGAGCACTAGGTGCCTAATATACAGCTTTCATGCAAGGATACTACATCCCTCCTCACCTTAGAATGGAACTGGCTAATATACAGCGAGAATGCAATGAATAATATAATGGTGATTTAAATCTAGATCTAATTTATACAGTTAATTAGTAGAGAAATGTTCATTGTTTGATGTTCAAAGTTCATGAACATGATGAAGCAGTAGATCAAGTTAGACTGGTTTATAGTTTAAAAGAAAGTATGATCATGCACAGGGTAAACATAAAGAGATTCATTGCGGTATATACAGTTCAGTTCAGTTGTTTCTGATGATCAGTGTTCGAAGTTAAAGTTCAGTCGTTTCCAAAGAGTTGATGTCACGGTGACTATAATCACGTGCGTAAACCTAGCTCAATGCAGCGATGACTGGTTCCCGCCGCCCCGCGCAGGGGCCTATTTAGAAGACATGATGAAAATGCGGTAACTCTGCAAGGCTACATGTATGCGATCGATAGCGCTAGCATGGCTATGCATTGCAGGCTGGTGCACTGTTAACTGGTCTGATTCGACATCGTAAAAATGCCACGAAAACACAGATGGAGAAAGAACATTTGCAAGTTAATTCACAGAATTGATCTAGCTTGTCTGTGTACCTGTATGTATTTCCTGTGTTCAAGAGTTCATTTCGAGATCACACTAATCCATTTTGGAATGATACATGCAGCGTGTTTCCCAAAATTCTTGACTGTAAAAACGAAGTCTGTCGGCCGCGCGCCACACATGCACAGTGCATCACACACTTCAGAGTTTTGGCCAGCTTCCCGTCTTGACTAGCGTTGTGCATATTGTAATGTAGTGAGCTTGTCACCAGCACACGGATAATAGTAGTTGCTTCGATGCTTGCTTGGTTTATTGTGGCTCAATACATCTCAGTACATCACATGAGGTTCTATGCTTAAAGGGCTACATTGTTCTAGGGTGCAATCTGATCCAAGTTGGGGCCTTATTCATTATTCATTTAGTAAGTTGGGGTTCATGCATTCCAATGTGGATGAGGTAATTTCTGGGTTTGGGTGTGTGGTTTCAGAGCACTAGGTGCCTAATATACAGCTTTCATGCAAGGATACTACATCCCTCCTCACCTTAGAATGGAACTGGCTAATATACAGCGAGAATGCAATGAATAATATAATGGTGATTTAAATCTAGATCTAATTTATACAGTTAATTAGTAGAGAAATGTTCATTGTTTGATGTTCAAAGTTCATGAACATGATGAAGCAGTAGATCAAGTTAGACTGGTTTATAGTTTAAAAGAAAGTATGATCATGCACAGGGTAAACATAAAGAGATTCATTGCGGTATATACAGTTCAGTTCAGTTGTTTCTGATGATCAGTGTTCGAAGTTAAAGTTCAGTCGTTTCCAAAGAGTTGTTGGCGTTCTAGTTGTGCTGCACTCACTTTCCATTATGGATGCAGATATTATTGTTGGCCCATTTTGGCCCGCAGGCCTTAGTTGACGTTTGTTCGTCCATGGTGGTCGGAGTTGACGCTTGTTGAACAGAGTTGACGCTTCAGAGTTGACGCTTGTCGTTCAGAGTGAAGTTCTTTTGTTTGTTGGTCAGAGTTGACGCTCATTCGTTTGTTGGTCAGACTTGACGCTCGTTCATTTCTTGGTGTTGTGATTAACACACTTGTTTGTTCTTTGGTGTCGTTGTTAACAGTCGCTCGCTTGTTCGTCGGTGTTTTTTTTTTTTAACACGCTTGTTTGTTCTTTGGTGTCGTTGATAACACGCTTGGTGGTTGGCTGATATTGTTCGATTAGAACACGTAGTCATCTTCGGAGTCGCTATCCGGAGAGCTTGGTGGGTCGTCGCTGATGATGGCGTTGGACATGTTTAGCGCCCGTCTGCTGTTCCGTACTCCAGTAGATTTTTGCGTAGTGGCTTGAAGCAGTTGCTGTGCTCGGATGATCACCAGGGTCATGACTGGATCTTGTAGTAGGCGTTTTTTGCGGGATGCTCTGATCCGCGATGCCAAGAATATTTACAGCAAGGTTGTGATCTGCCATGTCTAGAGGTGGTCTGGTGCAGCTTTGGTGCCTCGTGCCATCTTGGGAAGTTGATATGTTGATATATCCCCCCAATTTTGTTCCTGAATCCTCGTCGCCAATGTAATGTAGTGAGCTTGTCACCAGCACACGGATAATAGTAGTTGCTTCGATGCTTGCTTGGTTTATTGTGGCTCAATACATCTCAGTACATCACATGAGGTTCTATGCTTATCAAAGGGCTACATTGTTCTAGGGTGCAATCTGATCCAAGTTGGGGCCTTATTCATTATTCATTTAGTAAGTTGGGGTTCATGCATTCCAATGTGGATGAGGTAATGTCTGGGTTTGGGTGTGGTGCCTAATATACAGCTTTCATGCAAGGATACTACACATATGGTGCAATTAACGACCTGAATTTTCCATAAGTTTTTAAGAATTATTGAAGGTAAATATATTGACAATAATTAAGGTAGGTTTTATTCACTTTTTGTGGCCATTTTGTGTATAGCTTTCGTAGTGCAATGGAAATAGTTCAGGCTAAAACTTCGCATGTAATTGAATACCCCATTCAATCTGCATAAAAAAAAAATGGCAAAAAAAAAAAAAAAATTCCGACCGACCGACCCTATTTTTGAAAGGCATGTAATCGAAAGCAGAAGCATTTTTTTTTTGGCCTTACCAACGATACCATTCAGATTCAGACAAAATTAAAATGGCCCAATGTTTCCCTCCACAAAAATGGATGACTGCCAATCTATTCCCTGTCAAAATGGTGGACTATGTACCAGTTCTGCCGGCAGCTTCACATGTTCTTGTCAAGATGGCTTTACAGGACTAAATTGCGAGACTGGTAAGGAGTAAAAAAAAGTCAACCGGCCCCCCCTCCCACCATCACTCCTCCAACTTGCCATTGTTTTTTTTTCCTGATAGTTTTAATTAGGTGTTTGAAATTTGCTACTTTTTTTAGCACAGGCAGTGCAGCTACTGAAAGCTACTGGTTTGCCAACTATACCATTCAGATTCAGAAAAAATTAAAATGGCCAAATGTTTCCCTCCACAGAAGTGGATGACTGCCAATCTATTCCCTGTCAAAATGGTGGACAGTGTACCAGTTTTGCCATCGGCTACATATGTACTTGTCAAGATGGCTTTACAGGAGTACATTGTGAGACTGGTAAGGAGCCAAAAAGTCAACTGAACCTCCCCCCCCCACCATAACTCCCTCAAACTTGCCATTGTTTTTTTCCTGATAGTTTTAACAAGGTGTTTGAAATGTGTTTACTATTTCTTATCATAGGCAGTGCAGCGACTGAAGGCGATCTACGTTTAGTGGGCCCTTCCAACAAGGAGGGAAGACTTGAAGTCTTTCGTAATGACGAGTGGGGGACCATCTGTAATTTCTTCTGGGACAGCGGTGAAGCCGATGTGGCTTGCAAACAGCTGGGCTTCAAAGGATCCGGAACATACGGTCAGTCAGTGGCTGTTGCCCCAGCTTCCGGTAAGGTCTGGCTGACTGCTGTCAGATGCTCAGGACAGGAGACCAGGATTGTTGACTGTGACTATTCGGATTCGACTACCTGTCCCCACAGTGACGATGTTACTCTAACCTGCTTGGATGGTACGTTCAAGTATTCTTTACTTTTAAAATCCCAAATTTAGTACTGAAGGGTTAGAGAATCATCCCATTTGGTTCAAAGCAAACTTTGCAGCTGCCTTCCAAAATGACCAACCAAATGATTGACATGCAGACCACCATCACAACTGGCTGTACGGTCCTACATTTGTACGTCATCAGGTTGCAATATGTTGGTAAATTAGCTTCAATAATTTCTTCCAACTTTAACGCAAGTAGGACGAAACTCCCAAAACAGAAATGGAAAACCAAAATGAAATAAATGTCATGAATGTTTTGGGTGCATGATTGACATACTTGTAAAAGAGAATGTTTTAGACTACATTGTATGTGTGGGGCACCATTGGGCACTGTCAGAGGTAACCATCAATCATCCAGATCACTTTGATTGCTTTGTGTACAGAGGATGATGTAGAACTTCGTTTGGGTGGTGGCAGCGGTCCGCACGAGGGTCGAGTGGAGCTGGTCTACCAAGGCATACCGGGTACCATCTGCGACACTAACTGGGGCCTTGAGGATGCTGACGTCATCTGCCGTCAGCTAGGCTATGAGGGGGCCGTGGAGGCTAAGACGGATGCGTTCTTCCCCGGATGGCCTGGATTTGGCCCTGTGTACCTGAATAATGTGGATTGCCATGGGGACGAGACCAACATTCTGTACTGCAGTTCATCAGGCTGGGGAGTAGACTCGTGCAGTCACAGTGATGATGCTGGAGTGGTGTGTATAACAGGTAAATACTAGGTCCACAGTGACTACAGGTACCCTATATAAGCAATTGCCGTGTCATGCCACTGGACTTACAGCAGCAAATATTCTTACTCATCTGCAGTTTCTAGAATGTTGATGTTCATTTATTTTTGCTATTGTTGTGCCCGAGCATGTCACTTTACTGCAGTGGCGTGGGGGGCGACCGCCCCAGTCGCCCACTGAGATTTTGAGTTTCTAAAAAAAAATTATCATTGATCTAAATCTAAATAGTCGCGAATGATCCACATGATGACCACTGAGAAACGACCCTTCGACCGACGACCGCGGACCAGTAAGCTGACAACCGGCGTGACATAGCGCATAACGATAATCTAAAATGCGTATTAACACCCACTGCACTGCTCGCTCACACCACGGAACACGTATTATAGACAGGTGGTCCGTGGGTCACACAGTTTCAGTCAGCGGTATCACGCGGATCTGCCACGCACAAACTTTTTCCTCCATTCATATAAGCTAAATAATAATAATAGACCAATTAAAATTCCTTAAAATCAGTGGCGTAGCCTTGTCGCCCCCAGTCGCTCCCACTGAGATTTTGAGTTTCTAAAAAAATTATCATTGATCTACATGACGCCATGGGCGTCAATCCTGGGGGGACAGGGGGACTGGGTCTCCCCCCCCCACACTTTTTGAAGGGTGGGGGACACAATATCAAATGTCCACCCCCCCCCCCAGATTTTTGAACTCGTGTCTCATTTACAGGGCTCTATTATGTACTACAATGTATCTTTTGCTTAGAAAATATTGGTTAAAGTCGTCAGAATTTGCCTCAGATAGCACCACAGAGCATTTAGAATCCAAAATTTTTCGGGGCCCTTAAGCGGGCCCCGAACCCCACGCCTATAGCTCAGAATTCTGGTAGCTGATTCAATGACTCCAACCTCGAAAAACAATGTTCAAAAAATTTCTTATGCCTTTAGCTGAGAAAACCTCAAAAATTATGTTTAAATTATTATCTTTTGTGCTAAGATAATTATTGGTTAAAGTGGTAAGAAATTGCAACAACTATTATCCGTGTGCTAGTGACAAGCTCACTACATCGCAGGAGCTGTAGGAAATAATCATTTTAACATCATGATCTCACATTCGCAGTTGTACTTAGATATGAAGTAACTGTAAGTGGGATTGAAGATTGAAATTTGTTGCTCTCGATCTACAGAAGCTGATGTGTGCGAACCTAATCCCTGTCTGAACGGTGGACAGTGCACCAGTGATGCCGATGGCTACACATGTTCTTGTCAAGATGGCTTCATAGGAGTAAATTGTGAGACTGGTAAGGTTACTGCACTTGGCTCATTCAATTCAATGTTATTGACATCCTATATTAAAAGATCCTATCGCTGTCTGATGTCTGTCTGTCTGATGTCTGTCTGTGGCGTTCTGTAAGTCTTGAAAAACGTTTTGTTTCCAAAATTATTCAGAAGAAACAACTCCAAGTGTGAGACTGGTTGGGCCAGAGCCCAACTACGGACGTGTTGAGGTGGAGTACAATGACGTCTGGGGAGTAATCTGTGATGATAGCTGGGACATGAACGATGCCAACGTAGTGTGCAGACAGCTGGGCTTCACCAACGGAGCTGCGCGTGTAGCAACCAGTGCTGAATTTGGCAGTGGTATGTTTTAATTGCTATGCTTCTTCTATGATCACCTGCCTTTTGAAAAGTCTGCTTCAGAGTTGCTGATTCCATGATTTTCTCTCCACCCTCCATCCATTTGGTAACCAGGGTGGGTTGGGGGGGGATGATGGCCACACCCCTCCCTTAAACTCGAACAGATATTCATGAGCATTTTATCCATTACAAATTTGTAGATGTACCATTTCGCTATTAACTTTCCCTGGATATTTTTCTGATTTTGTAACACATGAGAAGAGAGAAGTGATGTGTGAAATGCCCATTAAGGCTGTTTTCACAGTAGAGCCTCTCACCCTGGGTTGAACTTGACCCTGGGTAAAACCCAGTGCCACCCCAGGTTTAGGTTTTTTTTTATTATTCTACCTCGCATCGTTGCACACTTCTTTTGTGCAAACCGAGCTTATTTCAGACGGTTACTACTGTTTTGAAACCCTGGCAAGAGTTTCAGCTTTGGGTGAAAATCTCAACCCTAGTCTGAAGCATGGTTGAGTTCAAACTCGGGACGAAGGCAATCTCAGGGTTTACGCAGAGTTTTTTCAAGTGTGAAACGCTGCTTAATTTCAACCCTGCATCAACCCCGTGTAAACCCCAAGATTTGTCTTGTGTTTAAAGGCTTTTAGAAACTAATGGATGAGGTTTCTGAATTTTTTGAAGAATTTTTACGTGTTCTCCTGCAGGTGATGGTCCAATTCTCTTTGATGAAGTTGCTTGCTCAGGAGCAGAGACCGAAGTTGAAGATTGCCCCAATGCAGGATGGGAAACTCATGATTGTTCTCACGCTGAAGATGCTGGAGTGGTGTGCCTACCTAACGAAGGTATTCTTAAAACTCAAAGAATCAAGAAACATTTCTTAGAGTTTAGGCACTCTCCTGAAGACGGTCAGAGCATACTGACCGGAACGTCGAGTTTATACCTCTGGTTCTTTTCAGAACCATTCTCTTAGTTGAGAAATTATTCGCACATGGTGTTTCCGCAAACCTTTCATTATTCATTATTCATTATTAAGAAACATTTACAGACCATTTTCCTCAAGATAATTCCGCAGTGCATTCCAAGTGAATGAACATTGTCAACATTGAATTCCAATAAGCAAGAATGCATGATTGTGCGCTTCAAGTGTTGTTAATTCACAGGTTTTGGGTAAAAATGCCTTGTAGATTAGTTGCAGTGTATTGTGTGCAGAAGGGGCCGAACAAATAACACTTTATGTTGCTTGTAACATCTAAACTTAAAGAGTTACAAGTGCAGTGCAAAACTGGGTACAAAAGAGAACTTGACAATGCGAGAGGAAAACTTTCAGGGGAAGATCTTTTAACTCGCACACAATTGCAAGATGCTTGAAAGGTGCTTTAAATGATGGATTTCTGTTTAAAAAGGGTATCATGTCTTATAAAACAGAAGCGTTGGAAAACAAAATCAATCCTGTTTAATAAAATAATATTATGTTATTTTATATTATCCCCAAGCAAGAAGCCAAACGTAAAGTCAGGGTTGTTTTTGTGTGCACAATGGATTGCACAAGGTTTGCATGCTTTTGATGCAGTCGTTTCAAAGACTAAGTGCGTTTTCCATTCTCAGAGCCTGATGTAACATTGCGACTCGTTGGTGGCGAGAACGACAATAAAGGGCGTGTGGAAGTCTACTCGCAAGGTGAATGGGGTACCGTCTGTGACGATGAATGGGATGATACCGATGCCAACGTCGTCTGTAAGCAGCTTGGGTTTGAAAGAGCCGTAGAGGCCATCAGTGGTGCTGGGTTCGGGGAAGGGACAGGACCCATCCAGCTGGATGATGTGGCCTGTACCGAAGATGATTTGAGGCTGGAAGACTGTCAGAGCCGTGGATGGAGGGAGCACAATTGCGGGCATGCTGAAGACGCTGGCGTGGTTTGTGCTGGTGCTGGTGGTGGTGCTGGTAGTGGTGATGGTGGTATGTATCACTTAGAATACTAAAATGTGCGGAGAAGACATATGTACTTAAAGGGTCATTATTAGGAACATATTTTGTGCAACTTTCTACTCCTCTTAAATGTATGAAAACAACTTGACATCCCTTTTTGGTAATCTTATTGAAAAATGCACTTCTTTAAACATATAAAAATACATGTGTGCTTGGGAGGTGTGTAACACTATGTTTCAGACTGGAGTCTGGAATGCAGCTGAGGTTAATTATCAGCATTCCAGATAGTGTTTAATACCAACCTAGCACATTATTTATTCCCATTCATAAATACCTTTTCTTTCCAAAAATCAAAATTTTTCGGTCCAAAAGTCAAAACAAGTCAAAAATTAACAATTTCAAACGATTTTGTTCAACAATGTTACTTCATGTTTGTGGAAACACCCCTCTAGCTATATAATGGAGTGTGAAGCTCACAAGTGAGTCATGAACAAGTCTTTTTATGGAGATCGGCGTACGCATAGCGGGTACTGACTTCACCTTCAGGCCTCAAACTTGACGCTCAAGACTCATGACTGTCGAGTCACATATTGGTATTACCCAAAAACTACCTTTGGGAAACACAATTCTTATGTTTATTTTCCGAAAGAGAGTTAAAGCAAGGCTAAAGAATGTTAAGCACAAGATCTGTACCACACCACTCTGCAGGTGTTGCAAATAAAACTGTTTGCTGTTAAATGTCCTCATCCCTATGTGAGCCAAATTTCGCACCATAAAATAAGGAAACACACAAATCAGGATGCGGTGGCAATTATGTACTTTAATAGAACAGGTCTGATTGGCATTACACGGTTTCACCAAAAAACCCTGTAAACAAAATACGAAAAATAAAATTAAACTTAACAATAATAAAAAATCAACAGAACTGCATATCACTTAAGAATTTCATTTTAACAATTGATCTTTTACTGATCTCCCCGTTAAAATATAACATCAACACAAATGATGACTTCAATCCACCAGATACATGCACATGATTTTAGAAACAAAGAGTCACTTTTCACTGGCCAAAGCAATATTCAGTGCATCAAGGTAACAAAAACACCAGCTGAACAGTTTAAGTGTTTCACTGGGAGTCTTGTTCTCCACCACAATCTGGCATAAAGCACAATTTAGCATAAAACAAAGTAATAAGTACAGAGTACTCAATCAATCAGTCAGTAGACTAAACATACCCCATTCAGCCTCGAGGGGTACTTTAATGACTGTCCCAGGCCAGTGGCACCAAGGCCAAATGGCTGGGTCGCTCAGCTAGCCTGTCCTGCCTGAGGTTACTGCCCACCTGTTGTCTCAGGTCTCACCCTATTATAAGGTCAAAAGATTCACAGGCAAACCTCAATAAAGGTCTAGCTTTAACATACAAAATACACCGAAATAACATATGACTGGCAAAATGAATCAACTTTACATTGATTTCTTCATCTGACCAATCCACTCAAATCTCTCAGGCAAAACACTCTTATATGACCCACCATGTAAATAGGTGAACTAAACACTTGTTATATTGAGTAAAATACCATGATATAAGAAAGCCACACAATTTAACTAGCTACAAAATATAAACCAATAACAACCAAAAGTACCTATCAAGTATCTATAGCCAATATAGGAAAGAAAAGAAAGAATTTCCACAGCAATGATGCTGGAATTCAACCACTGTTACACATATTGTGCCATATACTCTTTCTGCTTCACCGTAAGCACTTAAAAGCAACAAATATATCATAACCTAGAAAAACACTCTTCCTCCTCGCAATACTCTTATCTTCAGTGATCCAAATAACCATGACTTAAACTATACCGGTAGATAAATCATGAAAACAAAATGATTTCGGCTCTTATTTCTTTGTCGAACTATAAGAAAACTGTCACTTATAAATCATCATTAATCTCACTACTGCTTCACTAATAAAACTAAGAGTATCAAATTAAATTGACATTTACCTTATCGGTTGATTAACTTGGGAAACCAAGAGCCCAGCGCTTAGCTTTGAAGAGGTGGTTCAAGAGCTGGAACAAGGTGCTTGCATTTCAATGTCTGATCTGAAAGTGGCCTGCACAGTCTGGACTTATTGCCCACGCCCAGTAACAGAGGCAAAATCACCCCATAAGGTCTCCCACCCCACGTGACACCAGACCAGTGACCAAGGCTGCATGCTCATGAAATTTATGCAAACTGCGCAATCTTGACAGCATCCAGGGATCTAGGCGAGACCCTGAGATTTTACAGAACACAACTGGGGTAGATGGGGAACTCTGGTAAGGAGTGTTTTATCGTGTCCATAAAAAAACAAGAAACTTTGAAGGTTAGTATGTTAGTAAGATATGGAAATGCAACAGAATATATGAGGGCTAACTACAAAAAGAATAAATGAAATCAAAAAGGCCATCACATACAAGAAAGAACAAAAGGGAATAAAATACAAGGGGCTCTAATTCACCCGGTTACACCTATTTCCCTGGAAAGTGCATCACTTTATACATATCGCGTACTTGTAAGTGTGTTCATGTCCGTGCACATCGATTTCATACAAATGTGACTCGGACTCGGTCCTGAACCAAAGTACTCGAGACTCGGACTTGACTTTCTGCAATATTGAAACAATACAACTGGACTAAACTTACTACATAGAGAACAGTTTTACAACCTATCCGGGTCGCTTGCTCAGCTCAAAATGAGTGGCGGGAAAGGACCGGTGCTTGAAAAGGGGTTGCAATCTTCCCTCCTTTATTTTCTGTTGATCACTGGAGCATGGTGTTACAGAGTTCTGATTACCCCAATATACCCTCAACGTTGCAACTACATGTACGTTAGGGGGGACCAAGCTAACGAACACATGCAGACATGTTGGTGCAAGTGTGTATTTGCCTGCAATTGGAGACCTCCTGTTGCCCCTCTTTTGTTTGTACCCTTAACTTTTTAGGAAGACCTCCCATATGTTTATTTGTACACATCGCCAAGTTGGGGACCTATGGGAATTGGGGACCCTATTGTCCTGTATTGTTCAACGTCCCCTATTGAATGCAGAAACAAACTCGCGTGAGTGGAATGCATCCCAGGTGATGCACAGCAACTGGTGGCATCTTCAGAGCTCTAACACCACAAATCATGTATGTTTTAACAAAGGATCTCTGATAGGGGACTGCAGGAAATAATCATTTTAACATGATGATCTCACATTGGCAGATGTACCTAGATGATGAAGTAACTGTAAGTGGGATTAAAGATTGAAATTTGTTGCTCTCCACAGAAGCTGATTTGTGCGAACCTAATCCCTGTCTGAACGGTGGACAGTGCACCAGTGATGCCGATGGCTACACATGTTCTTGTCAAGATGGCTTCGTAGGAGTAAATTGTGAGACTGGTAAGGTTACTGCACTTGGCTCATTCAATTCAATGTTATTGACATCCTATATTAAAAGATCCTATCGCTGTTTGATGTCTGTCTGTCTGATGTCTGTCTGTGGCGTTCTGTAAGTCTTGAAAAACGTTTTGTTTCCAAAATTATTCAGAAGAAACAACTCCAAGTGTGAGACTGGTTGGGCCAGAGCCCAACTACGGACGTGTTGAGGTGGAGTACAATGGCGTCTGGGGAACGATCTGTGACGATCGATGGGATATGGACGATGCCAACGTGGTCTGCAGACAGCTGGGCTTCACTAAAGGAGCTGCGCGTGTAGCAACCCTTGCTGAATTTGGCAGTGGTATGTTTTCAATTGCTATACTTCTTCTATGATCACCTGCCTTTTGAAAAGTCTGCTTCAGAGTTGCTGATTCCATGATTTTCTCTCCACCCTCCATCCATTTGGGAACCAGGGTGGGTTGAGGGGGGGATGATGGCCACACCCCTCCCTTAAACTAGAAAAGATATTCATGAGCATTTTATCCATTACAAATTTGTAGATGTACCATTTCGCTATTAACTTTCCCAGGATTTTTTTCTGATTTTGTAACACATGAGGAGAGAGAAGTGATGTGTGAAATGCCCATTAAGGCTGTTTTCACACTAGAGCCTCTCACCCTGGGTTGAACTTGACCCTGGGTAAAACCCAGTGCCACCCCAGGTTTAGTTTTTTATTATTCTACCTCGCATCGTTGCACACTTCTTTTGTGCAAACCGAGCTTATTTCACTCGGTTACTACTGTTTTGAAACCCTGACAAGAGTTTCAACTTTGGTTGAAAATCTCAACCCTAGTCTGAAGCATGGTTGAGTTCAAACCCAGGACGAAGTCAATCTCAGGGTTTACGCAGAGTTTTTTCAAGTGTGAAAAGCTGCTTAATTTCAACCCTGCATCAACCCTGCGTAAATACCCCAAGATTTGTCTTGTGTTAAAAGGCTTTTAGAAACTAATGGATGAGGTTTCTGAATTTTTGAAGAATTTTTACGTGTTCTCCTGCAGGTGATGGTCCAATTCTCTTTGATGAAGTTGCTTGCTCAGGTGCAGAGACCGAAATTGAAGATTGCCCCAATGCCGGATGGGAAACTCATGATTGTTCTCACTCTGAAGATGCTGGAGTGGTGTGCCTACCTAATGAAGGTATTCTTAAAACTCAAAAAATCAAGAAACATTTATGGACCATTTTCCTCAAGATAATTCTGCAGTACATTCCAAGTGAATGAACATTGTCAACATTGAATTCCAATAAGCAAGAATGCATGATTGTGCGGTTCAAGTGTTGTTAATTCACAGGTTTTGGGTGAAAATGCCTTGTAGATTAGTTGCAGTGTATTGTGTGCAGAAGGGGCCGAACAAATAACACTTTATGTTGCTTGTAACATCTAAACTTAAAGAGTTACAAGTGCAGTGCAAAACTGGGTACAAAAGAGAACTTGACAATGCGAGAGGAAAACTTTCAGGGGAAGATCTTTTAACTCGCACACCGTTGCAAGATGCTTGAAAGGTGCTTTAAATGATGGATTTCTGTTTAAAAAGGGTATCATGTCTTATAAAACAGAAGCGTTGGAAAACAAAATCAGTCCTGTTTAATAAAAAAATATTATGTTATTTTATATTATCCCCAAGCAAGAAGCCAAACGTAAAGTCGGGGTTGTTTTTGAGTGTACAATGGATTGCACAAGGTTTGCATGCTTTTGATGCAGTCGTTTCAAAGACAAAGTGCGTTTTCCATTCTCAGAGCCTGATGTAACATTGCGACTCGTTGGTGGTGAGAACGACAATGAAGGGCGTGTGGAAGTCTACAACCAAGGTGAATGGGGTACCGTCTGTGACGATGAATGGGATGATACCGATGCCAACGTCGTCTGTAAGCAGCTTGGGTTTGATAGAGCCGTAGAGGCCATCAGTGGTGCTGGGTTCGGGGTAGGGACGGGATCCATTCTGCTGGATGACGTGGCCTGTACTGAAGATGATTTGAGGCTGGAAGACTGTCAGAGCCGTGGATGGAGGGAGCACAATTGCGGGCATGCTGAAGACGCTGGCGTGGTTTGTGCTGGTGCTGGTGGTGGTGCTGGTAGTGGTGATGGTGGTATGTATCACTTAGAATACTAAAATGTGCGGAGAAGACATATGTACTTAAAGGGTCATTATTAGGAACATATTTTGTGCAACTTTCTACTCCTCTTAAATGTATGAAAACAACTTGACATCCCTTTTTGGTAATCTTATTGAAAAATGCACTTCTTTAAACATATAAAAATACATGTGTGCTTGGGAGGTGTGTAACACTATGTTTCAGACTGGAGTCTGGAATGCAGCTGAGGTTAATTATCAGCATTCCAGATAGTGTTTAATACCAACCTAGCACATTATTTATTCCCATTCATAAATACCTTTTCTTTCCAAAAATCAAAATTTTTCGGTCCAAAAGTCAAAACAAGTCAAAAATTAACTATTTCAAACGATTTTGTTCAACAATGTTACTTCATATTTGTGGAAACACCCCTCTAGCTATATAATGGAGTGTGAAGCTCACAAGTAAGTCATGAACAAGTCTTTTTATGGAGATCGGCGTACGCATAGCGGGTACTGACTTCACCTTCAGGCCTCAAACTTGACGCTCAAGACTCATGACTGTCGAGTCACATATTGGTATTACCCAAAAACTACCTTTGGAAAACATAATTTTTATGTTTATTTTCCGAAAGAGAGTTAAAGCAAGGCTAAAGAATGTTAAGCACAAGATCTGTACCACACCACTCTGCAGGTGTTGCAAATAAAACTGTTTGCTGTTAAATGTCCCCATCCCTATTTCCCTGGAAAGTGCATCACTTACATATTGCGTACTTGTAAGTGTGTTCATGTCCGTGCACATCCATTTCATACAAATGTGACTCGGACTCGGTCCTGAACCAAAGTACTTGAGACTCGGACTAGACTTTCTACAATATTGAAACAATACAACTGGACTAAACTTACTACATAGAGAACAGTTTTACAACCTATCCGGGTCGCTTGCTCAGCTCAAAATGAGTGGCGGGAAAGGACCGGTGCTTGAAAAGGGGTTGCAATCTTCCCTCCTTTTTTTTCTGCATGGTGTTACAGAGTTCTGATTACCCCAATAACCCTCAACATTGCAACTACATGTACGTTAGGGGGGACCAAGCTAACGAACACATGCAGACACGTTGGTGCAAGTGTGTATTTGCCTGCAATTGGAGACCTCCTGTTGCCCCTCTTTTGTTTGTACCCTTAACTTTTTAGGAAGACCTCCCATATGTTTATTTGTACACATCGCCAAGTTGGGGACCTACGGGAATTGAGGACCCTATTGTCCTCTATTGTTCAATGTCCCCTATTGAATGCAGAAACAAACTCGCATGAGTGGAATGCATCCCAGGGAGCTATAGGAAATAATCATTTTAACATGATGATCTCACATTGGCAGATGTACTTTAGATGATGAAGTAACTGTGAGATTGAAGTGGGATTGAAGATTGAAATGTGTTGCTCTCCACAGAAGCTGGTGTGTGCGAACCTAGTCCTTGTCTGAACGGTGGGCAGTGCACCAGTGATGCCAATGGCTACACATGTACTTGTCAAGATGGCTTCATAGGAGTAAATTGTGAAACAGGTACGGTTACAACACATGGCTCATTCAATTCAATGTCATTGGCATTCTATAGTAAAAAATCCTATCGTTGTCTGGTGTCCGATGTCTGTCTGATGTCCGTCTATGGCTTTCTGTAAGTCTTGAAAAAGTTTTGTTTCCAAAATTATTCAGAAGGAACAACTCCAAGTGTTAGACTGGTTGGGCCAGAGCCCAACTACGGACGTGTTGAGGTGAACTACAATGACGTCTGGGGAGTAATCTGTGATGATAGCTGGGACATGAATGATGCCAACGTGGTGTGCAGACAGCTGGGCTTCACTAAAGGAGCTGCGCGTGTAGCAATCAATGCTGAATTTGGCAGTGGTATGTTTTCAATTGCTATACATGTACTTCCATGATCACCTGCCTTTTGAAGCGTCTCATTCAGAGTTGCTGATTTTATAACACATTAGGAGAAAGAAGTTATGTGTGAAATGCTCATTATTAGGCTGTTTCACACTAGAGCCTCTCAACCCGGGTTGAACTCGACCCCGGGCAAACCCAGTGTTGCCTGGGGTTGAGATTTCTATTTGTCTACCCCGCATCGTTTCACACTTCTTTTGTGCAAACCGAGCTTATTTCACTTGGTTACTACTGTTTTGAGCCCATGGCGAGAGTTTCAACTTTGGTTGGTTGAAAATCTCAACCCTAGTCTGGAGCAGGGTCGAGTTCAAACCCAGGGGCGAACTTAATCTCAGGGTTGACGCAGAGTTTTTTCAAGTGTGAAACGCTGCTTGTTTTCAACCCTGCATCAACCCCGTGTAAACCCCAAGATTTGTCTTGTGTTTAAAGGCTTTGAGAAACTAATGGATGAAGTTTCTGAATTGTTTGAAGAATGTTTACGTGTTCTCCTGCAGGTGATGGTCCAATTCTCTTTGATGAAGTTGCTTGCTCAGGTGCAGAGACCGAAATTGAAGATTGCCCTAATGCCGGATGGGAAACTCATGATTGTTCTCACTCTGAAGATGCTGGAGTGGTGTGCCTACCTAATGAAGGTATTCTTAAAACTCAAAGAATCAAGAAACATTTATGGACCAGTTTCCTCAAGATAATTCTGCAGTACATTCCAAGTGAATGAACATTGTCAACATTGAATTCCAATAAGCAAGAATGCATGATTGTGCGCTTCAAGTGTTGTTAATTCACAGGTTTTGTGTGAAAATGCCTTGTAGATTAGTTGCAGTGTATTGTGTGCAGAAGGGGCCGAACAAATACCACTTTATGTTGCTTGTAACATCTAAACTTAAAGAGTTACAAGTGCAGTGCAAAACTGGGTACAAAAGAGAACTTGACAATGCGAGAGAAAAACTTTCAGGGGAAGATCTTTTAACTCGCACACAATTGCAAGATGCTTGAAAGGTGCTTTAAATGATGGATTTCTGTTTAAAAAGGGTATCATGTCTTATAAAACAGAAGCGTTGGAAAACAATATCAGTCCTGTTTAATAAAAAAATATTATGTTATTTATATATTATCCCCAAGCAAGAAGCCAAACGTGAAGTTAGGGTTGTTTTTGTGTGCACAATGGATTGCACAAGGTTTGCATGCTTTTGATGCAGTCGTTTCAAAGACTAAGTGCGTTTTCCATCTCAGAGCCTGATGTAACATTGCGACTCGTTGGTGGCGAGAACGACAATGAAGGGCGTGTGGAAGTCTACTACCAAGGTGAATGGGGTACCGTCTGTGACGATGAATGGGATGATACCGATGCCAACGTCGTCTGTAAGCAGCTTGGGTTTGAGAGAGCCGTAGAGGCCATCAGTGGTGCTGGGTTCGGGGAAGGGACGGGATCCATTCTGCTGGATGATGTGGCCTGTACTGAAGATGATTTGAGGCTGGAAGACTGTCAGAGCCGTGGATGGAGGGAGCACAATTGCGGGCATGGTGAAGACGCTGGCGTGATTTGTGCTGGTGCTGGTGGTGGTGCTGGTAGTGGTGATGGTGGTATGTAGAATACTCAAATGTGCGGGGAAGACATATATGTACTTAAAGGGACATATTAGGAACATATTTTGTGCAACTTTCTACTCCTCTTAAATGTATGAAAACAACTTGACATCCCTTTTTGGTTAATCTAATTGAAAAGTGCACTTCTTTAAACATTTAAAAATAAATGTGTGCTTGGGAGGTGTGTTTAATACTGATTGGATTCTGGAATGCTGCTGCAGGTAATTATCAGCATTCCAGACTCCCACCAGTCTTAAACATAGTATTTAATACCGACCTAGCACAAGGGCGGATCCAGAACACAATTTTTGGGGGGGACCAAAAAAAAATTTGGTCCCCGAAAAAGTGGGTCAAAAAAATTACGGCGGGGGTTCGGGGCCCGCTTAAGGGCCCCGAAAAATTTTTTGCTCTGTGGTGCGATCTGAGGCAATTTCTGATCACTTTAACCAATGTTTTTTGAGGAAAAGATGGTGGTGTACTCATTGCCTGCCTTTATTGCGATGTCACATAAAAAAAAAAAATTGGTTTTGTTTTTGGGGGGGCCATGGCCCCCTTTGGCCCCCCCCTGGATCCGCCCTTGACCTAGCACATTATTTATTCCCATTCATAAATACCTTTTCATTCCAAAAATCAAAATGTTTAGGTCCCAAAGTCAAAACAAGTCAAAAATTAAAAATTTCGAACGATTTTGTTCAACAATGTCACTTCATGTTTGTGGAAACACCCCTCTAGCTATATAATGGAGTATGAAGCTCACGAGTAAGTCGTAAACAAGTCCTTTTATGGAGATCGGCGCACGCATAACGATGTCATTTCCATAGGTTTGTGCACAAACATGGATGCGCCCATCAGGCATTACTTTGTACATCGAGTTAGCGCTCTAGTAATTTAACATAGCTCTATGGTTATATTATGATTACAGGGACAGAGGGAAACACGATGCCTTGTCCTCGAGAGTAATGTAAAGTACAATGTGTGCATGTGTACATGTACGCCACTCACGCTGCGTATTTCCCTTTTCATCATCCCGCTGATACTATGGGAGTTGATGACAAACGATTATTGTTGAGATATTGTTTGTTATTTGACATATTGTTTGTTATTATTGTTGAGATATTGTTTGTTATTTGAACTACATGTATTAAAGCACCAAGTATATGCTTGTCATTTTCTCTCAGTTATTGGTTTCAGAACCAGAACATTTTCCATTGAACTGTGCATTCAATTTAAACTAAATTTGAGCTTGTATATTAACGGAGAAGACTCCAGTTTTATCACCTACAGAGAAAAACAC
Organism: Patiria pectinifera; assembly: GCA_029964075.1. Taxonomy (NCBI): domain Eukaryota; kingdom Metazoa; phylum Echinodermata; class Asteroidea; order Valvatida; family Asterinidae; genus Patiria; species Patiria pectinifera. Next base: position 13,507,615 of record CM057141.1, read on the forward strand.
AACCTTGGCTGATGAGGCGAAAGAATTCCGTGTGAAATCATTACTCACCTTCTTTCGTTCGTTCTTTTGTTTGTTAGTAACAGAACCTGACGTTGTTGGAGACATTCGATTGGTCGGGCCGGAGACCAATGTGGGGCGTGTGGAGGTAAGACGCGATGGCGACTGGGGAACTGTCTGTGACGATAGCTGGGACATGAATGATGCTCAAGTGGTCTGCAGACAGCTGGGCTTCACTAACGGGGCTGTGAGAGCTTCATTGAGCGCCGAATTTGGCCAAGGTATTGCAGAGTGTTTCAAGTTTCCAGTGTTTCAAGTATCAATGCATTAAAGAGGGCATGTACAGCTTGTTAGTTGATCGAAAGAGGCCAAATAATTTGATTGACAAGGGCCACATACCTTGTTTAATCCATGTTGTCAGTTTTCAATTTGCCTTTTTCGTATTTGCCATTTTAACTATATTTTCCGTCATTTGTAACTGAGTATTGGCTAGTTTTACTCTAAACAGTAAATTTCAAAGTAAATTTACCAGGCAGTGTGTAGTGTCTTTCTCAAAGATATAGAGTTATTTATGAATCATAATTCCAATTTTGTTGTTTCAATGTATTTGGCTGACAGAAGACATTTGCTCAACATCATTCTTTATTAAGGTGTGGGTGAAATCGTCCTGGATGATGTTGAGTGCACAGGCTCTGAGAGCACAATTACAGAGTGTCCAAGCGCAGGATGGGGAGTGGAAAACTGCGGCCACTCGGAAGACGCAGGCGTTGTTTGTATACCAGATGAAGGTGGGTAAAGCTTTTTGCCAATTTCTGAGACCTATAGTTTTCTGAAACCTATAGATTCGTAGGAATTCGTAGAAAATTGTGCGTGGATACTTCTGAAGCACTCTTTGAACTTAATGTAATAAAAATACTATGAATAAACTACACCATGAGAACAATCTGAACATTTTCTTTCGGCTGGTATGATGTATGGGTGGCAAAACGTACCAGCATGCTAGCTTTCTGAAAAGCAGTGGATAAATCTGTGTAGATGGTGTGTTTCCTGGGGCCAATTTCATGAAACGCTAAGACGCGTCTTAGGGAGGGTAATTCGTCTTAACTGGCAACTCGTCCTAGGATCGATTTCACCAAACTTAAGAAGCATTCAGCACTACTTGTTTTATAACTCCTCACCCACAGATTCTGCTTTAATCTCTTAAATTTAAGAGATTGCTGTCAATGTGAATGCGATGGAAGACTATCATGACTTAAAAGTCTTGGAAATCACATAACTGTGACTTACATTTTTTATTCTTAGAGCCTGATGTGACGGTACGACTTGTTGGCGGTGAGAATGACAATGAAGGGCGCGTGGAAGTCTACTACCAAGGTGAATGGGGTACCGTCTGTGACGATGAATGGGATGATACCGATGCCAACGTCGTCTGTAAGCAGCTTGGGTTTGAGAGAGCCGTAGAGGCCATCAGTGTTGCTGGGTTCGGGGAAGGGACAGGACCCATCCTGCTGGATGACGTGGCCTGTACCGAAGATGATTTGAGGCTGGAAGACTGTCAGAGCCGTGGATGGAGGGAGCACAATTGCGGGCATGGTGAAGATGCTGGCGTGGTTTGTGCTGGTATGTAATCAGTCCGAGAGAAATGCTCTGTGCCGCTGAGCAGTCTCTCGGAGAACGCCATAGCACACATGCTATGGGGAAAGGAACTTAGCTGCTGGGGCAAAGGGAGGTGTGGTCAGTCGTGCACATGCACATCGCTTCATGAATAATGAATGCAGTAGCGCGCGTGGTATTGCATCATGCGTTGTGCTTGGTAAGAGACCCTGGGAATAAATGTGCAAGTTGGCAATTTACTATAAATGGGTAAAATACAGGAACTATAAAAGACAACAATAAGATTGTGTAATTCATGGACTGAGAGAAACCAGAGGGCGCTAGATTTCCATAATCAATTAGCATTCTGGGTTTGCAACAATATCATGCAAGTGGCATGTCGGAAAACTTTCAACACCTGCACGTCCTGTTAGCTAGGGCTGCAGGCCCACGGCACAACCGGTTGTGCATGCAGCCCCCTCTACTGCCCCAGCAATGCAACTGGATCCGGTTCCTCTTCCGCTGGCATCCAGCAGTACCGACCAGTGACAGCTTACCACGTACATTATGGTACAAGCCGATTCCTCTGATTATTATTGTGTTTAATCTTGTTAAGCCTTAGGGCTCAAGCTTTCTTGCGGCCCGCCTTCCAAATCGTCCACTCTCATGTCATACGTTCGCGAACCCACATATCTACAGCGGTGCTATTCTGCATATTTAGCAATATTCTACCGGTATTAAAGTAGAGCGCAGTAGAATCCCTCGTCCTCTCCCCCCCCCCCCCCAAAGGTGTGAGCCGATTCTACTAGCGAGTACTTACCCATAGAGTGCCAACCCGCCTGCCCAATCTCGCGTACGCGTTCACTTATGCACCTTTACGCTCGAGAAGAGGAAGTATGGCGGGTGTTGGCGAATGACTAGCGCCCTCTAGGGAATAATGCATATGTAGCAAAACTCTACGGGTAAGTATTCGCTAGTAGAATTGGCCCACACCTTGGGTGGGCGAATTTATCTTCAACACTTGACAATTTGGGACATTTGCCGGCTGTCCCCACTGTAGTTCAGTTGATAACAGTTCCCATAATGTTGTTCTTTAAAAATGTCCCCAGGCTCCAGCTCCTTGATTTTAGTCTCTCTTGTCCTGTACAATATCTGTCCATTCTCTTCTGTATACATGTACAGTGTTTAAACATTATTGGTGAAGAACAAACGTAATATTGAAAGTCCTAAAGACTAACAATTAAGAAAGACTGCAGAAAAAAAAGTAAGCAATCTGACCTCTTGCCCGTTTCTCTCCATCCAAAGAACCACCTGCCAGCAAAGGCGATATCCGTCTGGTTGGTGGAGAGACAGAGAAAGAGGGACGTGTGGAGGTCTACAAGGATGGCAGATGGGGAACGGTCTGTGACAATGACTGGGATCTAGGAGGTGCCTTCGTAGCATGCAGCCAGCTGGGCTACCCCATCCCACAGAGAGCCTTCATTGGTTCCCACTTCCAGGTGACCGAGCAACTCCCGTTCAATCTGGACAACGTGCGCTGTTTTGGCGATGAGCAGCGCCTGGTGGATTGCATCGCTACCACCACTGACATCACTTGCACCGAGGACCAGACCGCAGGAGTTCGCTGTGCCTCCTTTATAGAGGTCCCTTGAGTACCGATTGCGCCCATTTGAATTCCTTACGGTTGATTTGCTTGAAATGTTGCCATGACCTTATTGTAATTATTGCCTCATTTTGAAAGGTCGACTGCTTTCGATCACTGTCAGGAGGATTTGTACCAGTGTAATCCCAATTAATCATAAACAGGTATGTACAAAATGTGTGATTCAAACAAACTGGGCAAACTGACTCTAATTACCTCAGATTTGTAGCATTAAGTGTTAAGTTCTAGATATGTTGTAATATGTGGATTATGCATCAAGTGTACTCTATGTTGTTTTGCACTGTTGCACTTCCAGTTCTAAATTGCATACCATATGTCTCAAGTGGGTGAAATTAAACTGTCTGTATATGAATGTTATTTTGTTGGGAACTTAGAGGAAGATTTCAGATGAACTTGTATTCTATGGGACACAATCTCAGGTGAATAGTTATATGATTACATAAGATTGTTTTTTTTTGGTCGTGTTTTTTGTTTTGTGTTTGTTTCTGAAATTTCATACTCCCTCTCTTTCTAAAATCTTTAAGCTTTTCTTGAATTATGAAAATGTTCTTGAATTATGTAAATTTTCTCAACATATGTTAATCTTGCATTCATGTAACACATGTTCATTTTCTTTTTACGCTTGCTTGTTTTTCAAGACTTTAAAGCTAATCACAGGTATTGAAATCTTTAACATTATTAATTAATGAAGGTTTGCGGAAACACCATGAGCGAATAATTTCTCAACTAAGAGAATGGTTCTGAAAAGAACCAGAGGTATAAACTCGACGTTCCGGTCAGTATGCTCTGACCGTCTTCAGGAGAAGACCTTCATTATTTAGTATCTTCACCATGCAAAGCCTCAAATCTTACTTATTTAACATTTTTTTACATCGTTCCTATAAAAGATCAGCTCTAAAATGTTTGTCTATTTCCAATCTATTTCATTGGGTTTCTTTTCCAGATGTTTATGTTACCATTCTATTTTTAATGAAATCACACCCAACTTGACATTGCATTTGAATTTAAAGATCTTTTCCGTGTTTTATCTTCAAAATATTTTATTTTTAACTTCATCTTTGTTTTGCATGTACATCCTGCGTTTTGAACGATTGTAAGTTCGGTTAGAAAATAAAACGGTTTGTGATTGAAGCAATTGGAAAATTTCGAGTTATTCATTTTCTTTTCTGGTGCAAGTTTGTTCTCTGGTAATAAGTAGTCTTAATAATAGACTTCGGTATTATTATTATCAGTGTTACATGTACTCTCATCTTATCCCCCACCATACACAAGTCATAATTAAGACATTGGAAATCATTGGAAATCATTGGAAATCTTCAATCTTTTATGTTGTGGAAAAAAGTGACGAACGTATTACATTACACATTTTTCTACTTTCAGTGTTGGATTATTCTTTTAAAAATACTCCGAACTCTCATAGGTATCTAAGCTGCACAGAAAAATGATGATCAAAATGTCATCTTTCATTTTCTTTAATTTTTTTTTTTACTGCGAATACAACCTCTTACCCCTTACTTTTTAATTTGCCTCGGTTTAGAAATATACGATAGACCCCGACAACTCTGTATCAGTTAGATTTGAGGCTTTGCATGGTGGAGATAATCAATAATGAAAGGTTTGCGGAGACACCATGAGCGAATAATTTCTCAACTAAGAGAATGGTTCTGAAAAGAACCAGAGGTGTAAACTCGACGTTCCGGTCAGTATGCTCTGACCGTCTTCAGGAGAGTGCTTAAACTCTAAGAAAGTAAATACTTAGGTGGCAAAAGCGAAATCGATGAAGTGTGAAGTTGAATCCTGTGTTGATGCCAAGTAGTTGGGATCCTAGAGTAAGCTTGGTGCCCACTGAAGCGGAACAGTAGGGATGCAGTGTCAGTACAGTGAGGACCTAGGACCCATCAGTCTAAGGTGGTAGTTGAGTTTACACCTCTGGTTCTTTTCAGAACCATTCTCTAAGTTGAGAAATAACCCTGTATCAGATACCCATCACTGTCGCTACTCCACCGAAAATGATTTCTGTTGTCCCCTTTTTAACATTGATGGCAGCCAGAAACTAGAATTTATTCATTTCAATATAAGAAGCCTCCCCAAAAAGTTCGATAATTTTAAACTACTTCTTCTGTCATTAAGTAAATTTTCAGTTATTGGTCTCTCTGAGACATGGCTTAAAGACGACATTACAACGCTCGAGGTTCTCTTTACCGGGTTATGAACTAATTACCAATAATAGAACAGATACAAATGGTGGTGGCGTTGCCCTTTATGTACAGAATGATATTCAGTATAATATACGCCGTGATCTGAATTATTCAAACAACTCCGCGGAATCACTGTTTATTGAATTAAAACAAACACCATCCAAAAATATCAGCGGCGGTTCTTCGGCGGCGGGGGCGCCTAGGGATTTAGCCCCCTCCCCCAGTTTGTCTAGCCCCCCCCCCCAAGACAATTCCGTAAAAAAAATTATTTGCACTAGGAAAACCTAATAAATTGACGTACATTGGAACCGTCTCCCCCTAAATGAGAAGAGTTCATTTGTACACTTTTAGCCAATATAGTGTGCCATGATTGTAGGATTTTATCAGCGCTCCCCATTGAATATGGCGTGATCCCCCCACCCCACACCCCCACATATTGATTTTTAGAGGCCTAAGTGTCTGGAGAAAATAACCGGTCCACATTTCAGCACGCCTCCCTGAAAAAAACTCTGGATCCACCTTGCTTATAGCCCCCCCCCCAAAAAAAATTGCTCTAGAACCGCGCCTGATAATTTGTGTTTTATACAAACCTCCACAGGTTTTATAAAATGATTTCATGAATTATTTTGAACTTTTCCTGAAAATAAACACAGTATTCTTGCTGGAGACCTAAATATTATTCTTCTAAATTATGTGTTCACACTGTTTTATTCCACTCATAGATAAACCCACAAGGGTAACCCGAACTTTAGCTACTGTAATTGACAATATATTCACCAACGTTTTACCGATACCTGCAGACTCTGTTATTTTAGCCTCGGGTATAACTGACCATTTTCCTATCATCACCTCAGTACCAATGGCCAATATTTCCCCAAAAGTCAATAAAAAAACACTATCGCTATTATATTAAATATTTAGAAAAACCAGGGTTCGACCTTAACTTTTTTGTTCAATATCCAGCCGGGCTTCTGAAACAGACTCCTAACTAGCCCGCGGGCATGTTCACTAGCCTGCATGTTTTTTTTCTTTTTGTCTCATTTTTTTTTATAAACAACAATGTGGCAATGTGCATTTCATGTAAAACGTGTATAGGGCCTGAAAGTCGACCCCTGGTGGCCAGGCCCGGATTACCAAATAGGCACAGTAGGCACAGTAGGCACAGTAGGCACAGTAGGCAACTGACGCTGTAAAGCATGCATGTATTGGCCTAAAATGTACGTGTAAAGCCTGTCGTTCCGAAGCACAGTGCCAACCATGGGCGCCGATCGGTGGGGAACGGGCGGAGGGGGGGGGGGGGGGATCGATGTCGTTATCTAACGTTTTTTGTCCCTGAATAAAAATACGTAGCCTTCATTTGATTTTATAGCTCAGAACAGCTGATTTGACTCCAGACTCGAAAAAGATGTTTAAATGATGATCTTGTGCTAAAACTTAGTAGTCGTCAGAAATTGCCTCAGATCGCACCACAGGGCGCCTAGAATCCAATTTTTTCCCCAGGGGCCCTTATAGCGGGCCCCGAACCCCGCGCCGTTTAGGCTTCGCACTCTCGCACAATTAGTACTGATCAAGATACGCATGACTTGTATGTACCACCCCCACTTTGAGAAGCGAATGACAGCCAACAGGCTGTTAGAGCTAGGACCTATACCAGTTTGGGCTGGCTTGATTTGTACACCCCCCCCCCCCCCCCCCCCCAACAAAAGTGTGTTCTTGATTCGTCCTTGTACCCCACTCCCAAAAGGCCTAATTATTTTCACAGATTTTTATTATGTGTTTTTGTAGACAGGGACATTTTCCGGTTCTTATTACATGATTTTCCTAGGGTATCCAACTTCAGGCGTTGATTACTCATGGTTTTGGGGGACATTCCTCATTTTGCCACATTAGGTCACAAATGTGCCCCCTCAAGATGAAAATAAAACAGCCCTCAAACGTACATATATAAAGGCATTTTGATCGCGTTTAAAAATAATGTCCTCCATAATGCAACAGTGCCCCTCAAAAACACAAGCCTCGCGCATTAACAAGATTGTGAACCTTCTCGAGATGAAAAACTGTCTCTCGAAAACACGAATGACCCTCTCGCAATACAAAAATTGGTGCCCCTCTCAAAATGGAAAACTGGCCTGTAAAGAAATAATAGTGCTCCTTACGCTTTTAAAATGTAATGCAAACATTTTTAAAAATGTATATCAATGTTGGTAGTAAACATGTATTCCTTGCAATGTGAAGGAAAATAGATTCACAATTTTCTCCTCTTTCACACCGACGGAAGGTACCTTTTTTTCTGAGCAAATGCCTCTTTTTGGTGATGCCCGCAGTTTGAAAAAGGTTCCGCGCTGCCGCCGATTGGCGTAGTCATGTGTATATTAAGTTTCCCAAGCTACAATCCTGGCCGAATCTCGCTTGGCCCCCATCCTCCCCTGGCCCTTGTTCAATGTTGCCTCTCATTGCGCAGTGTGTGCTCCATCAGCTGGAGAGAACAACATTGACCGGGTGAGCGGGGGACTGTTGTTAGGCTCAGGAAGTGTTCCAACCATTTTGGCCGAAATTGTAGACTGTTTCCCGGCCCCACCTAAAGATATTTTTCAAGTCCAAAGGACAATGGGGTTAGGGAACCAGACTAGCCTGCACCCTTTAAACAGCTACAGCAGCTTTAATTATGTCTTAATATATATAGGGCACGATAATTTACCCAGAATGCCGCCATCCCTACTTCCTTCAAATAGTAGTGATGGGGTTGAGAATCTGTATCTCTCCACATACAAACAGTAGAAGTCAGGCGCGGATCCAAAGGGGGTCCGAACGCAACACCCCCGACCCAGCTTCCCCCCCCCCCCGCTCTGACACACACAAAATAGGCTAAAAATTACAAAAATGATAAGATCGGATATAGAAATCTGACGGGCCTGAACCCCCCTCCACCCCGCCAAAATTCAAAGTAGCCTACACAATAATAGTGTTCATTGTTGCGTAACGATAAGTATGTTTAGCGTACGTATAGGAACGAGGCGGCCGTATACAATTGTCCAAACAAATGAAAACAGTTGACTCATTACTGCCCGAAACATTGACTTCAATTCTGTTCGTCCATGAAGCCAAAACAGATGCACACAGCAATGTTCCAGGTTTCTCCGCCTATTATTAAGACAAATTGTTTTCGAGGAGAATTCAAAGGAAGCCTGATGGCCGAGTGATTAGATTCGCCATCCACGAATCACGGAGCCCGGGATCGAATCCCGTTGGTGTCTTTTTGCTTTTCAACACACGCGTTCTATTCAGTCATTATAAGATGTTTAATTCCCCTTCGTAAAATACCAACAGTACCTTAGCTTAATCGGTAAGCACTGCTGCTGGTACTGTCCGCGAGTTCCAGGTTGGCACCTTCGTACAGGTTCAGGGCATGTGGTCCACTCGGAGGATCAGGGCTTAGGGGCCGCCCTGTTCCTCCCTTAGCTCTTTGCTTTTACATGGTGACTGGCCCTCCGGGGTTACATGGATGGACAGGGAAGGAAGTGTGTATTGGCCGGGAACGCCGAGATCCCGGAAGAGCCCTAAGGGATTGGCTGGGGCATTGTTATGGCTCAGACCGATCCCTGAATGCTTGGCTAGCACATAACTTTTTGATTTTTTTAGCCTGTATTTTTAAAACTTTGGTTGAATAAGTTTGATGATTACATCTGCTCGGCAGGCCTACGGTAGTATTAAAAACAAAGCAAAGGTCTATGTAAGAAATCAATGAATTTTTAATAATTGACTATAATCAAACGAAGTTTTGTTCGATCAATATGACTATGCCATTATTAATGTCGCACTTTTTAATTGAAGTAAGAAACGCAGTATGCAGTATTGTACCGGGCAAAAATTAAAATGAACATTGTAAATATGTGTTATGCATGTTTCAAAATAATGTTTCTTTAATTAATTTTGAACATTCCCCAAATATATAGTTATTCGCAAAATAGGAAAACGCAATAAAACAAAGCCCCTCACCCTTAAAACTGGAAATACAAAAAAGACAAACAAAGTCAAGTGAAAAACCCCAATGTACCTTAAGGATTTATTTGGAAAATTCCATAACATGGGGCTTTTACAGACTTGCCTTTGACTGTCGGTGACATGCAGTCACGGATCCAGAGAGGCTGGGGGGGGGGGGGTCGAAACCTTCTCCTGCTCTGAAACAATAAAGTACGTACATGTGTATCTGAATCTGACGGGCCTGAACTCCCCCTCCTCCCAACCCATCCCCAGCAAAAGTTACTAGATCCACCTCTGACGTAAGTTGGTACATTGATATGAAATGTGATATCGACTTATCACTATTTTGACCCAAGTGAAATTCTGTAACTCATGCAGGATGAAAGAATGAAATGGGGTGAGCAATTATTGTTGGAGTCCCCATTGTTGGATTATTAATGCTTACAGAATAGCGTACAAATACATCACGACGAAGCTGCCTCTGCTGTCTGTATGTTGTGCACAGGCGGCTGTTATTACCAGTATGGATTTTTGGTGGTGTCAAAGCGGTGGGTTCAAAAAATTCAAGATGTAAGGGGTTAGGCCAAAAAAAAAAGTCTCCGGTTTCTGGTATGGAGCTTGCCCAAAATGTGGTGAGGCGACGCGGCCCTTTTTTTTTTTTTACCTGATTTTTTTGCTTCAAATGTGCGCTGATGACTGCAAATGGTGCCCGACTAAACTTAGTGCAAATGTATGGGAGTCCAGAGAGGCCACATAAAGCTTATTCTCGACCATAACCCAATAAAAAAACACGTTAAAATTGTGCAGTAACAGAATTCCAGTCAAACCAGTGAGTTCGGCGGTTTTGAGACATCATCTTTCATTGGAAAAAAAACTTTTTCATTTTGCCGACGCGCATGGCTACGGCGACGCGCGCGCATACCAGAAACCGGAGACTTTTTTTGTTTGGCCTTAACCTTACTTTTTTTTAGCAAAACTGGGCAATATAAAATGTTTATGGAAAATCTTAACCTGTAAGGGGTTAACCTTGCATTTTTAGCAAAACTGGGCAATATCAGATTTGTATAAAAAATCTAAAATTGTAAGGGGTTAACCTTGAATTTTTAGCAAAATTTGGCAATACCAGATTTTTATAAAAAATCTAAAATTGTAAGGGGTTATCCTTGCATTTTTAGCAAAACTGGGCCAAATGAGATGTTTCTGAAAAATTCCAGATGTACGGGATTAACCTTGCTTTTTTAGCAAAACTGGGCAATATCAGATTTTTATGAAAAATCTAAAATTGTATTAGCAAAACTGGGCAATATCAGATTTTTATGAAAATCTAAAATTGTAAGGGGTTAACATTGCATTTTTATCAAAACTGGGAAATATCAGATTTGTATGAAAAATCTAAAATTGTAAGGGGTTAACTTTGCATTTTTAGCAAACTGGGCAATATCAGATTTGTATGAAAAAAATTCATATTGTAAGGGGTTATCCTTGCATTTTTAGCAAAATTTGGCAATATCAGATTTTTATGAAAAATCTAAAATTGTAAGGGGTTAACCTTGCATTTTTAGCAAAACTGGGCAATATCAGATTTTTATGGAAAATCTCAAATTGTAATGGGTGAACCTTGCATTTGTAGCAAAATTGGGCAATATCAGATTTGTATGAAAAATCTAAAATTGTAAGGGGTTAACTTTGCATTTTTAGCAAAACTGGGCAAAATGAGATGTTTCTGAAAAATTCCAGATGTACGGGATTAAGGCCAAAAAAAATAAGTCGGTCTCTGGTCAGCGCGCGCGTCGATTTTAATCATGTGCGTCGATCTTTTTTTTCCAAAATGTTCCGCGGTAGCACCAACAGCGCCCTCTATTTCCGCACCTCCTCAATTTTTTTAACCAAAGCACCAAGGCAAATTATGGAGGACACAATGTACATGAGGACACTAAAAAAGCAAAATAGTACCCCACCTTCCAAGCTTGAAGAAAAGAAAGAAAAAAAAAAAATAAAGCCGCGTGGCCGCGTCAATTCCGGAACTTTGGTCCGACCAGAGACCGAATAATTTTTTTTGGCCTAACCTTGCTTTTTTAGCAAAACAAGGCGATATCAGATTTGTATGAAAAAAATTCAAATTGTAAGGGGTTATCCTTGCATTTTTAGCAAAATTTGGCAATATCAGATCAAGGTTAACCCCTTACAATTTTAGATTTTTATGAAAAATCTAAAATTGTAAGGGGTTAACCTTGCATTTTTAGCAAAACTGGGCAAAATGAGATGTTTCTGAAAAATTCCAGATGTACGGGATTAACCTTGTTTTTTTAGCAAAACAAGGCAATATCAGATTTGTATAAAAAAAATTCAAATTGTAAGGGGTTATCCTTGCATTTTTAGCAAAATTTGGCAATATCAGTTTTTTAAGAAAAATCTAACATTGTAAGGGGTTCACCTTGCATTTTTAGCAAAACTGGGCAAAATGAGATGTTTCTGAAAAATTCCAGATGTACGAGTTTAACCTTGTTTTTTTAGCAAAACAACCCAATATCAGATTTGTATGAAATAATTTCAAATTGTAAGGGGTTATCCTTGCATTTTTAGCAAAATCTGGCAATATCAGATTTTTATGAAAAATCACAAATTGTAAGGGGTTAACCTTGCATTTTTTGGAAAATCTGGGAAAATCCGATGTTTCTGGAAAATTATCCTTGCATTTTTAGCAAAATTGGGTAATATCAGATATTTATGAAATATCTAAATTTGTAAGGGGTTAACCTTTCATTTTTAGCAAAACTGGGCAATATCAGATTTGTATGAAAAATTTCAAATTGTAAGGGGTGAACCTTGCTTTTTTTTAGCAAAATTGGGCAAAATCAGATGATTCTGGAAAATTGCAGACGTAAGGGGTTAACCTTGCATATTTTAGCAAAATTGGGAAAATGAGATGTTTCTGAAGAATTCCAGATGTAAGGGATTAACCTTGCTTTTTTAGCAATACTGGGCAATATCAGATTTTTTATGAAAAATCTAAAATTGTGAGGGGTGAACTTTGCTTTTTTAAAGCAAAATTGGGCAAATCAGATGTTTCTGGAAAATTGCAGATTGTAAAGGGTTAACCTTGCTTTTTTAGCAAAATTGGGCAATATCAGATTTTTATGAAAAATCTAAAATTGTAAAGGGTTATCCTTGAATTTTTAGCAAAATTTGGCAATATCAGATTTTTATGGAAAATCTAAAAATTGTAAGGGGTTAACCTTGTATTTTTTTGCAAAATCGGGCAATATCAGATTTGTATGAAAAATCTCAAATAATAAGGGGTTAACCTTGCATTTTTAGCAAAATTGGGCAAAATCAGATGTTTCTGAAAAATTCCATTTGTAAGGGGTTAACCTTGCTTGTTTAAGCAAAACTGGGCAATATCAGATGTTTCTGAAAAATAACAAATTGTAAGGGGTTAACCTTGCATTTTTAGCAAAATTGGGCAATATCAGATTTTTATGAAAAATCTAAAGTTGTAAGGGGTTGACCTTGCTTTATTAGTAAAATTGGGCCGCGGCAAAATTAGATGTTTCTGAAAAATTCCAATTGTAAGGGGTTAACCTTGCATTTTTATCAAAATTGGGCAGTATCAGATTTTTATGGAAAATCTCAAATTGTAATGGGTGAACCTTGCATTTTTAGCAAAATTGAGCAATATCAGATTTTTATGAAAAATCTCAAATTGTAAGGGGTGAACCTTGCATTTTTAGCAAAATTGGGCAAAATGAGATGTTTCTGAAAAAATCCAGATATGTAAGGGATTAACCTTGCATTTTTAGCAAAATTGGGCAATATCAGATTTTTATGAAAAATGTCAAATTGTAAGGGGTTAACCTTGCATTTTTAGCAAAAATGGGCAAATGAGATGTTTCTGAAACATTTCAAATTGTAAGGGGTTAACCTTGCATTTTTAGCAAAAAAACGCAATATCAGATTTGTATGAAAAAATTCAAATTGTAAGGGGTTATCCTTGCATTTTAAGCAAAACTGGGCAATATCAGATTTTTATGAAAAATTTCAAATTTTAAGGGGTTAACCTTGCATTTGTAGCAAAACTGGGCAAAATTCGAATTTAATGAAAAATCTGAAATTGTAAGGGGTTAACCTTGCATTTGTAGCAAAATTGGGCAAAACTATATTTTTATGAAAAATCTAAAATTGTAAGGGGTTGACCTTGCATTTTTAGCAAAATTGGGCAAAATCAGATGTTTCTGAAAAATTCCAGATGTAAGGGATTAACTTTGCTTTTTTAGCAAAACTGGGCAATATCAGATTTTTATGAAAAATTTCAAATTGTAAGGGGTTAACCTTGCATTTTTAGCAAAACTGGGCAATATCAGATTTTTATGGAAAATCTCAAATCGTAAGGGGTTAACCTTGCATTTTTAGCAAAACTGGGCAATATCAGATTTTTATGAAAAATTTCAAATTGTAAGGGGTTGACCTTGCATTTTTAGCAAAAATTGGCAATATGAAATTTTTATGAAAAATCTAAAATTGTAAGGGGTTAACCTTGCATTTTTAGCAAAACTGGGCAATATCAGATTTTTATGGAAAATCTCAAATTGTGAGGGGTTAACCTTGTATTTGTAGCAAAATTGGGCAATATCAGATTTGTATGAAAAATCTAAAATTGTAAGGGGTTAACCTTGCATTTTTAGCAAAACTGGGCAAAATGAGATGTTTCTGAGAAATTCCAGATGTACGGGATTAACCTTGCATTTTTAGCAAAACTGGTCATCATCAGATTTGTATGAAAAATCTAAAATTGTAAGGGGTTAACCTTGCATTTTTAGCAAAACTGGGCAAAATGAGATGTTTCTGAGAAATTCCAGATGTACGGGATTAACCTTGCATTTTTAGCAAAAAAACGCAATATCAGATTTGTATGAAAAAATTCAAATTGTAAGGGGTTATCCTTGCATTTTAAGCAAAATTGGGCAATATCAGATTTTTATGAAAAATCTAAAATTGTAAGGGGTTAACTTTGCATTTTTAGCAAAACTGGGCAATTACAGATTTTTATGGAAAATCTCAAATTGTAAGGGGTTAACCTTGCATTTGTAGCAAAATTGGGCAATATCAGATTTGTATGAAAAATCTAAAATTGTAAGGGGTAAACCTTGCATTTTTAGCAAAACTGGGCAATATCAGATGTTTCTGAAAAATTCCAGATGTAAGGGATTAACTTTGCTTTTTTAGCAAAACTGGGCAATATCAGATTTTTATGAAAAATTTCAAATTGTAAGGGGTTGACCTTGCATTTTTAGCAAAAATTGGCAATATGAAATTTTTATGAAAAATCTAAAATTGTAAGGGGTTAACCTTGCATTTTTAGCAAAACTGGGCAATATCAGATTTTTATGGAAAATCTCAAATTGTGAGGGGTTAACCTTGTATTTGTAGCAAAATTGGGCAATATCAGATTTGTATGAAAAATCTAAAATTGTAAGGGGTTAACCTTGCATTTTTAGCAAAACTGGGCAAAATGAGATGTTTCTGAGAAATTCCAGATGTACGGGATTAACCTTGCATTTTTAGCAAAACTGGTCATCATCAGATTTGTATGAAAAATCTAAAATTGTAAGGGGTTAACCTTGCATTTTTAGCAAAACTGGGCAAAATGAGATGTTTCTGAGAAATTCCAGATGTACGGGATTAACCTTGCATTTTTAGCAAAAAAACGCAATATCAGATTTGTATGAAAAAATTCAAATTGTAAGGGGTTATCCTTGCATTTTAAGCAAAATTGGGCAATATCAGATTTTTATGAAAAATCTAAAATTGTAAGGGGTTAACTTTGCATTTTTAGCAAAACTGGGCAATTACAGATTTTTATGGAAAATCTCAAATTGTAAGGGGTTAACCTTGCATTTGTAGCAAAATTGGGCAATATCAGATTTGTATGAAAAATCTAAAATTGTAAGGGGTAAACCTTGCATTTTTAGCAAAACTGGGCAATATCAGATGTTTCTGAAAAATTCCAGATGTAAGGGATTAACTTTGCTTTTTTAGCAAAACTGGGCAATATCAGATTTTTATGAAAAATTTCAAATTGTAAGGGGTTAACCTTGCATTTTTAGCAAAATTGGGCAGTATCAGATTTTTATGGAAAATCTCAAATTGTAAGGGGTCAACCTTGCTTTTTTTGGGGCAAAACTGGGCAATATCAGATTTTTATGAAAAATTTCAAATTTTAAGGGGTTAACCTTGCATTTTTAGCAAAAATTGGCAATATGAAATTTTTATGAAAAATCTAAAATTGTAAGGGGTTAACCTTGCATTTTTAGCAAAACTGGGCAATATCAGATTTTTATGGAAAATCTCAAATTGTGAGGGGTTAACCTTGTATTTGTAGCAAAATTGGGCAATATCAGATTTGTATGAAAAATCTAAAATTGTAAGGGGTTAACCTTGCATTTTTAGCAAAACTGGGCAAAATGAGATGTTTCTGAGAAATTCCAGATGTACGGGATTAACCTTGCATTTTTAGCAAAACTGGTCATCATCAGATTTGTATGAAAAATCTAAAATTGTAAGGGGTTAACCTTGCATTTTTAGCAAAACTGGGCAAAATGAGATGTTTCTGAGAAATTCCAGATGTACGGGATTAACCTTGCATTTTTAGCAAAAAAACGCAATATCAGATTTGTATGAAAAAATTCAAATTGTAAGGGGTTATCCTTGCATTTTAAGCAAAATTGGGCAATATCAGATTTTTATGAAAAATCTAAAATTGTAAGGGGTTAACTTTGCATTTTTAGCAAAACTGGGCAATTACAGATTTTTATGGAAAATCTCAAATTGTAAGGGGTTAACCTTGCATTTGTAGCAAAATTGGGCAATATCAGATTTGTATGAAAAATCTAAAATTGTAAGGGGTAAACCTTGCATTTTTAGCAAAACTGGGCAATATCAGATGTTTCTGAAAAATTCCAGATGTAAGGGATTAACTTTGCTTTTTTAGCAAAACTGGGCAATATCAGATTTTTATGAAAAATTTCAAATTGTAAGGGGTTAACCTTGCATTTTTAGCAAAACTGGGCAATATCAGATGTTTATGGAAAATCTCAAATTGTAAGGGGTTAACCTTGCATTTGTAGCAAAATTGGGCAATATCAGATTTTTCTGGAAAATTGCAGATTGTAAGGGGTTAACCTTGCTTTTTTAGCAAAACTGGGCAATATCAGATTTTTATGGAAAATTGCAAATTGTAAGGGGTGAACCTTGCCTTTTTAGCAAAATTGGGCAATTATATCAGATTTGTATGAAAAATCTAAAACTGTAAGGGGTTAACCTTGCATTTTTAGCAAAACTGGGCAAAATGAGATGTTTCTGAAAAATTCCAGATGTACGGGATTAACCTTGCTTTTTAGCAAAACTGGGAAATATCAGATTTTTATGAAAAATCTAAAATTGTAAGGGGTTAACATTGCATTTTTATCAAAACTGGGAAATATCAGATTCTTATGAAAAATCTAAAATTGTAAGGGATTAACCTTGAATTTTTAGCAAACTGGGCAATATCAGATTTGTATGAAAAAATTTAAAAATTGTAAGGGGTTATCCTTGCATTTTTAGCAAAATTTGGCAATATCAGATTTTTATGAAAAATCTAAAATTGTAAGGGGTTAACCTTGCATTGTTAGAAAAACTGGGCAATATCAGATTTTTATGGAAAATCTCAAATTGTAAGGGGTTAACCTTGCATTTGTAGCAAAACTGGGAAATATCAGATTTTTATGAAAAATCTAAAATTGTAAGGGGTTAACCTTGCATTTTTAGCAAAACTGGTCATCATCAGATTTGTATGAAAAATCTAAAATTGTAAGGGGTTAACCTTGCATTTTTAGCAAAACTGGGCAAAATGAGATGTTTCTGAGAAATTCCAGATGTACGGGATTAACCTTGCATTTTTAGCAAAAAAACGCAATATCAGATTTGTATGAAAAAATTCAAATTGTAAGGGGTTATCCTTGCATTTTAAGCAAAATTGGGCAATATCAGATTTTTATGAAAAATCTAAAATTGTAAGGGGTTAACTTTGCATTTTTAGCAAAACTGGGCAATTACAGATTTTTATGGAAAATCTCAAATTGTAAGGGGTTAACCTTGCATTTGTAGCAAAATTGGGCAATATCAGATTTGTATGAAAAATCTAAAATTGTAAGGGGTAAACCTTGCATTTTTAGCAAAACTGGGCAATATCAGATGTTTCTGAAAAATTCCAGATGTAAGGGATTAACTTTGCTTTTTTAGCAAAACTGGGCAATATCAGATTTTTATGAAAAATTTCAAATTGTAAGGGGTTGACCTTGCATTTTTAGCAAAAATTGGCAATATGAAATTTTTATGAAAAATCTAAAATTGTAAGGGGTTAACCTTGCATTTTTAGCAAAACTGGGCAATATCAGATTTTTATGGAAAATCTCAAATTGTGAGGGGTTAACCTTGTATTTGTAGCAAAATTGGGCAATATCAGATTTGTATGAAAAATCTAAAATTGTAAGGGGTTAACCTTGCATTTTTAGCAAAACTGGGCAAAATGAGATGTTTCTGAGAAATTCCAGATGTACGGGATTAACCTTGCATTTTTAGCAAAAAAACGCAATATCAGATTTGTATGAAAAAATTCAAATTGTAAGGGGTTATCCTTGCATTTTTAGCAAAATTTGGCAATATCAGATTTTTATGAAAAATCTAAAATTGTAAGGGGTTAACTTTGCATTTTTAGCAAAACTGGGCAATTACAGATTTTTATGGAAAATCTCAAATTGTAAGGGGTTAACCTTGCATTTTAGCAAAATTGGGCAAAATGAGATGTTTCTGAAAAATTCCACATGAAAGGCGTTAACTTTGCATTTTTAGCAAAATTGGGCAATATCAGATTTTTATGAAAAATCTAAAATAATAAGGGGTTAACCTTGCATTTTAGCAAAATTGGGCAAAATCAGATGCTTCTGAAAAATTCCATTCGTAAGGGGTTAACCTTGCTTTTTTAAGCAAAACTGGGCAATATCAGATTTTTATGAAAAATCTAAAATAATAAGGGGTTAACCTTGCATTTTAGCAAAATTGGGCAAAATCAGATGCTTCTGAAAAATTCCATTCGTAAGGGGTTAACCTTGCTTTTTTAAGCAAAACTGGGCAATATCAGATTTTTATGAAAAATTTCCAATTGTAAGGTGTTAACCTTGCATTTTTAGCAAAATTGGGCAAAATCAGATGTTTCTGAAAAATTCCAGATGTAAGGAATTTTTAAAAAAATTTCATAAAAATCTGATATTGCCCAGCTTTGCTAAAACAGCAAAGTTAATCCCTTACATCTGGAATTTTTCAAAAACATCTCATTTTACCAAATTTTGCTAAAAATGCAAGGTTAACCCCTTACAATTTTAGATTTTTCATAAAAATCTGATAGTGCCCAATTTTGCTAAAAATGCAAGGTTCACCCCTTACAATTTGAGATTTTCCATAAAAATCTGATATTGCCCAGTTTTGCTAAAAAAGCAAGGTTAACCCCTTACAATCTGCAATTTTCCAGAAACATCTGATTTGCCCAATTTTGCAACAAAAAAAAGCAAGGTTAACCCCTCATAATTTAAGATTTTTCATAAAAATCTGATATTGCCCAACTTTGCTCAAAATGCAAGGTTAACCCCTTACAATTTGAAAATTTTCATAAAAATCTGATATTGCCCAGTTTTGCTAAAAATGCAAGGTTAACCCCTTACAATTTGTGATTTTTCATAAAACTCTGATATTGCCTAATTTTGCTAAAGATGCAAGGTTAACCGTTACAATTTGAATTTTTTCATAAAAATCTGATTATGCCCAATTTTGCTGAAAATGCAAGGTTAACCCCTTACAATTTTAGATTTTTCATACCAATCTGATATTGCCAAATTTTGCTAAAAAAACAAGGTTAACCCCTTACAATTTTAGATTTTCCATAAAAATCTGATATTGCCAAATTTTGCTAAAAATGCAAGGTTAAACCCTTATAATTTTAGATTTTTGATAAAAATCTGATATTGCCCAATTTTGCTAAAAATGCAAAGTTAACCCCTTACAATTTGAGATTTTTTAATCTGATATTGCCCAGTTTTGCTAAAAAACAGCAAGGTTAACCCCTTACATCTGAAATTTTTCAGAAACAGCTCATTTGACCAATTTTGCTAAAAAATGCAAGGTTCACCCCTTACAATTTGAGATTTTCCTTAAAAATCGGATATTGCCCAGTTTTGCTAAAAAAGCAAGGTTAACCCCTTACATCTGGAACTTTTCAGAAAAATCTCATTTTGCCCAATTTTGCTTAAATATGCAAGGCTCACCTCTTCCAATTTGAAATTTTTCAGAAACATCTAATGTTGCCCAATTTTATTCAAAAAGTAAGGTTTACCCCTTACATCTGAAATTTTTCAGAAACATATAATTTTGCCCAATTTTTCTAAATATACAAATCTGATTTTGCCCAATTTTACTAAAAAAGCAAGGTTAACACCTTACAATCTGAAATTTTCCATAAACATCTGATTTTGCACTATTTTGCTAAAAAAAAAGCAAGGTTAACCCCTTATACAATTTGAAATGTCTCATAAACATTTAATTTTGCCCAATTTTACTCAAAAAACAAGGTTAACCCCTTACATCTGGAACTTTTCAGAAAAATCTCATTTTGCCCAGTTTTGCTAAAAAATGCAAGGTTAACCTTTTACAATTTTAGATTTTTCATACAAAAAACCTGATTTTGCCCAATTTTGATAAAAATGCAAGGTTTTTTGCTAATTTGAAATTGCTCCTAAACATTTAATTTTGCCCAATTTTACCTGAAACCCCTTACATCTGGAATTTTTCAGAAACATCTGATTTGGCCCAATTCTGCTAAAATATGCAAGGTTAACCCCTTCAATTTTAGATTTCTCATAAAAATCTGATTCTGCCCAATGTTGCTAAAAATGCAAGGTTAACCCCTTACAATTTCAGATTTTTCATAAAAATCTGATTTTGCCCAATTTCATTACTAACACATTGTCGTAAAAGTTGGTATCTGAAAATGTCTATGCAAAACCCCCTACACCGGGGGTTTGTGTAGAAAATATCAGACGGTTATTTATTACTCCCCATCACGTTCAATTAACTTCGGCAGCGACCGCAAGCCCCATTTGAAAGAAGAAGTTAAGACCGGATCAAGGTACTGTACCAACTTTTACGACAACGTGCTGGTAATGGAAATTAGCATTTGGCTAGCGGGCTACCGCTAATTTCGAACCCTGGAAAAACTAACACATACTTCCAATTCTGAGCATTTTGGACGCAATTGGGATCGAAAGTGGCTTTTCAAAGTTTGCCATGTTGTTCAGGGATCGTTATTCAAGATGGCTACTTTTTGGATTTGGAGTAAAATAGGGGTCGTCTTTTTTGGGTGGGAATTTCTTGAAAATTAAATGGGCAACACACCAAAAAATGAAAAGAAAATGAAAAATGACATGTTGATCATTTTTCTGTGCAGCTTAAATACCTATGAGAGTTCGGAGTATATTTAAATGATCCAACATTGAAAGTAGAATAATTCGTAATATGTTTGTCACTTTTATCTTGAACATAACAGATGGGAGATTTCCAATGATTTCTTATGTCTTTACTATGATTTACATGTGTATTGTGGGGGGATAAGAGTAACACTAATATTATTAAGGTTACTGATTACCATAGAAGAAACTTACACCCTTGCACAAGAAAAGAAAATGAATAACTCGCAATTGTCCGATTGCTTCAATCACAGACCGTTTTATTTTCTAACCGAGATCTCAATTGTTCAAATGCAGGAGGTACATGCAAAACAAAGTTGAAGTTAAAAAACAAACATACAATAGATCTTTACAATTAAATGCAATGTCAAGTTTGGTGTGATTTCATTAAAAATGGAAATTCAGAATGGAAACATAAACATCTGGAAAAGAAACCCAATGAAATAGTTGGGAAACAGACAAACATTTTAGAGCTGATCTTTTATAGGAATGATGTAAATAAAGTAACAGATTTTTAAAACCTGTTGATAGCTTTAAAGTCTTGAAAAACAAGCAAGCGTAAACGAAAATGAAAATGGGTTACATGAATGCAAGATTAACATACTTCAAGAAAATTTACATAATTCGAGAAAATTTACATCATTCAAGAAAAGCTTCAAATATTTGTAGAGAGAGGAGAATGAAATTTTAGAAATAAACACAAAACGAAAAAAAAAAACGAAAAAAAAAAAATTTTATGTAATCATATAACTAGTCACCTGAGACTTTATCACATAGAATACAAGTGCATCTGAAATCTTCCTCTAAGTTCCCAACCAAATTGTATTCATATACAGACAGTTTAATTTCATCCACTTGAGACATGGTATGTAATTAAAAACTGGAAGTGCAACAGTGCAAAACAACATAAAGTACACTTGATGCATAATCCACATATTACAACGTATCTAGAACTTCACGCTTTGCTTACTGCTACAAATCTGAGGTAAAAAGAGTCAGTTTGCCCAGTTTGTTTGAATCACACAATTTGCACATCCCTGTATATGATTAATTGTGATTACACTGGTACAAATCCTCCTGACAGTGATCAAAAGCACTCGACCTTTCAAAATGAGGCAATAATTACAATAAGGTCATGGCAAAATTTCAAGAAAATTAATCCACCGTAAGGAATTCAAGGGGGCGCAATCGGTACTCAAGGGGCCTCTATAAAGGAGGCACAGCGAACTCCTGCGGTCTGGTCCTCGGTGCAAGTGATGTCAGTGGTGGTAGCGATGCAATCCACCAGGCGTTGCTCATCGCCAAAACAGCGCACGTTGTCCAGATTGAACGGGAGTTGCTCGGTCACCTGGAAGTGGGAACCAATGAAGGCTCTCTGTGCGATGGGGTAGCCCAGCTGGTTGCATGCTACAAAGGCACCTCCTAGATCCCAGTCATTGTCACAGACCGTTCCCCATCTGCCATCCTTGTAGACCTCCACGCGTCCCTCTTTCTCTGTCTCTCCACCAACCAGACGGATATCGCCTTCGCTGGCAGGTGGTTCTTTGGATGGAAAGAAACGAGCAAGAAGTTTTTCTTAATTGCTGATCATTGGGACCCATTCACTCAGAAGCATGGTGATGGAAAAGGGTAACCAAAAGCGAAATATAATAGTGGAAATGAGTGGAAAACCATGCTGTTTTCTGCATGGACCACGGTACGATATTAGGTTATGATGCAAATCTTTGTCAATTAATGAAAGGCTCACAGCGCATGGCTAGCTCTATGTCGTTCAAATCACCGATAACTCATCAGAAAAGAATGTAATCCCCATCCAAGATTATTCAAAGAAGGCTTACTGAGGTGTTGAGGTCAACGCATGCAAAGACCAAATTCTTAATGAATGAACTAAAATTTGCAACACTGTATGACTTGAATTCAAAAAAAGAAAAGTTTAGGAATTTCCCAATAATATATGCATATACAATTAGCATTAGTCAGACAGAAAGGGGTGGCAAACTTTTCAGACCATCACATTGTCATCACATAGCACTTGTCTGCTTAGATTTCCAACCCTTATACCTACCTGTCTCGCAGACAACTCCGACATCCTCGGGATGCCCACAGTCATTCACTTCCCATCCAGCAAACGGACAGTCGGCTAAGGCAGCCTCCTCCCCAACACACTGCACTTCATCCATCCAAATCTTTGCAAAGCCAGGCCCAAAGAACGCCAACGGTTTGACCTCTTTCACTCCGTGGTATCCCAGCTGTCGACAGACCACTTTGGCATTCAAGTTGGTGTCCCAGTTGTCATCGCACACCGTTCCCCACTGGCCCTCGTGGTAGATTTCCACACGGCCTTCGTTTGGGCCATTGGGACCCTGGGCGAGCCGGACAGTTCCTTCAGCAACTGCACAAACAGAAGGGACAAAGCCATAAAAAGGAAGGACCCCATGAAGGACCCCATGATTGAAAGACCCCATGAAGAACCCATGAAGGACCCCATGGAGGACCCCATGAAGGACCACATGAAGAACCCCATGAAGGACCACATGGAGGACCCCAAGAAGGACCCCATGAAGGACCCCATGAAGGACCCCATGGAGGACCCCGTGGAGGACCCCATGGAGGACCCCATGAAGGACCCCATGAAGGACCCCATGAAGAACCCCATGCAATCCAACCGAACGTGCGTAAGTCGGGTGTTGCTAGAGCCTAATTCAAAATCAAAGCCCCTTTTCACAAATTTGAATGATATGGTAACCAAAGGAAGAATCAGCATTTTTGAAAACCAGTTGCTTTGAGCATGGATCCTGTACACAAGGATTAAACGACTTCCCCAAATTTCTCATTAGATGCCTGATACAGCACTTGCGCATGGTGTGTGCGCGCAAGACGAGGTATGCGACTGCAGTCTTTCAGCGGTCAAATTTCTGTCAGGACGCCAGCCGTGGGTGTTCATTGTGTGCGCATTGTTCTACATGTTCTATGCAGCATATCGCGCATGTAGACAATCCAATCCCTAAATTTTGTTCACAAGCTCCAAGTTGTTTATCTGTGTGTAGAGGATTCCTGCTTTAAGTGACTGAAGTCATATGTCAAGAGGCCAGTCCGAAAACAATTGCAAACAGGAAGTTTTGACAACACGGTAAACTACTGTGTGTTGCCAAGTCGCAAGAGTTGAACACTATCCAACCAAGGCAAATTTTGCTGCCCATGTTTGGTGACATAAAACTTGATTAACATTAACCTAATATGTTAAGCATGAACTTATCTTAAGGATTGAGCCATTTGAGAGAATGAACTCTTTGAACAAGTTACCCCTCACTAAGGACCCATTTCAACTCGTATCCAGCGCGAGTTCCACACATTCCATTAGGTATAAGTTGCAGGATTCTAAACAACTTCCCTGCAATGTTCCTGCAATGAAGCTATCAGTATTGGTGAGTCTAGCAGTTGCTCGTGAACTTTTCCCTGGAACATGTCCAGGACAAATGCAGAGCTTCTTTCGGCCAAAGTGAATGATTCTACCTGCAACTTGTCAAGAACTCATTCCGGACAAAGAGGGGTGTTTTTTTTGGGGGAAGGGGGGCAGGCGGGGGGCGGGAATCAAGCACATGTCCACCATTTGCCTTGCTTTCATACAAAGATGATATCGGTTTAAGCATTATCAGGCTGTAATTAGTACTTTGCACATGAATGTCATGTTTCCCTCTGACAGGGTCCTAACAAGTGGTGGCACAATTCCACCTACTATTCATTGCACTGTATCCATAAAAGCATGTGCAAAATACAACTACTGCTTGATGAATCTCTTACTTGGATTGCAAATCACCCCGACATCACCAGTATGGGAGCAGCGGGTTTGGGACCATCCACTGGAATCACACTCAGTCAATCGCTTCTCAGACCCCCGACAATCCACCTCGTCCAGGAAGACAGGCCCTTTGCCTTCTCCGTAGAATGAGGCCGGTTTGGGACCCTCCACAGCACCAGGGAATCCAAGCTGATTGCATGCGACATCAGCGCTCTCCTTGTAAAAGCCCCTTTCGCAAATGGTCCCCCACTGTCCGTCGTGGTAAATTTCCAGTCTTCCCTCGAGGTCGGTTGCACCGTTTTGCAGACGAAGATCGCCTTCCACAGCTGGAAAAATTACGGAAAGAATTCGGTCTTTATGATACTTAACATTGCCTCAACTGTTGACAATCTAATCGACTCTTTCCCCAAGCCCATTTCCATCAAGTGCTGAAAAAAAATACACCCAGAAAAATATTGAAAATGAGATCTTCCCTCCAACATTGTCCAATTTACAATACGCAATGACGAAAACATCAAAAAGGTGTATTCTCCTGGCTATGAAAAAGTCCAGTTCAAGGTACTCTTTAAAGGGAGGCAGAAAGATTACAAAAACATTATAAATCCCACTTCTTAGATTACAGGATCCATTAAAGGGAATATACATCATTTGCTTTTGCTGTAATTTTCAGAAATGGATGGAATTGGGGGGTTGGAT
Organism: Patiria pectinifera; assembly: GCA_029964075.1. Taxonomy (NCBI): domain Eukaryota; kingdom Metazoa; phylum Echinodermata; class Asteroidea; order Valvatida; family Asterinidae; genus Patiria; species Patiria pectinifera. The sequence continues at coordinate 13,533,094 of CM057141.1, forward strand.
ATATATAGCAAATATAGTTACACTGACTTTTTTGAGGTTTTGGGTTCGAAAATGCTATAAAAACCAAGAAAAACAATCACTTTCCTGTAGTCTGGTTCCCTGACTCCATATAAGAAGAAACAGAGCAGTTTACCTACATTGGGGAATTGTAAGGTCAGGGAACCAGTCTAGCTGGCTTGTACCCATTCATAGGTGTGTAATCGATTGTAAACAAGTGCGATGGTCAATTGGGGCCAGTATTTGAAAAAAAGCCAGTTTTTTCCAACGCTGGTCGGCCGACCAATGTTTGCGTTTATAACAGTAACAGTTTAACAAGTCAAGTATGACAAATCTGATAATTCAAGTCTTTACGTGGTACACAGACGACACCAGCATCCTCATCGTGGTCACAGTTGCTGACCTCCCAGCCTGGAAAGTCGCAGTCCACCAGCCGAGACTCGGATCCCGTGCAAGCCACGTCATCCATGTGGATGGGGTCTGTGCCTTGCCCGTAGGCAGCGCCGGGGACGGGTCGCAGTGCCGACATGAAGCCCAGCTGTTTGCAGACCACGTGGGCATCCGCTAGCTGCCAGTAATCGTCACACACCGTTCCCCAGCGATTGTGGTGGTAGATTTCCACGCGGCCCTCTGTTTCTGATTGGCTCTCCCCAGCCAGACGTACCTCGCCTTCTTCGTGTTCACTTGCTGGGGCCTCTGTAGATGTCAAATAGATATCAGTTTCCAAAAGATATTCTGAATGCACATGCCCCAATCAGAATGACATCAAGGTTACAGAAATTTGTCTTATAGACGGAGTTGTATTAACCCTCCTATGGAAACATACATTCTGAGCCATGCTGTTACTTGGGTCAATATTTGTCAAGTGACCCATTGGTTTGTTAAAAGTATGCCAGGGGAAGGAAATTTTGACCGTTTGTGACCTTTTAAACAGCAGGAGGGTTATTGATATAGTTCTTGGGTCCGTAATGATTGAATATTATAAATGTACACATGTGGAGTGCAGGCAGAACTTGACCACAATTCGTCACCGACACCACGAAGTGACCTTAACCCCCGCGAAGTGGAAGATGTGTGTTTCGAGATACAAGCGATTTAAGTTGACGATGTTTTGAAACGGTGATCTGAACATCGTTTTAGCCTCAAAATTAATATTTTTTTACATTGTCTGAAAGCTAGCTGGGATCTTGAATGTCACGTTAATGTATGATTTTTATTGAAAATACATAATATTAATGAGTTATCAAACTAATTAACCACAAGGTCACTTCGTGAAAACTCAAAGTTCAGATTACGCTGTGTTCGAGTTTTCACGAATGGGTTAGCTCTACTTTGTGAAAATACTAGAAGTGAGTCGCGCGTATCACGTGACATTTGTGTCACTTCGTGAAAACGCAAAACTCGTTTTTGACGCGTAGTGTGCAGGCACTTTACACGCGAAAGAATGGTATAGTACACTTCGTGAAAACGCATTTTCTGGTTTTGACCCATTAAGTTGCAAACGTTCATTAATGTCAATTAATGGTTTGACAAAACTAATTAACTATGTGTTTAGTAACTTCTTGAGGTGATAGATTATATATAATTAATCACAAATCAGGAAGAAAAAAAAATCGAAATCGTAAAATATCGATTTTTTGATGTTAGTGTCACTTCGTGGTGATGGTGACGATTTGAGTTACTACTTACCTCTAGAACAGGTGATGGCGACATCCTCACTGTGATCACAGTTGGTGCTGCCAATCCCTTGGAAAGGACACTGATTCAGCTTGTCTTCGGTGCCTATACACACCACGTTGTCCATGTTGATCGGCGTGCCTTCGTCCACGCTACCGAACGTATTGTCCTGTCCCTTGAGGACTGCGCTGGCGGCTGCGAATCCGAGCTGCCGGCAAGCGACGTCGGCATCCTGCAGGCCAAACTCGTCGTCGCAGACTGTGCCCCAGACACCTTGGTACATGACCTCTAAGCGGCCTGACATGGTGTGTGCGCCGTCACCGGCCAGCCGAACTTCCAAACTGTCATCTGGTAAACAATGGACGGAGAGTAAGGGAGTAACAAATCAACTTTGTCACTAGATGCAATATTTATCACAGCACTGCAGTCATGACACAAGATATGCATCATGGATTTGTCTGGTGCACCACAAGGTGAAGGATCATCCATAGACTTTGTGCACACGATACGCACTTCGTGGTACGACCGCCAAATTTATTAAGCATGCACATGCCTACTATCGCAGCCAAGGGCGGATCCAGAACACAATTTTGGGGGGGCCAAAAAAATTTTGGTCCCCCCCAAAAAGTGGGTCAAAAAATTACGGTGTGGGTTCGGGGTTCGGGGTTCGGGGCCCGCTTCAGGGCCCCGAAATTATTTTGGATTCTACATGCTCTGTGGTGCGATCTGAGGCAATTTCTGACCACCTTAACCAATGTTTTTGAGGAAGATGGTGGTGTACTCATTGCCTGGCCTTTATTCCGATGTCACATAAAAAATAAAATAAAAAAATGGTTTCGTTTTTTTTGGGGGGGGCCATGGCCCCTCTGGCCCCCCTGGATCCGCCCTTGATTGCAGCTGTATTTGACATAAATTCATGGAATGTATCCATTCATAAAATGTTCGCAGGCTCTGATTTCTGGGACATTTGCTATAACATAAGAGAATGTGTCCATGGTTCAGATCAGGAGGCTACAATCCTGGCCAAAACTCGCTGGGCACCTATCCCCCGGCCAATGTTGACTCTCATTGCACAGTCTGAGCTCAAGCGCGAGATGACAACATTGACCGGGAGAGCGGGGGACCGGGGAAGGGTACAGTGTGGACGTGTCCCAACCATTTTTGGCCGGGATTGTAGTCCTACTGAACATTAAACAAGAGTGATTTCCCTTGTCATAAATTGTTGCCATTACTTCGACACCCATTAACCTGTTTGAATACGAATCAGCATACTCCATTGGAGTGGAACCAGATATACAGTGCCTTTCAATTCAGTGTCAAACTTTTCTTTTTTAACTAAAACAGATCAAAGAAATCTATTTCAGCTTTCAATTCAGCGTCAATGTCATTTTTTTCATGCAATATACATGTTGAATAGGTCTTCAGGAGTTCAAGCCATGACAATTTATCATAATAATTATGAAGGATGAAAGGCTTAAAGGTAGAGTAGAACATTTGCAGCTATCCAAAAAAAGTAACTGAAGAAAATATTGTCCAAAAGCTGACTTGGTTTAAAGATAGTTATGGCAATAATTAAACTCCCCGTGAAATTATTTTTTCTGGCATTCTGTCATTTTGAAGGCCATTTGCAAAGATGTGTCAAGTGACACATTTTTGGAAATTTGTAATTTGTAATTTGGCAAATCTGTAAATGGGTGTGCGCAAATGTTGGTACAATCCACACGTGCCCATTGTTGTTCTTATTCTTCGGTTCAGTGCATGACATCAGGTAGCTTCAATTGGCTGAATGACAAGGTGTTCCGGATGCTGATTTCGGGCGCAATTCAAAACATGAGTTGGCAACTTTTAATTTGAAATAAAGATCCTAGAATATTGTTCTCATGTAATATACAGCATTCACGGAGCAAATACTTCACCAGGTTAGTTGTTGAGCATTGTCTTTAGATTTTGAGCCTTGTTGTTGCTTCAAACAAGAAAAAATGCACACATGACAAATGAGCCACCTTACCTTCAAGTCTACTCTTAGTCTATATCTGGATTCAGATTTTGTTCTCCTAAAGCAGCCAATCCTGATTCTTGGCCAGTGCAGTTGAGCAACGGCAGCAGTAGAGGGCACTACCAATAAGATAGATAAACCAGTCTTTGGGAACATTGGCACCTAGGCCCCACAACATTATGAGCATACCTCACACGTACTACATTGCACCTATGCACGCCCTAAAATGCACTACATTCAACCTCTGCGCACGCTCCTGCGGTATGTTCAGCATTGGTCTGGTGCGAGACTGAGTTCCCAAAACGGTACAGGGTGAGAAAAAAAAAGAAACCCAAATGTCGGGACTGTTGTTTAAGTGAAGTTCTGCATGTAGCACTTTCAAAATCTAGGATATGCATGCCCAATACATAAGCTTTCTTTTAGTACAAGAATCATACAAATCACTCAAGTATTTTTCACGTTATGGTTTTAAACACAACCACCGTTTTACAGCTCATTCCAGGGATCACAAAAAGGTAAGTGTTCTTTCAGCAAAATGAAAACAAATCACATAGAAATGTGTGTGAATTGTTTCGTTTTGCTGAAAAAACGCACACCTTTTTTTGTGATATGTGGACAGAACTTTAAAATGGTGATTGTAATTCTGTGACTTGATAAGTACATGAGTGATTTGAATGATACTTGTACTAACAGAAAGCTTCTGAATTGGGCATTCAAATCCTAGATTTTGAAAGTGCTTTATGCAGAACTTCACTAAAACAAAAGTCCCGACATTTGCGTTTCGTTTTTTTTTTTTTTACTCACCCTATATTTGATTCATCTTGTTGATAGGCCCTCTCCTGCTGCCGTGCTTGTGACTGAATGTGTTAGGAGGACAAATTCAAATCTACTCTTGGATCAAAACAAGCCATGCTCACCAGTCAGGCAAATCACGCCGACATCTTCAGGATGGGTACAGTCACTGACGCCCCAGCCATCAAAAGTACAGTCCTCTAGGGTGGTCTCATCGCCACTGCACCTCAGGGTGTCCATCCAAATCGGGTCCGCTCCTTGCCCGAAGAACGCCTGCGTCTTGTATTGGGCTGCCCCGGGGTAACCCAGCATACGGCACACCACGCGGGCATTGTTGATGCTCCAGTTGTCGTCACAAACTGTCCCCCACTGGCCGTCATGTTGGATCTCCAGCCTGCCTTCCCAGGGATTGCCGCCTTCGCTGACCAAGCGCACTTCATCGATGCCCAATTCTAGTCAGTGTGAGATAAAGAGAAAGAAACATTTGAAAAAGCTCAGAGTAGAACTTTTAGAGTACAGGGTGAGTCCAAAACAAACAAGGGAAACCCATATGGCACCCCGATTTTTTTTTTGTAAGAAGTTCTGAATGAAGCACTTTTTAGATCTAGGATGTGAAAGCCAAATTTGTAAGCTTTCTGTTAGTAACCAAAAAAATCATTCATATTGCTCATGTACTTTTCAAGTTACGGAATTCTGGACACAAACACACTTAAAATTTTGTCCACAGCATATTTTTTTAGTTAAGTGAAGCCATGTCGTATCATGAAAACGATATCAAAATAATCCCATAAGTATCTGGGGTAGCTGGAAGGGCAAGACTATAAACCTTTGACATTACAAAACAAGTTTTTTAGCACTGGAAGCAAAGGGTGCTTAAATTAAGGAAATAAGAGCCAGTTATCATTGTAATGAGAGTGGTTTTTACATAGGAGAAAATTGATATTTGAATTGTTTTTGTTTTGGAGAATTCAAGAATATCCATGCTACCTTTCTCAATCATTTTCTCACAAAGTTGTCTTTTTTACGTTCTTGAAACGATTATAATTTTCTTGCAGAGATGATTGAATCCTCTCATTACAAAATGCTGTTGGCAGGATGATGTTCTACCACAACCACTGGGTGCGTTTGTTGCAATTCAAGCTCAAAAATGCTCTAGCAAATTTCGCATAGGTTGAAATTTTGGTCAGACAGTAGATACTCTCGTCCTTTTACTATACAAACTCGGATATGCTCAGTCACTGTCAGTTAGCACTGCGCAAGATCGCTTCAAGCTAAGCACTTTCCACATAGTCTTGTTCCAAGATTTGCTTTGAATTTTGCTTCACTGACACAGCTGGCTTTAGCACGCCCCAGCTGAACTAGGGGAACAAAATCCAAATGCAGTCTTGAACAAAGACTTTCACGCATATGACAGCTCAAACTTGATTGTTCTTGTTGATGTGGTTTTGAGAGCAGCTTCAATGTTGTATCAAATCGTGCAAAGATGAAAGCACTTTTTAAAAATGTCTCTGGTACGAACCACTGCAAATCACGCCAGCATCTTCACTGTGATCACAATTTTCCTCTCGCCACCCACTGTTGGCGCATTCCTCCAGTGTGGATTCCTGTCCCGTACAGGCCACGTCGTCCAGCAGAATTTGTCCCATGCCTTCCCCAAATCCAGCTCCAGAGACAGCTTCCGTGGCACCTGCGAACCCAAGCTGCTTACAGACGACACCGGCATCATTCTCATCCCAGTCATCATCGCAGACGGTGCCCCATTCACCTTGGTAGTAGACTTCCACACGCCCTTCGTTGTCATTTTCACCACCGGCGAGGCGCACTGTCATATCAGGCTCTACAATTCCGAGAAGTGTCATCAAATGAAATAGTATCTCCCATAATGACTACTAATCACATGTAGGCTTACACAGATATTTTGTTCATGATTAACTCTCAAGACAGTATCAATGATAATTTATCTAACAGCTGTTTCGGTTTATTCAGCAGGAGAGCCACAGTCCATCCAATCAAACCCCAGTCTTAAGTCAGGGAATTGGCCAAATGACCATCAGATCACAACCTCAGTTGTTATTTGTCTGGGCATTTTTGTAAGAGAAGAAGAGTCATGTCATCACTTTAAAAATATTTATTTTGCACTGAGACCAAGCATAGTTTGATGCATGTGACATTTTTGTAAGCAAAGATGCAAGATGAAATAAATTCACACAATGCTTGTGATCTGTCTAATCTTTACTTCAAGTATTAAAGCTTGCTATCCAGGGCATTGGTCCACTAAGTTTTATACTCAAGTTTAATACTCAACCCCTCAACCCGTTGTTTAGGAAAGTTTTTAAAAAAATGGTTTATTAAAAAAGAGTTAGTTGAGTTAATAATACCTTCAATTAAGACAAAGCCTGCAAAATATCTATCACTCTAACCCAGGGGTTACATGAAACAATGGTTTTATTGCTGGCTTCGTCATCTTCTCCAGCCAAAGATTTGCAAAGAATCCTGCTACATTCAAACCCAATGAAACTACACCAACCATTGGCCTTGTGTGTCAGAATGGAGTGTTTCTATAGAAGTGAATAGAGAGATATTGAACAGGACAAGAGCGACAAAAATCACGGAGCTGGACATTTTAAAAATACAACATAATGGGAACTGTTGTCAACTAAACGTCAGTGGGGACGGCCATTAAATTTCCCAAATTGTCAGGTGTTGAAGATCAGTTGTTCGTTTTACACCCCAAGGCGGTCAGTTTTACAGGGCAAATGGTTAACGGCAGAATCACATTGTTAGTTTTACGTCAGTGAAAAGTCCCATACGGCCACTGCTATGTCAAACCTAGGTTTTGATCAAACGACTTTCATGTGGGTCACCAATATGGACCTCTGTAATTCACATGCATTGAGCGCCATTTAATGCCATATTATTTGTCACGTTTTCCACAACCACATCCGGTATTAGGTTAAAAGGTAAATTGCAGGGCTGCCCTCATAAGATTGTGAGAGGGCACGGCAGTGTTGTAGTCGAGTCACCAACGTCGAGTCCGAGTCCGAGTCCCAAGCCTCGAGTCCAAGTCTCGAGTCACAAGCCTCGAGTTACGAGTCACTTGTTCTTAGTTGTTCACCAAACTAATCAATTTTTTTTTTTAATTAGTTTTCAATCCATTCTGTCTTTTAAGTAAATCCCAGTTAATATAGTTTACTTTGTGTGTGTACATGTTTTTTAGACCCAAAATGTGTTTGGATCCCTAAAAAACCCTCCTCCGTCTCTTCCCTCCAAGTTTTATCATCCAAAAATTATTCCTCAATGATCCCTTCCCATCGCTACGTTACATTTCTTCTTTTGATGAAAATAAGTGACTCGAGTCACGAGTCACCAAGCTCGAGTCCGAGTCATCATGGTTGAGTCCGAGTCCGAGTCATTTTCCAATGTGACTCGAGTCGAGTCCGAGTCACGAAAAATGTGACTCAAGTCCGACTGAAGTCCGAGTCCTGGACTCGAGTCCTACAACACTGGGGCACGGTATGGTAAAATTCACATAAAAATTACTTTCTGAGGGCCGAAATTAATCAAGTATGGACACATGGAAGAATTACCACAACTGAATGTTAACAATCGCTAGCAGTAACGTTTCACAAAAATGACGGCCAATGCGAGCCAAGAATTTGTACACCATAAAACCCCAAAATTGTTTTTCAGTCTCATAAAGGCTAACCTTCATTTGGCACACACACAACTCCTGCATCTTCAGCATGTCCACAGTCATTGGTTTCCCATCCTGCATTGGGGCAATCTACAAGTCTGGTCTGCTCATCGGTGCACTGAACCTCATCCAAAAGTATGGGATCCTCGCCTGTGAAAGAACCATGTTATGCATAAGATGGAATTGTTTGCGTCGGGGTGATGTAAATCAAATTAGGTTTTGCCCTTCACCGACGTATAAACACTGTATACTCAGCGTGTTACCTCCCGAGTGAAAGCTGGAAAAAAATCAATGAATAGTTATGCGGTACCCGGTGCTATGTACATCATATTCGAAACAGCCAACTGATCCCGTAAGCTCGGTGGTCCAGTGGTAAGACATCTGTACTAGAAAGCAGGAGGTCGTGGGTTCGACTCCCACCCCAGTGATTTTTTCCCCCATTTTTCACTCGGGAGGTAACACACTGAGAATACAGTGTTTATACGTCGGTGAAGGGCAAAACCTCATTTGAACCATATTATGGTTAACAGCAACACAGTACAGGATGTACTTGCTTTTTGAGCATTTTGGGTGTTTTTTTAAGTAACAAAATTGCTCAAATCTTAAAGGCAGTGTACAACACTTGCAAACATTAAAAAAATGAAACTACCAAATTATTATGAAATACTTGTCATGACTTAAAATAAATAACATAATCAAGCATCCTGTAAAATAATTATGCTATGTGTGCTGTAATTTTCAAGAAAAGTGGACTTTTGTATCATATTCCAACGATGGTTCAGCCAAATCATCATTAGCAAAAAGCGCCTTGTTTCAAATACTGCCCCAATTGACCGAATTTAGTTAGTCCACATTTTGTTTGCAATCGGTAACATATCTGTGAACGGGTACAAGCCATCAGCCAGTCCGATACCTGACCCGACAATTCCATGACGGCTATAACTTGTTCCATCTGAAGCGCAAGGTCTGGGAACCAGACTATGAGCACAACCTTTTTTTTTTCCTTTTCCAGGCATCCATGAACACAAAATCTGAAATAAGTCGAACGATATTTGCTACAATTTATAAAATACTAACCCCCAAATCTGTCCATTTCTGAAAATTACAGTTTCAGTTTCAGCTCAGTGGAAACTTTACATTTTGAAGTAAAAAACAAACAGAGACAATTTCAGATCACAGAAACTACCCTTGCTGATTTGTGACTCATATTATCAAAACTGAAGTTCTTGGATTCAGGTACCGGGCTGCAGGGTACAGTCCTCTCCACCCTTGATGAAGCGTGTTTGCGGGGAGATCCATGCATGCGTGAAGATAAACTATTTCCAATATGATTAACCCTAACTTCAAAGGATGATTTACTAGGAACCATACCCATCCTGGCAAATTCCAACACCATATGAACAACTGCACACACATATTTCTGACTTTGTTTCTGGAGGTGTGCCAATCCAATGTAAAAGACTGTCAGTTTAGGGGTACTGTACCCATCCTGACATCGCCGCTTTGCTCACGAAGTGACAAAAACCTCAAAATTTGACAAAAGTTCATACTGAGATAATCGCATTTGAAGTTACTCATTTTTTTCAAAAGACATTTTCGACCACTTTGCAGTAACAGAATTCGGAAAATTTTGCATTGTCCGATAGGATATGATGTGCTCTTTGTTAATTCATAGTTGTTTATTAAAAATAGTTTGTAATTAAACAGTAATTCATTAATAAAACTATTTTGCACTTCGTGACAACATCAATACTTTGGCTCCCATATTTTGGCAATTACTTTTTGCACAGTTTTTGTCACTTCGTAGGATCATGAATCGCGGAGGCTTTACTTATTTGCACTTTTTTCGACACAACAAACTTGTAACTTTTGCGCGTCACGACAGTTGAGCGCGCGCGTCTGTTCTTTTCAACATCGTTCGCGCGTGTACCGGTATGCTCCCATCCTGCCGCGTGTAGACCAATGTATAATTTCTGGCCCTGCTCACGAGGTGACTTTTTGTCACTTCATGAGAACATTTTACACTTTTTTACACTTTGTAAAAATGAAGATCACCGATTTCAGGCTTTTTGTCAATTGTTTGTTTACAATAATTAAGAAAGTAAACAACATTTTGCCTTGAAACTTGGTCAAATTGTTCCTTGAGACAACTATAATCAAATGGCTGTAAAACTCAAAATCGAATAATTATTGATTTTCGAGGTTTTTGTCACTTCGTGAGCAAAGCGACGACATATTCCAACAAAACATGCCATTGGGGTTTGATGGGTTGAGTTCTGTTAAGGAATAAGTATATTACCTGGACCAAACTCAGCAAGATTTGACACTCGTACGGCTCCATTAGTAAAGCCTAGCTGTTTGCACACCACGTTGGCATCATCTACGTCCCAGCTGTCGTCACAGACCGTTCCCCAGACGCCATCATGGTTCACCTCCACACGACCCATATTGGGCTCCGGGCCAATCAGTCGAAGGTTACCTTCATCCGGATGTACCACTAAAAAAAAATGGAACACGGACAAAAAAATGTGGATAAGTCAATACATTGTTTTAAAGATTCAGCATCGTATTTTTGTGTTATTGGTTCAGACATGTCATTTCTTCATTCTGATTGGAAGAAGTTGCCACGAAGGCATGCATGTTTTAGGAACTTTAACCTCTATTCATAAATAGCTAAGACAGTTTACCCATTCCTATTGGTCGAGAGCCCATCACCTGGTCGGTCTTAAAAGGATGATAAAGACCGGATGGCACGTCTTTAACACTTTTCCAGTGTCACATGAATATGAATCCTATCAAAATCCAGTGCCCTTTCACCGTTTTATTGATTGAACGTTCTCAATCCTCACGTATAACAGGCATGCCCAATACTACCAGTAAGTCAGTATTTCTGAAAATTTCTAAATTTACAATGCACCGCGACAGCTGCATTTTGCACGACATCACGCAGTACCCGCTATGCGTGCGCCGATCTCCATAAAAGGACTTATTTACAACTTACTCATGAGCTTCATACTCCATTATATAGCTAGAGGGGTGTTTCCACAAACATGAAGTGACATTGTTGAACAAAATCGTTTGAAATTTTTAATTTTTGACTTGTTTTGACTTTTGGACCTAAAAATTTTGATTTTTGGAATGAAAAGGTATTTATGAATGGGAATAAATATTGTGCTAGGTCGGTATTAAACACTATGTTTAAGACTGGTGGGAGTCTGGAATGCTGATAATTACCTGCAGCAGCATTCCAGACTCCAACCAGTATTAAACACACCTCCCAAGCACACATTTATTTTCAATGTTTAAAGAAGTGCACTTTTCAATAAGATTAACCAAAAAGGGATGTCAAGTTGTTTTCATACATTTAAGAGGAGTAGAAAGTTGCACAAAATATGTTCCTAATATATCCCTTTAAGTACATATATGTCTTCTCCGCACATTTACGTATTCTAAGTGATACATACCACCATCACCACTACCAGCACCACCACCAGCACCAGCACAAACCACGCCAGCGTCTTCAGCATGACCACAATTTTCCACTCTCCATCCACGGCTCTGACAGTCTTCCAGCCTCAAATCATCTTCAGTACAGGCCACGTCATCCAGCAGAATAAATCCGGTCCCTGCCCCGAACCCAGCACCACTGATGGCCTCTACGGCTCTCTCAAACCCAAGCTGCTTACAGACGACGTTGGCATCGGTATCATCCCATTCATCGTCACAGACGGTACCCCATTCACCTTGGTAGTAGACTTCCACGCGCCCTTCATTGTCATTCTCACCACCAACAAGTCGTACCGTCACATCAGGCTCTAAGAATCACAAATGCGAGTCACAGTTATGTGATTTCCAAGACTTTTAAGTCATGATAGTCTTCCATCGCATTCACATTGACTTAAAAGTCAAGGTGAATGTGATGGAAGATTACTATACCTCATAAATATTCATCAGGCAACCGCAGCATTTCATTGGTCCATTCCAGCAACTCAACCATGTGAACATTTTTACTATTACCCAGGGTCTTCATACGCGCGCGTGACGCGCAAAAACCAGGGAAGTACTATCACACACCTGGGTCGCAGCCTTAGATTTGTTGCAGGACTGTGTTATTTCTTTACCAATGATGCATGTGCTTTACATGCGTACCGTGGTGAACACCAGTGAGGACAGTTGCATGTGCCACTCTATTACGGCATACATCAAAATGGCAACCGGTGGTGCTCACTTTGCAATTTTAACCAAGGAGGAACTGGGTGAAATTTTACACAATAATAATAAATGTAGTGTTCTGCGTAAAAGGTTAAAGTTATTAAATGGCACAAAGTTATCTTTCAACTCTGTCTGTCTCCTTAAATTAAATTAATGTTTCACTTTATCCAATGAAATACCGCAGCTGCCTGATGAATATTTATGAGGTATAGTAAAACAAATACAACACATTTTTGCGGGGAAATAGTGAAACAAATGACCTTCGGTGTTGGATGATTGGGACTTTCTCCCTCGGCTTCGCCTCGGGAGATAGTCCCAATCATCCAACACCTCGGGGTCATTAGTTTTCACATATTTTACCACACCTCGCCCACAAATTCTGTATCTTGATTGGCCGAGAGCAAGTCACATGGCTATTGTTATTTCTTGCTGGGGATAAAAACTATGCAATGACTGAAAAAGTACCATAGGCATAGCAACCAATGTAGCAACCGGTATGAATGCGTGCAAATGCATACGGGTGTAAACATTCTTTGTGCATAATGTTCCCATGCATAAGCACTACAACGTTATTTTCATGAAGGTGTAAATCGAAAAGTATAAGTAAATATTTTTAACTAATTTCGTTTTGAAAAAGAAGTACATTTGTAATTTTGGATAATTGGATTTTTGTTGAATTAATCAGCAATCTCTTAAATTTAAGAGATTAAAGCAGAATCTGTGGGTGAGGAGTTATAAAACAAATAGTGCTGAATGCATCTTAAGTTTGGTGAAATCGATCCTAGGACGAGTTGCGAGTTAAGACGAGTTACCCTCCCTAAGATGCGTCTTAGCGTTTCATGAAATTGGCCCCAGGAAACACACCCCCTACACAAATTTATCCACTGCTTTTCAGAAAGCTAGCATGCTGGTACGTTTTGCCACCCATACATCATACCAGCCGAAAGAAAATGTTCAGATTGTTCTAATGGTGTAGTTTATTCATAGTATTTTTTTTACATTAAGTTCAAAGAGTGCTTCAGAAGTATCCACGCACAATTTTCTACGAATTCCTACGAATCTATAGGTTTCAGAAAATTATAGGTCTCAGAAATTGGCAAAAAGCTTTACCCACCTTCATCTGGTATACAAACAACGCCTGCGTCTTCCAAGTGGCCGCAGTTTTCCACCCCCCAACCTGCGCTTGGACACTCTGTAATTGTGCTCTCAGAGCCTGTGCACTCAACATTATCCAGGAAGATTTCACCCACACCTTAATAAAGAATGATGTTGAGCAAATGTCTTCTGTCAGCCAATTCAAGCTCATATTGGTTCTTCTTAGGGAAAATGGTTTCTGAAATATTAATTTCTAACCTCCAAAAACACTTTTTTTTCTCCACATTGAAACAACAAAATTGGATTTATGATTCATATATAACTCTATATCTTTGAGAAAGACACTACACACTGCCTGGTAAATTCACTTTGAAATTTACTGTTTAGAGTAAAACTAGCCAATACTCAGTTACAAATGACGGAAAATAAAGTTAAAATGGCAAATACAAGAAAGGCAAATTGAAAACTGGCAACATGGATTAAACAAGGTATGTGGCCCTTGTCAATCAAATTATTTGGCCTCTTTTGATCAACTAACAAGCTGTACATGCCCTCTTTAATGCATTGATACTTGAAACACTGGAAACTTGAAACACTCTGCAATACCTTGGCCAAATTCGGCGCTGAATGAAGCTCTCACAGCCCCGTTAGTGAAGCCCAGCTGTCTGCAGACCACTTGAGCATCATTCATGTCCCAGCTATCGTCACAGACAGTTCCCCAGTCGCCATCGCGTCTCACCTCCACACGCCCAGCATTGGTCTCCGGCCCGACCAATCGAATGTCTCCAACAACGTCAGGTTCTGTTACTAACAAACAAAAGAACAAACGAAAGAAGGTGAGTTATGATTTCACACGGAATTCTTTCGCCTCATCAGCCAAGGTTGTGTTTTTCTCTGTAGGTGATAAAACTGGAGTCTTCTCCGTTAATATACAAGCTCAAATTTAGTTTAAATTGAATGCACAGTTCAATGGAAAATGTTCTGGTTCTGAAACCAATAACTGAGAGAAAATGACAAGCATATACTTGGTGCTCTAATACATGTAGTTCAAATAACAAACAATATCTCAACAATAATAACAAACAATATCTCAAATAACAAACAATATCTCAATACAATATCTCAAACAATAATCGTTTGTCATCAACTCCCGTAGTATCAGCGGGATGATGAAAAGGGAAATACGCAGCGTGAGTGGCGTACATGTACACATGCACACATTGTTGTACTTTACATTACTCTCGAGGACAAGGCATCGTGTTTCCCTCTGTCCCTGTAATCATAATATAACCATAGAGTTATGTTAAATTACTAGAGCGCTAACTCGATGTACAAAGTAATGCCTGATGGGCGCATCCATGTTTGTGCACAAACCTATGAAAATGACATCGTTATGCGTGCGCCGATCTCCATAAAAGGACTTGTTTACGACTCACTTGTGAGCTTCACACTCCATTATATAGCTAGAGGGGTGTTTCCACAAACATGAAGTGACATTGTTGAACAAAATCGTTTGAAATTTTTAATTTTTGACTTGTTTTGACTTTGGGACCTAAAAATCTTGATTTTTGGAATGAAAAGGTATTAATGAATGGGAATAAATAATGTGCTAGGTCAGTATTAAACAAATGTTTAAGACTGGTGGGAGTCTTGAATGCTGATAATTACCTGCAGCAGCATTCCAGACTCCAACCAATATTAAACACACCTCCCAAGCACACATTTATTTTCAAATGTTTAAAGAAGTGCACTTTTCAATAACATTAACCAAAAAGGGATGTCCAGTTGTTTTCATATATTTAAGAGGAGTAGAAAGTTGCACAAAATATGTTCCTAATATGTCCCTTTAAGTACATATATGTCTTCTCCGCACATTTGAGTATTCTAAGTGATACATACCACCATCACCACTACCAGCACCACCACCAGCACCAGCACAAACCACGCCAGCGTCTTCACCATGGCCACAATTTTCCACTCTCCATCCACTGCTCTGACAGTCTTCCAGCCTCAAATCATCTACGGTACAGGCCACATCATCCAGCAGAATGGGTCCCGTCCCTTCCCCGAACCCAGCTCGACTGATGGCCTCTATGGCTCTATCAAACCCAAGCTGCTTACAGACGACGTTGGCATCGGTATCATCCCATTCATCATCACAGACGGTGCCCCATTCACCTTGGTAGTAGACTTCCACGCGCCCTTCATTGTCATTCTCACCGCCAACAAGTCGTACCGTCACATCAGGCTCTAAGAATCAAAAATGCGAGTCACAGTTATGTGATTTCCAAGACTTTTAAGTCATGATAGTCTTCCATCGCATTCACATTGACAGCAATCTCTTGAATTTAAGAGTTTAAAGCAGAATCTGTGGGTGAGGAGTTATAAAACAAATAGTGCTGAATGCGTCTTAAGTTTGGTGAAATCGATCCTAGGACGAGTCGCGAGTTAAGACGAGTTACCCTTCCTAAGATGCGTCTTAGCGTTTCATGAAATTGGCCCCAGGAAACACACCCTCAACACAAATTTATCCACTGCTTTTCAGAAAGCTAGCATGCTGGTACGTTTTGCCACCCATACATCATACCAGCCGAAAGAAAATGTTCAGATTGTTCTAATGGTGTAGTTTATTCATAGTATTTTTATTACATTAAGTTCAAAGAGTGCTTCAGAAGTATCCACGCACAATTTTCTACGAATTCCTACGAATCTATAGGTTATTTGATTCTCAGAAATTGGCAAAAAGCTTTACCCACCTTCATCTGGTATACAAACAACGCCTGCGTCTTCCGAGTGGCCACAGTTTTCCACTCCCCAACCTGCGCTTGGACACTCTGTAATTGTGTTCTCAGAGCCTGTGCACTCAACATCATCCAGGAAGATTTCACCCACACCTTAATAAAGAATGATGTCGAGCAAATGTCTTCTGTCAGCCAATTCAAGCTCATATTGGTTCTTCTTAGGGAAAATGGTTTCTGAAATATTAATTTCTAACCTCCAAAAACACTTTTTTTTCTCCACATTGAAACAACAAAATTGGATTTATGATTCATATATAACTCTATATCTTTGAAAAAAAACACTACACACTGCCTGGTAAATTTACTTTGAAATTTACTGTTTAGAGTAAAACTAGCCAATACTCAGTTACAAATAACTGAAAATAAAGTTAAAATGGCAAATACGAAAAAGGTAAATTGAAAACTGGCAACATGGATTAAACAAGGTATGTGGCCCTTGTCAATCAAATTATTTGGCCTCTTTTGATCAACTAACAAGCTGTACATAATGCATTGATACTTGAAACACTGGAAACTTGAAACACTCTGCAATACCTTGGCCAAATTCGGCGCTCAATGAAGCTCTCATAGCCCCGTTAGTGAAGCCCAGCTGTCTGCAGACCACTTGAGCATCATTCATGTCCCAGCTATCGTCACAGACAGTGCCCCAGTCGCCATCTTGTCTCACCTCCACACGCCCAGCATTGGTCTCTGGCCCGACCAATCGAATGTCTCCAACAATGTCAGGTTCTGTTACTAACAAACAAAAGAACAAACGAAAGAAGGTGAGTACTGATTTCACACAGAATTCTTTCGCCTCATCAGCCAAGGTTGTGTTTTTCTCTGTAGGTGATAAAACTGGAGTCTTCTCCGTTAATATACAAGCTCAAATTTAGTTTAAATTGAATGCACAGTTCAATGGAAAATGTTCTGGTTCTGAAACCAATAACTGAGAGAAAATGACAAGCATATACTTGGTGCTCTAATACATGTAGTTCAAATAACAAACAATATCTCAACAATAATAACAAACAATATCTCAAATAACAAACAATATCTCAACAATAATCGTTTGTCATCAACTCCCGTAGTATCGGCGGGATGATGAAAAGGGAAATACGCAGCGTGAGTGGCGTACATGTACACATGCACGCATTGTTGTACTTTACATTACTCTCGAGGACAAGGCACGTGTTTCCCTCTGTCCCTGTAATCATAATATAACCATAGAGCTATGTTAAATTACTAGAGCGCTATCTCGATGTACAAAGCAAAGCCTGATGGAGGCATCCATGTTTGTGCACAAACCTATGTAAATGACATCGTTATGCGTGCGCCGATCTCCATAAAAGGACTTGTTTACGACTCACTTGTGAGCTTCACACTCCATTATATAGCTAGAGGGGTGTTTCCACAAACATGAAGTGACATTGTTGAACAAAATCGTTTGAAATTTTTAATTTTTGACTTGTTTTGACTTTGGGACCTAAACATTTTGATTTTTGGAATGAAAAGGTATTTATGAATGGGAATAAATAATGTGCTAGGTCGGTATTAAACACTATGTTTAAGACTGGTGGGAGTCTGGAATGCTGATAATTACCTGCAGCAGCATTCCAGACTCCAACCAGTATTAAACACACCTCCCAAGCACACATTTATTTTCAAATGTTTAAAGAAGTGCACTTTTCAATAAGATTAACCAAAAAGGGATGTCAAGTTGTTTTCATACATTTAAGAGGAGTAGACAGTTGCACAAAATATGTTCCTAATATGTCCCTTTAAGTACATATATGTCTTCTCCGCACATTTGAGTATTCTAAGTGATACATACCACCATCACCACTACCAGCACCACCACCAGCACCAGCACAAACCACGCCAGCGTCTTCACCATGCCCGCAATTGTGCTCCCTCCATCCACGGCTCTGACAGTCTTCCAGCCTCAAATCATCTACGGTACAGGCCACATCATCCAGCAGGATGGGTCCTGTCCCTTCCCCGAACCCAGCAACACTGATGGCCTCTACGGCTCTCTCAAACCCAAGCTGCTTACAGACGACGTTGGCATCGGTATCATCCCATTCATCGTCACAGACGGTACCCCATTCACCTTGGTAGTAGACTTCCACGCGCCCTTCATTGTCATTCTCACCGCCAACAAGTCGTACCGTCACATCAGGCTCTAAGAATAAAAAATGCGAGTCACAGTTATGTGATTTCCAAGACTTTTAAGTCATGATAGTCTTCCATCGCATTCACATTGACAGCAATCTCTTAAATTTAAGAGATTAAAGCAGAATCTGTGGGTGAGGAGTTATAAAACAAGTAGTGCTGAATGCATCTTAAGTTTGGTGAAATCGATCCTAGGACGAGTTGCGAGTTAAAATGAGTTACCCTCCCTAAGACGCGTCTTAGTGTGAGGGACGTCAGACGTACTTGTAAGTTACGATGCACTTGTAATTTTACCGGTGTGCGGCAACAGCGCCACCTTGCGGCGGCCTTGGCATTCCTCACGTTGCCATCGCCTCCGCTGTTGGCCTGTCCGCTGCACACCAACTTTCAGGTAAATTTCTCTATTTTGTTAACTGTAAATTCCATTTAATTTAGATAATCATACTTTGGGGGGAATATAGCAATTGTGGGACAACTTTGGTAACGTTTAAAGGGATATGTAAATGGGTAATTTAGGTCAAACTTTTCTGTAACTTTTCGATCGATGAACAAATGGAGGCCCTCTTGCGGTACGTTCAGAATAGTTCGCATACTTGTACATGTACCTCATGCTCAAAATTGACGATGCCATGACTGAAAACTATTGTTGTTATCCATGTATTAAAGTTGTTGCAATCATATGGATCTTCAGTGAAGTTAGTACTAAGGTTTATTCATTTTGACTTGACACATATAAACAAGCTTTTCTGTTCTTTTAGTCACATGAAATTGTACATGTAAATGCACATGTAGGAAGATTTATCACATGTAAACAAACATGTACTTGGGGAATTTATAACGTGAGTGCTTTACTTATGAATATGATTGGAACTTGGATTTGTGTAGAATATGTGGACTTTAATTAAGCTGGATTTTATCTCTAAGGTAACACAGTAATTAGAGAGTAATCCGAGAGTACTTGTGAAATATTGATTCACAGTCTTTATTTCAATTTACATGTTAATTAATGACTCAAGTGACCACCAGAGTAAACTCTTTGTCATTGCAGTCAGTAAGTAAGTCCATTACGGTAAACAAATTAGGCTTTCATTAAATTCCAGTAGGAAAACTGACCAGGGTAATTAATTTCCTGACGGTTCCTAAATTTAATCTGTCGTTATCTTGCATCAAAGTTCTCGTCTGATGATTTTCAAACTATACATGTATAAATTTTGTCTTAAGTTAACTTTCAGGGAATACTTGATTTATTTTGGTTTCTCTCTCTTTTTATTTTGATTCCTCACGTTGCCATCGCCTCCGCTGTTGGCCTGTCCGCTGCACACCAACTTTCAGTGGCTGAAATAAACCATCATAGAGATCCGAATCCTGGGTGTTCGCTGTGTGTTATTCACCAAATCACCACAGCTAACCAAACAGCCCCCCCCCCCACATTAGCGTTTCATGAAATTGGCCCCAGGAAACACACCCTCAACACAGATTTATCCACTGCTTTTCAGAAAGCTAGCATGCTGGTACGTTTTGCCACCCATACATCATACCAGCCGAAAGAAAATGTTCAGATTGTTCTAATGGTGTAGTTTATTCATAGTATTTTTATTACATTAAGTTCAAAGAGTGCTTCAGAAGTATCCACGCACAATTTTCTACGAATTCCTACGAATCTATAGGTTTCAGAAAACTATAGGTCTCAGAAATTGCCAAAAAGCTTTACCCACCTTCATCTGGTATACAAACAACGCCTGCGTCTTCCGAGTGGCCACAGTTTGAAACTCCCCATCCTGCGCTTGGACACTCTGTAATTGTGCTCTCAGAGCCTGTGCACTCAACATCATCCAGGACGATTTCACCCACACCTTAATAAAGAATGATGTTGAGCAAATGTCTTCTGTCAGCCAATTACATTGAAACAACAAAATTGGAATTATGATTCATAAATAACTCTATATCTTTGAGAAAGACACTACACACTGCCTGGTAAATTTACTTTGAAATTTACTGTTTAGAGTAAAACTAGCCAATACTCAGTTACAAATAACTGAAAATAAAGTTAAAATGGCAAATACGAAAAAGGCAAATTGAAAACTGGCAACATGGATTAAACAAGGTATGTGGCCCTTGTCAATCAAATTATTTGGCCTCTTTTGATCAACTAACAAGCTGTACATAATGCATTGATACTTGAAACACTGGAAACTTGAAACACACTGCAATACCTTGGCCAAATTCGGCGCTCAATGAAACTCTCACAGCCCCGTTAGTGAAGCCTAGCTGTCTGCAGACCACTTGAGCATCATTCATGTCCCAGCTATCGTCACAGACAGTGCCCCAGTCGCCATCGCGTCTCAACTCCACACGCCCAGCATTGGTCTCCGGCCCGACCAATCGAATGTCTCCAACAATGTCAGGTTCTGTTATTAACAAACAAAAGAACGAACGAAAGAAGGTGAGTAATGATTTCACACGGAATTCTTTCGCCTCATCAGCCAAGGTTGTGTTTTTCTCTGTAGGTGATAAAACTGGAGTCTTCTCCGTTATACAAGCTCAAATTTAGTAAATAATGGCAAACAAGTGGCGTAATTGGCCTAATTGACATTGTATTATTATTAAAGCCATTCTAACAAATTTAAATTTTCAGTTTTTGAACCTACTGATGAAGTAATTTCAGGCTATCCATTATCCATAGCTTGTTTTGCATAGGGAGAATTTTTTTTTTCTAACTGAACTGTTGAAGTCAACTGTTAACACATATGGCATACCTGTTTCTGCTTCACAAGTAACCCCAACGTCTTCTGTATGATCACAGACTATTGTGTCCCAATTCCCCCAATAAAAGCAGTCATCCAGGTTGGCCTCTGTCCCATCACACGATATCGCAGACAGGATGGGACCTTCCCCTTGCCCAAACTCTGAGACGCCTTCCAGACTGTTCGTGACACCGCCGAAGCCTAACTGTCGGCAGACTACTTCGGCTGAGGTGGAAGACCAGTTATCGTCGCAGATTGTCCCCCATTCGCCCTCTCGGTAAACCTCAATGCGGCCACTGTTGGGTGTTGATCCCCCGGCCAGACGTAAGGTCTCAAAAACTTCACCACCACCACCACTGCCAGCATCTGACAAAAAAATTTACAGCACAGCTTGCAAATATCTTCCCAAGCATCGTGCATTCTAGTTCTATTTAATGGTTTAGTTTATGTAAACTGTATTACATTGTGTTATATTGTTTTTATTCACTGTAATGAATCCATTAACTCATTGAGTGATCTGGCGGTTTCAGGCACTACTAAGAGTAATATTCAGGGTAGTTTGGAGTGTTAGAACGACAACTGGATTAATAACTATGAAAGCCTGAAAGATCAGCAGTTCAATATGTGAGTATGGTAAGCAACTGTCTTCTGTTTGAAGGGAACATGACACAAATTTTACATCAAAACAAACTTTGCGCATATATCCATTCCCTCGAACAGTATAAAATCTCCCCTTTGGTATCATCAGCATAAAAAAACAAAAAGGCCCCCAAACTCTTGAAAATGGCAATATGAACACTGAAAACAATTTAGGATAGGACACACAAACATATTTTAGGAATGGCATTAAAACAATTCTTTTGCAAGAGATTTTTAAATGAGTATTTGCAATGTCTTCAGCTAATTTACTATTATCAGTGATACATACCTGTATCAGCACAGACCACTCCAGCGTCTTCACTGTGCCCACAATAGTGCACTCCCCAACCTCTGTTTCCACAGTCTTCCAGTCTGGTGTCCTCTTCTGTGCAGGACACCTCATCCAGAAGGATTTGTCCTGTACCTTCTCCAAACCGAGCTCCAATAACAGCCTCTATGGCACTCGCAAACCCAAGCTGCTTACAGACGACGTTGGCATCGGTATCATCCCATTCATCGTCACAGACGGTACCCCATTCACCTTGGTAGTAGACTTCCACGCGCCCTTCATTGTCATTCTCACCACCAATAAGTCGTACTGTCACATCAGGCTCTAAAAATGCAAATAGACAAAAACTTTCAATAAATATTCACCTATTTGAAAAACCATTCCTATTTGACCTAACAGCAGAGGTTTTGTGAACATTGCAGGTCCTTCCACCTGTCCGTGTAACTTTGTACTTGCACTGGTGCAATGAGAAATTTATGATTAACAGTTTAAGGCAGATTAACAGTTTTGAGACCAGTGTGAAGTTGGTTGATTCACATGTGAGTTAGAGGTCAACTTATATAAGTTGTTCTGAGAATGCGAGTGCAACACAAAATATTAAATGTAACGCATCAGGTGAATGGCATATGGAACACAGACAAACTACATTTTCTGAGTTCCGCTATCGTCAACGTCAAGCAAACTTGACACACAGTAAAGATGCCAACAGGTTTGTCATACACAAACTTTTCAGCAGGTATCCTGTTACTTGAGCCTTTAAACGGAATAGCATGCGCATCTTTAATAGAATAGCACAATATTGACCGTGGTATATTGGATAATCACACTGATGTTGCCATGGATCAACCAATCAGGATCAAGGATTTAAGATTGCTTGAAGATAAATGTTATTAAAGTATCCATACGCATGCAAAATAGAGCACTGTGCTCCATGTGACATATGACGCGTGCTGGAGGAGTAGACAGTATGATAAGGTGCAGTGCATTGCAACTAATCAGATTTCAGAGTTTGGGTATTGCCTGTCCTCATAATACCCGTGTGATATGTGGTCAGCTCTCCACTCTATGGACACCATGGACGAACAGTGTATGGCCCCTCATCACCCCTCATTGGCACTCTCGTGGGAGGGACGCAACACACAAGTGTGCAATAGTTTGCACTTATCGCACTTATGAGATCAAAAACCATGGCCAGGTTATGGCCACAAACTGGTATGATCTGCATCAACGTTTTAACGACTTGCACAGCTTCAAAGTTATATAAGTATACATTTGTGAATGTGCAAAATGTGTAGCTTCTTTGCGATTATCTAAACACAAAACATGTTTATGCACATGTCGAAGAATCAGAATTATGGCCATTCTCCTAATTAATGGGAAACTCAACTTTGGACTTAAAAGACTATGATCTAATTACTCTTTGGATAAGTCCAACTGGAAAAAGTATACTCACATGGCTTAGCGCTCAACTGCATGTAAACTGAATACTGACAACTAAAGGAACTAAAAGTGTCAAAGGAACATTCCATACAGAATGGGAACGTTCTGACTTTGAGTCACTCCCTTTAGACACTCCTTAAGGGTACATGACACAAAGTTTGCATCATAGCAAACTTTGCGCTAATATCCATTCCTTTGAACAGTATGAAAATTCCTCTTTGATTTCATCGGCATAAAAAAGGCCCCCAAACTCTTGAAAATGGCAATATGAAAACCAAAAATAATTTGGGATACGACACAAGAACGTACTTCAGGACTTGCACTAAAAAAATATATATCAGGAGATCCTTACATGAGTATTTGCAATGTTTTCCTCAATAACTTACTATTATCAGTGATACATACCGGTACCAGTATCAGCACAAACCACTCCAGCGTCCTCACTGTGCCCACAATTGTTCTCTCCCCAACCTCTGTTTCCACAGTCTTCCAGTCTGGTGTCCTCTTCTGTGCAGGACACATCATCCAGAAGGATTCGTCCTGTACCTTCTCCAAACCGAGCTCCAACAACAGCCTCTATGGCACTCGCAAACCCAAGCTGCTTACAGACGACGTTGGCATCGGTATCATCCCATTCATCGTCACAGACAGTACCCCATTCACCTTGGTAGTAGACTTCCACGCGCCCTTCCTTGTCATCCTCACCACCAACAAGTCGTACTGTCACATCAGGCTCTAGAAAAAGCAAACAGACAAGAACTTTCAATAATTATTCACATATTTGAAACCATTCCTATTTGACCTAACAGCAGAGGTTTTGTGAACATTGCAGGTCCTTCCACCTGTTCTTGTAACTCTGTACTTGCACTGGTGGCATAAGAAATTTATGTTGTATCTAAATTTGAAATTTAATCAGGTAAAATTGCTAGATGCATCAAGTGTCAAAACCTAAGCATAAAACATATATCTAAAATATCTTCTTAAATATGTTGAAGAGGCTTCTGCAAGTCTCTAGATACTGACCTTCGTTGGGCAAACAAACAACCCCTGCATCCTCAGAGTGACTGCAGTCAGTAGTTCCCCATCCTGCATTAGGGCAATCTACAAGCCTGCTCTCCGTGTTGACACACTGGACTTCGTCCAAGAGGAGTGGATCCACACCTATGAGGACAAATATGCCACAGTGTTCTATCATGTAGTCTACCGCCTTTTTTTCTCTCTGGACACTTACCCTTTTCATACACATACCCTTCTCAGACTGCCATTTCAGAGTTGCAACAAACCCAAGTATGCTGAAGATTTGAGTTACATAAACAGTTTGACGATTGAAACAGTTGAAAGCAACTATGTCTTACAAAGATAAGCTGTTGTATTCCGAGGGATGAAAGTTATTACCTGCCTGAGATGCTCCTAATACTCTATAGTTTGGCGTTAATGAAGAACAAAAGTCTGAAACGGGTAAACACTTGGTTTAGTACACAACAGGCCTCTGAGCACTCATTAGGAGATGAAGTTGCACTGTGCTGCCAAGGGCAGGCGAGTGCATATTGCTACAAGCATAACAGTCTTTGGGACGGTAACCCTACTCTTCGGTAAATTTGATTTTAACATACAGGTAACATCCGTTCCAGTTTGAGGGGTATTTGTGAGACGCGGAGGCAACTTCGAACCAAAAACTCACCTTCACCAAATTCAGCATTTGTGACTGCTCTCACAGCTCCGTTAGTGAAGCCCAGCTGTCTGCAGACCACTTCAGCATCATTCCTGTCCCAGTTATCATCACAGACAGTTCCCCAGACACCGTCATGATGGACCTCCACACGCCCGTAGTTGGGAGATGGCCCAACCAGCCGAACATCGCCCTCACTGCCCTCAACAGGCTCATCTAGTGGACATGATGATCAAGAATAATGATCACTGCTATACTTATTTGATTGTCATTCAATTTGCCATGAGCCCAATCACAGCCTCACTGCCAAGGCAGATTTGAGACCAGTGTGAAGTTGGTTGATTCACATGTGAGTTAGAGGTCAACTTATATTAGTTGTTCCAAGAGCGCAAGTGCAACACAAACTATTAAATGTAACGCATCAGGTGAATGGCATATGGAACACAGACAAACTACATTTTCTGTCTTCCGCTATCGTCAACGTCAAGCAAACTTGATGCACAGTAAAGATGCCAACATGTTTGTCATACACAAACTTTTCAGCAGGTATCCTGTTACTTGAGCCTTTAAAGGGAATAGCATGCGCATCTTTAATAGAATAGCACAATATTGACTGTGGTATATTGGATAATCACACTGATGTTTAATTGCCATGGATCAACCAATCAGGATCAAGGATTTAAGATTGCTTGAAGATAAATGTTATTAAAGTATCCATACGCATGCAAAATAGAGCACTGTGCTCCATGTGACATATGACGCGTGCCGGAGGAGTTGACAGTATGATAAGGTGCAGTGCATTGCAACCAATCAGATTTTAGAGTTTGGGTATTGCCTGTCCTCATAATACCCGTGTGATTTGTGGTCAGCTCTCCACTCTATGGACACCATGGACGAACAGTGTATGGCCCCTCATCACCCCTCATTGGCACTCTCGTGGGAGGGACGCAACACACAAGTGTGCAATAGTTTGCACTTATCGCACTTATGAAATCAAAAACCATGGCCAGGTTATGGCCACAAACTGGTATGATCTGCATCAACGTTTTAACGACTTGCACAGCTTCAAAGTTATATAAGTATACATTTGTGAATGTGCAAAATGTGTAGCTTCTTTGCGATTATCTAAACACAAAACATGTTTACGCACATGTCGAAGAATCAGAATTATGGCCATTCTCCTAATTAATGGGAAACCCAACTTTGGACAGATTATTATCTAATTACTCTTCGGATAAGTCCATATGGAAAAAATATACTCACATGGCTTAACGCTCAACTGGATGTTAACTGAAGACTGACAACTAAAGGAACTAAAAGTGTCAAAGGAACATTCCATACAGAATGAGAACGTTCTGACTTTGAGACACTCCCTTTAGACACTCCTTAAGGGTACATGACACAAAGTTTGCATCATAGCAAACTTTGCGCTAATACCCGTTCCCTTGAACAGTATGAAAATTCCTCTTTGATTTCATCGGTATAAAAAAGGCCCCCAAACTCTTGAAAATGGCAATTTGAAAACCAAAAATAATTTGAGATACGACACAAGAACGTACTTCAGGACTTGCACTAAAAAAATATATATCAGGAGATCCTTACATGAGTATTTGGCCTAATTAACATTGTATTATTAAGCCATTTTAACAAATTTCAATTTTCAGTTTTTGAACCTACTGATGAAGTGATTTCAGGCTATCCATTACCATAGCTTGTTTTGCATAGGGATAAATGTTATTTTTAACTGAACTGTTCAAGTCAACTGTTAACACATATGGCATACCTGTTTCTGCTTCACAAGTAACACCAACATCTTCTGTATGATCACAGACTATTGTGCCCCAATTCCCCCAAGTGCAGACATCCAAGTTGGCCTCTGTCCCCTCACACGATATCGCAGACAGGATGGGACCTTCCCCTTGCCCAAACTCCGAGACGCCTTCCAGACTGTTCGTGACACCGCCGAAGCCCAACTGTCGGCAGACTACTTCGGCCGAGGTGGAAGACCAGTTATTGTCGCAGATTGTCCCCCATTCGCCCTCTCGGTAAACCTCAATGCGGCCACTGTTGGGGGTTGATCCCCCGGCCAGACGTAAGGTCTCAAAAACTTCACCACCACCACCACTGCCAGCATCTGACGAAAAATTTACAGCACAGCTTGCAAATATCTTCCCCAAGCATCGTGCATTCTAGTTCTATTTAATGGTTTAGTTTATGTCAACTGTATTACATTGTGTTATATTGTTTTCATTCACTGGGGGGAGTCAGGTTGGCGTAGCGGTACTATCGTCACCTTCCACCGCTGTGACCTGGGTTCGAATCTCGCCTGGGCCAATATATGGATTGGGTTTTCAAACCCTGCCTTCCCCAGAATATTCTTAGGGGCTTTTCCTCCCACCTCTAAAACTGTAATTTCTTCTCATTGTCTTCTAAATGATTAATAATAATAATAATAATAATAATAATAATAATAATGAATCCATTAACTCATTGAGTGATCTGGTGGTTTCAGGCACTACTAAGAGTAATATTCAGGGTAGTTTGGAGTGTTAGAACGACAACTGGATTAATATCTATGAAAGTCTGAAAGATCAGCAGTTCAATATGTGAGTATGGTAAGCAACTGTCTTCTGTTTGAAGGGAACATGACACAAATTTTACTTCAAAACAAACTTTGCGCATATATCCATTCCCTCGAACAGTATAAAATCTCCTCTTCGGTATCATCAGCATAAAAAAAACAAAAAGGCCCCCAAACTCTTGAAAATGGCAATATGAACACTGAAAACAATTTAGGATAGGACACACAAACATATTTTAGGAATGGCATTAAAACAATTCTTTTACAAGAGATTTTTAAATGAGTATTTGCAATGTCTTCAGCTAATTTACTATTATCAGTGATACATACCTGTATCAGCACAAACCACTCCAGCATCCTCACTGTGCCCACAATAGTGCACTCCCCAACCTCTGTTTCCACAGTCTTCCAGTCTGGTGTCCTCTTCTGTGCAGGACACATCAGCCAGAAGGATTCGTCCTGTACCTTCTCCAAACCGAGCTCCAATAACAGCCTCTATGGCACTTGCAAACCCAAGCTGCTTACAGACGACGTTGGCATCGGTATCATCCCATCCATCGTCACAGACGGTGCCCCATTCACCTTGGTAGTAGACTTCCACGCGCCCTTCATTTTCATTCTCACCACCAACAAGTCGTACTGTCACATCAGGCTCTAGAAAAAGCAAACAGACAAGAACTTTCAATAATTATTCACATATTTGAAAACCATTCCTATTTGACCTAACAGCAGAGGTTTTGTGAACATTGCAGGTCCTTCCACCTGTTCTTGTAACTCTGTACTTGCCCTGGTGCAATAAGAAATTTATGTTGTATCTAAATTTGAAATTTAATTAGGTACAATTTGCTAGATGCATCAAGTGTCAAAACCTAAGCATAAAACATATATCTAAAATATCTTCTTAAATATGTTGAAGAGGCTTCTGCAAGTCTCTAGAAACTGACCTTCGTTGGGCAAACAAACAACCCCTGCATCCTCCAAGTGACTGCAGTCGGTAGTTCCCCATCCAGCATTAGGGCAATCTACAAGCCTGCTCTCCGTGTTGACACACTCAACTTCGTCCAAGAGGAGTGGATCCACACCTATGAGGACAAATATGCCACAGTGTTCTATCATGTGGTCTACCGCCTTTTTTTTTCTCTGGACACTTACCCTTTTCATACACATACCCTTCTCAGACTGCCATTTCAGAGTTGCAACAAACCCAAGTATGCTGAAGATTTGAGTTACATAAACAGTTTGACGATTGAAACAGTTGAAAGCAACTATGTCTTTCAAAGATAAGCTGTTGTATTCCGAGGGATGAAAGTTATTAACAGCCTGAGATGCTCTTAATACTCTATAGTTTGGCGTTATAACGAAGAACAAAAGTCTGAAACAGGTTAACACTTGGTTTAAAACACAACAGGCCTCTGAGCACTCATTATGAGATGAAGTTGCACTGTGCTGCCAAGGGCAGGCGAGTGCATATTGCTACAAGCATAACAGTCTTTGGGACAGAAACCCTTCTCTTCGGTAAATTCGATTTTAACATACAGGTAACATCCATTCCAGTTTGAGGGGTATTTGTGAGACGCAGAGGCAAATTTCGAACCAAAAACTCACCTGGACCAAACTGAGCACCTGTGACGGCTCTCCCAGCTCCGTTAGTGAAGCCCAGCTGTCTGCAGACCACTTCAGCATCATTCATGTCCCAGTTATCATCACAGACAGTTCCCCAGACACCGTCATGATGGACCTCCACACGCCCGTAGTTGGGAGATGGCCCAACTAGCCGAACATCGCCCTCACTGCCCTCAACAGGCTCATCTAGTGGACATGATGATCAAGAATAATGATCACTGCTATACTTATTTGATTGTCATTTAGTTTGCCATGAGCCCAATCACAGCCTCACTGCCAAGGTAGATTATCAGTTTTGAGACCAGTGTGAAGTTGGTTGATTCACATGTCAGTTAGAGGTCAACTTATATTAGTTGTTCTAAGAGGGCGAGTGCAACACAAAATATTGAATGTAACACATCAGGTGAATGGCATATAGAACACAGACACACTACATTTACCGTGTTCCGCTATCGTGAACGTCAAGCAAACTTGACGCACAGTAAAGATGCCAACATGTTTGTCATACACAAACTTTTCAGCAGGTATCCTGTTACTTGAGCCTTTAGAATAGCACAATATTGACCGAGGTATATTGGATAATCACACTGATGTTGCCATGGATCAACCAATCAGCATGATCAGGATCAAGAATTTAAGATTGCTTGAAGATAAATGTTATTAAAGTATCCATACGCATGCAAAATAGAGCACTGTGCTCCATGTGACATATGACGCGTGCTGGAGGAGTAGACGGTACGATAAGGTGCAGTGCATTGCAACCAATCAGATTTCAGAGTTTGGGTATTGCCTGTCCTCATAATACCCGTGTGATATGTGGTCAGCTCTCCGCTCTATGGACACCATGGACGAACAGTGTATGGCCCCTCATCACCCCTCATTGGCACTCTCGTGGGAGGGACGCAACACACAAGTGTGCAACGGTTCACACTTATCGCACTTATGAGATCGAAAACCATGGCCAGGTTATGGCCACAAACTGGCATAATCTGCATCAACGTTTTTACGACTTGCACAGCTTCAAAGTTATATAAGTATACATTTGTGAATGTTCAAAATGTGTAACTTCTTTGCGATTATTTGAACACAAAACATGTTTACACACATGTCGAAGAATCAGAAATATGGCCATTCTCCTAATCAATGGGAAACTCAACTTTGGTCTTAACAGACTATGTTCTAATTGCTCTTCGGATACAACACAAGAACGTACTTCAGGACTTGCACTAAAACTATATATATGTATCCAGAGATCCTTACATGAGTATTTGCAATGTTTTCCTCAATAACTTACTATTATCAGTGATACATACCGGTACCTGTATCAGCACAAACCACTCCAGCGTCCTCACTGTGCCCACAATTGTTCTCTCCCCAACCTCTGTTTCCACAGTCTTCCAGTCTGGTGTCCTCTTCTGTGCAGGACACATCATCCAGAAGGATTTGTCCTGTACCTTCTCCAAACCGAGCTCCAGCAACAGCCTCTATGGCACTCGCAAACCCAAGCTGCTTACAGACGACCTGGGCATCGGTATCATCCCATTCATCGTCACAGACAGTACCCCATTCACCTTGGTAGTAGACCTCCACGCGCCCTTCCTTTTCGTTCTCCCCGCCAACAAGTCGCACTGTGATCTCAGGCTCTGAGAATACAAACACAAAACTAGATTAGGCCAGCCCTGAAATTAGAATCCCTCCCCAGACAGTTTGGGGTTGAGCCCACCCAGTATGTCGAAGGGATTGGGACTTTGGATGGAACGATCGGGCCTGGATTAACTCCACCTGCTGTGGCTCATCAATAAGGAACCAATTTGCGACGCGCTTAATCCCCCAGTAGGCAACAATGACTGTGAGCTTCAAAGTGTTTGCAGCTTGTAATCCCCCATACCATTGCCTTTGTGTACTAATAAGACGTTTACTAATCCTTTTATCCTCCAACTAGCCAGACTTCATTCTATAATGCCTACTGTTCAAACCCTGAGTCACTGGTTCGGACCGTCACGCTTCAGTAACCGGTTAGCTTCTGGCTTCATACTGATCGGGGTGAAAGGGATTGGCTTACCGAGCCCGGTACCCAAACAGTCTGTTATCTGATGGCTGGCCTTAAATGAGACTTTAAGATTCACAAGCAGACATTAACAATGAATGAAAGGTTTGCGGTAATACTATGTGAATGACATCTCTTTGTGAGTTGTGTGGGTCTGAGAAGATCCAGTTATTCTAGCTCGACGTTTTGTTAAACTACTGGTTGTTCTCAGAACCAGACAACTCGAATGAGATATGATTCACATGGTGTTACCGCAAACCTTTCATTCATGGATCCTATAGACCGACTTTGGACTTGGCAATTGATTTGGGGTCCACTCATAAGTTCGACGTCTCATAGGGTAATTCATAAGTCAGAAATTTCGGACTTGTGAGGCGTCGGACTTATGACGCGTCGGACATATGAGGCATAAATTCTGACTCATAGGTCCGACGCCAAATAAGTCCGATATTTGATTTGTTTTTCAAAAACTGGATTAGCTTCACGATAGATTCCAGAATCCTTACTTCTACTTGCAGTGAAGGAATGATGGGAGTGAGTCTCCCTCACCCATTCACAATGTCAACAAATTTGAGCTCAATACATTTCCCCTAAACTCATAGGTAATTACACATTTCAAACCTTTTTGGTTTTAGTATGATCTATAGTCAGTGGTGACAGACTTTATTTAAGTTTCTATGAAAAGATGTATTAAAATACTTTTTACAATCGTCGTTTCCTTTTCTCTGTGTCACTTACCTTCGTTGGGCACACAGACAACGCCTGCATATTCAGAATTTCCACAATCATGAGTTTCCCATCCTGCATTGGGGCAGTCTTCAATTCTGGTCTCCGCACCTGAGCAAGCAACTTCATCCAGGAGAATTGGGACCTCACCTTGAAGAGAACGAAAATAAAACTTTGATAATCTTTCATCAGCATTACAATAAGTACACATGGGCTAGGCGACAAACATTGATGAGCTCCGATATCATCACTTCATTTTAATTATTTCTTTCTTTTTTTTTCTTTCTGGTAATGAAATCAAGGATTCCTCAAAAGTATCCTAAGCACTGTAGCTCGAAAGCCTGAAGAAACCTGTAAAGAGAAGACAATGGGAAGAGATTACAGTTTTAGAGGTGGGAGGAAAAGCCCAGAGGAATATTCTGAAGAAACCCACGGAATCAGGTAGGGACTGAAAATCCAATCGACATGTTTGCCCGGGCGGGATTCGAACCCAGGTCACAGCAGTGGAAGGCGAGGAAAATAACACTACGCCAACCTGACTCCCCTCATACTTTCCGAAAGGTCAGTGAATGCTAAAGAATCACTAAAATAAAATAAACACCAATACCTGCTCCAAAATGTGAACCGGTAGTTTCTCTCACTGCCCCGTTAGTGAAGCCCAGCTGTCTGCACACCACGTTGGCATCGGTAATGTCCCACCGGTCATCGCATATGGCCCCCCAAACATCATTGTATTTCACCTCAACACGGCCGCTGTTGGGTTCAGGACCAATCAGTCGAACGGTGTCAGTTAGCGCGCCCCCTCCTGGACTCCCTCCTTCATCAAAGACACCAAAACTCAATTACACTGATTATGTGATATGCATGCACTTCCGCTATGAATGAGGAAAACCAAAACATTTGGAAGTTGAGAATATCACAGGGGTTACGGAGTAATTCGGCAAACAAAACGAGAAGCCATTTCGAAGTGGCACCACATCCGAACGCAAGCCGCACGCGTTCTTAAAGACAAGGCGTGCGCGCATTTTGGTAAAACTATTTGTCCAAGGACCCCGGATGTGCGTTTGCACTACCTGAGCACGACTCGCATCGAGCCTGATGCCACTGCAGAAAATGGCCGTCGCCGAATTAGTCTACAGGGGTAGTGGAGGTATAATTACATCTGTGCTGATTTATTTACATCTGTGCTGATCATCCTATCCTTGAGCAAGTGGTTCTTCATTGAAATAGCCCCTTGTCGATGCTTCATATTAGGTCATGTATAGCCCATTCCTGTACTGCACTCATCAGTGTGCATTTGCGGTACAGATCCAAGTGGCCCACGTGAATGTGTTTTGGCAGCCTGTTTCCTTGAGGAGCTTTCAACCTTCTAAAACAAACTAACAAACAGGGCTTGGGTTTAAAAAATATCATCAATAATTATGTACCAGTACAGACGACTCCTGCATCCTCCGAATGACCGCAATCTTCATCTCTCCAAGCGTTGCTTGGGCACTCTTCGAGTTTTGTCTCATCCCCGACGCAAGCTACTTCATCCAGCAATGTCGCCCCGGAGCCTTCACCAAACGCGGCTCCAGCAACAGCCTCTACGGCCCTCTCAAACCCAAGCTGCTTACAGACGACGTTTGCATCGTCCTCATCCCAGCTGTCGTCACAGACCGTACCCCATTCACCTTCGTAGTAGACCTCTACACGTCCTTCGTTAGTGTTCTCACTGCCAACGAGGCGCACAGTTTGAGTAGGCTCTACACAATATTTCAAAACACCAGATAATTCCCCGATTAAGGATAGGTTTGTGGGTACACCATGGAAAATCTCTTCTGTGAAGAACTGTGGTTCTAAATGGAACCAGAGGTGATCAAAGTTCTCAGAGAACAATTGCCACTTTCAGTTCTTTTCAAAACTACACATCTTGGAACTAATCTCACCTCCGGTTCTTTTCAGAACCACACTTCTTTACAGAAGAGCTATTCAATTCCTTTATTGTACAAAGCTTCCAATCATAGATAATTACTCACCCACAATATTACTTTATGACCAAGATATTTTCCTGAAAAGTGAATGAATCGTTTTATTAGGATGGATGAAGCCTGAAAAACTAAAAGCCTTCTTGCTGTAAATATTCCACATGTTCTATTTTACTTGCGTAAATGCCGCGGTAAAAGTCAAGGCATACGTACCTTCCTGAGGATGTGTGCAATACAATAAGCACGCCACAGTTTCAAGTGAACCTTACCTTCATCCAGCAAACAAACAACGCCCGCATCTTCAGCGTGATTACAATCGCTGGTTTCCCATCCTGCATTGGGGCATTCTTGAATTGTGGTCTCCTGGCCGGTGCAGCCCACCTCGTCCAGAAGAATGGGGCCCTCACCTTGACGGAAACAATCCAAACATCTCTTTCATATTTCAATTTCTTTTGGAGGTGAACACAGAAAACTGACTTGGAACTGCTTCAGTCGGTTTGCAGCATGGCTCATGTTGCAAGCATTGTGACTTAGGGGTGTCATCCCCGGCTACACAGTGTGATACGGGCGATTCCCTTACAGTTTGCCACCAAGAGGTTGCCACGGAGAGTCCATTTTTCGCAGTGCATTGTGGGAGACAGTCGACGCATTCACAAGGCGTGGGACACTTAAAATTCTTAGTTTGCCCAGTCAGTAGTTTCGTAAGCGTATGATTCAAGTATCGTTTTTCTTTTCTTTTCTTTTTTAATATCAAGATTGTGTTTTTTGTGAGACAGCAAATTGCTATGCCCCCATTGATACAAATTTAACTCAACTTGTGCACTGACATTCGTTCAAATCACGGTAAGTCGGCCGTGTTTTTGTTGACCGTAAACTTGAAAAATGGACTCTCCAGGCAGTGGACAGCCTCTTAATGGCCACACTGTATTTGGAATAACCTGTATCTTTGGTTTCTTTGTCTTTTACCATTAAGATTTATATATGAAACCCATTTTGTTTTTCAATATACAGTTTCCTGTTTACAATAAATGATTCCCTAAGTGAGTGAGTATTGCAAGGGTGCTTTTATTTTATTTATTTATTTATTTCTCAAAGGCAGGCCTGTTTTTCAACGATGATGCTGACATGACCAGTTGCTTATTCCAGCAAAGCTTGGAGCAGCCTAGCCCAGCAGGCAAGGTCATCACAAAGGCCTAGACATGTGCATTGTACAAATCTTAAACTCATACAATTCTCCCTTCTTAACAAAATGCTTTCAAGGTTTTACAAAAAAAATTCTCTCATGAGGGAAAACGTCTTCACAGAAAATCCCACAAATTGCATCAGAAAAGCTGAATTCCAAGAAAGTTCAAACTGCAATACAGGGTAATTGTTCAATGATCATGACGCAAATTGTCCTTTTTTGAGAAAACTGGGGAAAAGTAACAATACCTAGACCAAACTCAGCTAAGGGTGCTATTCGCACAGCTCCGTTAGCAAAGCCCAGCTGTCTGCAGACCACGTTGGCATCGTCCATATCCCAACGATCGTCACAGATTGTTCCCCAGACGCCATTGTAGTTCACCTCAACACGCCCCAGGTTCGGTTCAGGACCAACCAGGCGAACTTCGTCAGTTGAAGGTACTGATTCTGAATGTATTGTTTCAATTTTTAAAATGTAACAGCTTGAGATGGTTTTGAGAGACAAATGTAATAGGCAATCAGGCCGCGTTATAACTGTACCTGCTTTGGCCTTTTTGCAAGGATAAAAAAAACAGACCACTTCGAAATGATCTGTTTGTTTTTTTTAAGTGAAATGAAACCCTCATTTACTGATGAAGCTTTCTGGTTATGGGCATACAAGCCTTAATAACAAACCAGTATAAAATTCAAACAAAGATACTCCACAGTAGAGTGAACATTTAAAGAGTTCCAAAGATTTGTGCCTAATCAAAGATGCACTCAGCTAGCTTCACTCAGAAAGGCACTGTAGTCAACAACTACTGATTGCTTTTGAGTGGTGTAGAAAAGTAGCTTCACATGGTGATGCATGGAGTATTTGATTATTATGGATCGCATAACGGAGCTAGTTTTACTATACCATGAGTTAAAACAGTCAATAGTTCCGCATATTTTTTTATAAATCATTACCATTATTATCATAGTTTATTTGTTCATGCATGATAGCAAATATAGTTAATACCATGTGACATGCTTTGGCCAATCAAGAGACAGAATCTGTGGATGAGGCGTTATAATATATAAATAATGAATGTTCATGAGTGCAATGGTAAGAATAATTTCATGAGGCGACAGATGGAATGTTCCATTCCACCCAGCTTCGCAGACTTGTATTCGAGTCACCAAACATCAAGTCCGAGTCACCTCTCCCAAGTCCGAGTCCGAGTCACAAGTCACAAATGTCAAGTCCAAGTCCGAGTCATGATCACCTGTAACATATATCGGAACTAAATTTTGAGGTACTGCTAAAACCTCACGGTGTAAATGTTTCCATTTTTTCACAGCTTTTCTCTAATTTAATGAACTGGAAATCTATGTATAGTATACAAATATTGAATGCTTCGAGTGGTGTAGTAAAACTAGCCTCCCGAGGTGATCCATGGACATTCTATTTTCCCGAGGCAAAGCCGAGGGAAAATAGAATGCTCCATGGATCACCGAGGGAGGCTAGTTTTACTTCACCATGAGATAAAGCATTCAATATTTTGTTTTATAACACTTCACCCCCAGATTCTGCTTGGTTATAATATTTTAAATTATTTAAATCTGAACACAGTTGAAATAAACTTCAATTTCAACACAAAATTGGTGGAAAATGTATTTCTCTCTTCCAAACTACCCCTTCGCGAAATGTTTGAACCCAACTCTGTGGCGCGCTCTCTTTGGAACAAAACGCGCTGATGACCTAGGGTATAGGAGACCCATCAGTCTGGAGAAGTGGGAGCCAGATGTCGTTGAGGTCAGTATGCTCTGACATCGGGTTTCACCTCAACGACATCTGGCTCCCACTTCTCCAGACTGATGGGTCTCCTATACCCTAGGTCATCAGCTACCACTCTAGACTGATGGGTCTCCTATACCCTAGGTCCTCTCTCTACTGACACAGCAACCCTACTGTTCCACCCCAGTGAGCACCAAGCTTGTTCCAGGATCCTGCCCACTTAGCATCCTCACAGGATGCAACTTCGCACTTCATTGACTCCGCCTTTTTGCTACTTAAGTATCCACTTTCTTAGAGTTTAGGCACTCTCCTGAAGACGGTCAGAGCATACTGACCGGAACGTCGAGTTTATACCTCTGGTTCTCTTCAGAACCATTCTCTTAGTTGAGAAACTATTCGCACATGGTGTTTCCGCAAACCCTTCATTATATAGTACTTTTGGCCGTGCACAGAAAGATAGCAAAAATAGAAAGTATCATGTGACTCGCTGTCGGCCAATCAAGACACAGAATCTGCGGGTGAGGTGTAAATAAACCTTTCTATTGTTTATAAACATTGTGCGTCGTTTTGTGTAGCATAAATTGAAGCGGTGGTTCTTTATTTTTGCAGTGTTGGACCTTCCATAGTTCAGTTTGGCAACCCGTGGCTGGCAAAATGTTCCAACCACGTGTCGGCAAGAGAAAGGTCTTTTACCATTAAGCAAGGCACTTTTGACAGGAAAAGATACTCTGCTACCGAACACTGTCAAGCTTGCAATTACTCAATATCCAGTGTGGTCGCTGGGATACAGGTTTCTATACACTGATTACCCAAATCAATATACTGCAAACAAGCCAGCTGCACGCGCTTTGTATGTACAGTACTAAGATGCATGCATTTCTTCTGCACCACACAGACTGTATAACTTGCTCAGGAGATAAAAAGGATTGTCTTCAAACTAACTTTGTAATTATATTGTTGCAAAAAAACATGAGGGATTTTTGGCATTTGTGGTCGAATCCCAAGTCGCGCAGGTCGAGTCCGATTCCAAGTCTGCACGGTCGAGTCCGAGTCCGAGTCATTTTGTCATCGTGACTCGAGTCCGAGTCCCATGTCATACAAATCTGCAGCTTCACCTCCTGGAAAGAAATTATTCTTTGCAATGAACGAATGTCAAGCATGCATGATTTGTTTTGCACAACGCCTGAATAAATCCTCGCAATCCGACAGGTAACTTGTAAACTGGTACTTGTATGAATGTACAGTATCGGAGTTATCAGGGCTGTGTGAAAGCACAACTAATAGTGTGACCATGCAGTGGAAGTTCTATTTACCATGGAATAGAACTTCTATTTTTGCAGTGCGGCCGCGCTTGTGTTGAATAATTCAATGACACATGATCAACGACCCACCAATCAGACGACTGGGATTTATTCAAGCGTTGTAAAATACTTTCATATTGCTCTCAGGATAAAACTAATAACAGCACTTACCTGTTGTGCATGTGACACCAGCATCCTCTGAATGTTCACAGATGAGCGTATCCCACAGGGCCCAAACACACTCATTCACACTGGACTCTGTCCCCTGACAAGTCATGCCGTACAGTATGGGGCCTTCTCCCGCGCCATATTCAGAGATGCCGTCGTCACTGGCCGCAACGCCGGTGAAGCCCAGCTGTCGGCACACCACGGCTGCGCCAGCGTCGTCCCAGCTATCGTCACACACCGTCCCCCACTCGCCCTCGTTGAACACCTCGACTCGGCCAGAGTGTGGGTTGGGACCTCCCACTAAACGTACAGTTGTTTCTACAGGTGTGTCTTCAAGATTCCAGGAAAAAAAATGGCAAAAACATATCACCATACTATTCAATAACAATAGTCTGTTACCAAAGTCTTCTTTAAAAAGATTAAAATTTGATAAATTTACTTTTTTTCCTAAGAATGAATGCTGAAACTCATGTAAAAGAGGACTAAGTAGTGCTCGGCCAACACTGTTCTAGGTAGGTGTGAGTACTTTTTTTGAATGGATTTGTTCATAAAACAATGTTTGGTTTAGATTTGGGGAAGTAAGTAGAATGTTTGAAAAAAAATTGTACCTGATCGACACACAATTCCGACATCCTCAGCATGAGCACAGTGTATTGTCCCCCAATCGGTGATGAGGCATTGGTCCAGGCTAGTCTCCGTCCCAGCACAATTCACATTGCGGAGAATGGGGCTGTCTAGGTCGCCAGGGCCAAAATCTGTTGCCCTGGCGACACGGAGCGCCCCTTCTGGGTAGCCCAGCTCCCGGCAGGCGACGTCGGCCTCATCTGAGCCAAAATTGTCGTCACAGATGGTCCCCCACGCACCCTCGCGGTAAATCTCCAAGCGACCGCTGTTTGGCGACGGCCCGCCAACTAAGCGGATAGTGCTGGACTCTCCACCGTCAGTGATACCGTCACCACTACCACTACCACTACCGTCAGTTACTGATGCAAGGAGAAAGTCAATTGAATGGAGGTACTATCACACTGCAATTTAGCCTTAAAGTCCAACCTAGTCACACCCATCGCGGACAGTCATTCCACAGCCACTCCCAAAGTCCTAACCAAATTATTCCTTAGATTTGAATTCGGTTCGACAATTGAAACAGTTTGGAGTAACTAAAAGTAAAACTCGTAAAAAGCGAAATATTGACTGTTGTAATTGTTTGGAATGATTCCAAAGTCCGGTCAACCTGAAGTTATTACATAAAGTCAACTAGAGAAGTTCCTCCTTGTCCTTTTGTTTTGGTGCGACTCTGGAAAGCCAGTCTGCAACTGGCGGCAGTGGCTGCATAACCTTGGGTCTTCTGAGGCCTTTCTATGGGTGTGATCTGATCTAAAGCATGATTCTTTTTGTCCAGTTTTCTACATTAGTGAACATTAAGTGAACATTAAATCAAACTGCCAGTCCACAGTGTACACCTTGTTCACTATACAGGCCGGTTCACACTCAGCACGAAAGCAAATGCGAACGCAAATTTGCGACGTCAGGGCAAGTTTTCACGCTATGATTTCGCAAAAGTTGAGCACATTTCAACTCCGTCAAATTTCGTGGCAAATGTTTCGTGATGCCAAATTTGTTTCGCATTCCCAATTCGCGTGCAGTGTGAATCGGTTTTAATACCACTTGCTACTTGGGAGCTAGTTTTGTAGTATGTTTTCTTTACTCTATCTCCAGTGTCACTTGCTTGTAACTGGGTTTCTTCTTTTTTTTTTACCAAGGAGACTTTTTCCGCCACGGAAGTTACATTTTGTGGAGCGGTTGTAGTGAACTGACCGCTCTATGGTAGTTCTGCATAGTCCTTTTTTAAGATTCAATCAATGATTTCTGGTTAGTAAATCAGCTAGCTCTCGTTTTTCTTTTCACATTTCAAATGGTACACTGAGTGTCAAAATCAATCAGTTTTAAACTCATTTATTTTTGTTTTACAAGGAAACGGTAAGACAACGAGCAGTGTTGAAGTCGAGTCACTTCACTTGAGTTGATTCCGACTCTGAGTCTTGAGTACCTTGGGTTGAGTCCGAGTACAAGTCTCAAGTACTTTGGTTCAGGACCGAGTCTGAGTCACATTTGTATGAGATGGATGTGCACGGACATGAACACACATACAAGTACGCCATATGTAAGTGATACACTTTCCAGGGAAATAACATTTGTATTTCCTGCGGTACAGACCTTGGGCTTAACATTCTTTAGCGTTGCTTTAACTTTCTTTCAGAAATAATTTTTTTTGTGACTCTACAGGCACCAGTCATTAGTGTCAAGTCCAAGTCATGAAGTTTAAGTCAGAGAATGAGTTTGAGGCTTTTGCTGATGTGACTCGATTCCAAGTCCCGGACTTGAGTCCTAAATTGCAGGTTCTGCAGTACAGTGATCTTGTTGGCATTGATATGCAAATGGAAACTCTACATGAAGAATCCTAGCCCACTCTTATGATCAGACTGATTACATACCAACACAAACCACGCCAGCGTCTTCAGCATGCCCGCAATTGTGCTCCCTCCATCCACGGCTCTGACAGTCTTCCAGCCTCAAATCATCTTCGGTACAGGCCACATCATCCAGCTGGATGGGTCCTGTCCCTTCCCCGAACCCAGCACCACTGATGGCCTCTACGGCTCTCTCAAACCCAAGCTGCTTACAGACGACGTTGGCATCGGTATCATCCCATTCATCGTCACAGACGGTACCCCATTCACCTTGGTAGTAGACTTCCACGCGCCCTTCATTGTCGTTCTCGCCACCAACGAGTCGCAATGTTACATCGGGCTCTGAGAATGGAAAACACGCTTTGTCTTTAAAAAGACA
This sequence comes from Patiria pectinifera, assembly GCA_029964075.1. Taxonomy (NCBI): domain Eukaryota; kingdom Metazoa; phylum Echinodermata; class Asteroidea; order Valvatida; family Asterinidae; genus Patiria; species Patiria pectinifera. The sequence goes on from CM057141.1 coordinate 13,574,494, forward strand.
GTATGTGCTGCGCTGCATCCACCAAAGCATGCAAGCCTTAATTGTGCAGTCCATTGTGCACACAAAAACAACCATGCCTATACATTTGGCTTCTTGCTTGGGGATAATATAAATTATAACGTTATTTTATTTTATAAACAAGTACTGATATTGTTTTCAAATGCTTCTGTTTGATAAGACATGATACCCATTTCGAACAGAAATCCATCATTTAAAGCACCTTTCAAGGGTCTTGCAAGTAGGCGAGTTGAAAGATCTTCCCCTGAAAGTTTTCCTCTCGCATTCTGAAGTTTTCTTTTGTACCTAATTTTGCACTGCACTCGTAACTCTTTAAGTTTAGATGTTACAAGCAACATAAAGTCTTGTTATTTGTTCAGCCCCTTCTGCACTCAGTTCACTGAAACTAATCTACAAGACATTTTCACACCAAACCTAAAATTTAACAACTCTTGAAGCACACAATCTTTCATGCTCATTGCAATTCAATGCTGACAATGTTCATTCACTTGGAAAGCACCACGGAATTATCTTGAGGAAAATGGTCTATAAATGTTTGCAAATACCTTCATTAGGCTGGCAAACCACTCCGGCATCTTCAGCGTGATTACAATCATGAGTTTCCCATCCTGCATTGGGGCAATCTTCAATTCTGGTCTCCGCACCTGAGCAAGCAACTTCATCCAAGAGAATCGGGCCATCACCTGCAGGAGAACAGGTAAAGATTCATCAAAAAATTGAGAAACCTCATCAATACCGCGGTTAGAAATTGGGGATGAAAGACACCTCTCTATCCCTTACAAATTCATTAACATTCCATTTTGCAGTGAACTTAGTCGGCAAGAGCTTTTTTCACGGATAATTACCTGGGGCTGAAGGGCTCCGTGCACAAGTACCTCTCAAATGGTAAGGAAGGGAAAGTTGGAGGAGACCACTTGGAGTAACGTTTGAATGAATTTCCGACAACACCTGACCCCCAGCAAAAGATACTTTGTCTTTGTGCACATTCAGAATAAAATTTGTTGTGCGTACTTCGCGCCATAGGCCTATGTGCGCGAACCAGTACACTCACGCGGTGTGTCCCGCCCATTATGGCACTCTCAAAAATGGTAAATAAGCGCTCCTGTTGTTCGCGCACGGAGCCCATAGAACTTATCCTCTAAGGGAATGTTCACAGATTGTTAATGACCTGAAACACAGCCCCTCCCCCCCTTTTCCTCTCCCACACAATGTAGATACAATGGTCAGACAGGGAAGGAATATGAAATTATCAGATTGTCACAGATCGATTGCCCAACAACATTTCACACATTACTCCAAATGTGTTTAACAATTCAAGAAAAGGTCGCAGCAGACGGAAACAACCACGCCCGACCCAATCCCCGAATAGGTGAGGGAGGAGTGGAGTGAAAATCATGCAATCAGCAACTCTGAATCAGGCCTTTCAAAAAAGTAGCTGAACATTGAAGAAATATTCGCTTTTAAAACATACCACTGCCAAACTCAGCATTGGTTGCTGAACGCCCAGCTCCGTTAGCAAAGCCCAGCTGTCTGCACACCACATTGGCATCCTCCATGCCCCATTGATCATCACAGACCGTTCCCCAGACGCCGTTGTAGTTCACCTCAACACGTCCGTAGTTGGGCTCTGGCCCAACCAGTCTCACACTTGGAGTTGTTCCTTCTGAATAATTTTGGAAACAAGACATATTTTAAGACTACAACAAAGCCTTGGATACTAAGAAGCCCTAGTTGGTTCCAGAAAGTTCAGGAGGAAAAATAACAAACACAAAAAAACTAGAAATAGCAATATACAATTGCAGCCAAAGCACTACATTAAGAGTAAAAGAGACACTAGCTACATCATTAGCAAAAAGTACAATGAATATGCCATTTCATTTATTTTATGCACTAGAATTTTAAGTTCACAATAAAGTTTTACAGGTGTGAAAATTGCAACGCTTATAATAGTGCTTTCCATCGTATCAATAATCTCAAAGCACTTTGAAATTATTCCCCCATTCATCAGGCCACGAGACCACGCGGCAGCCGATATCAGCACACCTTTCGGCCCTCTACCCTCAATCACAGGTACCCATTTATACTCCTGGGTGAAAACTGAAGAAGGGTAATTGTAGTTAAGTGTCTTGCCCAAGGGCATGAAACACCATGTTCATGGAAGGGTTCGAACCCACGTACTGTCGAAAACATGAGTCAAACACTATAACCACTGGAACATGGAATTTTACAGTCATGGATGTTAAGGTAAACAATCACCCAAAAGAGAAACAGTATCTCCACACTGGCACCAGGGCCCAATTTCATGGCGCTGTTAAGAATAAGCAGTAAGAGATCCTTAGCAGTAAGCACAGCAAAAGGCACGCTTACCTCAAAGGAAAAAGTTGCCTAAATCAGTGACGCAATGATAGAAAGCTCCTTGTGCGCGCAATCAACCCAGGCCCGTCGCCAGACCTGAGCTTGGGGTGGGGGGGCCATAGTACCAACTAGGGGGCCCACTACCATAAAAAAATACAAAATTACATAAGTATGGCTTTCGCCATTGGGGGGGCCAGTTGTTCGCCAAGGGGGCCAGCCCCACCAGGCCCCTCCCCCTTGGCGACGGGCCTGGCCCAGCCGTTAGCACATCCATGCCATGAAATAAGGATCAAGGCAAGCACAATTTTATGCTATTTATAGTTAGCACAACGTTTTCTGCTAACTGTTAAGCAGCGTCGTCAAATTGGCCCCAGGTGCACACAGTAGCCATGGTGTTTAAATGTCTGTCCTTAGGTAAAAACAAAAGTCAAGTCTGTCACAAGCCAATATGGCACATCAGGCCAGTGTTTATCAACGGTTTCCTTGGCATGAAATATAATATACATAACTAGTGGGCCTATTTCTTTTCCCTCCTGGATGTGATGCTAGTCCATGGCAGGTTAATCCCCAGCTAATGCCGCTACCCATTTATACTCCTGGGTGGATAGAGGTAAGTTGGGGTGAAGTGGCTTGCCCAAGGACACAACACATTGGAGCAATAGTGCACTTTTGTGCCCAGCTTGGGTCATTGCGTGAGTGACCCCCAAAGTGTGCTTTTTCTTCACCTTTATGCTTCACTACCACACCACGTGTATGTACAAAGCACGCCTTAACAAGCTGTTAATCAACTGTTATTATCTAATGATCTAAAAAAATTGAGTAAACTCCAGCTAAACCAACATCGTACAACTCGTCAAATCGCTCAAGTCGGCCGTCTGACTAAAGTCCCGATTGTCCGTTATGCATTTCCATTGAATTGTTTTTTTTCCAAGTCAGATAAGTCACCATTTCGCTCAAGTCGTCGTGTTTCTCTCGGTCCCCTTTCCATAAAAAGCATTACAAAATCCTTTGTGTAAGTCGGCATTTAACAAATTACGCATTGGCATCGACTTCCTTTACTGCAGTTGGCAAAGTGTCAAGTGAATAGTGGTTTCGCACGGCCCGTGATCGCTGCCATGCATCAGTGTCGAAAAAGGGTGTCCTACTGCATACCACGCGGCGCTATAGGATCTTTGCTGCACACATCGCATATGCATCGTGAGCATATCAATACCAGTACCCCCTCTAAGCTGTACGCATGCGCTCTGTCCATTTTGGGGGTCATCTTATTGAATGACTACTACTGCAGTCAATGCGTGCGTCGTACATACTGGACCACGCACACATTTAATTCGTTACTGTGCACTTGTACATATGTATCGTGGTCTCCACTATCAATATCCCAAATGTGATGATACAATTCGAGGATTAATTTGCTAGATTCAACTCGAGCATTAAGGAGATAATCCAGGGTAAATCGAAGCCAATTAGTGCAATGAATCATGTGCGCAAAAGACCATTCATGTAAGCCGGCAAAACAACGACTTACAGCAGATATCGGCATTCACGTAAGTCGTCACAAATTCTCGGGTCCCAAGAGTGCCGGTTTAGCCGGAGTTTACTGTATCTATAAAAGAATGTCAATCAAATGCAATTGAATAAGCCATGTGTGGTAACCTTACCAGTTTCGCAATTTGCTCCTGTGAAGCCATCTTGACAAGTACATGTGTAGCCATTGGCATCACTGGTGCACTGTCCACCGTTCCGACAGGGACTAGGTTGGCACGCATCATTTTCTGTGGAGAGTAACATTATTGTTATTGTATGGCACTCCTAAAGCACCCTTTTGTTTAAATGTGCTATTGAATATTCATGACCCCAGATCTGGAGCAATAAATCTCTTTAAGTCCATCTGCATGCTCATCTTTTCTTGGCCTTATCTCTGACTTATTTACATGTATCTGAGGTAGTAGCAACATTGAAACATGGTGGCAGCAGTGGGATTGCCATCTACAAAATCCATAAAGAGTAACTAAAATGCCCGACAAGCAAATTCCTTATTATATGCATTTCCTTACCAGTTCTCTGGCAGGAGACACCAGTATCTTCACTGTGCACACAGTTGGTTTGCCGCCAGCCGCTGAACAAGCACTCTTCGAGTTGTGTCTCCGATCCAGTGCATGCCACCTCATCCATCAGGACTGGACCTGTGCCTGGGCCAAACTCCCCAGCGATAGCCACCCCCTCAGCACCGCCATAGCCCAGTTGATTACAGACCACTGTCGCGTCATCCAGATCCCATCCGTCATTGCAGATGGTGCCCCATTCACCTTCGTAGTAGACCTCAACACGTCCGGCATGCGGTTCTGTGCCTCCAGCGAGACGTACTGTGATCTCGGGTTCTGGAAGTACACCAAACAAACTTCCTCATTACTTGTACTGCCCCTTTTGCTATCAGTAAAAATAAATTGAAATAGAATGGAATAGGCAATGAACAGCAGGCCTATGGACCATGTCACCTTGACTCAATTGAATTGAGGAGGCTACCATGTTCTTCAAGCTTCATGCTGACAGCTGACGACTATCAACTAATCAGCCCTCAAAGCCTGGTTTTATAATTTGTGCACACCTTCCTCAAAGTTACTGTGGCGTCAATAGATGGTACTTAGAATACACATTCCTTTGAATTGAAAAAAATTACCAGGATCTGTTCGACATATAACACCAGCATCCTCCCTGTGTCCGCAGTTGCTTTGCTTCCATCCACTGCTTGGGCAGTCCTGCAATTGGGTGTCCTGGCTTCCACAGTTGACATCGTCCAGCATGATCGGGCCCTTGCCCGGGCCAAAGCCCGCCTCGGATACGCTTTGGTAGGCGCCGTTTTCGAAGCCCAGCTGTCTGCAGACCACGTTGGCATCAGTAATGTCCCAATCGTCGTCGCAGACTGTTCCCCACTCGCTGTCGTAGTAAACCTCAACACGGCCGGCATTTGTTCGTCCGTCCTCGCTGACCAGACGCAGAGTCGGTTCACTAGGATCTGAGAGAGGGAATAAACTCACGATTGAATGTGTTCTAGGGTCAATATCACATAGCACTACGAATTCCCCATTGCAACTTTACCAAACTTTCTGTGATATTGTAAATCCATGGTAACAATGTGTGACTCATCATAGAAAAGAACGGGTTAAGGGGTAAGGTTAAGTTGAAAAGCTAGCGCTAAAGGAAGGTAGGATCATTGGCTCATTGTGCATTTTGTTTTTGCATGAATTACTACTTTTTGTTTTCAAAATCTTAAAGGGAATGTACAACATTTGCTTTTGCTGCAATTTTCAGAAATAAATGGATTTGAAGAATTAGTATGTTATGGCAAATATTGTTAAACTGACTTGTTTCACGTTTTGGGCTTATAGATGCTGGAAAAAATCATGTTCTTATAGTCTAGTTCCCTGACCCCTCTTAAGATGAAATGGAGCAATTTATAGACTATGGGGAATTGTAAGGTCAAAGAATCAGTCTAGCAGGCTTGTACCTCTTCACAGGTGTGTAATCAATTGCAAAGAAAATGCGGAACAACTCAATATGAAAAATTAGGAGCGGTTTTTTTAAAAAAAGCCAGTTTTCTCCAATGCTGGTCGGCCGATCAGCATTGAAAAAATACACTATTTCTTGAAAATGTCAGCATACCAGCAGCCAGGATTTTACAGGATGCTTTAGACTGTCATTCCCTAACAATCCAGTAAGTTTTTTTGTGGTAATTTGAGTATTTCGTTTTTTTGAGGTTTGCAAATGTTGTATCTTCCCTTAAAGTAGGACGCATAAGAACTGCTCTGTAGAAGTTTCAGCTCAGTGATACTAAACATTTTGGGAAGAAAATGTTTGCACAATTTTGGGTCTCTTGACTCGATTCTATTGTTAATGCTTGTAAAAAAAACTATGCCAGTGGCGGCGTCAGACTCTAAAATTAGGGTGGGGGCAATTGAGGGGCAAGGAATTTTTTTAGGGGGGAAGGACAGTCAATAGTCCGGAAATAAGACACTTGAGCAACTTAGAAACGTTAACGTAGTCGTTTTTATGAATGAGAAATGTATCAAACCACAAAATTGTGCATAACAAATGTATAACAAATGTAAAAAAACGTTGGCTGCACACTATCTACAGCTGTAAAAATGCATGTTTGGTGTGTTTTGTCCACCAAAGTACCAATGTTTGTAATGCTTTCATTGGCCCAAAATGTGTCCACAGAACCAATGATTCACTCTCTATCTTCAACTTGTTATGAATCTTAACAGGGAAGAAAATAAACATAATTAATCTATTTGTAGATAAAGTGTTGGGGGCAAACTGGGGGGGCGGGCCAAACTGGGGGAAAGGAAACAACTTACCCAGTGACATCATTGCAAAGTGCAATAGACAAAAATGTTACTTAAAGTTTTGAGTTTCATTTTATAAGTGACAACATGCTAAACACTCTTCTACACTTCCTCCAATGTTATGATGTAACTAGAGCACAAACCAAATGGGTAAAACCCTGCTAACAATCTGCCTATAGATATTCAAAATAAATGTCTATCGAAATTCAATATCAAATAAATGCCATAAGATTGATATCTTACCACGGGTAACTCCACACACAACAGCCACATCCTCTGCATGGCCACAGTTGCTTTCGCCCCACGCTGACCGGTCGCAGTCCTCTAGTCTACCCTCATTGCCACTGCAAGCCACGTTGTCCATCAGAATCGGGCCGGGGCCCTCTCCAAATTCATCAGCGCCGCCGACTCTGACACCACCCTGGCCGAAGCCGAGCTGTCGGCACACCACGTCGGCGTCAGCCAGCTCAAAGTCATCGTCACAGACTGTGCCCCACTCGCCTTGGTAGTAGACCTCCACCCGCCCCTTGTTCTCTTCATCGCTATCGGCCAATCGCACTGTTTTTAGGGGCTCTGTCGAGAAGACGCAGACATCAAGTTTTGATAAACTGAAACTGTGTGGCTCTGAGGTGCTGGGTGTAGTAACAGCCTTAAGCCCGGTTCATACTCTGCGTGAAAGCGAATGCGAATGTGTGACATCATGGCAAGTATTCACCCTGCGAATTCATAGAAGTTTAATACATTTCAACTCGGGCGAATTTCACAGCGAACGTTTCATGACGTCAAATTCGCTTCACATTCGCATTAAGTATGAACCAGGCTTTACAATGTAACCATGGCTTATGTGGAGATCATATGACATACATTACAGTCACAATTTGATTACAATCACTCAAAAGCAAAATGGAATAAATGAGTTTGCAGTAAAACAATCCAAATTCTGCTATTTTAACAACAAGGAGATATCAATTTTGTTCTTCTTTTGTTTGTCGGGTAGACAGTTCAGATATCAGCTTGTAGTTGGGTCAACCATAGTTTGGTCTCCTGGTCCAAGTTAGTTAGACCGTCTGCTCCATGTGGCGATTGGTAGATGGGGCAATCGGATAGAATATGGTCTGCAGTTTGGTCTGCAGTCCCACATTCACAGGTGGTACTGTCCGCGAGGCCCCAGCTGGCCATGTGGGCTCTGAAGCCGCCCACGCCAGTTCGAAGGCAATTTTGTTCTGAAAGGAAGTGACTGTAGGGTATTCGTGAACTTTTCATACCCTTTTGCAATCTTACCAATGTTTGGTACGCACACCACTCCAGCATCTTGACTATGCTGACAGCCGACCCCTGCCGAGCCTGCAGACGGACACTCCGTGATGCTTAGCTCCGTGCCGACACAGCCGACATCGTCCATCAGGATAGAGCCAGTTCCCTCCCCAAAGAAGGCAGAGGATTTGGCCGAGTAGGCTCCCTCATCGAAGCCCAATTGGCGACAAACCACGGCCGCATCAGTCTTGTCCCAGTTGGTGTCGCAAATCGTCCCCCAGTCCCCGTCTTTATAGACTTCCACACGGCCCACGTGATCAGCTGTACCGTCCGCAAGTCGAACCTGAATTAGTGGCTCCGGTTCTATTACTATAACAAAAGAGTGTGACAATGTTTGATTAAATAAAATGTCCATGCTATCTCCTTAATAAATTCAAAACTGACATAAGGATAAAAACCACTCACATAAGGTGTTTTTGATTTTACATTAATATCACAGATTAATAATAAGCTTAATATACAATAAGATTATAACAATAATAAATTAATTCAAATAAACTCTGACAAAAGTATTACTGTTTTTATAGCCCCCTTTACCTGTGACCACACCTGTGATTGGCTTGTGATACATGGCTTGTAACGTACAAGCCATTCATGTCACAAGCCTAGTCACAAGCTGATCAAAGGAACGGTGACAAAGGTAGAATTCTTTGCCAATGCTTACTTATGTTTCTTGTGACCTTTGTTGTGATTGACTTGCCATTTAAAGCTATAGTCCATCATTTGCAGCTATCCGAAAAGTTACTGCAGTAATTATTGTTGAAAAACATACTTGGTTGAAAGATAGTAAGTGGACTAAACTCCCTGTGAAATTGTTCCTTCCGGCAAGCTGTCATTTTGAAGTAATCAACGAAAGAAGGCCTTTCCAACAGTGCTTCTTAAGACGCATTGTAGGAAATTTAAATTAGTAGTTCGTTTTGTTATTCGGCGAAGCTCGCGCAAGCATTGGCACAACGCACACGCGCGCGGTTGCTATGATTCGTCAGATCAGTGAGTGCATCTCGAAGCTGCAATTGGCTTAGTGAGAACGTGTCTCGGATGCTGAATTCTGGCCAAATTCAAAACATGATTCAGCAACTTTTGATTTGAAATTGAGATCTTAGAATGCTGTTTTTCTCGAAATATACAGCTGAAGCTGATCTCAAACTTCATCAGGTTAGTTGTTCAGTACCCTTCTTTAGATTTTGTGGACTGTTGTTGCTTCAAACAAACAAAATGCACAAATTACAAATGATGGACTATATCTTTAACTTGTGATCGGACTTGGGATTTGACGTATAAGCAACTTCTGATCTGACATGTGACTAAATATGGGCGAGTCCCAATACATGGCGCCACCAAGAGGTTGCAATGGAGAGTCCATCTTTGCAGTGCATTGTGGGAGACGGTCGACAATTTGATGGCGCGGGGTTTATATATCTGGTGAGTCGTTTCAAAGCACATAAATCAAGTATCTTTTTTGTTCATTCTTTTCTTTAATCAAGATGGTGTTTTGGTGAGGGGTCACAACGCAATGCCCCGATCTATCAACATATTTCCTCAGGTTGTCTGCTAACATTTGTTCAAATCACAAGTCGGCCATGGTTTTGTCGACCGTGTGAACTTGAAAAAATGAACTCTCCGTGGCAAACTCTTGGTGGCACACTGAATGTGGAATCGCAATGTATTGGAATATACCGGGGTCTGTGGTGCAAACGACTCCAACATCTTCAGAGTGGACACAATCGATGGCTGTTGGAGAGGCAGCGGGGCAGTCCTGAAGAAGTTCCTCGTTTCCAGTACACTGGACCTCATCAAGCAGGACTTCACCAGAGCCAGGGCCAAACTCCTCACTGTCGGTGATGCGAGTCGCGCCTGCAAAGCCCAGTTGCTTACAGACCACCTCAGCATCTGTGAGGTCCCAGCCGTCATTGCAGACGGTACCCCATTCGCCATTGAGGTTGACCTCAACACGTCCTTCACTGGCAGTTTGACCTTCAGCCAAGCGGACCAGCGGCTCCGGTTCTACGAGGAAAGTTGAAGCATAAAGAACGTGTCATCGGTTTCCAGCAAAGATTTGCAGGATGCAGGAAAGTTTCAAGCCAAATAGCTGACATTGTTAGGACTGAGGCTCAACCACAAAACCATCATCCATCATCAATTCATGGTGGTGTTTTGCAAACGTCATACCAAAAAATAAATCGTTAGTAATGTGTAATTTTTTGTTTTTACAAACTAACATGCATGTCTATAATGGATTTTTTTTGGGTTTTTTTTCATGAACTGAAACCCGTTTTAGTTATTGATTTTTTTAAGCATCTGTTATAGTCAAGATTGAGTTAACAGGTTTCTACATTAAATGATTCTATAACCCCACCATAACATGGATGGAGAAAGTTCGTGTCAAACCTTTCAAAGATGTTTTCTCCAAATTGTATTTCCGCCACAGTGCTTGTGTGTCAGTTCGTGAAAACCAAACTAATCATACCCGTTACTTCACAAAGCGCATGCGTGTCAGTTCATGAAAACAGCGACTATGTGTTTAAAAATTCTGACCCTCTGCCTGACATAAGCTAGTAAAATGCATAGACAATCATTTTGAAATAACAACTCTGTGCATGTCCATTTTTGGGGAGGACATAATGCATTTCTTTGAAGCCTCTCCTATGCGCTAAGAGACTGACTTACCAGGAGGTTCAGCACATATCACCCCAGCATCCTCATCATGCCCGCACAGCAGAGTGGTATCCAGACCACAATCGGACAACTTGCTCTCCGTACCCTTGCAGCCCACGTCGTCAAAGTAGATGGGGTCTGCATTGCTGCGGCCAAAGAATGCAAGCTTGGGGGCACCCTGGGCTTCTCCGAACCCTAGCTGTCGGCACACGACTTTGGCATCCTCAATGTCCCACAGATCGTCGCAGATGGAACCCCAGCCACCCTTGTAGAACACCTCTACCGTGCCTTCGTAGGGGTTGGAACCCCCAGCCAGGCGTAACTCCAGTGGTTCTGCGAGAGTCAACCAGTGCATTTTATTACACATCAAAAATATTTATTGGCTAAACCTTCTTCTTTCATGTGGCCAATGTTCTGATGCATCAGGAATGTAAAAATAGCAAACTTCTAGACCCAAGACACATGGTATGTGTAGTTACTCCCAGTGGGTCAGAAGTATCTTAAAATTAGCTCCTAGACTCCTCATAATGCAACAAGACAATGGTGATCACAAGTCGTGTTCTTAGTGGTACCATACTATAATACCATTATACCAAATGTCAATGTTAACCGTTTAACAAGATTACAAAATGTTGTCCAAACTTGTTTAAACATATGAAACTGAAGCTACATAATGTGAGAGGTTTGGTAAACAAAAAAAACATTTCCATTCCAGGGAAGTTTTGCAAATTCTATTGGTCCCTCATTATGGGCTCCGTGCACAAGTACCCCTTCAACGGCCAGAAAGGGAGAGTTGAGGGAGACCTAGACTGGTTCCCGGTCCATCCACAGCATATTTCGAATGTATCCTAAGTTATTGGGAGTGGGGATTAGTCTGAGAAACCATCGTAACATAAATTTGAACGCATTTGCGCGCCGACGACGCCCGACGATCACTCGAAGACGCTGTGGGGTATAGCTTTGGCACATTTAGGAAGTGCAGAATGCACAAGCTGTGTGTCCGTCCCATCCACGCAGCTCTCAAAAGTGGTCAAAATGCGTGTGGAGCCAACAGCTTTGTGCACATTTTGAATCAAATAAGTGGGGCATGCTTCCTGCTGTAGGCATGTTGTCCAGTATGCGCTCTGTAGTACTTCCCGCCACTTCATATTGTTAGGTACCCAATATCAGCCAACACCCCTTGGACCAGTTACTTTTGCACTAACTAGGCATTTCCCTCAATGGTAAAAGTATCTTTCCTTTAAATCCCCCACCTCCCACACCCTCAAAGGTGCCTACCTGTAAGACATACAGCAGCAGCTGGCATATTTGGGGGTGTTTTGCAACTCTCAAACCATCCTCCGCTGGGGCAGTCTAGAATGTCCGTCTCCGTTCCAGCGCAATTCACGCTCTGCATCCAGCTGTCCGTAATTGTTGCATCACCGTAGTACTCTGACGAGCCGTCTGAAAACAAAATTTATCACTCAACAGTTGATTTAACTGGAAAAAGAAATTTCTTTAACCTTGTGTTTTGTGGCAAAGTCCTGATCGACCCCACTTCAAACCGAGTCCGAGTAAAAATCGGGTGCAGTATTTAATAGAAGTGCTTCTCGTCACAGACATTTTTTTTCAAACGTCTGCTTTGTCTCTGGTTTTGACATAGGGAGATTTTGAGGTCCCTGTTTTTGGAGACCCTGGCTCTATATGTTTTGCTTCAGGAAAATCAAATTATACGGGACAAGGTTAAAAAAATTCGGGTTTTTTTCTTTTCTATTTTGTTAGGGGGGGGGGGTCTCTGGACTTTATTTTGCCTTAATTAGGGACACTCTTTCCCCCTTTTTTATCTCTCTTTACATTCTGGTTTTTTTTTTTAGGGGGGGCACGTGGAAGACACTGGACATTTGTGGGGGTATGTTCCCTCTAGTCCCCCCCCCATCTCCCATCCCCTTTCTAAAAATCTGGGAAAAGGCAAAACGAGATCACTCAAAGAGCTTTTCATTGCAAATTGTTCAAATCCCCATTTGCTAATTCCCAGGTTTGCATGCGTGATTCCTAGCTACATAGCTTATACGAGTGTGTGGCTTCAGACTTGCGCTCCTTAAACAAAGACTTTGACAAGTCGGGGAACCGCCAACATAGAGTTGGATAGCTCAGTTGGTAGAGCACCGGAACGTCAAATCCAGAGGTCGCTGGCTCAGTCAATTTCTTTCTTCACCTGTAAAATTAAAAAGTGCTTATATTGAATTAACCAAAAAGAGGATATCAAGTTTAGAATTTGCGTACCGGAGATAGCACCGATGAATCCCAATTGTCCACAGATTACTGACGCTCCTTCCTTGTTCCAATTCTCATCCTCGCAGATATTCCCCCACATTCCGTCATGGTAGACCTCGATGCGACCTTCCCCCGGGGTTGGCACGATGCCACTGTTGACCAAACGCACAGTCTCTGTAGGGGTTATACCTGTTGCTTCTGAAAATAAAAAAAGTAGTAACAAAGCATTGAGATCGTCTTGAGTTAGATCCTTGACAAAAAGAAACCACAAGTCATGCTTGACGAAAACACAAAGTTGAATAAGGTATTATAACACCTCACCAACAGAAAACACAAAGACTCATTTGTGAGTTCTGGCAAAATGAGACAGAACTGGGCAGAGGTTGAAATGAGGGTTTGCAGGCATTAGGAACGAGGAATAAAATTCTCCTTACAGAAGTGTTTGTTGCAATTCAATCAGACATTCCATTGACAATTTATGGCTGTTGAAATTTGCATTTATCGTCATGTCAAAAAAAGTTCACTACTGAGAAAAAGGCTTTAAACTTTTGAGTTTTGTAGTCGTGAAAATGAGATACACCAATTTTTTCTTTAACCAGTTCATGTCGGAGGACGTGATAACACGCCCAGGCATGGCTGACGGGTTTAAACGTCAAGATTGCCTCAACTTGCTTAAACATGCTAATCAAATGTACACACATGCACCCAAGGTCTGTGAATGTTTGTGCGTGTTTATGGTGTAAATCGAGGACACACACACATGCAACATCATCGATGAATCAAGGACAGGAACCAAATCGAGGTCGAACGTGTACAAAACCAATGAGAGCTGTTGCAAAAAAGTTAAAGTATTAACAAAGGAAAAGGGAAGAGGAACAATAGAAAATCCTCGATTCACACCATAAACAAACGTGTGTGGAGGCGGAGTGTGTGTTGATCTTCACTCATTCAAATGGCCGTGTTTTGTCGACTGTAGCAAAAACAGGACTTCCAAAAATGGCCTTGTACCACATGCACCATAAGACCAATTGACAGTCATCAGAGAGAGAGACGTCATCAGGAATGCGTTCACAGCAATGAGAACCAGGGCAGAGATTTGCGTTCAAAGGAATGGGGGCATGTTGAAGGACAGTGGGCATAAAGGGGACAGTGATAAACCTTGATATGTTTTAGCAATTGAATAAATGACTTTGACAATGTACGTCCTGGATTTTGTTATTTTCAACATGCTGAAAACTGTCAATTGGTCTTATGGTGCATGTGGAACAAGGCCATTGTTTGGCATGTCAGTTACATCACTTGGTGCTCATTCATCCGTGACGGTAAAATGGAGTTCGTGGTGTCAAGAAAAAGAAGACATGGTTATGTAACAGATGGTGGTTACCATTTTCCTAAACAATAAGTCATACCCGGGAAATCAACAAAATAAGCTCGGTTTCCTTTTTTTTGAAACACCCTGTACAGGATGAGTTAAAAAAAAAAGGAAACCCAAATGGCATGACCAATTTTTTAATGAAGTTGAGCATGTAGCACTTAAAAATTCTGTAACTTGAAAAGAACAGCGATAGATTATTGTACTAAAAGAAAGCTTATAAATTGGACTTTCATATATCCTAGAATTTGCAAGTGCTACATGCAAGAACTTCATTTGAAGATCTCACCTGAACAAACCACAGCACCAGCATATTCCGGCGAACAGAACGATCGAGTTTTCAATTCTAGAGCGCATTCTTTGATGTTCTGCTCACTCCCGGCACAGTCCAATATCGGAAGGTGCGGGAATCGATTCTCTGGAGTGTTTCCAATGTCAAAAGCAAAAATTGCGGAATTGGCACCCTCAAAATTCAGCTGTCGGCAGACCACAGCTGCCTCGCCTAGGTCCCAGTCGTTAGAACAGACATGTCCCCATTCCTAACCAAAAAAAAAAAAAAATACCATATGATTGGTAATCATACCATACGTTTTATCAAACATCAGCCACCTATCCTCAAAACACATTTTTAACCATTTCACATCGGATGACGTGTATACACGCAAAGGTTTTGCGGTATTCAGAACGGATGACGAATAAACATGCAACGAGCGAGGCTGGAAGTATCTGTCTGCGACCCGCTCGCAGCGAGTGAGGCCAGAAATATCAGGGTGTGCTACCCGCAGATGACAGCCTGAACCCGTCTGGCATCGAGGTTAAAGTGAAAAACAACTCCGTGCCTTGGTCCAGTCAATGTCAAAATAATCCCGGGGCAAACTGGTTAAACGGATCAATAAGACCGGCTGGCTGATCTTAAACAATTTTCCAGTGTCATATCAAATTCGGATCCCCGTGAAATCTGGTGCCTTTTACTGCTTTATTGGTTGAAAGTTCACAATTCTCACGTAGGCAGTGTTTCATAGTCCTAAATTCACACTGGCACAGCTGCATTGTGCCCCACATTTGTGCAGTCGGCTTGGGTAATTATCAGCATCCAGACTCCAACTGGTCTTAAACATAGTGTTTAAAACAAGCCAAGCACGCATTTATTCCCTTATTTGTACACCATTGTCATGTTTTGAAACGAAATGTAATGTCAATCGTAAATCATTGCTTCGATTGGTCAACACACCTCATGGGGTGGCTTAGTGGCAGGCCTGTTATATATACATAGTTCCAGGTTTTGAGTGTAATATTGGATGTCAGCTGATAAAATCACGTCAGTCAAATCCATTTTTTCTTCTAAAGAACTTAACCAAAGGTTCACAGTCTTAAATCCACTTTTTGTATATTAAACAACATGCCAATTTGTATTGAAAAAACCTGACATAAATCCACTCAGTGTTTACGAGTTCTTATGATACACTAGTCTTAGGCCAAATTCTAAGCCACATTCCCAAAAACCTAGCATCTGGAAAGTTTAAACTTCTGTGTGCTATTTTGGGGTTTCATCTTAAAAAAATAATTTTTTTTTAATTGCTATTTGTAAACCAAAATTATTCACTGTCAAATGAGCCTATTTTAGTTGCAGAAAAGATTTACAAATTTGAACCTATTTGGAGCCTGTCAATAATGAACGGGGATCTTTCTGTTCATTTGATAGGAAAAAGCAACAAAAACTGTTTTTTTAATATGTAGAGGAGAAAAGATGCAAATATATAAACAAAAGCGGTTAGAAAACAAGGAAATGTTCTTACCCCGGCAAAGTACACTTCCACCACACCCTGGTTGGGCGTGGCTCCACCAGTCAAACGCACTTGCAAATCATCGTCTGAAATGAAGAACACAGGAACAATAATGCAGACTTGCTCACTAATCCCTACTGAACTTTCCCTTCTTAACAGTCAATATCATTAACTTATTATGGACTGTATGAAACAAACAAATAATTACGTACTCCTAGACTTGGATGATTAGAAGCTCTGAATCTTACTGCTTTCGTGATTGTCTTTAAAGAGTGACCTTTGACTTTGGTGTGTGACCTTTGACATCACCATCATGTGAAGGTTGCCATGTTGCATCTATGACCAAACTTTGGTTCCAAGTGGACTTCAACTTGCTAAATGAGTCCAATTTACATTTTCAGCCTGTCACAAATTGACAATTGGGTCAAAATGGGTCAATTTGGTCACCATATTT
Organism: Patiria pectinifera; assembly: GCA_029964075.1. NCBI lineage: Eukaryota > Metazoa > Echinodermata > Asteroidea > Valvatida > Asterinidae > Patiria > Patiria pectinifera. The sequence continues at coordinate 13,591,048 of CM057141.1, forward strand.
TTGTAATACAACAACAGGTTACAGAAGGCCCAATAGAAGGCGCCCGCTGAATGGTCAGAAATCTCGAGGTGAAAAAACAGTCTTGCTTTGCATTATGAATCACCGAATCTGCTCGCATCTCATAGACCCTTGCTGAGCAAGGGCATATTCCATAGACTACTCTACTGGGTTTTATCATGGCGATTGTTGTGCTTTGATTTTCATCTTGTCATGAGCATGAAATATATGCTCTGGGGGAATAAAAAGTATCAGAGGAGGAATTTACCTGTGAGGCAGACAACGCCAGCATCTTCAGAGTGCTCACAGTTGGACTGCCTCCAGCCGTCATGGCCGCAGTAAGGCAGACCTGCTTCCGTGCCCAAGCAGCTGACCTCATCCAAGAGAATATCTCCTTTGCCTTCTCCAAAGAGGTTTGTTTCTAAATCGATTTGGACCGCCTGGCCAGCCCTTGCGTAGCCAAGCCCTCGGCAGACCACGTGGGCATCCTCCAGATCCCAGCTGTCATCACAGACGGTGCCCCACTTGCCTTCAAACTCCAGCTCTACTCGACCTTCGTACGGGCCCCGTCCATCCACTAGTCTGACAGCCACTGACTCTTGATCCGCTTTAGGGAGACCAGAAAATCAAAAGGTGTATTTTTCATAAGATGGAATTTTTTTGCATCAGGGTGATGTAAATCAAATTTGGTTTTGCCCTGGATAAACCTAGTCAGGACACCAAATATGTATTTTTATAAAGGTTATTAAACACTATATATGGTGTCCCGATGTACAAGGTGAGAAAAAATACCAAAAAGCCAAATGGGAGGAACATTTCAAACCTCATTCAAAATTGGTCCTGCCATTTAGGTTTCTTTTTTTTCACTCACCCTGTATTCTTGGAAAATCTCCCTGGTTTTTTAAGTCAACTTGCAAACTTTTACTTTTTGGGCTGTATTGCCTGTCTACATCTGGCAGGCATGATTTCACAGGGGTGACACATGGTCTAGAGTTTGGTGATTAATTCGGGCGATTCACAATGCAGTGCGCCACCAAGAGTTTGCCATGGAGAGTCAATTTTTTAGGTTTACAATCGACAAAACATGGTCCATTTGAATGAGTGTCAGAAGACAACTTGAGCTAATATATTGTAGATTGGAGCATAGCATTCTGCCGCCTTACAAAAAACACCATTTTGATAGGAAGAAAAGAAAAAGGCAAGCAGATGCTCGAATCATATGCTTACAAAACCACTGACCGGAAAAAAACAATTTCAAATGTCCCGTGCTGCAAATTTGTCGACCATCTCCCACAATGCACTGGGAAAAATGAACTCTCCGTGGCAAACTCTTGGTGGCGCACTGCATTGTGAATCGCCCGAATTAATGACATAATTTGACCCATTAGTCCATGTATTGCCCAAACTACCCTGCTTGTTACTACCCACAACGCCCGATGCTGCCCAAGGGAATAAATACAATGTAATACAATGACATACAGGTGCCGACAACTTACGCAACTGGCAGGTCACTCCAGCGTAGCCGCTACAGGATTCAGGCTTGTATTCAAAGCTGCAATCAAAGAAGGATTTCTCCTCTCCCGTGCACGTTGTTGCATCCAAGAGATTGGGCAGTTCCTCGGCCGGTGGGAAACTGAAATGTCAATGTCAGAAAAATGAAGCAACCTCATTCAATTAATAATAAGCTCGAGCAAGAAGTTGACTGGAGATGGAATTGAATGCCGTGTTAGCAGTTTACAATTGCTGAGCTATCCAGCCCAATTTTTGCAACGTCCCAATTTTTCAGTGTCTATATACGCACGAGGGGACAGGCAATGCCCTCAATTGTTACATCACCTCACCCACAAATACTGTATCTTGATTGGCCGAAAGGGAGTCACATGGCAAAAAAAGAACACAATGGCTGACTCGGTCTGAAGAAAGTATTTTATGCGTAGACACCAACATAGCAACCTGTGTGCACAAAAGTCATGTATATGGTATGGGTGTGCGCATTGCATGAATGGTTCCCTTGCGCTACAGAGTTGATTTCAAACACGTCATGAAGGGGTTGTTTGGGAAAGAGCATGGAAGTTTTCAACTACATCGAACTCGCGTTACCACAAAGTTGGATACATGGGCGTCACCAGGATGGGGCAAGGGGGGGGGCGTTTTAAAGCTTTACTGCGTAGCAAAATCTCACTCGGATAAAATAAAAAAAGGCGGGAAAAAAAGATGGGGGGTAAAAAGGAATAAAACGGAATAAACACAGCAAGACGTGAAATTTTATTTCGCTCTTATTGAAGCCCACAATAGTGCGCCCCCATCGATTAGATAGGAATAAAGTACTGTATATTATACCTACATGTAAATTGGACTTGAATGTAGGAAAATCGGGAATCGTGGTTACCTCGAACTCCCATTAGCACAAATGTTTTATCCAATCCCCAGAGGTTTCTGGTAACGAGAGCTTACTGTAATTTTCTATTGTAATAGCAGTGCATTTTAATTGGATTTTGGTGAGAACAATCAGTTATCTGGGAGTGGTGCCAGAAAACAAATAGGTACTGCTTTAGTGGCCGTGTTCAGCCTGAAACCGACCTGTTCTTGGTAGCCTGTAGAGCCCAGGGGTAGTCCAGGTATCGACAGAGTACGTTGGCATCTTCAATGTCCCATAGATAGTTGCAGACTCCACCCCATTCACCGTTGACGCGCACTTCCACCCGGCCTTCCTGAGGACTTCCGCCATCCGCCAGACGAACAAACGGTAGGTCTACAATGTCAATCAAACAAAACATGAAATCAAATCAAATGATGATTTGCTATTCAAGCTGTGCATGTGCAATACAGGGTGAGTAAAAAACCAAAAAAACTCAAATGTCGGGACCATTGTTTTAGTGAAGATCTGCATGTAGCACTTTCAAAATCATTGAATATGAAAATGCATTGAATAATTATGAAATAGCGTAGAATATTGAAGTTGAAAATTTCAAAGTAGCTTCACAGTCCACTGAGAGCTTGTTTTCCTTTAAAATTGACTCGCATGGCCGCCATTTTGACCTTCATTTTAACAAATTTCGAGCGGAGGTCCAACGATTCTTTGTTGAATATCAGACAACTATTTACTGTATGCTGACTTTATACATAAAACAGTTACCGAGTTGTGCTATGAATACACATATGGCGCGTCGCACGTACAACGTGTTTTTTAAAATGGATCACAGGACCTGTTGCAGCTGCGACGCATCATAGGGATACGACGTGTCGCAGCACTGCGATGCATCGTAAGTTACGATGAGTTTCATGACATCGGGTGCAGGTACTTACCAACGTTGCATACCGCGGCAGCCACATTCCCAGAATCACACGTAACGGGTGTGCCAAAGTCGTCATAGGTACACTGATCCAGCGAGGTCTCCGTACCGACACAGCTTATCCCATTCAACCACATGAGGTCTTGCTCTGATGCAGGCTTTTCCGTAGCCACGAGTGCGTTGGCAAAGCCCAACTGCTTGCACAGGATGTCAGCTGAAGCTTTGGACCACTGGTTGGCACAGACGGAGCCCCAAGCTCCCTCACTGTTAACCTAGAGATCAAGAAGGTGATAGAGCTTAAGTTTATCAAAAAAATCAAGTCCTACTGTTGATCCTAAACAACTCTGTTGCTTACCAATGGAATCAAAGCAAAATTTCAGATCAAGTAAACAAGGCATGAGAAATGTATGGAGCGAGTTTCATCAGCTTTGTGCAAGAGGGTTGGATTTAAATGCAATACAAAAACAATACCGACTTTTAGAATGCCGATACAGCACTGGAGATGGTGGCGGAAGGCACGTGCTGCGGCCGAAAGCTTCTGAAGGAATGTGGGATCACCCCTGATGTCATTGATTGAGGACAATAACATCAGGGGTGATCCTGCATTCCATTAGAAGCTTTCGGCTGCAGCATGCGCCTTCAGCCACCGTCTCCAGTGCTGTATCAACATTAGAGTACGCCAAGTTGAAAGTGGCAGATTCTTTTTTAAATGAAAATGACAATGTTTCTTCGGCCATGCTACAATGTATCAACAATATCTCCTAATTACTGTTAATCACTGTAATACAATTGAGAAAGTACTTTTAAAAAGCAAGTTCAGGTGAGGACCATAAGTCGACTATTGGTTGATACATAACTCAAGCCTGCACTTTACGGGTAGAGTAGACTTGGTTTGAAAATAGTAACAACACCTTAACCTATTCCTTCTGGCATGCTGTCATTTTGAAGAAAACAATAACAGAGGGTCATTCTCAAAGGTGCGTGAAGTGAGACATTTTTGGAAATTTCCGTTGGCGTTGATTTGTAATTGGGCGAATCCATTAATGGGTACGTGCAAGCGCGTTGACACGACGCACAGCCACACGGTTGCCATTATTAGCGAGAATTGTCGGTTCAGTTTGTGTGCCATCACATACCAACAATCCTCAATGAGAATCATGTCCTGAATGCTGATTTGAAAATTTTGTCATGACTCAGCAACTTTCGAATTGAAATCAAGATCCAGAATATTGTGTTTTCTCAAAATAGACATAATGAAAAGTAGCGCGCATCTGTTCAACCGGAAATGTCCACACAAGCTTTAATGTGGGGAAATGACCACTAAATTCCTTGTATCTTCAGAACGGACGGTTGCACAAATCTGGGGGTTGCAGATTATGAAAATTCATTCTTCTGGCTCTAAGTCTATATATGTCTGGCTTGGAAAGGCAAAAAAAACACTGATCATTTTTTTTATTGAAAATGTGGGGTATGAGGCAATTGCCTATGGAGCGAACAGAAAATGACCGTTTGTGACAGACCTTTGGTTGTTTATCTCAATGTATCTCGAGAACCCAATGACAGAGCACACTGGGGGTAGCGGTTTTGTAAAGAGGATGAGGTTCTCTTGTTCCATTCATATAAGACTCGATTTCATTGGTTAAGAAACCACTGATCATTTTTTCGTCACAGTTTTCCCCAATGACTGGATTTTGAGAGGTCAGTTGAGTGCGTGCACTTGGCCAGCTTGTTGCATGTGGTATGCAAATCGCATCAAGGTCAATTGGGCAAGCTGTGGAGCTGTCTCACACACATTGATCTTGTGCGCGTTTGGGCCCCAAACTTTTCATTATGCAGTAGTAACAGAGTTAATGCTTCATTAGTTGTTAAACACTCATCCTTAGATTTTGAGCACTTTTGTGGCTTCAAACGAGAAAAAATGCACCAACTAACCTCTACCTTTAAATTTGCGAACGACTCTAGTAAAACGATGGTCAAAACGTCATATCACAAAATGTCACAAAATGTCATCACAACACTTCTTGGTCCTGGCTCCCCGCTGTGCTTTATGATGCGCGCGGCTATTGGTAACCAGTGATTCAACTGTTCCCCTTGCTTTGGTTTCATATAGTCGACTAGAGAAGTCCAACCATCCTGCGTTGGAGTAAATTAAGTTGAATTATTGTTAACCACCGTCCATGCCCGAACTTTGCTCCGTGATGGATTTGTACCATACCTGCAAGATACCCTCCTGTGGTGTTTGACCCCCGGCCAGCTGTATACCAAAGCCACCATTTGTACCAGTTGTACCTTTTGTTACTGTTGAAAGAATGAATACAATTTCATCGGGAATAAAATCCATTGAATGGAGCCCTGCATTGAAATCTCATGCACCAAAACTGTGCATGCTACAAAGATGTTAACATTAAATTAGATAGTTATAATGCTTTATGGGTCCACGTAATGTATGTTTTGTTCACAGTAATTGTAAATGCAACTTTGTATCCCATTTAACCTTATTATAATACCAGAGTCTTATATAGCACACATATCTACATAACAATTAGGTACTCAAGGCACTGGTAATTATGTCTATTTTTAAAGACAGGTATATGAAGTTTATGAGAAATATGAGACCCATTATGTAGCACCTTTACAAAGGGTATACAAGGTGCTGCGGCACATATTGCAGCCACTGCCAGAAACACCGAGGCAAACCCCTTCTCAGTCTTAGCGGTAAGTGTTACTGCGTTCTGTAACGTGCATTACACAACACACGGGACCTACGGCTTTATATCCCATCCAAAGGACGAAGCAATAATGGTAAAATGCCTTGCTCAAGAGCACAAGCACCATGTTCCCCGTCAGGGTTCGAACCCACATACCACGGCACACAAGTCGAGCACTCTAACCATTGGACCACAGCACCCCACTTTCAACCCACTTATCAATTTTCATTTTGTTATCTTAAGGGCAGTTTTGTGCCTTTTTGGTTTTTATGCTAATACCAATTCATGAGCAAAAGTGTGATGTCATTCCAGGCAGAAAAGTCAACGTTACAGCTATTTCAGCACACAAATTTGCCAGATTTTTGGATATTTTACTGTTGTAAATCTCCTTTCTTTAATGATTCGTAGTTGTTTTAGTACATGACAGTATAGTCCAATGAACAAAGTTTTCTCACAAAACCTTTTCAATGAGCAAATTTTGGGTTCACAATTTGAACAGAAAACCCTCAATTGAACAGTGTCTTCCTAAAATGACATCACAGCAACAGCGCCCTCAGTTGTCCGGAGAAGCATGGACAATTTCCAATGTCTAAATAAGTGTACTTTTCGATAAGATTAACCAGAAAGGACGTCAAGTTGTTTTAACACATTTTAGAAGAGTAGAATGACGCACAAAACATGTTCTCAAGTAAAATTCATGTCATATGGACCTTTAAACAAAACAAAAACACCAAAAAAAAACACTCCTCAAAACAGGTCACAGGTTCAAACCTGCTCCAGTCAATTTCTTTGTTCAACTTTTAAAAATTACGAAAAATATAGTTACCCGTTTCACAGTAAGTTCCTGTAAATTCAGATGGACAGTTGCAAGTATAGTCCAAGTTATTGCTGATGCAGGTTCCGCCATTTTGACAGGGAGTATGGGCACATGGATCTGGGGGTGGAGAAGCTAAAATGGAGAAAGGAAAAAAACAAGGAGAAAGTAGAAATTCTGTTAAATATCATCAAACACCAATTTAAGACTGGTGTTTCAGACTCACTCTAAAAGTGAAATGCGTATAGATCATTATCATGTTGCGGCCATCTTGATATTTTTTCCCCATTCAAATCAACGTAACCAAAGTGAGGCTGGAAGGAAAAATAGTGCTCAGTCACATGTCCGACGGGACATCGAAACCTTAAGTTATCAAAGGTTACATTGCTTTGATTTAAAGGAAATGTACAACATTTGCTTTTGCTGTAATTTTCAGAAATAAATGGATTTGGAGGAATAGTATGTTAATGCAAATATTGTTACACTGACTCATTTCATGTTATGGGTTCGTAGATGCTGGAAAAACCAAGAAAACCAATCCTGTTTGTGTAGTCTGGTTCCCTGACCCCACTTAAGATGAAACAAAGCAACTTTTAGACGTTGGGGAATTATAAGGTCAGAGAATCAGTCTAGCTGGCTTGTACCCCTTCACAGGTGTGTAATCAATTGCAAAGAAAATGCGGAATTACAAAATATGAATAAGTAGGAGCAGTTTTTGAGAAAAAAAAGCCAGTTTTCCCTGACCAGCGTTGGAAATTGATAAAAAAAATACCACTTTACTTAAAAATGTCAGCACACCAGGAACCATGATTGTACAGTATGCTTTAGACTGTCATTCCCTAACAGTCCAGTAAAGAATTTCGTGGTAATTTGATCATTTTGTTTTTTTATGTTTGCAAATGTTGTATCTTCCCTTTAATTGATTTCTCACACAGTAAGTTATTTACAACCATTTATCTTTTTGAGTTAATGGCACGGTATAACACAACAATTGTTGACTGCTGTGATGTGTGATATGCCATTTTAACCCCCTCAAGCACAAAGCACCTTCGGCTTCGCATCGGGTGCTATGCGCCCCTCGGATGTTAAAAACGTCATATCAGACATCACAGCAGTCAATAACTGAGAAACTGTTATATTATTCCTAAGATTTCATTGGTCTAGAATGGCCAAGTGTGCAGTCTATAAACATAACTGTTTACTCCATATACACACTGGGTTGCATATAAATCACCTCATATACACCTCATTGCATATAAATTATCTCATATACACCACGTTGAATATTCTGTTCACTGGTGAAAGGTGTGGAAAGCCTGCGACAGGAGGCAAAGTTGCCATCCAGCGTAGCGGGCGAAAAAAAAGCCTCATTTACCATAAAACTGCAAACACTTGCAAACGTTGGCATTGCTTGCCTAATGCACCCAAGGATTGAACATACAGAAGTATCCTGCAGCTAGTCGCAGTTTAAAGCAAAAACAGAAGTTACTTCCTGAAGCTGCAAAGGTTTGGACACATCATACAGGGAATAACAGGTTAATTTCTGGCACAACACAGATAAGACCATGGCATCTGACAGAAAGGAATACCGTCTTGTCTTGACACAACATTCAGACCTGCATAGAGAAGCCTCAATCCAAAAGAATGTGAGAGATCCTGGCAGTTTGCCAAATATTGCAGTAAAGTGACATGCTCAAGGACAACAACAGCACCAATTTTCGAAACATCCACATTCTAGGGACTGCAGATGAGCATGAAATTCCTGCCCTAAGTACAGTGGCATGACACCATAAGTTTTGTACTTACCCGTCTCACAATTTACTCCCGTGAAGCCACCTGGACAAGTACATGTGTAGCTGTTGGCTGCACCACTGGTGCACGTACCACCGTTCAGACAGGGATTAGGTTCGCACATATCTGTGGAGAGCAACAAACTGCATTGATATACCACGGCAATAGATATTTATTGGTCAATCATCGATCACGTGTCATGCCACAGATACATATGTACAGAGATGTACGCCGTCCGCACACACTCTTGTTTTACTGTACTCCCGAGGACAATGCTTTGTCCCTGTAATATAACACTCTCCCACAGACTAAGCACAAAAACCTACTTCAGAGGACCGTTTTGAACAAAAGGACTCTCGTTTGAACTCTCGAGGAATGAAAGGATCCGTTGTCCTCGAGTGTTATGTAGAACAAGTACAAGTGGTACATGAGTGATGTTCAAACAAAAAGAGGAGTTCTTGAAGCTGTAAAGATTTGGACACATCATCCACACAGGTAATAACAGACTAGTATCTGACACAAAACAGATAAGACCATGGCACCTGACAGAAAGGAATACACGTACAGTCAATGTCTGGACACAACATTCGGGCCTGCATAGAAGCCTCAATCCAAAAGAATGTGAGAGATCCTGACAGGTTGCCAAATATTGCAGTAAAGTCACTTGCTCAAGGACAACAACAGCACAAACTTTCGAAACATCCACGTTCTAGGGACTGCAGATGAGTAAGAAATTCCAGTGGCATGACACTGTAGTCTCTGAGGGTACCTGTAGTCACTGCGGACCTTTCGTTACCTGTTATACACACCACTCCAGCATCATCACTGTGACTGCACGAGTCTACTCCCCAGCCTGATGAACCGCAGTCCAGAATATTGGTCTCGTCCCCACGGCACTCCACATTATTCAGGTACACAGGGCCAAATCCAGGCCATCCGGGGAAGAACGCATCTGACTTAGCCTCCACGGCCCCCTCGTAGCCTAGCTGACGGCAGATGACTCCAGCATCCTCAAGGCCCCAGTTGGTGTCACAGATGGTACCCGGTGTGCCTTGGTAGACCAGCTCCACTCTACCCTCGTGCGGACCGCTGCCACCACCCAACCGAAGTTCAACATCATCCTCTGTACACAAAGCAATGAAAGTGATTTGGATGATTGACGGTTACCACTTACGGTGCCTATAAATGGTGCCCCATCCGTAGTCTAAAACATTCTCTTTTACAAGGATGTCGATCATATCCCAAAAATATGCATGACATTTTTTTAATTTTGGTTTTCCGTTTCTGTTTTGGGAGTTTTCATCCTTTTTGCGTAATGTTGGAAGAAATTATTGAAGCTAATTTACCAACATATGTGACCCGTCACCACGAAATCTGGACAAAGTCCCACCGATCCATTTCGAACAGCGTGCAAAGTAATTTCAGGGAGGAATCGTCCTTTTTTGGATTTTGGGGTGACCATATTCTTTTCATATTCATCTATCATTTTAAAAATAAATAAATCTGTTAAAGTAAAATACTTTTTTCCACATTTTTGGGGTGATGTCGTTGAACAAAAGAAGCATGGACTGAAACAAAATTCCTTAACTCACCGTAAAGTTCCCGAAAATAAGTCGCTTTCATACAAAGTGTATACAAAGTGTTTAACTTCCCCCCATTAAAAATTTGGTATCACCGTAAAGCTCGCGGCTTGCACATTTATATTTTTATTGATAAATTCAGAAATGATGTCATGATAAGCCAATAGGAGGGCATTTGACTGAGCTAAGACATGTAAACATTCCGCTGTTTCTGTGATCCGTTCTAACGCATAAAGGGAAACGTGATTCGCTGATTCGTATCACGTGATCAATTGAGTCGTCGAATCCCCTATTAAACGTGCATGTACATTATCAGTAGAGAGTCTGTGCGTCCTAGCACTGAGAATCAGATCTCGTTTGTACTATACTGCACATGCAATGTATACGTGTCACGCTTCATCACTACTCCGAGACAGATTTGAAGTTTGACATAGACTTTACGCATTTTGAATTTAGTTATTAATCGGAGTTTCCCCATAACTACTTATCGAACGTATATGTGATATTTTACGATAAAAACATCTCAAAAGGAGCCCGATTCGGTGGGGGCCAAGGAAGCAAAATCGTCGGGGTAATAGGCCGTACGGTTGACGGTCGGGATCTTCTGGTGAAACTGAAGACAGCGTTAAAACAAAGCCCTCGAAACATAACTTTTGAATTTGTCAAATAAAATTGTTCAAATGTCCAGAAGATATTTCTCATGAGATGTTATTGATGTGTGTCAATTGTCAGGGTAATCCGATCATAGGAACTTGGTGTTTGCTATGAATGTTTGAAATGACCTTTGGGAGTGCGCTCATCATGCGTGTACATTGCGTTCACCGTGTGCATGTTGAGATTTCTTCCCGTGCGCACAAGGCTGGTTTTCTCGTAATAAAATTTGTAACGGTCGGGCAATGTTGGGGTCAGAATCACTTTTCATGAGATTATAGGGAGGAATATACAATATAAACTATGTATCATTAGAAAGCTGAATAACTGGAGAATTTGAAAATACCAAAACCTGAATGTTTTGTTTTTTGCTACTTTGTCCAGGTTTTGTGGTGACACGTCACATATTGCAATCTGATGACATAGGACTGTACCAGTCATGTGGTTGCGAAGGTCGATTTCTAAAGATAACATAACACTTTATTTTAAATGAAACTACATGTACACAGACATGTTCACGTTGGCGGGTGAAATCTTTTAAAATTATTTTCTTCCATTTAAATGGAAGAACACCCAAATGCATTTTGGTGTTTCCCTTATAATGATCTAAGTATGTGCTAAAAATCGTTGTGATATGTTCATTACCTTTCGTTGAAATTGGAAAAATTGGCTGCGTGCAATTTTTAAAGTTGTAACACTGGCGTTTGCAATATCTGTCAATCTGTTCAAGCCTCACGAACATTAATAAGGTTCCTATCTATTATGAAGTGGAGTAAACATTTGGAGAAAAGCCTCCTTCACAAGTTATGAATTGATAAATATCATCCTTTTTGCCGGCTCCCATTGGGCGATACTGAGACCCACGCCAACAAATGCCGAGTGACGCTAATGAACATGCTAATCTACCGTACGTTATTGTGTTGCTTGGCAGAAATCGGTCAACCGTAGCGCCTAAGGCACTTTGCTAAACAATGCACGTGGGTTGGGTGGAAGAATATCCTCTTCGAAATTTTCCATGGATATAGTTCTAGTTGTAACACTAGCGTTTGCAACAACAGATTAAGCTGAAATTCGGAAAATACTTAGATGAAGTGTTCAACTACATGTACTCGTAAAATAACAATTTGGAGAAATTCCAAGGAATTGATATAAATACATAGATTTGGGGAAATTTCGAACGATTTCTTCCAAACTTGAAGGTTAGCTATACCAATAACCAGTGTTGACGTTTCGGCATCGACGACAGCGATTTTTTTCACTGACATGAATTTTAGAATTTCTTCTCCGTTATAATTCAACATTTCAATCATACTGAGCACAAGTTCTGAGCATGTTCAAAAGACCATGTTATTTGTGGTGCATAAATTTCACTGCTCTGCTATAGCGTCTAAGTACATACTCGGATTAGCTTTCCTTAATAACCGCAGACGCTTTGCCTTAGCAACCACATGACTGGTATAACCAGTTGTGACAGTGGCCTGCATGTCAATAATTTGGCTAGTCATTTTGAAAGAGAGATGCAAATTTTGCTTTGAATCAAATTAGATGATTCTCAAACCCTTCAGTACTAAATTTTGGATTTTAAAAGTAATGAATACTTGAACGTACCATCCAAGCAGGTTAGAGTAACGTCGTCACTGTGGGGACAGGTAGTCGGTTGCGAATAGTCACAGTCAACAATCCTGGTCTCCTGTCCTGAGCATCTGACAGCAGTCAGCCAGACCTTACCGGAAGCTGGGGCAACAGACACCGACTGACCGTATGTTCCGGATCCTTTGAAGCCCAGCTGCTTGCAAGCCACATCGGCTTCAACTTCGTCCCAGAAAAACTTACAGATGGTCCCCCACTCGTCATTAAGAAAGACTTCAAGTCTTCCCTCCTTGTCGGAAGGGCCCACTAAACGTAGATCGCCTTCAGTCGCTGCACTGCCTGTGGTAAGTAATTGTAACACATTTCAAACACCTTGTTAAAATTATCAGGAAAAAAACAATGGCAAGTTGGAGGGAGTGATGGTGGGGGGGGGGTGTTTGGTTGGCTTTTTGACTCCTCACCAGTCTCGCAATTTGCTCCTGTAAAGCCACCTTGACAAGTACAAGTGTAGCCGCTGGCATCACTGGTACACTGTCCACCATTTTGACAGGGAGTAGATTGGCACACATCAATTTCTGTGGAGGGAAACATTGGGCCATTTTAATTTTTCTGAATCTGAATGCTAAAGTTGGCAAAGCAGTAGAACGTCTTTGGCCAGTGTGCCGCCTGTGGTAAGAAATGGTAGCAAATTTCACCTACAGGGTGAGTCACGATGATCTGGACCCAAATTAAAGAAAATATCAAAAATATGTAATATGAAAGGATTGATCTTTGAAAACACAACTTTCAACATTTTAAAGATGGCGTTGCGCGTTATATACATCCACTGCAGCCCTAATTATAATGTGTCATATTTTGATACATTTAAGTGAGACGAATCCAGGGTTTAAGATCGCGCAAGGCATGATGGGAAACAACATGGTGCAGCAAGATTGTACCCATGAGGAACGAGGTTGAACGGGCTGCACTCCGCGATCAGGCCGGTACGGCCGTATGGGTTCACACATGTGGAAATGGTGGTTGCCTGTACGGGCTCAACCACTTCTTGAAGGGGGAAGATCACGCTCACGGTTAGGTGGGATTTGACCATTTTTTTAAGGGGACAATCGTGCGACAGTGAGGTGAGCTACTGCATGGGATGAGTACTGTACTATAGTAACTGACTGTGCTTTACGTGGGATTAGGCATACCACAAAATAAACAGAGTCCAACTGTGTAATTGCACAGTTTACCATAATGGTGTTGGAATTTGCAAGGATGAGGAAGGTTTCTAGAAACTCACTCTCTAGAGGGAGTTAGGGGTAAAGTAAAATGTCCACTTTAACTAATTTTTTCAAGCAAAAGCTTTTGTAAGATTTATATCATTTTCAAATAATCTTGTCCTTTCAAGGTTTCTCATAAAGTATAAGAAACTTTTATTTGGGGACAAAAAAGTGGAGGAGCTAACAAACTATATGATATCCCCCCACTTTAAAAAGTTGGGGGCGACGCCCATGCCTTCTTGAATTTCAAAGGTCAATGTCTTTCAGACACTTGTGACCCATTGTCACAGAGCAGATCACAAACATGGACGAAATATTTCCCACTTCTGAGACTGTTTATTTACTTTTCAAAAAGCAAGTACAATTCTAGCTAAACGAAAACCCAAAAATATTACCATATTATTAGTTATCCTACGAGTGTGAGTTTAACACTGAATAATGTAGTGCGTCTGTGTTGCATATGCCAGATCCAACGCAGAATGGAACACAGACGCACTACAGTTTTCTGTATTTCACGAGCGCGAGTGGGATAATGAATTTATCAAGCAAACTGGACGCACAATTCGCTCTTTTCATGCTCCGCCATAGGCATGCAGAATACACAATGAAAATAGCCGGTTTTGTGATCTGAACCCCGACACGGGAATCACTGAACCGGCTATTTTCATTACAAGTGTAAACTTGCCAGATCAAGGCTGTGCATGCCTATGGCGGAAGCGTGAAAGAGCAAATAAAGATGGAATACCCACGCTGTACACAAACTATTCAGTAGTTATCTTATTGCGTGCAGCAGCAATTACGTGTGCATCATAGAAAGTGCGATACGCAGAGTGCGGTATCGACCGCAGTACTTAGGATAATACCATACTGCTGTTGCCATGGAACAACCAATCAGGATTGAGGATTCAAGTTTGCTTAAAGATAAAACGGAAAGAGAGTGATGAGGAAGCTATGCATCAAGAGAGATTTACATGAACTTACCAGGAGTTGGTGACCCTCCACAGATCTCATCCACCATCACCTCACCCAACTGCAATATTGCATTGGTGACATCAGGGTCACTAGGGTCTATGTCAAGGGTCACATATCTGGCCAACCGTGGCACATCGCACACAAATTCAACAGTAGCCCCGTCGTTTGACTGTAGCCTCGTTGCTGGGGATCCGCAAGGAAGGTTCTGGGCGTAGTCTGAGCTGGTGCCAGCTCTCGCTACAGCAGAGGTGAACCGATATTCGCCTTGACCAAATAAAAAAAAGAGGATCCAATGAGTGAAACAAGCTGAAAGTGGATAATTGGAATATATTCACTCCTGAAACAAGTCGCTGAAAAGCTGAATAAATGATTTATATGACAAAGCAAATCAATGTGCTTAAGTGTCACAAGGATAAGCCAGTTTGGTATCTCGATGAAGTAGTCCATGTCAAAGGTCATTCGGGATAACATTGCTGGTGATCTGAGATGATTCATGTGCCTTTGATGAGCGTTCGATTATCTCAAATGACGTCCATATCATTGTCGCATGCGCAGATGAAATACCATACTGGCTTATTAAAGGTGGATGTGACACATTTATCTGAAGAAAATAAACACTGTCCACAGCAGGCATGCAACTTGAAAGTTACAAAGACAGGAAATTTAATCTCAAGCTTTCCATGACTTTATATAGTGTTTTGTCATTTTTAATGATGTATGTGAAGTTGGAAAAGAGGAAATCAGCTGCATGCTCCGAGGACAAGTTGCATGACAAATTGCATGCCTGCGAAAGATAACAAAACTTGAAGTTATGATGCTGTTTTTGAACAAGAAAATATAAACAGAACAGAAAGCTGTGATGTATTGACTCAGTGCACGAACTGTAGGAGATACACACCATTTGCCGCCACTGGTTTGTGCCCATACATGTATGGCACCAACGACTAACTTTACACTAAATGTACACAAATCTGTTATGTCTTCCCATTAGCCTCAGGTGTAATGGGCATTGCATTTGGATGTCCCTCCCATTGGTCTCCCCCACGAAATCCTCATATTGAACCTGGTACAGTGGAATTTCGCTATACCGAACACTGCTATAATGAACATTCGGCTAAATCAAGCATTGTCCTTGGCTCCCGATTATTGTTTACAAAATGTACCGAACATTTTTGTTGAAATATACCAACAGAAGAGTGACAAGTGGCTATTTTTTTCCCCCCAAGGAACGGAAGGGGCACACCACCCATTGCTGTATGTAGTAAGCTCAAAACTGTGTAAAATCATAAATCAATAGTTGGCACAGGTTTAAAGTTGTCTTTCAGTAACTACCAGGGCGTGCAGGGTGAAGTTCTGAGGGGTGCTATTTAGTGAAAAGTGAGTACCAGAGCACCGGCAGGTCAAAATCACTTTACCGAACGATCGCTAGTACAAACAGTTTTTGTGGATCTTGCAATGTTCGTTATAGCGGCGTTCCACAGTATTTTTATGAGCCAGAAATGCAAAAGCATTTAATTAGCCTTACCACAGCATTGTTGTCGGAGAACCACGGTGATCTTTGTAATTAAGCGCTCCTCACCCAGGTCAACTTGCCATACGGGATGCCCGTCATTGGGCTCTGTACGTGGTAAATATATGTACGAGGGCAAATTTTCCATAAAAGTGGACATGGCAGAAAAATGGAAACTTTATGAAATCTTCAACACTGCAAGCATCAAAACGTGAAACATGGTATAAAATTAAAGGAGACAACAAAAAGATTTTTTTCATTCAGTTCACAGTATGAGAAAACTTTCAAATCCAGGGTTTTTAAATTTTTGCAATGTCCTTTTCTTGTAACATGAGCTACCAAAAATACATGATTGTCAAACCAACAGGGGTCTCTTTTGTTGGCGTACAAATCAAAACACTGACTGGAAATATTTTGTCAAGCCAAAATGGTTGTCAGAATTTATTGTCCAATAAGCATTCTTCTCATATCAGCGTTTAGAAAATTGTATCAACTTTATGAATGACGTCACCCCAAGGTTGCTGAACTTTTCACTGTGATGCTGTGGTAAAAAAACACGTGGACGTATGTCTTAAATAAATAGTTTACGCTTCGTGGAAGTGCACCACTGAATAGGAGCACATAGCATGACTGTGCTTGTTCAAACTAAAATGGTCGTTATTGGCTGAGCACTGTCAATGACAAATTTCATCCCTATAGAAAGCTGAAGATGTTTTCTTTCATGTTCTGATCACCCCACAATTGAACGAGGCCTGGTTTTAAAGATATGCCTGTTTTGGTATCGCAACAAGGCACATGCACACACATACTGAGCGTGTACACACAGTCTAACGATAAACAAATGTCCAAAATGTTTTGTTTTGCTCAGGTCACGCATCACTGAGTTCAATTGTTTTGAAAATGGTACATGAAACAGAGAATTCATTAACCAGTCTCTCTGCCTAATAACAGTGGGGACAAAACATAGCCTTACCAGTGTGTGAAAATGTATTGATGTCGCCGTCAATAGCATTCGGTGCCTCGTACAGGCCAGAGGAATGACTCGTGGATTGCGAAGCAGACTTCCCAGTAAGATCGACAGCTGTACATCAGAGGAAAATTACACGAGAACAGTAAAGAGTTACTCACAGATGAGAATCACTCCAAGAGAGTCACATTTGACAAATACTCAAAAACCAAACTGCAAAATTATAATGAAACAGTACTTGATTGTAGGTAAATAATAGTATCAAACATCCTGTGAAATAGTAGTGCCTGCAGGGGCGGATCCAGCAATTTTTGCAAAGGGGGAGGGCAGGCCTGTCAGATTTTTAAAATAATGTCCCAGAGGCCTAAAAAAAAGTCATATTTATTTTTAAACCAGCGCTGAAATGTAGACATGTTTTTCTCCGGGCACTTGGCCTCATTAAAATATATTTAAAAAGGAGGGGGGGGGGGGTATCATCTTCCAATGGGGGCATTTTTCAAATCAGAGGATCATGCGCACTATCGAAAAACAGTACGCCAATACCCTCTTACCCCTGCCAGCTACGCCTCTGTGTACAATTGTTGCAGACAGGCGGGCATACAGGTAATAATTACTAACATAATTGTCATATTTTTTTTTTGTGTCAGAGAAGGGGGAGGGGGTTTCGAACCCAAAACCCCCCTTTGGATCCTCGCCTGGCCTGGTACGCTGTCATTCTAATTTTGTTGGGAGTAATTTTCCAGTGATCGCCAGGCCTAATGATCGTTAAAAATGTTCAAATAATGCTTCCGTTAACAGGCGCAAGCCAGCTATTGACCTAGTACGTATAAATACGCAGGTACATGCAGGAAATTGTTTTTCCCCACAACACAGCTGTCACCCAGGCATGGCGTGTGACTCATGTGTTTTATGCAAGACAACTTTAGTCATTTGCACTCTTACAATTGAAACAAACAGCATTTTCTCTTGTTATTTTGGTACAAATAAACACAAAAATTGAAAACTCCAGTGGAATAATATCCCATATAAATTACTAATTAGCCCCAAGTTCAGTCCATTTCATAAAATCACAACGAATGCAAATGTTGTACAGGGTGAATCAAAAAAAAAAAGCAAAACCCAAACCCAAAGAAATATATTTCATATATAAACAAATATGTAGCACCAAAAATAAAGATGACTGGTAAGCCTAAATTAATAAACTACTTTTAGATGAAACAAATTACTTCGATTGCTCTATCCGTTCGATTATATCACAATTTAAACGAAATGATCGTAAAATCTGTTTCATCCAAAAATGCGATTTCAAGAATTGTCCTAGCAATTGTCAAACACCATCAGCGACACAACCTCAGTTTAAAAGTTTTAAATATTCAACAAAGTCCTTTTGAAGGCTAAAAAGTTGATTTTTATAAATCCTACTGTTAGCCAAAGCAGGGTTGCTATTATTGTGTACTACTAGTTGTTGAAATAAGTATTCTGTGTCATTTTCTTTGTTGTTCCAAACAGTCAGAACACACAATAAATTGCCTTTTTGGAAGTTACTTTGTAACATGTAGCGCAACTGAAACAATGTTGTCGTTTAAAAGTAGTTTAATAAATGGGCTTCCAAGTCATAATTAAGCTTGATGCTGCAAGGTTTTCGTTATATGAAATATATGTCTTTGTTTTTCGGGCTCCACTTTTTGGACTCGGCCTGTAAAATACCTTGTTGGAGAAAAAATAGAGGGTTAATTAATCACTGACTTACGACAAATCGTGGTACACTCGGCAAAAGTTGCCTCTTCTACCGTCACCTCGGCAAGCTGCAGTAACTTATACTCGGCATCAGAGTTGGCAAGATCTATGTCCAGGCTGACATATCTAGCCTTCTTTGGTAAGGGACACACAAATGTGATGGTCGCACCAGTGGCTGCCTGTTCTCTTGTGGCGGGCGAACCACACTGTTGGTTCTGGGAGTAATCGGAGTTTAGGCCAGCTCGCGCTACCGCAGCCGTGAAACGGTTCTGGTCTGTAGAGTAAGAACAACAAGAGTGCATTAGGCCCTAACCCTTACTTCGTAGGCATGTGTTTTGGGAGAACCTTAACGAATCCTTCAAATGCTATCACTCTGATGAAACTACAATTCACGATGTGATTTAGGGTGCAGGCCAGTAAATAGGCCTAAATATGCCTACGCCAGCCAAATCACGGCTTGCATGTCCTCAATTATTTTGCGATTAAGAGTAATTTGTCAGCCTGAACTTGAGGTTTTGTAAAAAGATCAAGGTTGGTAGCCGTGAACAGGACTATGGGAAGTGACTGCAGCCTCTAGCCATGTGACCCGGTCACAGCCTAAGTAGAACAGTCCAGCAATGGACAAATGGTAACAGCTGCTCATGTTGTGTATTATTTCCCATCATTATACATGTGAAAGATGTGTCCAATTAGCCCACCCGGGTTGAATCAGGTTGGACCTGTGCCGTTTGATTAGCTCTGACGTCATTTTCGGGGCTCGCTCGGGTCAGCAACCACAGACCCTGCTTGTGGAGCAGAGTCAGGTGTGGAAATGCATCACACGCATGCGCCGCTGATTCCGAGAAACAGACAAATAATATGGCGGCCGGACAGCAGACAAAAATCAAGTGGACCCCAAAATCAACTTGATTTGAAGTCTAAAAAAAAAATCAGTTGTTGATCTAATTGTGACCTGAAAGGTCATTCCAGCCCAGCGTTGTTGCTTTTTTGCAACTGCAGAAAAGCAGCAGATCTCAAAGTAAGATGCAGTCCGATGAGGGGGTTTATCACTAGCTAAGGCTGCGACTACGAATGCCACATGAGGATCATGATGACCCATGTTTGACCGTTCGATTGGCTCTCGTGGCTAACCCGTCTGTCTTTACCCGAGTCGATCCAGGTTAGCTAATCAAACACTCCCAATCAGAGTAATCCTTTTTTTGTTTTATGGCACATGACAGTTCTCGAAACAAGACACAATATAAAATTGTGTTGACTTGATCTTTAGTTGCACACTTTTCATTACAATGTTCACTGTAATACATGAACCTGACTACTTTCGTAGACGTTTCAGGTGTACTGACCACAGCATCCTTGACGGAGCACGACGGTGATTCGTCCGATGTCAACCTCTTTGCCTAAGTCCACTTGCCACCATGGATGTGGGTCATCATTTACTGAAAAAAGGACAAGAATAACATAATTCTTAATTATACCTTTTGAATTTAAGTCCATAACTTTGTTTTACAAGCCAACTGCTTATAGGTCTGTCTCAAAGACGGCCATCTCTGTAGGAGAACTGCAACTGCATATATCTTATGCAATCAAGCACGCATTGTGCAGTGTTGAAAATGTTCTAAACATGCATACTTGTTGCTCGAAATGTGTTCAAAATACGACGCAGCCCATGCGCATTATGAAAGTTGACGCTCAAAATGCCGATGCACGTGGCTGGTCTGTAGAAAATGATGTCATTTGACCAATTATGGGTACACAGTCAATCAATATTCATATTGTTCACAAGTCCAATCAGACCTAACAGCAGACGAACAAGTACAAGAGAATGTCTCACTTGATAAAAGTTCATTTGATGATAAAAAAGGGAATTATATGCAAATAAGGGGATAACAGTGTGACAGAGCAGTTAGGGGCCTGGGGCCAATTTTACGGCGCTGTTAAGCACAAAAATTTGCTTAGCACAAAAAAGCCTGGCTTTTAAAGGCAGGTAAAAACCAGCCATGTGATGTATATTGCTCATGATTAGTATTCACATGCTAAACACGCCACAATGCTTGATTACGTATAAGAGCCTCGAAAAACTCCCTTGTAAATTACCCTATAAATGGCCATGACTCGACACGAGATATGCAAGTCTTTTCATCTCCACTCACTGGACCGTTAATGATAATACTTCTTTTGACGCAATGGTTAAGTCGGAGAATACACTCGCAAGTGTGGATTCTTAATTTACGAATTCACTCGGCACTTCGCGCCTCGTGAATTCTTAAATTACAAATCCACACTTTCTCGTGTATTCCTCTTAAACATAACAATTAGGAATGTACTTACCTTTAGTGTGTGAGAATGTATCTATTCTGCCGTCGATAGCATAGCCTGCTGGGTAGGTATTTTCTATGTTATAGTTGATGCTTTGTGATGCAGGCAACCCACGAAGTGGAACAGCTGTAGAACAAAATTGAACATAGGAATAAGTACCGACAAATCCAATCCAAATTAAACAACCAAAAAATGGAACAGAAATTGGACTGAGTTGACGGGAATGGTTTGTAACATGACAAACCACAAAATAGTTCACCTTTTCTGGACTTTAAAGGAAATATACAACATTTGCAAACATCAAAAAACAAAACTACGAAATTATCATGAAATACCTGGGCTGTCAGTGAGTGACAGTCTAATTCATCCTGTAAAATCATGGCACCTGGTGTGCTGTCATTTTTAAGGAAAAGTGGTATTTTTGCTTTTCTTCAAATACTGCCCCTAGTTTACCTAATTTAAGTTGGTTATGACAAAACTAACCTGTCAAAATTTCAGCTCAGTAGATGTCATACTTTTTGAGAAACTGCGTGCAACCTCTTGTGGTATGATCCCAAATTTGTCACTCGTGAAAAGTAATTTTTCACAGATAACCAATTGCAATCTAACTTCCGTCAATTAGGGGCAGTATTTGAAGAAGAAAAAATTCTCGTAGAGGTTTGATCCTATCAATCACGAAGAGATGATGGCAATTCTTCTTTTCTCGAAATTAACAGCATCCTTTCACAGGATGCATGATCATATTCATAAATTATAATTTGGGCAGTTTCATTTTTGAATGTTTGCAAATGGTGTCAGTAACCTTTAAGATACGGACAGATTTAAAGTAGGATTGAGAATTCTAGAGTCTTACGACAATATGCGGGGCATCCAGCATCGGTGTTTTCCTCTACAACCACTTCTGCCATCTGCAAGAGAGCGGTGGTGACATCGGGGTTGGAGGGGTCAATGTCCAAGCTCACATATCTGGCCCTTCGTGGCACGTCGCACACAAACGTAACCGTGGCCCCGTCAGCCGATTGCGCCCTCGTTGCCGGCAAGCCGCACGGTTCGTTCTCTGCGTAGTTTGAGCTCGGACCAGCTCGCACAACTGCGCCAGTGAACCGACCCTGGCCTTTACAGTAGAAAGGTAAAAAGGTAAAAGCTTAGTACAAAATGAGTTTCAGTGAAACACTCATAGCTTTACTGACAGTTTACGCATTCTGATTGGCCGAAAGCTATCATTTATCAAGGCTTACTCAGAGTTGTTGGATGAGAGAAGGCAGGTCTCCGATGTGTAATGTAATGCCAATCCTGGTACAAATCGAGCCTTATTTGTTTTCATTGTTTAGACACAATAAGACTGACACAACTCAACAGACTATTGTTGGAAATAAGCCATGATGATTAATTCAAGAAATCAAATTTTAAAGATGAGTTCCCCCGTGCTATCTTAAAGTTTCACCTCGAAAATACGATTTTTTTTTTTCATTTGCTATCTTTTTTGCAATATAAAAGTTATTCACTTTTAAATTAGACATTTACTCAAAAAAACAATCTTGGAAAATTTTGGGATGGGCGCTCTTAAAGTTTTCAAGTTATGATTATTTAAAGATAGTTTGTCCAGGAAAAAACCTAATTTGCATATATTTACATACAAATGTATACACTGCATGTGAAGGTTTACCTGTACAGACTTGCCCTTCACATCCCTAATGTGTTATGTCCATTGTTTATGCCGCATCTTTTTTTGTGAGCCCCCCCCCCACCAAATCCTGGGTGCGCCACTGGTTGCACCCGATTCCCATTGAACTTTATGTGTGATAATTAATTGCTTAATAAAATGTTTCCAACTTTATGCATTTGTGTCTGTATGGTACTCTGCACGCACACTGAAAGATATAAGGAGGTATTTCCAAAAAACGTGATCTACACATCATTTTGACTTTGACAGCTGTTAGGTTAATATAGTTAACCACAATTAAAGAATGATGGTCACGCAAAAAATGATGCTTGGAAACAACATTTGTACTGTTTTTATTATTTTAAGTTTCATAACTTTGCAATTTTTCACTTCTCCAAATGGATGTGTCGCACTTTCATGTGCGGTATCTCATCTCTGAAGTTAAAAAGTAAACTGTACTGCAAATCACTGTTTTGTTTGCAAAACATCAGAATGTTCCATGTGCATATAAAATGCCCAATGTAATTCCCGTGGGAAATATTCCCACCAAAACCCATGGGAATTTCATGGTGAATTGGTCACCATATATCATGGAATTTTTCCCATGGGATTTTATTCTCACAGGGGGTTTTCCCGTGAATGATTTCAGAATCCCACATCATTCCCTTAATAGGACTCCAAATTTTCCCACAGAACTTTTCCACAGCAACCAATTAAGTTCATTAGAGATATTTGCTTGACACTGTTACCCCATGTGATTTATGCTGTTCATATATCATCACCCAATGGGGAGTACCGCTTACCACAACAGCCTTGACGAAGGTCGACAATGACTGTACCCACACAGTACTCATTCTCCAAGTCCATTTGCCACCAGGGGTGAGGGTCTTGCCCACCTAAGAAGATACGAGTGAAAGAAATTGTTAATTCAAGATGACCTACCCCCAAAAATACAAGGATATAGGCAAAAAAATTAACCCAAATCCACTCCAAGATCCTATCCAGAGAATATTGTTGATGTACCCTAATGTGGCGCAGCCAAATTTGGACTGACAAAAAAAAAATGGTAAATTTGAAGCAGTAGTTGAAAAATAGTTAGGTTTTTCCAACGGTGGTCGGCTGACCACCGTTGGAAATTGATCCAAATATAGAACTTTTCTTATGACTTCACACCAGGTGCCATACTTTTAAAGGATGCTTTAGACTGTCAAATTGTTACCAACATCCTAGTAAGGTATTTCCTAAAAATTTGGTAGTTTTGTTTTTCGATGTTTGCAAATGTTGTATACATTGTTTTTAAAGAGTGCCGGTCCTATTCACTGTATACATAGATGTACAGTCGGGAGTCGGGACCCAGACTTTTTGTTTCCTACAACCAGAATTTGTATTAACAGTGATTGTATTAACAAGAGTCAACTGTGGTAGACTAATATCACAGTGGTATAACACATAATGAACATGTAAAGTAAATAAATAAAAAATGAACTGATCATTCATTGGAATTAACAAATAGATCTTGAACTTTCAATAAATCACTTCTGCAGGCCCTCGAGTTGTGGGGTTTTTTTTGGGGGGGGGGAGGATGGGGGAGGATGGGGGATGGGGAAAAGGCAAAGAATACAAAGGATGGTAATCTTACCCGCAGTGTGTGAGAAGGTGTAGAAGTTGTTATCAGTTGCCTTATCTGCACTGTATTCACCATGTGTAGTGCTTTGGGTGACTGGCTTCCCTGCCAGTGGGATACCTTGAAGGGATTATGGAAAGCAGAATCAAAATGACAGTTAATTTACCAAAAAGACACAACATACAAAAGCCTGGCGCACACTTTCTGATTTCACAGGATCCAATGTGACTGTAAAGGTGTGCCGGCAGCACCCCGATTCCACCGGACGCGATATGGAAGTTAACCAATCAGATTCGCGAAGGAAGTCACATGATTCAAAATTCAAGGCTGCTTTATACATATTGACATATTTAATGTAGATCCCACTTTTTATATTGTTATTTTGATCATCCCAGTCAACAGAGAGGCTTTAAAGATGTCAGATTTTAATATGACCAAAAAAATCCCAAGAAACACGTCTTTTTGGTTGCACCGTAAGTTTTACACCCCTGTAGAAACTGCAAAGTATTATCTATGACATATTAACTATAATACTGAAGACAGTGGGAGACCAAGAAGGGTAACCTAAAAGTTTCGGTCATATTTGCCCCAGCAAGTTGTTGAGTCACCAACCCTGGATATCTTCAAGACCAGAGTGAACGGTGTCACCTTCAGTTAACCAACCTGTCCCAAAAATAGCTGTTTTTACTTTCACATAGTATATTTGTCTTTTTATGCCTCGAGTTATGTCTGCACCTGCTTGTTTGCACTTCAACCAATGTGCGAGTATACTCCAGCGGAGGTTTCTACACAGTAAAGGAAGATGTAGCCCGACTGCATCTGGCGGTACAGTACTATTGCAAGCTCTGCAGTACGGCGAGACATCGACAGCCAATGCCCCCCTAAATGCTAAACTCTGATGTAGCGAATTTGCTACCGATTTAGATCCAGATTATCTTCTCATCCAGGGACAGAAATTTCCAAAGTTAAGGTTCCTAGTCGTATAGGAACTCATGGAAAGATTTCCATATAAGAAGTTCACTCAACACCCTGTGTACAAACCCTATATGAGAGTGGACTGAAAATTTTTAAGTGTTTTCTAAGAAAATGCTTGTATTTCTCACTGCTCAAATTGACTTTGATGACATAAAATTGCTATCTGGGGGCTTGTTAGTCAATACATGAGGAAAATTAGTGAACTTCTTATATGGAAATCTTTCCGGAACTCGTACCTTTTCGAAAAAACGTTCTGTTATCTAAAAATATTCATCCATCTGACCAAAAAAACGACTTTCAATCATCATCTCCCAGGAATATCGTCCCGAAAATGTTCCTCCATAGGATTTCAAAATGGCGGCCGCGTTGTAATGTATGCATTATGCGGGAGCAATTGGGCAAAATTATGAATATGCATTCAGTTCATGACGTTTGTCAGGTGTGCAGGGCGGCTGGCCATGAACTGAACAATGCATATTCATAATCTTGCTCAATTCTGCAGGCCCAGAAGCATCTGCCTGCATTTGTACTTAGTAATATTACTGTAAAATTAAAAGCTGATTTATTTTTCCATTTTTTGCCTGAATTCCCCACTAGCACTAAAACCTTCACTTTCCACATTTTTTGGCTGCTGGTTAAAGTTTGTGCATTAAAGGATACGATCCAAGTAAAAGTATGTCATTTTGAGGATGCATGCGTTGCAAAATATTATACTTAGGCCTATAGTTAAACACGAGTGCGTAGAAATTGGAGGAGGTGGTCGACGATACAGCAGGGCTTCTTTTTACAGCCGAATTATTGACTTTAAGTAGTATGATAAGCACACAACTTTTTTTACTCATAGAAAGAAAAATAGAATTCACACTTCATTCCCACGAAGTACTGTCAAGTACATATGAAAATCGCTGCATACATTTTAATACTGGGCCAGTGACAGTCGAGCAGTTCAACCTACGTTTGATTGGTGCGATATGCGGTGATCACGATGTACCACGTGGACGGTGGAAATGCCATCAACATTACATAGCGCCACCATGAGACAAATGCAGCCCGACGAAGAACGCACCGCGAGCGCCCTCAATTGGCGATGAGTACAGATACCACTGATAGTGTCCTACTATAAGTGGGAGACGCCCACAGGCAGAGATGTATAACTCATAGCTTGGACTCGACGGTCACCATTAACTATGACTCAGACTCAGACTTGACACTACTGACTCGGACTCTAGTTACTCAATTGCAAAATGACAAATGTTCTGGTTTCAGATTGTAAAATGGAGATTTTTTTTTTTGCATAATAGACCCTAACAGTTATTTATCGGAAATTAATGATATAATAACATTGTAACGTACATTCATTTCTTATTCCTTAGTTGCGCAACCGCTCGACGTTCACTTTATTGTAACCATCCAATTCGTCGGGTTTCGTCTTGATTTTTTTAGCCACCGCATTCATTGATGCAGTTAATATAAAAACGGCCATGTGCAACAAACCAGAATTGACTATCACCGTCGCACAGATTTCGTCGGTCGACTTAATGTCCATCGATGATTCCAATCGTTCAAAACTGTTTAAACAAAGTGTTAACGAGACAAATGACTGCTTTTACCCGTATCAAAATTATGTTAGGTCAAGACTACTTGGTCACAAGTAATGAAGTCGTAGATAAATAATGCCTGCAGACATCGCGGCATGCACCGACCAGCGGCACCAACAAGCTTCAGTGTCACCGCGTACGTAGTCTGAAACTTCCGTCGGGATACGCACAAGATCAAGGTCGGTCATACTTCAAGCATGGAGCAAGGACATCAGATTTTGCTTCATGCTTCACACGACCTCAAAATCCAATTGAAATTGACGTCAAAATTCGCGACGAAATTCACTGGATTTGAAATGAATTGAACCTGGCCGGCGCTATTTCGAATTCGTTTTAAACAAACAATTGACGTAAAAAAATCGCGTTGACTTTCGCGTCTTCAGAGTTGGTGAAGCTTTGTTTCTAAAGTGCACTGCACATCTGTATCTGTATCTATCTGTATGAATAGTCGGTAAAGCATCCCATGGGAAACATCACACCAACTTAAAGAGAAGACAATGAGAAGAAATTACAGTTTTAGAGGTGGGAAACCCGGAAGATATTCTGGGGAAAACCCTCAGAATCCGGTACCGGTAGGGACTGAAAACCCAATCCACATTTTGACCGAGGGCGGGATTCGAAGCCGGGTCACAGCGGTGGAAGGCGAGGAAAGTACCGCCACGCCAACCTGACTCCCATGTCCTTTGACATGGGCAAAGGACATGCACGTAATTGTAAAAGAATAGCAAGATATCGTTCCTCGCTGAAAATGAATATAACCTCATAAAGTCATCACAAAGTCACCACAGCGCGCCTTTTCAAAATCAACTGCCGATTAGTACCACAATTTTCGTAGGCAATTATAGGGGGTGCGGCGCCGGCGGAGGGGGGGGGGGAGCTAATTGGGACGACTCGGCTAAAACAGAGATGAGGGCTCAACCCCCCTCGGCCGTCTTTCTTGATCCATAAGCCTTATTGGCCCTACTGAAGTCAGTTCCACCCTGAAGGATATTTTTTAGAGTTTTATGGGGATCGAAGCATCGATCTGCAACGTCCATTAGACCCGTGAACGTGGCGTGCTAACGCCACGTTCAGGAGAGTACTGCAACATCAGCCGACATTATTTCGAAGAAAGGCATTTTGGGCCTATTTATTGGTGTGCACCCATAGGTTACAAGTTCTAGTACTTACCTCGCTGTGGATTTGCGCCACCAAGCACCGCCGGCAGGACCAGCAAGATGACGAGAAACCTCATTGTGACGGAGTTCCTCTCTTTAAGCGGTGCCATCAGACAACACAAAGAACTGACAACTCCCACACAAAAACAGCGTTTTTCTAGCTTTTCAACCGAAAGGCGACCGCGAGTGTCGGGTCCGGACTGGAGTAATACACCAACACCAAGTTGCTTCCTGAGTTTTTCCCTCCGTACCCTAGACAGCAACTGACTGTTGGGCGCAGTGGCTGTCTGGTATAAAGCTGGCCCTGCAAGGTTCCAGGGTATCAAAGTTAATCCCTGGTACCTGTTTTATTTGAACACCAGCTTATCGTCAGTTCCGCTTATCTGGCGTACGTGACCCCTTGCGGATGATCCTGTGCGATAATTAGCTGCTGACTGTCAAAAAATTTTTGTATACATGTACAGTTGTTTCATAGAGCAAGGGTCGCAAAGGGTATAGGTTAACACTAAAAAGGTACGATAGTCTAGGCGATATTTTAAAAAATGTTACACGAAGAAGCCTTTTTGAGTAGAAGTAGGTAACATAGCTCTATTTTACCTAATTTTGAGGTGCTGAATCCGAAAATGATGGATACCAAGCTGGATTTTAGTAAAAATATGCTTAATTTGCATAAATCTTTAATACCTGTCTTGTAATATATTTATGGACCATTGGAAATTATTCACGTACCGTACGCATGTCGTAGGCTAATAGAGAGAAAGTGGCCGATAACACTATGCATATTCCTGCAAGTATACTATGGGCAATGGCGAATTCATGTCCAAATTTTGAAATGTAGAAATTTAAGCCTTGTGTGAAAATAATAACCACACAAAATGTTCGTGGTAGCAATTACTCGGAGCCACTATACACGTCTCCGGTAATCTCAGTACATGCTACCACGGATTGACGAAGCGTATGGAGTCCCTTGTAGGAATTCATTTATGGAATTAGAGGTGAGAGCAAAACTCTTAGCCACAAGTGTCTGAACAAAATGAAAATGTCATAGTGAGTGTTTACTCGTTGGTCTTGAAATTCGGTGAATCCTTCGCATTGTCTTAAAAGTTAGAGTTTACTTTTTAGTGAAACAAGTGGCTTAATAAGGAGTATAAAACGTTGGTTGGCAATATTAAGGACAAATACATTGTGATTTCTACGAAAGGAATTAAGGTCCGATTCTGCGGCTTTTCCATGAAATGTTTTCCAGTCCTTTCGCCATGGCCTGCCTGATTCGGGGCTAGACTGTATGGAACCACACCGACCTTTGTAGTCGAGGGCCCATAGGGCAAACGTGACAAGCGAATTGTATGCAAAAGAGATACTTAATAGAGTAAACATGATCTAGGTCACCTCAAGTGTAAAACAAACAACAAACAGACGTTTAGGTCCAATATGTACACTTCGGCAAAATGATATTCGTTTCCCATCAGGTGTCAAGTCGGACCGTTGCAAGCTCTAATACCCGAAATATCTCGGTTTTCCAGCTGACGTTCCGGAGTTTCAAATGTACCGCCACATTATGGACCGGAGATGTTCGTGTTTGCGAAATACCTTTAAACTTCGTTATACCTCGATCGATCACTACTGAGTTTTTACATGAACTCTGTCTTTACGTCAGCTTGTTCGTTGAATAGCTTTTTGGTTCATAACTTGTTTATAAAGTGTTAGAATAACTTCGTGTGTCCGTGCAATTGACCTATCGCCGTTTGCGAGTTAGCCACGCCCCTTAGACAACCCTATGGAGTTTTTGTACACTAAGTTTGGTTTGTCTCAGATTTTGCGCGTTCCGCGCCCAGTTGTATAATCATGTAATTGCAGGGACAATATTTCACAAGCTGCGTTGACGCTAACGCGATTCGACCGCGATAGGTCAATTTATCTCAGCTGCAATATTTTAGCACATACAGCTTGCACGAAATCTTTGGGGGAAAAACAGACCAAATAATTATGTGTCTGTGAGCTTTGAACTGAACAGCTGATTGTTACGATCAATAAACAATCTTATCTATGTAGTTAAGGATTATATGGCTGATAAAAGAGTACATCGGGCTAGACTGTCGATAGAGGCTCGTGAGCTTTACACTTCGCTGGCAGATTGTTATGATCACGTAAACAACTTGTTTAACTGGTGAACGGGAACAAATCTGTCAAACAACAAAGATAATTACATGTGTATATATTTTTTTGGATAAATGGGGCCGTGTCAATCCCTGTAGATTGCATCATTACATCAGCAGGCCCTTTAGATCAGAAGAATGAAAACCACCGTGATTTATGTATGGGCTTTCTCTGTCACCTATTGGTATGCGCACACTCGGGTATAAAGGGGTTTACATAATTGTGGGTTTATATATGTTTGTAAATTCATGATTAATTAGGGAACCAGATCCCATATAAACCATTACATTTCGCCTGGCATCCGCCATTCATCAAGAAAAGATAGTAATTTCTCAAAAATTTAATATCTGCGTATAATTGATTGTGTTATGACAATTCAGTACAAGCTGATTGCAGGTGTTGAGTTTTCGAGTTTTGACGACGGAAATGTGAGCCCCGAAATTCCTTCGGCATAATTACTACACGACAGTTTTCAAGGTGGAATCGTGTGCACTTTCATGTTTCACTTTTAAATGGTATATTCGACTACTATAAATATGTGGGAAGCTCGTTTTCAAGACACAAGACGCGCACGACTGTGTGTTGTATCTAGCATTTTGGTGATTCTATGTAATGTCGCATCCTCAGTACGACGAAACGCGCATTTGTATACGGGTGTGTTAATACATTGGAGATAAGCCCGAACCCATCCCCGGAACACAATACAACACAAGGGTGCAGACCAGTAAACATTACCATAGACACCAATGATAGATACCTCCACTTCAAAAAACAGGGAAAACACTCACAATATCTCTCAAATTTATATCAAGACACCCATAAAACTGAAGCTTGAATATCCCTTCAGCATTTTCTTTTCAATTTTGTGTGTTACCAGATGACGTTTGGGTGCTGTTTCCCTCCAACGGAAAGATAGAGCCCCTATAAAACCATCCCCATTTTGAAAATGATCCATCCACTCCGATCCATTTTCCCCCTCATCTTCTCAGCAATACAATTCCAAGTCTGGATCAGCCCTTAGACCCTTACATGCTTCAAACCTTCAAGTGCCGGAGGCAGTGGCGTAGCAGGGGGAGGAGGAGGGGGAGGGAGGGGGAATTACCAACCCCTAATCTTTAGTGAAGACTGTCCTTTTGTATTAAAGTGCCTTTTTTCACCAGCGTTCTCCCCCCCCCCCCCCCCCAATATTTGTAGAGAGTGCCTTTTTTATAACAAGTGCCCTTTAAGCGCACAAAAAAAATAAGATAGGGAGACTTTTGTATTCTGTGAAACTTACGGAACACACTGTGTTCTCTTAACTGTCTCTTAACACACTGTGTTCTTTGAACACACTGTGTTCTCTTACGGAAAATGAGGTCCCTTCACGTGTCCCCCCCCCCCTCCTGCAAATGGGACTCCCGCAATGTGCTACTGCGCATGGGATGTGTCCAAATGCCTGTGCAAACTCTACTTGCGACGTCCGTACTTGTGCCTGGACATTTCAGATTGGTACAAGAGATATCTTGGTCTGTGATGGTCAACAAAAATCAGCCGACAAAAGGAATTAGGCCTATCTCTCCAACTAATCGTATATCTGATAACAGGCTCACGTACGTTTTCAGGGAAGCAAGCGATAGTGCATGTCGACCTTCCAGGGGTTGTTTTGTTATTGTGTAAAGAGACAGACTGTACTACCAGGGCAGGCTCCGGTACACCACAACCACACCCACGACACGAGCACTTAACATGGACAAGCAAGGAACCATTGATATTTGACCATGCACTTGTGTTGTATTGTAGATAGATCTGTCCTTTCACTTTGTCTGAATTGAGTCTTTACACACATAAGAACCATTCCTGGGTCCTTTGTTTGAGGGAGGATCCACGCGAAAAGTGGGTCGGGTGTCAAAAGCAAGCTGGTTGTATAGAACGTATTAAGGTATCCTGCCATCATCCATGCGGTGCGTATGATGACCAAGCCATCACAGGCGTCGCTAAGGAGGGCGTACTTGCTGGGGATGTTTGCCTCTTCAAGGACCTTGTGGCCTGGATGCAAGGTTTTGCCATGCACTTGATGCCAAGGATGCGTCAAAGGCAGGCAAAGTCTGCTGGGTGTATGTTGTCCATGTCTCACTGCCATAGAGTACAGTGCTGAGAACACAAGCCTGATACACGCACCTTCGTGTTCCGTGTGAAGGCGCCGTTTTAATCCCATGCTCTCTTGGCCAGTCTGGACATGGCAGTGGACGCCTTCCAAATATGTTTGCTGATTTCTGTGTCAAGGGATAGGTTGCTGATGATGGTTGAACCAAACCAAGGTAGGTGACCACTTCAAGGGTGTTGCCATTGATGGGGTGAATGGTGTGCGCGTTGCTGATGCTTTGGACCATGATGATGGTCCTCTTAAGGCTGAAAATCGGGCAGAATTTGCTGCAGGCGGTGGCGAATCTGTCGACGAGTCGTCTGCATGTAGGAGTTCCCATAATGAGGTATGAGGACTTCGCGTACTTTGGTTTTGGCACGGAGTCGAACCAGGTTGAAGAGGCCACCATCTGTTCTTGTGCAAAAATAGACACCCTCAGATGAAGATTTGAAGGCACGTCAGGCAAGCAAAATGAGAAGAAAATCCCACACAGTGTCGATGCAAGCACGCAGCCCTGCTTCACGCTGCACACGATAGGAAAGACGTCTGACACTTCACCATCATAATTATTGCACTGTGCTTTTCATATTGTCGTGAAAGGAACGGATGATGCTTAGTAGCTTTGGTGGCAGCCGATCCTTGCCATCAGAAGACTGCATGAAAAGACCGCTTCTGCTGACTAGGTCAAAAGCCTTGTGAAGGCGATGTAAATTCATGTCCTGTGGCACAGTGCCATCTTCCCAGCAGAGGCAAAGCAGGTCATGACGGGAGGAGTACAGGTTTGGCAGACTTGATGACTTCGGTATATAGGGATGCTGTCACTGCCAGGGACTTTTCCAATTGGCAAGGGGATCGGTGGCGTCTCTGAGTTCTGATTCTGTTGGTACTTCGTCCAGTTCCTCAAGGACAGGTAGTGGATCAATGGCATTCAGTGCAGTACTGGTGACAGTGGTCTGCCTGGAACAGAGTTCAAACGAATGCTCCACCCAGCAGTCCATTTGCAGTTTTTTGTCCGTAATGGTTTCCCAAGATTTAGACTTGAGCAGGGCAGTTCTCTTGATGCATGAGCCGAGAGCCAGGGCTTTCTTGATACCATCATACATTTCCCTGATGTTTCAGGTTGTTGCCAGTACATTGTAGTGGTTTGGGACTGCAAGTGTTTTTACTGGGATGTTCTTGTATAGTTCAAAAGTACAGTTCGGTTTACAGGATATAACTGGTTCCATCACCTCTATATGGGCTACAAACCAGTCTGCATAATGTTGTCTTTCACATTTGCCAAAGACTGCCATTGTCGTGTTGTAGATGGCATCTTTAATGCGGCTCCATTTGGTTGCAGCGTCCCCTTCAGGTGTGCTGTCACTGGAGGGCTTTGTCAAGCAAACTCCTGTTGCGAGGATGACTTTTTCGGCTTGGAGTGATGGACCTTCTTAGCCCGTAGTTTGACCTTACAGTCCTTACTGCATACTGGTGGTCAGAGTCGCAGTCTGTGCTGTAGTAACTCCGTGTGAAGAACGCTGTTGATGGAGGCTTGTTTCATAATAGTGTTGATGAGGCCCAATACAGCGCTTAGATCGTGAGTGACGCCATTGTGGCAGGGTTTTTGTGCGAAAGAAGGTGTTGCTGATGCACAGATCATGATAAACGCACAGTTCCAGTGGTCGCTGTTTCTTTCTCATTCCTTTTCTGGAAACTTTATCATAGTAATTTTTTGGGGTAGGTCCATATTGCTATTACAAGTAGCCTATACCCGCAATGCTTTGTGACGCCTGCGTTTCCTTCACAAAATTTTGCGGAACGGTCAGGGCCGGGCGTCATGGATAGGGGACTGCATGGGTCAAACGACATCAACTGAGACGCCTCTTTTATGAGCAGGCGCAATTAAACTTTAGAGGTGGTGTGAATAGGAGCCGCCTCAGCCTTTAAAAAGACCTAAATGAGGCTTTTTAGAGAAAGCCCTATTTCGGGTAGTTTCTACGAAGTCACAATGGTTGGAAATTTAAAGATCGTTTATCAAAGTAGAATGCGATCTTGAAAATTTGCTGCTTTTGTGTAATTACAGCTCGACGGAATTTTAGTGTAGAGCTGTAGGAGCTCAAGTAGCCATTCCAGCCACACATATGTGACGTTTCTTTTCAAAACGTTCCTCTGACGCTAGGTGTATGACAAATAATCTGAAGCAAGCGTGGGACCTGATATCTCACATTGACTTGTTACGTACAGTTTATGCGGCACCAGTTTTTTGTTGACACTTTGGTTCAAAATTCGATGCTTGAAGAAATTATGCCTGTAGACAAGGCCAAAAGCGCTGCCACGTCAAAAGTAAATAAACGCCGGGGGTTTTAAACATTTTCTCAGTTTTTCTGTGGCCCATACACCTTTGAAATGAGGCAAGCAAACAATGGAAATAACAAAACTATTGCGAAATAGGTAATGTACACCTTAACCATGCAGTAGCTAGGGTTTCAGTTCCTCCCAAAACAAACAAGTGCTAGTCCTCGGTAAACTGATATTTTAACCGATAAATCACACGGGAATTCTCATGTGCAGCTGCAAAGCTAAACGTTTTATTGAGATATAATTTAGATAAACTGCTATCATCAATAGCCTCTATTTGTCTTACGTTAGTTGAATAAATCTTCTAAAGAAAACTATGTTAAAAAGACTTTTTTTTCAAATTACAAAAATGATCGAACTCTCCACATCATATTTTAAAAGCCTCAAGAAATACACACAGGCTACAGTAAACAGTGACTTGTGAATAAGTTGAACTTAAGAACACTGCACTGGACATCAAATTTCTCTGAAGAAAGCACACTGGACAATGCGCATTGTTTCATAATTTCTGAACTGAGTAGGCATATACTTGTTAAACTGGTTGAATTCCTGAGCTGTGGGGGTTTCTTAATTATAGCGCCCTCTGTTGACTTCACTCGGGTTTCAGTTTACAGCATTAGACTGTTTGCCGGCCCCTAAATATATGGAGACCTGTAGATAGCTCCCATTTATAGCCACTGATTGGATAACCTCTGCGCGCGCGCAGCATGATTGTTTATTTTTTAATCACTTCTCAGCGTTGTGCATGGACGATACTTTAACACATGGTATCAAAAAACTGACTCTTGTCTTACCACAAAAAGTAGGCAAAATCGCCAGTGTCTCTATGAAGGCAACTTTCAAGCATTTCAACTGCATAGGTTTTAAAATACTGAACAGTAGGCCCCTAATGCTTCTCTCTATATTGATATTTGCCAGAGACACATTTGACATCAGCAAAAATTGAAGCTCATCACCTCCGAAATTGCACATTCGTGGCCTATGGCCATTTTGCAATAGACTGGTTGCGCGCAAACGTTTCTGTTCTGATTTTGAATTCATATCAGGGAGGCCGAATTCAGACCTATACACGTGATGCATATAATTTGCATACATTAGGAGGAAAGAAAAGCCTCCTTATGCATTCTGGATTCACTGCTAGCTACCTGTCCCCAATATTTGAAGCCCGAAGGACAATGGGACAGGGAACCAGACTAGAACAGCATGACTCTCGAATATAAAGCAATACATAGAAATTATTAACTCTTTGCGGCCATCTCTACTGACTGATTATTTACAACGGCAAGATAGTAGGATTATTTACCAAAATAGGAACAATTTAACCATAACTAAATATGATTACATACCGTACGCACAAAAATGACGAATTCAGCATCTCTCTGGTGAATGGAGAGGGGCATCCTAGGATTGGCATGGACAAACAATACAGGACTTTGGCACATTAACATGATCATAAAATACGGTATGCTACCTGACACAAATGTTATGATATTGCACAAAACAAATCTGACTATTATGAAAATATAGGTTTTCCCGACCAATTTTGCAACTTGTTAATTCAATCGGACAAAATGTGCATTCCATTTCATGAAGTTTATAAGGGAGTCGGTCAGATTGTCAGGTTCTAAATTGCAGTTATAATATTTGATCTCCTTTTTTTTTATAGTGTTTTCAAAGTAGTGTACGTTCAACTTTTGGTGTGTGTTTCAATTCGTTTATTGATTTTCAACTTTCGCTAAATTGAACCGAGTGTGCGAATTTGAATAAACTTTATGTTTGATTGAACGAAAAAGTTGTAAAATTGGACTGGAAAACTTACAGCTAATATGACAAATTTCATCTAGCTGAAATCCTCTGCGTAGGCATGAACTAATGCCTTCATTGAATAAATCAAACCGACAACCCCACCTAAGACCCCTACTCCTATAATGAGATAATTTATGACAACCTCCCAGCATTTAAGCGAGTTCCTCCTTAACTTCAGGTAGAATAAACAGGGGAAGATAAAATCAAGCCAGGGGCTGGTCAGGCTTCCAGTAACGCCCATCAGCAGCGTGAAGTGTGGTATGACCACGGCCAGCAACAACGTGAAGACGACCAAGAGCGCGCGAAATATCATGGCCCAGACCGGCGGCATGCGATCGGGGTTCGACCCGCTGCAAGGCGGTAAACAGGACAGCTTCATGGAATCTACGGAGTTGACGATCAGAAACAACATCAAGGGATAGGATAGGAGGGACTTGATGACAAACAGCATACTGACCGCTGCCTGGAGCGGTCCTAAGGGCATGTTGTACGTGATGAACTCCTTGGTCTCCATACCAAACGAGAGGTAGGCGAAGAGCGCGTAGGCGATATTCAACACGCCGGTGATCAGGTAGGTGCAGTTGACCATGCGATTGAAACGGGATCGGTTCTTCATGCTATCCTCCACTCCAGGCATGATGAACTGGGTGCCAAAGTTGAACAGGATGATGGAGGCGCTGACCGAGTATGTCTGGAGATTGAAGGCGGGTACACTTTTGATGTCCCACACTATGCTCTTGCCGAGGCTATACCACACCACGCTAAAGAACATGATGATGAGGGACAGCACCGCGATGCAGCTCAGCCACGAGATCTTGGTCAGGTTCCTGAAGAAAATGGTCGGCAGTAAAAACACCGCGCACAGGACGGTCCACGTGAGTTTCGAAAGTCCCGCCAGGGAGAATGTGTCCACGAGGAGCGAGCCCGCCAACTCCAGGTAGAGCGCCGCCACTGCTATGACGTCAACAATTTGCATAACGTTCAAGACGGTGCCGCCAGATTTATAACAGGCGTCTGCTACGTCCGCATACGTGTTGCGCACGCGCACCAGGTATGGTTTGCCATCAGACTCCAGGTTCAGACGATCTTCATAGAGACAGTACACTAAAACCTGAAATGAGAGACAAAATATTCTGTTCACAAAGCAATAAAGAAGTTTACCTTTAAGTTTACAGTACTCATACAAGAAAATGCAGACGTGAGTTCGTCTCAACCGGCACTATGACGGGTAACGCCGGCAGACTATGCCGACTTT
Organism: Patiria pectinifera; assembly: GCA_029964075.1. Classification (NCBI taxonomy): domain Eukaryota; kingdom Metazoa; phylum Echinodermata; class Asteroidea; order Valvatida; family Asterinidae; genus Patiria; species Patiria pectinifera. The sequence continues at coordinate 13,628,930 of CM057141.1, forward strand.
TTCACGAACCAACATCTTCAAAACGATAACAACTTGGAGTTATGGCAACGCACATGATCTCTGCTGGCTATAAGCGTTAAAGATAGGCCCCCGTTTACGTAGTGACAGAATTTCATAGTCCTAAAGAATTAAGTTGCCCATTTCATTCAATACTATTAGCAAATGGTTTAAAGTTATTTTGCACTAAGCTGTTGTTGGATCGTCTCATTCTCTCAAATTTTAGGCCCGATTTCCCCAAAATTCAAAAAGTAAATTGTGTTTTTTTTTCTGCCACTTCTAGACGTACTCGGTACTCGTTATACATGGTTTTTACTCTGAGGTTAACCGTTTTGAAACTGAAATAGCACTTAGGCACTTAGCTTTCCTTCCAGAGGCCCTACCTATACCATTGGTTCCAACTTAAGTTGGGACCGCCCGAACTGAGGTGTTCCAGTTTGGTCGGCCCAACCTTAGTTGTCCCGGACTCAGCATACTTTTCAGAAATTATCAAAAACACGTGTCTCTTTGCCATTTTATCCAAGTTGCTAAAACAAAAAAGTAACAAAGTGCAAGTTGGTAACTCTGGTACTTTAAAGCACATGTGACCGACGTGTACGTACGTCATGGTTCGTAAGTGCGCGTCCTCGAACGAGCCATCCGAAGTAGCAGAGTCCTAACTACAGGGTGAGTAAAAAAACGAAACCCAAATGTCGGATTACAATTGTGTTAGAGTTATTTTTTGCATATCTAATCTAGGCCAATAGCCCAATTCATAAACTTTCTTTTAATAAATCATCAAATTCACCCACTTCCTGTCCTTGTTACGGAGTTTTAAAACACCGTTTTTTTTTTTTTGGCCTGTACAAAGGTGTGTGTGTGTGTTCAAAAAAAAAAAAAAAAAACACACACACTCTGTGATGTTTTTTTTTTAGCTGAGAGAAACACTGACTTTTTTGTGATCCGCGAACAGAACCTTAAAAAAACGGGCAGTGTTTAAAAAAAAAAACAAAAGAAAAAATGTGATTTGAATGATTCTTATTCTTATATAAAAACATAATTTGGGCTTTATTTTCTAGATTTGTACATGCAATGCTTACTATAAAAAAAATGGTTCCATTTTTTTTTCGTTGTTTTTTTTACTCACGCTGTATTGTTGGAATAGTTTAACTGCACCACTGCAGTTGGAACGCGGTGGTACAGTTGGGGTGTAACATCGGCATTAAATCACAAGCTTCCTCTGATAAAATACACTATCGAGAAAATAAGTGTCTTAGATCTCAATACCTTACTGGTGTAGTTTCCGATGATAAGCACCACGGCCATTGTAATGAGAGCAGCTAGCCCGCCCTCTCTCACCATATACGGCAAACTCAGCATGCCGATGCCTTGCATACAGTTGCCCACGTTCCAACCTGCCTGCCAAACCGAACTCGTCCCTGAAAAGACCATAAAAAGGTGCTAAATATCAATTTTATTGCAAAGAAATGCTGAAAACATACTAGTTTCTTCCATGGTTCTCAAAATTACGAGCCCAGCGGTTATACATTGAAGACGTTATACATGGTGTTAAAAAACCCACCGACCCCTCAAAGTGTCTTTTTTTTTTACAGCTTTAAAAAAATACATTGCAAATATCTATACATATTTAGAGAGCTAGTATCATACATTAGCTTTTCAAAGCCGGAAAAATCTTTCCAATCGGGTAAATATTTATTGAGTTATGGCCAATTGAAAACAAGTACCGCTTGTTCTCTTTGTCTACGGCGACTCATATTTTGATTGCCGCAATAAGAACGCTGACCGAAACTTGCATTTGTGAAATAAATGCTACCAGGGCAGAGACAGAGCAGCAAAGTAAACATCTAAGAATGTAACCAAACAGGTCTTTCCAGGACTACCATTACTTCCAAAAGGATAAAAGACCATTGTTGCAAAAATAAAAAAATATATAATGAACCGTTAAAATGAACAAAAAAATAAAATAAAGATTAAAACATCGCCCAAAATAATTAAATTCCTAACAAATGACAATTGAGACCGTGGACAGATTGAAAAATCGGCCCTTATTTTGAATCGGCCATAATTAATAAATATTTACCCGATTAGAAAGATGTTTTTGTCGTTGAAAAGCTAAGGGACTATACTCTCTAAATATGTATAGATATTTACGAGTTTTGTTTAAAGCTTTGAAATTGAGGACGCTTTGAGAGTTCATTTTCAGACACCCTGTATAATCGTTTAAAATGTATTCATTTGACACTAATTCCCACGCTATTCAACTTTGTATACTGCACTATGGGCTGTAACATACTATGGGCTTTAAGAACTGTGTAACAAAACTCCCCGTGGCTTTCCATATTCATTTAAGGGTTTATCAGAAATTATTCACGTCAGGAAAAAGCTTGCTAATAATCCCCTAATCCCCGAATCCCCTAATCGAATGTTTAAATAGCCAAAACTAGCGTGTAAGTTTTCCACCGCCAACCATGCGAAGTTAAGTTCATATTTTTAAATTCGTGGAGTCAAGTTGGCGCAGCGGTTCCTCCTCGCATCCTCGGTTCAATTCATGCCCTGGCCACATGTGGATTTAATTTTAAGTCCCAACCTGATTCCGTGGGTTTTGCCCAGAATATTCTTCTGTGGTTTTCCTCCCACCTTTAAAACTTTAGTTTCTTCTCATTGTCTTCTCTCTATACACAGGTTTCTTCAGGCTCGTGAGCTACAGTGCCTATTTTGAGGAATCCTTGGTTTCATTCCCAGAAATCAATAATAAAAATAATAATCCCTATATTTCCAAAGTATATTCGAGGAGAGTTCAGTCCATTCTACTTAATACTAAAGGCAGGCCTATTAACGGTGAAATTATTTCAATCGAATTGTACATGTCAACTGAGATATCATCGAGTTCCCATAAGAGGGATTCTTTTCAAAGCACTTCAATTTTACATTAGAGTCATTTTTACTCTAAATATCTGGTCATCCCTACAGTTTCACCCTTTAAAAATAAGAAAACATCTGATGTACCTCCGCTTTGCATATCTTGACTCGGTGGCACCCCATCGCTCTTCGCTTCCACCAGTGTGATGTGGCCGTTGGGCTGTGGACTCCCAAGAGTAGTCTCGCTGGCCGCGGAATTACACAGCTCTATGTCCTCCCCTTTGGTCTCGTAGATGGGCACTCCGTAGCGGAGAATGGAGCTCCGGAGCTGGCTACCGAGGGAGCGGAGGTGGTCCATGGCGGAGGCGGAGGGGAGGTGAGGGGCTTGTGATGGGGGCTGAGGGAGCTTGAATGCCCGAAGATGCCTGCTGGGCCTTGGAGGAGACTCTCAGACAAGACGCTTGCAACAGCTAAGGAAATACACTCTTTGAAGATGATTACCGGTCCTGTGAAGGGCTGGTCAAACTGTGGAGTAAAGATTATGAATAGTAACATAAGAAACGGTTCAATTAGCGTTATGTATTATACTGTCTGTACTTCTAATAAGCCTGTCTGGGCACATCTTACGCCAGTATACTGTGCAACCTACCGTGGCACTTTCTTTTTTAGGCACTGCTAATCGACGATCCGATTTAGTTGTAGTACATTAAAATTCATAAGCATGGTGAGCCAATGTTGATGCAGCATATGAAAATATTACTATGCCAGATTGACGTGCAAAGAAGTTTAAAAAAACCCTGAAAGACAGCCTCTTGCATGTGATGTCAGTACAATTGTTGTTTTAAATTCATCTATAAATTTATTGAATAAATGTTAAGGCTAATTGGAAGGCAATGTATCATCACTCATTCCGGCCGTGTAGCCCGTAGCCTTTACAAACAAAACAGTATCATCCAATATCCACGATAATTACATCTCGAAAACAGACAAGAGCATTTCTCAACGTGAATCCCACGATCATGCGTGGCCTACTTTCCAGCTGAAATGCTTAATAGACACCAACGCGTAGTCTCCTCTCCAGAGGCATCAGCAGCGTAAATGGAGTGTGAAAACATCTCTCTCGTTGTCAGGTTACGGGAGGACATGTAGGCAGCCAGCTGTGCATTATTAAAACTCACCAAGACGCCTGGTATCGACGCAGGCCATTGTGAATGATGAATTTAATATGGATCCCTACCCTCGTGGAAACAACGAATTTCACATTTATTTATTCATGAAGGACACTTGGTTTGCTTTTCAGCAAAGATCATGGGAGCAGAAAAATTGTAGACATATAATTTCTCAATTTATAAGGCAGGAGTCGGTTCTTGTGTAGATGAATCAAAACAAAATATTAGCATTCACTTAAAATCTAACTTAGAAAAACACCAACAGCAACCATTTTGTTTATTAAAATGCGAGCATTTTGTCGCAACATGATGTATGTTTTGCTATTCGACCATATAGCATTACCAACGGAGCTTAAACATCAAAGGAGCAATGAAATGAATGTTATACTACACTTTGCTTAAACATCAATGTCCGTGTGCCTTATTAAAACTATGAGCCGCCCTTTTTAATTGAATTTTTTTAAAGTGCACCTTCCCCGACGATCAATATTCTTTCCCAGCACCTGGGGTATAGTTGTTGCTGTGATTTCGCTCTAGGCACGATATGGATTACCATTTTCTGTACAAATTGTGAATTGTAAAAAAGGTTACTTTCTTCGCAAAGTTTGCCCAGGCACCAAAATGTGTATACCCAGCACGATATGTGACAGAGGGATTCCCCCACCCCCTAATCTCCCTATACCCTCAACACACCCCAGACTATTGTTACCTAACACACCCCCATGATATCTCAAAAGAATTCCTGACAATGACCAACACAAAACGGGGGGGGGGTCCCTCTGTCTCATATCGTGCTAATTTAACCAAAATGTCATGTACTAAATCAACAAAGAAACACACGACAAAGTCAACTTAAAGTAAAGTCTGTCACCAGCCAATGTGGCCCATCAGGCCGGCGTTTAACTCTGGTTTCAGTAGCATGAAACGACTGAGAATATTTCTACTCCCCCTGGATGGGATGCTAGTCCATGTCAGGTTAATCCCCGACTAATGCCGGTACCCATGGGTGGAGAGAAGCAAATGGGGATGAAGTGGCTTGCCCAAGGACACAAAATATAGCCAGCAGCTGGATTCGAACCCCTGATTCTGAGTCACAAACCCTAACCACTATAGGCCACACTCCCAACGACAAAGCGAAAGAGAATATTTCAGCCACGCTTTCTGTATCTTTATATTATCTGTATAGTATAGTCGGCAAAGCATCCCAGGGGAAACATCACACCAACTCAGAGAGACGACAATGAGAAGAAATTACAGTTTTAGAGGTGGGAGGAAAAGCCCAGAAGAATATTCTGGGGAAAACACATGGAATCAGGCAGGGACTGAAAACCCAGTCCACATATTGACCCAGGCTGGATTCGAACCCGGGTCACAGCGGTGGAAGGCGAGGAAAGTACCGCTACGCCCTGACTCCCTCCAACCGGGCTTTATTTCAGCAATTTAAAGAATGAAGGTTAAAAGACCAAATCGTCGTTTTGCTTATGAATAGGCCTATATGAAATTTGAATAAGTATTAAAAACAAATACATATTGCATGCCCTTTATTGGGTTACGAGCCAACGAAGATCTCTTCAAGGCAATAGGCAATGTTGCTAGCCGCGCGCTTTGCGCCCCAATAGCATTCTGGAATCATTGAAACAAAACAAAGGCAGCCCCAAAAGATTGCCTTTCTCGCGGCATCGAAAATGAATGATGTTTTCCGGAGATTTTGTTTTCTACTGGTAAATCAAATCTCGCATGAATAGTGTCAGATGTTTTATTTTCACAAGTGTGGGGCAGTATACCCTGGATGAAAAGCCCATGCATAAAGGTAACTCCAGGCCAAGTGAAAATAATACTATTGTATAAAGTACTCTCCATATTTATGAAAAGCACACAAACGGCTGATAAAATAACAAACAGAGTCAGGCAAGGAATCCCGCGAGGGTGGGGAATGAACTTCTACACAAGAAACAAAACACCAGCTACAAGGAATTGACGGGAAAATATCTGCCATTTTCCTATCGAATGGAAGACGCTCTTATCGAAAAGTACGGTTAAAATAGGTTTGCACATGCATCAAAATTGCTCAATTCAATGAAAAGGTCCGTGTGTTGAATAACCAAGGTACAGCATTGACGTATGGAAAGTTACCTGCGCTATCATCATATTTTGAATAGTTTATATTGCTGCTTTTATGGGAGAAAAAAAAACATGTTTGTGTCACAAGTCGTGTGTACAGTCTACTGTTTGTGAGAGTTTCTTAGCGCGAAAGGTTGTCGAAAGAGTGAACAATCGCTCTTTCTGGCTGGAACGAGGGTAAAGACGTTTAGGGATACATTTATTTACTTAATTCGGGTATAGGGCCTACATCGAGTTTCCATTGAATTTATACAGTGGCGCATGCAGGAATGTGCAGACGCAAAATTTAGAAAACTTTTGAGGAACCTTTTTTTTTGTTATTATTAACTCTTCCGAGGCACCACGCCCCCGTCCAATACTCAAGTGAAGTTATGTCTTTTTTTCAATTTGCAAACAAGCATTGAAATAACATCTTAAACTAAAAAGTTCTCAGAGGTCGCAAACCTCCGCCAAGGCTGAACAATTCCCCGCCATATTGTCAGTACACCCAAAAGTGTGCATATTCACTGGACTATTATATTGCACATTGAAAATGTCAACAGGATTGCTCATATTCTGAATTTATCGAAACATAGCAATGTTGGCCGCTAAGACAGTGTTAGTTGTTCAATAAAACAAATTCTTAAACTCAAACATTATATAGTCTGCATGTATATGCCTGTATCGGTATACCTCTCCACTCCCCCATTGTATAAAATGTTCTAGTCTATTGACCTGTGTGGTTAGATTACGTGGGTGATAAGGCATACAGGGTCACTGGTTTTGCACACAGAGGTTCATGGTCTAAAATGGCGAAGATTCCTTGATCCTGTACCAAGGACCACCCCTAAAAACTATTTCATGAAAATCCATCCATAACTTTTGGAGTTATCCTGTTCACAGACAAACAAACCAACCAACAAACAAACCAACGCCGATGAAAACATTACCTCCCATTACGGAGGTAATAATTCAGTTTATTCACTACGTGCAGGTAGACCAAGGCATATTGGTTATTTTTCTCTTATACTATACAAATTAATGCTGTAAAAACGGGGACTTAAGCGAAGAGTCATGCTCTCGAATTCAAAGAAGTGAAACTTATTCATCTGAATGAAACTACATGTAGGAACCCAATAGAGTGCAATAATCATCTCATCGACCAGATCGCTTTTTCACTCGAGTTTCGACTGAAGTGATTGTTTATTCACTCCAAAATTGGAGTGATTTTCACACTAAATCGTCTGCTCCCTGTTTTCACTGAGAATACACCAAAGATGTATCTGTTATTTACAGAAAGGGTTTTTGAAGGTGAGCAGGGAATGAGAAACTTGGGTGGAGAAGTTGATTTTTCGAAAAACAAAATCGGACGTAGGGCCTAAGGTTGGAAGCAGATGCTTTGGAGGCAAGGACCTCGAGGGCGGGCAGGGTGACTGTGAATGTGCGTCCTTCGTTGCCATTTTCTAGTCGTTGCGTTGTTTGCGTCAATTTAAAATCTCACCAATTAACAGGTGTGCATGTAATTAGTACCGCTCGTATAGGAATTCTTCCACATCAGAACACGTGTTGGCATCTATAAATCATCACACTTCTCTCACACCGCGCCGCCGTGTATGACGCTCATACATTGCTTCATGTAGCTAGCCGCCCAAGGCCGGAAAAGATACGAGTAAAATGCACCAAGTTAACAATAGCGTCGTCATGGCAACGGGATGTTGACTAGTGACAGGCAATCTTTTAGCAATTACGTTCCCGCCAATTTAGGAGTACATACTGTACTGATGAAGCGCTGAGTGCACGGACCGACACAAATGTGCGCTGGTATCAGCGGACGAGCGCAGATCACAATACAAATCGTGGACCTTATATGAATATTTACCTATTCAAGAAAAATTGGTGAGAAATCAGAATATAACTATACGGACAATGTTTAAATTTAAACTGTTTTTAAGCTCTGGCATGAGCTTCTACATTGCACTTGGTGGTCGGTCGGTCTGTCCCCCGAATATTGGCCAAATGTATGGTGTTCCATATGTGCCTTCGGCGTCGTATTTTTCGGCGTTACATTTTTAAGCTCTGGCAGGGATCATTTTGATCGATCTCAAGCTAGACTTTCATGCAAGACTTCTTGCAACACGGCCAGAGCTTATTGTGCACTCGCACTTGCGTTGTACATCTTCCACGAATAAGGTGGACACCAACCTCGTCCCCAGTGCTTACTTTATTTCCAACCGCGTTTCCAATAGTAAACCCTGGATAGGAAACTTTCTTCCTGTATCCTGATTGGATACCGCAATTGGTTAGTAATGGATTTTTATCGTGTACTTGGTGCTATATATTCACAACGTGCAGTACGTGTTTTCGCGATCATTCGTCCACGCCTTCTCAAAAATACTAATTTCCTTTCCAATTTGCTCATATTAATATGAAAAATGATACTGCATGTTGTCTCGATAAGATCGTAACAGTTTGATTTCAAAAATCGTGTTTTCGTAACTCACGCCGTGCTCGCGCTGCTACGAATTGACTCTGTTTTTACCCCAGACACCGCATACAAAAACAAACGCTAATGTGTAACGCATATCCAGGCACCAGACTGTTCCTCATTTGCATACGTCTGCAAAAATCTTGCACATGCAAATGATCCAATACCAGGGTGAGAGAGCAGGTAGTGGTGGGCGCGTACTGCTCGACACCCTGGGTACGAGGTTGGGTGGACACAATTTTGTGTAGTGGTTGGACGGTATCCAGAAGGAGGAAATGTCCCAAAAGGTGGAAGGAAGGCGATTTTTTAAGCTCTGGCAGGAGCTTCTACATGTCACTTGGTTGTTGGTCGGATGGTCCGTCTGTCCGTCCCGAAAATTGAACAAAAAGTATGGTGTTCCATATGTGCCATCGGCGTCGAATTTTTCGCCAGAGCTTATTGTGTATTCGCACTTGTTATTAAAGTGATCAGAAATGTTAATCTAACGATATGGTGTCTCATTATGATCTTTGTTGGGGTTTGTGGGGGATATTGTGAAGGAAGGAATTTGAGTTATACAATGAAAGCTGCATAATGTGGATTGTTTTTGAGGGGAGAAAAAAACCCAGGAAATCTTGCATGGCCGATATCAATTTACCCGTGAAACCATAACTCATCAGTTTCCGTTTTCTAGAGATGTGGCAACAATATTTGCTCTTCGAAACAGGTGGTTCCCTTCACCATTTATTCGATCAAGAAAATAAGGGCGATTCCAAAATGAATCAAAACGCCGTATAGGTAATTCCCAGTCAATATGCGATATTCGAGGAAAACTCTCTCGACTGTGATGCGCAGTAATGACATGCGATTTGGAGAACCATTATCAATCATAACCGAAAGGAAGAAAAAACCTAAAAGCCAAATCTTGGTGGAAAACTGATCAGGTGTACTTGGAGTAGCCGCACTCGACATGAGTACTGCCAACGGAGTATTGGCTCCACGTTGGAAATACAATCCCCGCAAATTGCTAACAAGAGGAACGGGACGGGGGCAACGCACCCAGCTTTATGCACGAGGCATGACCGGTGTTTTCGTTAGCTGCTTTGCCCGGGCTAACTTCGATCGGTCTTTCACCGATTTGCAAATACTCGTCCGGTCGTCCCATGCATAAATATGGCAATTTAACTTGTACGTCTTAAGCCTGGTTTATTCTTCGTGTGTAGGCCTATGCGCATGTGAAGAGAATTAGTGGCGTCAATATAAAAAAAAAAAAATTCGAATTGGTCGCTAAGGTCCTGCTAAATATTCGATTTCGAAGATACAATCAGCATAGACATAATGCATTTCGACAAAAATTGAACTTTGGAAACTTTTTTTCGGGAAGGAATCCTGAAAGCTCAGACAGTTTAACAGCCTGATGCAATTAGAATCAGATATATTTTCAAGGTGGAGATACCAATCAATTATTTAATGACTCAACATCAGGAAAGCCTCTTCCTCCTGTGTGATTCAACATTAAAAAAAGAAAGTATTTCGAGTACTCATTACGTGTTCAAGGACTTGCGCCTCGTTGTGTGACGAAAAAGAAACAAATTTGTGAACTACTTGTACTTTTGAAAAATACAAGTAGGACTGAGGCTTCGCACGTTAAACGGAATTTGAGAGTTAAGTCAAAAGACTTCAATGATTTGGAGTATTTGCATCAGAACTGGTAAGATGACGGATAACGGTCTACTGCAGCGGCGTTTTACGCGATATCGATGTTCGAAACACACTTCAAAAAAATATGAATAACTTGTCATGTGAATTTTCGATTAGCATCGATTTAACATCAGTCTTAGGATTCCACATAATGACTGACGGAAATAACAATGAATGGCTTATTTGAGTTCAGTATTAAATCACTGTCGTTGTCACTGAGTATTTCATCCGTCATAAGCCAGGCAGTCAGAGAGCACAGGTTAGATGACGATATTCCAGGACAAATGCATCAGCAACTTGCCCGAATTGATAGATTTGGAGGAATTTCCCTAACCCGATCAGTACTATCGATCGCGTGCTGGGTCATAAAACGAGGGTCGCCGACTGACGTGACTGCCACGAATCGGAGGGCGTTTTTGCAATGGTGATAACCGAGCAGGATGGGTGAATGGCATTAAGGGCTCTGGGAGGAACAGGTGTTGCAGATGGTACAGGTGGAATCGGCCAATCAGGGCCGCGGATTCCAGGCAATGGTTGATCCGTGTAGAGACGGATCCATAATCCCTGTTGAGAATCTCTATGTGGAAGTCCGCGCTGCGGATGATCGCATATAATCATTTCGTCATGGAGACGTATAGAATTAAGTCAAATGCGATTTTTTTTCTTGGTTTCTACGTAAAAAGTGTCTTATTTACACCTGATTTTGAGAGCTTTTCTCAACATTACACCCACCACAAAATGTTATAATAAACGCATCCTCGCTGGCCAGTCCATAGTCCTATACAGGGTGAGTAAAAAAAAACCCCGAAACCCAAATGGCAGGTTCACTTTTTGAATGAGAATTTGCCTGAAGCACTTTCACAATCTAGGATATGAAAGCCCAGGTAACTAGCTTTTTTTTAGCACAAGAATCATTCAAATCACCAATGTGCTTTTCAAGTTACTGAATTTTAAACACAAACACCGTTTTAAAGTTTTGTCCACGGATCACACAAAAAGGTAAGTGTTCGTTCAGCGAAACGAAAACAATTCACATGCATCCCTATGAGAATTGCTTTTGTTTTGCAGAAAGAACCCTTTTTGTGATCCGTGGACAGAACTTTAAAACGGTGTTTGTGTTCAAAATTCTGTAACTCAAAGTACATTGGGCCTAAGCGATTTGAATGATTCTTGGACTAAAAAAAAAAGCTTAATAACTCGGCTTTCATATCCTAGATTTTGAAAGTGCTACATGCCAAACTTCTTTCAAAAATTGATGCTGCCATTTGGGTTTCGCTTTGACTCAACCTGTACTCTTGTACATCGTAAGAAAAACCGAGTCCACTTATTTACTATTTTAACACTCGTCGTCAGCCAATCGGATTGTCTGCGTAGACTGTGTGAGTTTGCCAAACGCACTGACTAATCACGATTCTTGATCTACGAGGTCATTTTTGTGGAGCTTGTTAGCCAATAGGAGAGCGCGTTACATAAGGCCGCTTGGTGCAATATCTTTTAGTTTTGGGCAACAACGTATGAGAATGAAATAAGCCTTTTCGCAAACACTCGTTGAATTTTCACAACGGATGACAAGGATAAAACTAGAACGCACTCAAATAGTGCACACTTCCGCCAAGGCTGAGTAATTCCTTACCATATTGTTAGTACAATATACAGCCTTGCATATCCATTGCACTTCCATATTTTATTGCACATTTAAAACCTCCTTAAACTCATTCATTTTGTATGTATATTCCTGTGTTATACTTTTATACTCCCCCATTGTATAAAATGGTAAAGTCCATTGACATGTATGGTAAGATTAGGTGGGTTACAAGGCATATAGGCTCACCGGGTCAGTACCACGCACACGTTTTCGTGTAGTTAAGAAAAACCCTTTAAAAAAAATTCATTTTACTCACACTGTAAAAACTCTTTCTACCCAATTTTGTTCTGTTTCCCTTGAGTGCTTTTCTTCATTTTCGACGGATAAACCTAACTCTTTGTGTGGACCTGTGAACAAAACAGGTCCACACAAAGATGGCAAGGTTGGCACACTAACCAACAAACAAACCAACGCCGGTGAAAACATAACCTCCTTGGCGGAAGTAATAAATGACGTCTACCTTCAGATATTTACGTGTACATGAACATGTATTATGGCTTCTTATCCCAAGCAAACATTATGGGGAAATGTCTTCTTTTACAGCACTTGTGTGTACCCACAACTTCCTGCGAACGTAATTTCTAATGACAACAAACGCTCACTTTCCGTACGCTGCTCCTCTTCGTAATTCTTGCTCCCTGCGGGCATTCTAGGTGTTATGGTAGTATATTATATTCTGTACCTTACCTTACCTGGTGCAGTCTCTTTCATCTCTACCGACCAGCATTGCTCACTAAGTACCAAGGCTAGTAGGGGCAAGTTAAAGACATCCGCAAGAGCTCCTCCCCCACATTTTTTCCCCTCTTACACTTGCTTGCTATGAAATTAAAAGCAACCACAATTTTTGAAGCAGTTCTTCAAATTCAAATTCACGAGAAAGCCAATATTGATTGTGTTCCCTGAATCTATTTTTATAAATTGTAAACCGTTGAATGGGATGGTGCCAGACTATTTTGCGTTCCAAAGCCTCACTTCCATTTTTTTTAATGTGGCTTAAAACATTAGGTAAAATTAATCACAAGTTTTAAATTATTCATCAGAGCAGACTGGTATTACTTTGTAATCAATCTTTATTTCATTGCTTTCATTTCTATTCTCAAGTTTTAAAATGAAGAACTTACCTCGCTTTAAATTTAATATGGCCGACACGTGAATAAGGTGTATTAATTAAGTACACTCTTGAAGAACACGAATAACTAAGTCACATAATGCTTGCCCTGAAAAGATGCCCAAGTATAAACACGATTCCTGCACTACAGTGTGTGAATGCAAGCAGGGCCAGCATCAGGTGGTTCGAAGATGAGGATGAAAATAAATGCAACATGGCAACAATTATAGTGCGGATTATACAACCAGCCTCCAGCATTCATAGTCATCATCATTCAGATCATGACAGAGTGGCATTTTAATTACATTCGAGCGGTGTTCGAGCGGAATTTGGCTTTCCAAACACCTTCGGGGTAAGCGGGTCGCCCGTGCGCCGGGGCAGCGAGTGGCGAGCGGGCCACAAACCAATATATCTCCCCGGGAGGCAAAATGCGAAGAGCCGGCTCGAAACACCTTTTAAAAAAATGAAGAGATAATTGGGCGTGTATTCTGGGCAGTAAAAGATGACAGTACACCTTTTCATTACCGGTGTACTTTCGTCAGCGGCGTTTTTGTAGGCCTACAGATGACAAGCTTCATCAGCCTTTTGTCGGTCATACGGTACTTGGATACATTATTGCAGCCAGGGTTTTATTGAATCAGGAGATAGCAAAGGTACTTCATCTTGTCTACGCATCCTGCCCTTTCACTTTGATAACACGTCCGTACGGCGTTCGATAACGGTGCTACATTAATTTCAGTAGCGTCAAAAGTTTGGTACCATGTTCCTGGCGAAGCAGATGGATGCAATATCTAACAAAACAGGACAAGCCAAGCCCAGAAGAGCATGTCACAGAACTCACAAATTCAGGATGATTCAGCGAAAGCTGTATACTGGTAACGCAATGGAAACGAAAAAGACACTTTCGGCGTTCGCATGGAGACTTGACTTATTGCCTGCAAATGTATCGTGAAAGTGCGTTACGCAAGCGGCGCCAGACTAATGCGAATGCTACATGGCATACATGAATAGGCTCACAAAGATAACCATAGGTAACCAGTCTAATTCACAAGTGACGGTAAGTCAGTCAGTCAGTTAGTCAGTTAGTCAGTCAGTTAGCCAGGTGCAAAGAAGACATCTTTGATCATATGTGATATAAACAAGAACCATTGAACACAATGATGTTTAATTCCCCTAAGCAAGACCCAAATAAAATTTGTCCTCGAGTCGTTGATAGTTATAATCCGACGCCTTGTCAGAGTATCAACTACATACAGTAGAACTTTTCTACTTTAAAACATATTCAGTCAGTTCACTTAGGAACCGAAACATACACTTGGAATCCTTCACCAATCATGATTTACCGTTGTTGTTTCTTAGAATACAGCAAAGAAAACAAATTAAATCTCAACGGGAACGCCGAGGTCGCATTTCTGTTTGCATCCAAAACAGCTCTCGGCGTGTTCAGAAATCTGCCTCGTGTCTTTGTGGTCACCGAACATTGAAACTGCTGCTAGCAAACTTACAACGACCGATACACTCCATCCACGGAGATTCCGCGCACTTTCTGGAGTGATCGCATTGCACGTGTCGGTGATATTGTGTTTAAAGGTACATCAGATCATTTGTATTATATGCATTATTTTTCTTATTAAAGTAACCAAATTGTGCGAAACCTGTTGAAATTTCAGATCAGTGAATATTATGCATCTTGAAAAAAGGAGAAAACCTATGCATGTGCTTCTTTGTGTTTGTTTGTTTGTTTGTTTGATTTTCGTTTTGGGGGTGTCTCCTAGGTGAGATTGCGTTGCCAGCGTTCCGATTCAAAGGATGCTGTTTGGTATTTTTAATAAGGTAATAAATGTGTGCTTGGCCGGTTTTAAACACTGTGCTTAAGACCGGTTGGAGTCTGGATGCTGATAATGAATTGAGCCGAAGGTAAAAAAAACCAAAAACTTTTCGGTCCAAAGGTCAAAACAATCCAAAAATTTGCGCGTATGGAACACCATACCTTTGGTCAATTTTCGGGGACGGACACCCAGACCGACCGACACCCAGACCGACAGACAGACAGACAGACAGCATGACCGACCGACCCCAAGCGACATGTAGAAGTTCCTGCCAGAGCATAATGCAAAAAGAATCTGAAAGAACTTACCATGACAGAAATGAATGTGCATGAATGCGCACAAGTGAAAAAAATGTTTGCCAATCGATGAAATTGAATTCTTGACCGACCACTCGCTGCCGGCTTCGACAAAATTGAATGAACCATAACTTAACGACCATTTGAAAGTGAATGAACTCATTTGTCGAAAAAATGCTTACCAGTCAAATCGAATGACACCTTTAGACAATTGAATTCTGATGTAAGGCAGCATTCAATTTCAAATGAAATCTAATGGGCCTTGTATTAAATCGAAACACATTTTTAGTTGAAATTGAACGGAAACCTGATAGCAAAGTACTACGGACCATAAGACTTTCATGCGGGGGCGATATAACAGGCAAGTTTACGAGCAAAGTGCACTTACACCTGCGAAAGACTGCTTCCGAAAGTCAACAGAATGGTTCATCATCACAGTGGATGCATGTCGTCGTTAATTAAGCG
Source organism: Patiria pectinifera (assembly GCA_029964075.1). Lineage (NCBI taxonomy): Eukaryota > Metazoa > Echinodermata > Asteroidea > Valvatida > Asterinidae > Patiria > Patiria pectinifera. The sequence goes on from CM057141.1 coordinate 13,644,563, forward strand.
ATCTAGATCTTTGCTATGGTGATGAAAAGGGCAAGGGAACTCGCGAATTAACCGGCTGCGTGGCCGATGGTTTTCGCGCCTTTTGCCCTGTCACTTATCACTGCAGCGTCCATGATTTTCCTCAACTTTTCAAGTTGGCGAGATGGATTGTGTTCGCTGCCTCTCGGGACTCGTATTTCCTGACATAATGGGGTTATTCACCCACAGACAGGTATTGATGTGACTGAACTCACATAATATGATAATAATGGGGTGCTTACATAGCGCTTTATACCAAAGGTCTCAAAGCGTTTCACATCATGATAAATCAATCTCGGAACCTTTTTTTCATTGTTGACCAAAACTAGACTGTAAATTTGAAAAAAAAATTGTACAACATGACAGAAAAATGCAGAAATGATTCATGACTCTCCACGTACCATAGTCTTTGAAAGAGAGATTCGATGGATTTTTCGCTCAAAGTATTATAACGTCTTACAAGAACGCTTTTCAAACAAACCTACCTTGAATTGCACCTTTGAGTTCCATTCATATTGCCTTACATGTATTTGCGGATTAGAGCTTTCATTATCCAGAATAAAACAGTGATACATCTATCATCTTATTTCATCTTACGTAGAAGTTTCAATTTACTGCTGTCTAAACACAGATAATTGTCGAATATTAATTTCGTGGTCAGTCGGTCAGTTCTATCAAAAAAAATACTGGTAGCGCCATTGCCTAATTAAAGCGACATTATACAGCGACAGCACCTTCGAGTTTCTTGAAATCGTATGAATATTAGAAATCGTGCGACAATACACTTCCAAACTGCAACTTATAAACCGCAAAAACAGTGGTTTGCATGCAATTCAGATCATGGGCGTCGCCAGGATTTTTTCTAGAGGGGGGCAAAAAAAATTTTGCCAAAAAATGCTTGTATTTCTCAAAACATTCTCGATTTATCAGTTTTAGAGGGGGGCAGGGACATTTTGCCCCCCCCCCCCAACTCATTAAATTTACACCACTTTGTCTTCGCGCCTCTTTTTTTTTTCTTTCTTTTTTTTTCTTCCTTTTTTTAATTTTTTTTTTTTTTGCTTTGCCAAGGGGGGGGGGGAAGTGCCCCCCTTGCTCCCCCCTCGCGACGCCCATGGTTCAGATGTGTGATAATTTGCACAAAATAATGTATGTCTGAGTGCATTTCAAAACCCCTTTGGCCATCAATTGCAAATAAGTACTGTGTAACACTTAAGTCATATGGTTTGGAGTAAGAGTGAGACAAGGGGTAACATTTAAAGCAAGCATGATCCATTATACCATAGTGTGTGTGATGACAGAGCAGTATTATTGGGAAATATTATGGAAAATCGCTGCATTTTTTTGTACTAACAAAATACCGGTTTGAACGTTATGAACTTGTCGATGCCAGTTTGCTTGTCTCGATACGGATTTGTGTCATGTCTGATAAGGCCGATGGATTGCGTGAAATTTCTTCAAGAAGCCTGCCGATACCCTCAGATATTTTCTCTTTGGAAATGGATCATGGGTTATTAATGGGCTCATAACTGCAAGGGGGCATTTTAATAAACCCCACAATGTGCGGCCCAATTCAAACAGAGCGCTGACTAGCAGATAAACACGTTCTGAACGGGGTGCTATAATGTTGAACGGTACAGGAAGGCAAGCCCGGGGGAACATTATTCTCTGGGTAACCAATCGCTACACAACCCAATCGGGAATGGTTTTCGCGGACAATAACTGCGCCCGCCCGGTTGCACAAAACGAACTGTGAACGATCGGATGTGCCGCAGGCGCAGTGGGAATTCAATATTAACCTGCCAATTTGTTTTCGTTATCATAATCGCAAACAAAACAAAAATGCTGACGAAATGGTATTAAAGATATTGAGACATAATGTGGGTTTCGTTTGGGAGTGTCATTATTTATAAGCTGGTGACGATCACCCAAAAAAGCACTTTGTACAACAAACATGGCAATGACGTGACTTTACTCCTTGAAATGTCAATTTGTACGCTTGGTTGTCCATTGCCTTGTGGCAATATGTGAAATCATCCGTCTGTTTTGCTGTCATTTTGTAGACGACATTCACGTATTTGATCAAATAAAAAATCAGCTGAAATTATTATGCACTTTACGTTTTGTTGATAATGTACCAAATTTAACTCGGCAAAATATGTTTTCCATTAGTAAAACTGTATTATCAATGGCATTTCCGTCGAATACCGAAAAACTGGTTGTTGTTTTTTAACTCGGCTACACACCTGTCACTTGATACCTAAACTGGATATTTCTGAAAAATGAAATGATGTGACAAATATGACCCAATAAATAATCTATTGAAGCACATTCTAAAATGTATTGAATTTGTTTTGACCGACTATTTTGGTGCTATCCCAACTTCCCAAGTTATGAATTGATGCGAATAATGAAGTTTCCAGGTTTGGGGTCGGATGGCCTGATTTTTGTTTTTCATAAAAGTGGCCCATTCTTTCCAATTTTTTTTATTTAAATGTTAGGAGGTTGCTGGTAGCGGCTGTTAACTAAATGTCCGGCCCTTAAAAAGTAATGTCCGAAACAAGACTTGGCAAGGTATTCATCTAAGTCATGTTTGGTTGTTGGGGGGGGAGGGGTAAAGGTGATGAGGCTCAGGACCGCTGGGTGGAAAATGCAAGCTATTAGTTGGAAAATCTCATCTTACCTCAAACGAAGCACAATGATGCTCTTCAGTCTGCCTCACAGAATCCAGAGGCGAAGACAATCGGTGCACGAGGCATGCACGAAGCAACAATTGCTGCTATAAGAGAAATAGACAGAGATTGATGAGAAGTGCAACTTTAAAAGTGCAATATTTCTCTCATTCACCCGAGAGAAAAGACTTGATGTATAAACCAACGGCACATATTCGACAGCTATTGCAAGTGCACGTCGGGGCTAATGCGTGTGTCACTTGAGCTCAATGACAAGTGCACATTAGCCATGTTGAAAGCGATTACGATGGATGCGATCTCTTGTCAAGGATGGCCAGTCACAGGACCAGGGAATGACCTCAGCCGTACATCCCGGCGAGCACTCACCATCGGATCTTACTTAGAATCTCTCAGAGGTCGCCTTTTTACAAAGATGCTGAAACTAAGGAGGATGATCAAGGATTTCAATGGACATTGTAAGCAGGGAAATAGACTACGCATATTACTCACGGCACTTGTTCGGAAGTCACGTCAGTATCCAGAAAATCAATTACAGGGGAAAAAAGGTAGGCCTACGCCTATACTGTCTAGGGTGATACTCTACTGGCCGTACCCGTAGATGTTGGCATTTTGTCAAAGTAATGGCTAATGCTGCCCCATCGCATTAAGGATGTTTCTATCAGGAAAGATATACAAAGTTCATCTAATTTTGGAGTACACTGGCCACACCTTTCGAATTCACCACGCAAAGTGTTCCCCCGTCTTGCGTGTGCTGCATTTGTTTGTCATTATTTACGGAGAGTCTCGGGAACACTTCGTGATCATAGACACGCTTGTAACATCATACAAGGTGAGTTTTTTGGTGTAAAAGTATATCCCGGATTAGTTGAACCAAAATCAATAAACAGAGCCACGTACGTGTGATGATCTATAAAAGGATTCATGAACATCCCTTTGCTCATCCAATCTGCTAATTTTATCAAGCGCTCCTTCGCAGACAGTGACCAGTAAGACAAGCGTGACTTTCGAGCGGTCACGCTGGGTTGACTCCCCCGTCCTCTGTGGATTAGAAACGGTTCGCCCTCTCCTCGGGAAACACGGTGCACGTCTTTTTTCTTTCCGGGGACCGGAAAATGGGGGTGTTCATATGAGAGAGGTAATCGATGGTGGGTAGGGCTCGGCTTTCCGGCCAAGGAGGGCCAACCCGTGACTCGGAATTCCCTTTTCCAGCTCTCAGTGATAAGTGGTGGGACTCCAGAGCTTAAAGCAGTTAAAGGGAAGTTTGCTTTGTGTTAGGCCTACACTGAATTGGATTTAATGCAAAAGGTCCCTTGAACGCTGCGCCCTCAAGAAGACATGTTGTGTCATTTAAATTAAGTGGCAATGAAAGTTCTGTCTACGCATGCGTATCACAGAGGAACAAAGATCTGCCCTCATGTGACATCAGACGCAAGGGGTCTACAGAATAGCCTTATCCATGCACCAAGTGGCGTGGCCCGATTTTTTATTCAGGATTTGCGGCTGGGAATATGAAATGAGCGATGACCCAGAAAAATAAAATCAGATTTTTCAAAGGCCAGGGCAACAACATTTCTCAACCCTTGAGCTATCCGGCTTTATGAGCGCAGGTGAGACATTTTGTGAGGCGACGTGAGAGGATTTTAGGAAGCACTTCACATTCTCTCGACTGTAGCTGTTCGCTCCAACAAGTGCTCTCCAAGATATAAATTGAGAGACGAAATGGGACATGTCCTTTTCCTTTTCGCACGGCAGACGCTCCCAGCGTCTGTTGTCCGATATTTTGATCCTTGGCCATTTTATCTCGTAGACTTTTTAAGTAACGTCAACCTGCCAATACAGTGCCCCTAGAGCAGTCAAACGATTCTTGGTCAACACTTTTCAACCAGGTACTAGATTTGAAGAAGTGGAGAGAAAAAAATCACTTCATTTTGTTGATTTTGTTTTATAAAATTTAGATTTTACAACCTTAGAATTTGCTTTTTACGAGCACTTGATAAGATTTGTAGGAGTTTTTGTAAAGAAGTTTGTATAAAAACTTTATACATTTCTTTTAAATGCGCCAAATATGTCAGTTCATTCGTAAAACACGACTAATTCACAGGAAACTAAAACTGAAATTTCATCGATGATCCAAGCCCTTCGAGACATTCGTATCCACTTGGGTACCGCCCTTTGCCTTGACTGCTATGTTGAATCCTTCACAAGGTTAATATCTCTGACACGCTTTAAACACCTTCCAGGCTATATACACACACATAATACAGTTGGCTAATGGTACAACACAATCCTATTAGCACGATGTCGCCCACGCCTCGATGCATCAAGGGGACTCCGTCATCATCGGTGGCACCTTTCTATACGGAAGTGTAACCGATGAGCACATCAGACTGCAATTTTGTTCTGCAACCAAGTATAGTCTCTGATCATAATACGCATGCGTTAGTTGTTAAGGGAATAGTTCGTAGACTTATACCAGTTCGCGTCGGAGGACGTGATAACACGAACTGGCTGTTTTATACACAGGCAAGGCTGACGGGTATGAAATGCCCTCGACTCGCCATCGGGTGACGTGTTAACACGTTAATCCCTCGTGTCTTTTGTGTACACACAAAGTCCGTAAAGTCTGTGGAGGCGGACCGCGTGTGGATCCCGAAATGGCCGTTGTGCACGGCCTATTGTTCTAAAATATACTCTCCTATCCGGTGCACACCACACCCCTGAGTATTGAAACATATGAGCTTTCGGCAAGAAATTTCGTACAAATACTGTTGAAATGACTCATGCGAATCAGTATTTGTGGCCATTGGCTGTATATCAAAAATTTGCCTTTTGCGAAACCGAAATTTTCGGCAAAAAATAACCCCGGCGCGAAGTGGTTTTTAATTAACTTAATGTTAAAAAGCTTCCATGATTCGGAAATGAAAGCGGATATGTATTTCATTGAAAAGTAGAACTTGTTCAAACACGATTACCGAAAGAAAATGCAAATTTGGGGGGAATTTGGATCTTTGCTCAAAATAAAATAGAAACCTTAAGAAGTCATCTCAAATCACGTGACATATTATTTCAATCACGTGATGTATTTCACGCATGCGTCGTATATGGTAAGGGGCTTTACTTGGCTGCAAAAGAAATATTTGCCAGCAGGTTGTGCAGGTGGGACGACAATGACATGTCCGGAACAGATTTCACCTTTGCAGCATTCCACCGGACACAACTCCACCTGTCTTATCAAAGATTGACGCATTCTCTCGTGTCGCCGGCGTGTCATCATCTTTTCTCTTCCCGGCAGAGCGTCTGTTACAAGAACGAGGCAACGCAACATTAATAATACAACTATGGAAGCAAAGAAATCAATGTTGCATATGGCAGAGAGCAAGGGTGACATGCAAGGATATGATCAAAGACAGAATTAGAATTTCTCGCGCCGTGTTCGCACAGTGGCTTGTACCAACAAGAACTGCTGAATGAAAGGGAATATGACAGCTGCATGCAGAACACTGCAAAAATGATGACACGATAGACAGAGATCGGCCGTAGGGCAAAGATTAATGAGAGATCGACACATCTGAAATATCAGTCGACCCGTCACACTGGCAACAGGAAGGAGTCTTATTAAACTCTACGCAATATGGTAAAACTTATTCCCAACACCATAATTCAACACCCACCCCCGTGTATGTATCTCGAAGTACAAACCCTCCTGGAGGGTTTGGCGTGGAAATATAAATAAGGGAAGCCAAATTGTCCGGCACAGGCAGACGGAATTGGATCTTGGATCTTATTCCTCCTATACTCCACATGGAGTTTTAACTGGAGGTGATTGGTTTATTTTGAATTGATTGGTTATTTGCGTTGATTTGGTTTCGTTATGAAACCAAGGGTTCCTCGAACTCATGAGTATAGGGGGCTGTACCTCGCAAGACTGGAGAAACTCAAATGTAGATGAGGCAATGAAGGAAAAGTTCAGTTTTACAGGTAGCAGAAAAAACAGAAAGATATTCAAGAAACCCCACGATAACGGAATAAAAACCCTTTCAAAATGTGGGTCTGGGTCAACCTAAAATGCTGTATTGATTCGAGTTAGTTTCATATTCAATCTAATGCCAAGTGCCTCGTCGTTTCCGTGAATATGAGCCATTGATCCTGCAATAAACTCAAATGCTTTTCTGTCATATCTGAAAAGTAAACATGGGTTGGGATTTCAAAAAATAGACATTCGATCGCTCTGGTAATTGAAAAGCTCACACAAAGCTTCCGGTTTTGGTAACTACACCTAGGTCTTATACGCTGTCTTGGTTTTCGACCACGCCGCAAAGAGATATCCCGCTACCTGTCTATAAGACAGCACAAAGTCAATATTTTTCATTTGTGGCGGGAACCGATCTTATCAAAAACTTGCGTCCTCGCACATCATTGTGTCCAATGGATGCCTGGAACCCAATCGTAGCTCTTCAAAGCTACAGCCCCTGCTACTCCGTACAGACCTCACGGGGATGCCTTAGGAGGCCACACGTCCCCCTCAATTTATTAGCTCCGACATGGATAAATAGGGAAACTTGAAATTCTATATCGCCTGCCTGCCAGCGCTTTCCTTTATCAGCCGGGTCCCCCTTGCCAGTCGGGTCCAATATCCCTCTATATTCATCAAGGAAGGACCGGGGAGAATGGAGACAGTCACGGGAGATGGGCTGGGATGAAAAGAGGTAAAATACGGACGGGCTTTTGGGAGAGGATAGAGACAACAAAAGTGCCGACAATAAATGTCAGTTTTGGCGATAGAGACTTGGATGACGTCAGGAAATGAAGCGAGCAATCGAAGGAATTATCTAAACCTTATGACACCGAGAACTACAGAAAGATGACAGTATTGATGCATTTTATATGGCATCATCAGATAAGAGCCCGCGTGGCGAACCTTTCAGAGAACATCACGTTATCTGGTTTTAGGTTATGCCTACGATCTTTCAGCTCGTTCTTTGTTTACCTCGCACCAAATGGCAAGCAGGGTTAGTGGCCGCTTTACGATGGCCGAATTCTGCCGCTCATCTTCGTTTTAAACCACCGTCAAATGCAATCACACTACAAGTATTTCCCGGGAACTTCCCGGGGAATTCGGTCGGTCTGTTCACACTGCCAAAGAAACTCCCTAAATAGATTTTCCCCCGGGAAATAATTAACCCTGCTCGGAAGTAGGGTCAAGGGTGATAATGATCGCTTATCATTTTTTTCACAGGAATTTGTGAAGGAAACGCGGATGTCGCAAGGCATTGTGGGTAGCTTGTGCACATTAATTCCTATACCGGGGACATGTGTGTGTATATAACAGGACAGAGAGCGGTCTCATGCTCCTGTTATGTTATTGGTCGCTATGCGTCTTGGCTGTTTGATTGGCCTACTTCACCTGCACATTCCGGCACGCTTAAAGGGTCCATGAAATGAATTTTCTCAGGAACATATTTTGTGCAACTATTCTACTCCCCTTAAAATGCATGGAAACTATTTGAAATCCAGTTTTGGTTAATTTGATTGAACAGAGCATTTTTTAAACATTTAATTTGTCGATGCTTTTCCGGAGAACTGAGGGCGCTGTTGCTGTGATGTCATTTCAGGAAGACAGTGTTCAGTTTAGGGGCTTTCTATTCAAATTGTGAACCCAAAAATGTGCTCATTGGCTTAATTACTGTCATGTACTGACACAACAACGAATCACCAAAGAACAGAACATTTACGACTCACAGCAAAATATCCAAAATTCTGGCAACTTTTTGTGCTGAAATAACAGTAACATGGAGGTTTCTGCCTGAAATGACATCACACTTTTGCTCATGAATATGAAAATGCGCATTAGTATAAAAACCAAAAAGGCAAAACAAAACTCGAAAATAAGGTTAAATGGGAAAGATGCATTTTCAAGGACGGCATTAAAAAATTTACATTGCATGGCCTTTAAAGCAGCTCCCTATAGGCGCAGGCGGAAATGACGTCATCCAATGAAAACATTTATTCATTTAACACACAATTTGCATCGGTTGCTATGTGATACCATTCAGCGCTCCAGACTCAATAACCATTGAGCTTCAAGAAAAAGGGGTCTGGGAGCTAGACAAGTCGATGTAAAAAAAAATGGACGCAATGTTTGATTACTACCACAGTTTAATAACCTTAGAGGGAGAACTCTGAATAAGAGATAAAAGGACCTTTACTTTTCACTTACAAATCACACATGTCAATAACGACTGTCACGTCAATGTATCCCACACGATCCAATAATTCTGTACCGACTTTTCCCGCCCAAAAACCTGTTGGTGTTTGCCGTGCCGTACTGCATTTCACAATATAATGATGTCAGTGACGGGCGCGCAATTGGATTCCCGCCAAAATGGACTCCGCAGTGAGAGGCTTTTATTTGCGTCACCTTGTTCAAATTGACCGATGTTCCCATTTACCTGCGTGGATTCTCATTTTCTGAGCCCGGCGCGGTAGGGTAGAGAGGATCGAAATGGACGTTTATCGGTTAATTAATTATCGAACGAGCGGGATCTTTTCCTACCTTCCATGACCAAACTGACAAACCTCGTGCACATTGAACGAGAAACCGAGAAACCTACACGTGGTTCAAAAGATAGACATAAGGGATTTTTCATCATAATTTCTGCTACATGAATAAGGGTTAGAATTTCACTACGTTATGTTGAAGAATTTATAATCTTCGCAGAGGCCCTTAAATTTAAACACAAAAGGATAAGGAAGAATACAATTTCCAGAAACAATAAATAACAGCATAAAACGAAGGTGTTGAAAGGACGTAAGTGAATACGGTATTCAATGTATAAACACCATTGAAACCGAGGTACATAAGAAACAGTGATTTTAAAGTATTCGGACCGAAAGGTTCTGGTAAATTTAATTTAATTCTTATTTTCAAGATGTTCATGACCATTATGAATAAAACAAAAGAAGCTAGAATAAAATTAATTATCAAAACATACAAAGACCCATTTACCTCTCAAGAAATCTGGGACTCCATTCAAAATTATAACTGCGGTTCGTTTCAGATGTTTCGTGTCCCTCTCTATATCAAAACAACTGAATTAAATAATTCCCGATTAATTCCAGTCAACTCACAGTCCTGTCATTCAACTTGTCCCAACGAAGAAATTGTGCAAAGCCGTGCCCATAAACAAAGATCACCCAAGAAAGCCAATTTGTAATAATTAATTAGTTGATTGAGAAGAACCTGCAGTTGTTACATTTCTGTCGGGCACCTAAACGCAATAGCCGTAGGGTAAATGAACCCAAACGAACCCGATCGATCATAATGAACTGAAAGCCAGGAGTAATACTAGACGACTGTTTCCCCCCTCACTATGCGTCCCCTACGGATGCCGCAAGCCAGATCTATTTTCATTATATCCTCCTTACTCAATCCAACGAAATACCCACAAGGCATTATTCATGATTAGTCAACGTATAGGAACCGTTCTATCTCCCTCTACCACATGTACTCTAGCGACAAATAATGCGCCCCAACAGATAGAGCACCTATTTTCCTATTCTAAAATAATCTCACAACCAAATGGTGCGGAACACTTCAAAACTGTTGACGCAGGCACAAGTGTGAAGGAAACCCAAAGCCTCCGAAAACTGCATTCACCATCGTTTTTATTTTCGGTACTCAGTTTTGGGGCTGTGTGAGAAGGGCTCCGATGTTTTGCCAACGGAACTCGGCTCATATACAGCACAGCTTAAAATGTGATTTCCTTTCGGGACAAACTCGCGCTCGGCGCCATCCCACAACACTCCAGAACGACGGACTCTTCCCCCAAAAAATGCATCGTTTCGAAAACTGTTTTCTCCATCTCGCGTTTCTTAGATTTTTTCCTCTCTTTTCATTTTGCAGTTGCAACACGACGCGTCCCTCCGGGCTGAACTCTTGACTATACATTCGAGAGGGCAACAGGTAGAGATGGAGAGACCCCCCCCCCCCGCCGCTTAGTGCCTGAAACGGAAAAACGTGCTCTGTTTTCTCTTCCTGGGTTACATCGAGTGAGGATGACGTCAACCCCGTTACAGGGAGAAGACGAATACGCTTTGTTTCAAAATACCTCGGCATGTTAAAAGACATGTGATATCTGTGAAATAAGTAAGCGACATAATTGCTGTAGGGCATCTTTCCTTCTTTCATTTCAAACTACACACTGCATGCACAGACGCAGTAATAATGAACATGATATTTCTTTCAAATTCCGAACGATGCACTTGAAAAGACATTTTGATTCACGGCGATGTTATGTTAGCATGAATTTTACTTGAACTAGATACCGTACTTTCTCAATGGTAATCCTTCAATTAAACCAAGACAAGACAAGCCCATTAAAGCTGGTCCCAGAGTGCACACAATTCTATTCAATCGATTCCGCATGGCTACACTGTAAAAAAGTTGGGCAAAATGGGTTGATAATTCGACCAACGCTGGTCGAATTATCAACTGCCTACACTCTTGGGCAAATTCTTCCCAACAGTTTGACGGTTTTTATCCAATTCAACCCAATATGAGGTAATTTCATACCAATGCTGGGTAAATTACATTGCCCAACGGTGTTTTATCCAACCTTTTTACAGTGTAAATTCACTGGATTTTTTTTTCATGCATCAGATGTACATAATGGGCAGTATTTAGCTCTTTACGGAGTAATCCTATACAATGGTACTGCCCGGCTCTAGAACCAGGTTAAGCACAGGTGACAGTCAGTCAGTCTGTCAATCGGTCAGTCAGGTTCAATATGATCTCTAGGCTGGCCTTCAATGGCACCAGCAAGATTGTCAGGTTAAGGAGCCATAGTACTTTAAAACGTGCAAATGGCCTAAAAACAAAAGTCTAGCGAAGAACATAATAAGCACTTTATATAAAAAAAAAAACAGGTGTCATATTAAAATCGGACTCCTATGAAAATCGGACTCCTTTACCCTATTATTGGTTAAACCCTCTCACGTGACCGGCCACTCTCCTAATTCACTTAGGCATGCGCATATTACCAATGAGTCCGTATTTCATAGAGTGCCAAATTCACGCTGTACACGGGTAAGTTATAGTCCCCGTTTGGGTAACTATACACTCTTTACCATCGTGGAAGTACTTGTTAAGATATAACCTGACAACCAGACTGAGGAGTACAGTTACACTTATACGAATTATAGTAAAAAAAAAAAAAATCAACAGAAATTGGATTGAAATAGAGCCTAAGGGTTCCGGGTTATATTCTGATTAACCCCAACCTGATGCCTGTTAAACTTCGGATTACTAGGCGTGGGCCTTAAGTACAGCTAGCTATCTCTTCACCACTTCAAGAACTAGTGGATACGATCCTGAACTAGTCCTATGGTAACGGTATATCTCATCAGAGTGTAAAAAAGAAATACTAAACTTAATATCATATCCACCACAGAAATAGCAAAACAGGTTTCTTTCTCATTTCAAGGTTGATTATTCAAAATGCACTCCGTTCTCCCAAGATCTGAGTTATGAACATAACATAGACCTGTAAGTTACTCCCTGCGTCAATGACATGCCGCATAAAACACAATCAAAACTGAATTATTCTTTTCATTATGACATGTCACGCATATAAAATGTCCAAAGAATAGAGTCTGAGGCATTCTAAATCAAGTTTGGAAAGCGCTGGCTGGCTGACAGCCCTTGAAACAACGCGGCACTTGCATTCCACTAATGGACCTGGCAAATTTTGAGCCTCTTCAAATGTGAATGACACGCGCATTATTCTATTAGAATCGCCTGAGTTGGTCCATTATATTCTGTTCATTTATCGTCTACCTGGGCCGACTGCGAGCCCATTGTCCTACGGCATAATCTAGCGCATAACTGCGGCACCAACGCCAGGGAGAATTCGCCCTTGAATGGCTACAAAAAATATGAAGTATTTTTTTCAGGTCTTGATCACACTGGCCCTTCCCCCCCCCAAAAAAAATAATTACGCAAATAATATTGACCGACTTGATACGTTAAATAAGATGCCTTTGTGATTCACGGTCAGATCAACCAGAAATAATACTTCCGGTTTGAAAGGAAATTGCCTCCAAATGAGAGGTTAAAAAGCACAGGGATACGAGGATGCTGCACGATGGGAATGTTAAGCATCTGCACGAAACGGAAAGCCAATAAAACAAAGTCATTCACTTAAGAAGCGGTTGCGAAACGGTTCGTGTGCACTACTTTAGTGCCGTAGTTTATACCAACATTAAAACCAAAACTGAAATGCCAAATGTCTTTGTAAATGGCTTATGTTTGTTTTAGAGCTATTTTTACAGCTATTTTCAATATCAATTAATATTTAAACAGTTCTTTGTTCAATTTTTAAACACATGAAACACGCACAATCGCACGGGCCACGCCAAGTAGTTCATGCTGTACAGTTTTCTCATCACCGTATAGAAACAAAAATATCGAATTTAGAACGCGCTTCGTCGTCTTTTTTTCTCCCCACAAAATTAATATAACCCAAAGTGAAATGAAGAAGATAAGAGAAAACAGGTCAATGCATAATATCGCGGAGGAAGGAGTAGTATATCGCACCGAGGATTTGTAAGTCTGTATCTTTCATCTCCTGGCTTCTGACATTTAGCACATCGAAGCACTCTGAATGCACAACGGCATTTGTATTTTATTAAATTGTACCAGCAAACGCCAAAAGAGCCGTTATTGCGCGGTTATTGGATGTGGATGCGTGGCTTATCCTACAAAGAATCACCCGCATGTGTGTACACACTTTCCAGTTCAATAAACCCGAACGTTTACCTTTATTAAGGATAACATTGATCTAACCTGGTTCAATTCAATGCAGCTGGCAATGATGATGAAGAAAGTGGTTGTACAATCGAGAGTTTTATAAGGTACGCAAAATGTAGACTTTAATTTAAAACCTTGAAGTTGTATACAGCCATACATTAAAACCAATTGAAGAAGTAAACCTGTTGTTCATTGACTAGAACTGTGTATTCGCTCTTTGAATCTAATCGCCATATTGGAACGACAACGAGGCTGTACAAGCAGACAGACTCTTTCGCGGCGTTACCCAGTATGCGAAGCTATTACTTAATCAACAAATCAAGTGACTAAAGCTTGCAAGTGCAATCTCTCTTTCGACTCAACCGTTTCCATTTCGATGCATATACAAAGCGTCAGATGGCAATACTCCATTGGTTGAGTGGCTTGTCACGTCACGGCAAAGTTATACAGACACAAACAGACGACTATATTAAAGATGTAGTGTACAATGCCATTTCAAGGCATATGGAGTCATTTGCTTTTCGAGCATTTTGTTCGTTTTCAATAATGCAACCACTCAAAATGCACAGAAGTATTGTTCAAAACCTAACCTGTTGAAGTTTCAGCTCAGCTCAGTGGATATTACACTTTTCGAGGAAACAGTGAAAAATCATGTACAACCTTTTGATCAGGAAACACGATTTCGTCGATATATAGCACTCATTATTTCCAAAAATCAGTCAATTGACTGATTGTGGGAAAACGCCTACGTTTCTTGATTTCTGAAATTGTGACGTCATTTCCATCAGAAATGTGGACCAAGCTATTGATTTGTCAATTTGGCTGACATGTTTTTGTAATACAAACAACGGGTTACGGAAGAGCCGACAGATCTAGAAGGTGCCCGCTGAATGGTCAGAATCTCCGCGTCAAAACGCAGTTTTCTTTTGCATAATTAATCGCCGAATCTACTCGCACATCATAAATCTGTTCCATAGACTAGGAAGACACCTTTTTGTCTTAAATATTCAGGAAATAAATAAAACCTTGCATATCCCCCTAGCTACACATACATTTTAGTTTTAATATTACAATGTAGAAATAGCGCAGGACACTATATATATACTTATAATTAATCCCCTTCCCCTTTTTGAAAAACAAAATACTCGAGCCCTCTTGTCCCACCCCTCCCCCGACAATTTGGTTCTGGTTCCGCCCGGAATAAGTTCACGGGGTGTTTAGTGCCAGTAAAATCTTTTTAGTGCCATTGCAATCCAAGTAAGCTTTTGATAATAATTCGGTAGGTTACTTTAATTTGGGATAAATGCAAATGATCCTATGCAGCCTTTAAATCATAGTCGCGACGGGATTCCTTTGTTTTCAGTGTTTCAGATGCCATTATATGCATATATGCCATTTTCCAATGGCATATATGACCTAGAAAAGGATTGTAGTGTTTACAAAAAAGTGTGATGGCAAAGTGCGGTCAAAGAGGTATGTTTTTTTCGAATGCGGTTTTAGGGCACCTGGAAGACCGAAACGCAGAAGAAGCGTCCAAAAGAATCTGCAAGCTCGATCGAAACTTGAAGGAGGCAATTCCACCGAATCTTGATGTATCTTATCTCGTGTGTACCTTTCTGCGACTTAGAGTGGACAACCAAGTGCCCTCGACTGTCTTCCTTGGGGTCTTTTTGTTCCCCTTTCACCTCTTCAAATGTGACACAGCGCTGTGCTCGCGGGCTTAAGATTCGGCAATGCCTGGGGGTCTCTCAGGGATAAAAACACCAGATCTGGGTCCGTTATTTACCGAGAGAAGAACGTCCCACGAGAGCTCCCGACCAATGAAGCCAATATAGCGGGTGAGCTGCAAACTATGGACAGGTGGAAAAGAGCATCTTCTCCCACCATCATCTCTCAGCCGTCTCGCTGTCGCAGTCGATGGGACGGGAGCCATCTGTTTTGATTTACTCATTGGACCCAGGGGGACAAGGAGAGGGAAATGGTGAATAATTCTTTTGATTTTAACTTGAGAATCGATCGAGTTTGACTGGAGTCATATATGATGGCGGAAAAGCAAAAATCACCTGACTTCATGGCTTATCTGCCTCAGTACAAGTAAACATAGGCTACCCATTTAAAACATCGTGTTAAACCAAAACCATTCACTCCATTCAGGCAAACTGACTTATTTGAGTTACCCGGACAGTGCAGTAATGTCTTTTAGCCCGAGGATGTATATCGAATCGAACCCATAACATATCCCAGGCAGCCCTAAATCAGTATGTACATTTCCGTAGATAATATTCCAATACGGCAATGAAACGAAACGCTTGATTGACTGCCACACCATTTTTCAACTTTGCTGACAGTACAGTGATGTATAAGTTTGTGTCCCACACGAATGTTACGATTTGCAACTATTTGTCGATGGTTGAAGAAGAAGACTCCATTTCATGGACAAAGAAAGAAACCCTAATGCGAACATTTTTACTCTAGTCAGACAGAGGCCGGAAAAAAAGAACAGGAATTTCACTCGGAGAGACTACTCAGAAAGGACACAAGTTATTCCGGATGCGATCCGCCAGTCACGGCCACCTGTTGCACATGACCCACGATATCTACTGGTCAAGTCTCTCCAAAGTTGCCGCGTGCATATTTTTTCTCCGTTTACTCGTGCAGCAAGATGTCATTCTAAGAAAGTAAAGACAGGTTTTCTCATTTATTGACCTGTAGACTTTTATGTCTACATTTAAAAAAAAAGTTCGCTTACATGATATTCGGGTGACTGACATTTGTAGGGAATGACGTCTCTGACACGAGAAACATTATCTTTGAACACATCTTTGCAGTCACTTAAACAGTCCCAAGGGGAAAGAGAAGCGTGGATCGTAAATATCAGTTAGGTAGAAGAGAAAAGTGGAGTGAATGAACGGTTTATCATTCTGGCAGATCCTCGAAGCTTTCTAGATGTTCCAACTCACAATTCTGACATTATACACTAATGAAATCAATTGATGGAACACTCATTTTTCCATCATATTTTCAGCCTGCCGAAACAAAACCGGTAATTTAGCCAACAGAATTTGCTTTTAGCGGCCCACACTTCATTCGGTCTGTAACACAATTACTTGTTAAATTCCCAACAAATCTCCCTAACGCAGAAAACGAATTATATGCAGCACCACTTATAACAAATGCACCGAGTATTGTACAGCCCATAGATCTTGTGTCGTTCTGAAACAGACGAAATTGGCAAAACAGATCATGTTTTCTCTCAGGAAGAAAGGCAATACTTACGATCAGCGTAAGACGATATAACCGAGCTCGTGTCGTACATTTTTGTCTTTGGAATTGGGATGCTTCATTGGTTGCCTTGGTTACTAATAGCCCAAAGACGTCTTACACAAATCTCGATTGTCACAGTGAACCATCGATACCTCGAAGAAGAGAACGTCAATGCCTCAAATTACGGAGCGTTGTATAACCGTGACAATTTGGAATTGTGTGAAAATCGCAGACACTGATATGCGCTTATAGTTATCTCTCCAGTTCTATAGTAATCTTCCGCGCATATGCAATAGACACATCACCATCACGACCCTCCCGTGTTGTAGTCCAGTGCATTTATATGAGTACGAGTGCGACAACGATACGTCTACTTTGTCATGAGTACCAGTAGGAGTACTAGTACGTTGTCACGAGTACGAGTACCAGCACGAATATCAGGCATTCTCACGAGTATGAGTAAGAATACCAAAAAATCGTACTCGAGTACGAGTCACGAGTCGAGTACGTGTACAAGTACGAGTACTTTCCACGAGTATGGGTACACGTGTTTTCAAGAGCTTTTTGCTATCAAACTAGGCATTAAACAAATACCGTACAAAATACTTCCAAACAGTAGAAATGTGGTTCTTTTCCTGCATGTACCGATTTGTAATATTTTTTTTTAAGATTCTTGTGGGAGAACATACATTTTGCAAGAGTACGAGTTAGAGTACATTCTCACGTACGAGTTAGAGTACGATTACCAAAAAAAATGTTCTCGAGTGCGAGCACAAGTAGTTCGAGTAGTCCAACACTGCATCACGTGACTACCAGCACGTTAATTTGTTGTGACAAGGTACCTTGTCTAAATAGGCTTGTTGCTACATCTTTGATAAATAATTATCTTGAAATCCAAATTATACATTTCATATTATTGTGAGCTTGTGAAGACATAAAACAAGCAAAGGCTGGGCCCATGTTAACCGCATCTACATCTATCCTTAATATACATATTGTTCATTGTGCTGGGGGAAACCAAATCAGAACTGAAAAATGTTGTTGACGGCATCGAATGGGCAAATTAGCTCCTTTCTTACCTTCAATTTTCCGATGGAGCAGGCATCACCGTTTCAAGGTTTTCTGCTCGGTGGAGCTGAATGAACCATGCACAGCACACAGGATTCACGGGGTAATTTTTTCAGCTCAGCCGCGCAGAGTCGCTCAGGGCTGTACTGAAACACTAGGCTGTAGCCGAGTTGTTGGACACGGTTTAATCCCGGCACACGATCGATTGGGTTGGACGCTCTTGCCCAGCGGTGCTTGGCCTCAGCTGCAGTCGTTCCCCTTGCCTCTCCGTGCTCAATTCACGGCTTTGGTCAACTACGCTAACTTTCCTACGACCACTACCTCAGTAGGTCTGAACTGTAGGTGAGACTTGGTTCATGCACACCTCCAACTTCCACCGGAAAGCTGCGAAAGGAGAGTCAGAGTTAAGATCAAACCATGCTGATAATAAGGGATACGAACGCGTCGATGGTAAGTTGTGATTGGTGCATGGCTGTCGTTACGTATCGTGACGTCACCTCCACCACGCGTCACGCGCAACGTGATGCAGAGAGATGTGTCCTTTCTCTATGGTAAAAACTGCGTGTACAAACGATTTCAGTGAACAGGGCTTATCAAAGTTGAGCTTAAAAAAACAGACATGATATTTTTATGTATACGAAAATAATCTCACCAGAAATTCCAGTATTTTCAGTCTTGGAAGACCTAGCTACGCTTGTCATTATTTTGTTCTGTATCCCCAGGTATTGATTGGCCGATATTACAGCCTTCACGGCTGCGGTGATTTTTTTCGCCTTGGTGACTTCTGACTTTGCATTGATCCAGCAAGATAGGATAATGAAGCTACGTATGGTGTGGCAGGGGACGGGAAGACAATATGGTAGCGCGCCTGTTGCAAGCCATGTCCAAAACCGACACATGCATTAGAGTCAAGATGCGAGTGCAGATAAAAGATATATCTACGCTGTTATGATGATTCAGCATTTATCAAGGGAATGTGTCAAAGGAAAACATATAGGTGACATCCCCCTTGTGATTTGCGTCTGTATATATGTATATTTCGATATCGAAGTACACCAGGATGAAGGCAGTTGTTAAAGGTACATAGGATCGTTTGCTTTTCGTTCATTTTTTTTCATTTGAAGCAACAAAATTGCTCAAAAGCTTATTAGGTTGCACGAACTTACCTGTTGAAGTCTAAGCACAGTGGACACTATATATTATGAGAAAAACAAACAAAACGTAGGCCTATGCACAATGTTGTTGGTCAACTGGATTTCATTGCTATAAACGTACGTAATAGAAGCGTGCCCGAGGGCACTCTATTCTGAAACCACCTTCAATGTTTATTTTCTTCCAAACGATTCCATTTAAGGCGGAATAATTTGGTACCAGTCCTATTTTCACTTTAAGTAAGCTTTTCCTCGTTAAATTGGTAGGTGCTTTTACGGGTAATTGCAAATGATCCAACATGGCTTTAACCATTAACAAACGCAACTGCACTTTATGTGAACTTATCTCCATGCAGTCTCTCCATGAAGACAACTTTCAAGCATTTCAACTACATAGATTTTAAATACTGAACAGTAATTTCCGTCTCTTTATTGATATTTGCCAGAGACACTTTCGAATTCAGTAAAAAATCGAAGCTCATCACCTCCGAAATTGCACATTCGTGGCCTATTGCCATGTTGCAATAGGCTAGTTGCGCGCAAACATTACCCGTTGCGATTTTAAATTGAGGAGGCGAGATTGAGACCTATCACGTCCCGCACATAATTTGCATACATAATTTGCTTGTTATTCTACCTAGTACCTACATCTATTCAAATGACAAATCTGCAATGGCCCTAGAGCCAAATATCTTTCTCATGACATACTCCGACTGTGCGCCAAATTCCATGCTTGTGTCATCAAAGGCACAATACCATCATCTGCTGTACTATACATTGTAGTGAGATAGATAGAAAGGGGACTGAAGGCTGGCAAAAATCATAGTACACTGTACTAACAGTTGTCGATTGCTTTGTTATACATTTTTGTCTTCCATATTCATATCCCCAAAGCATAACTTCTCAATTCTAAGTGTTTTTTTCCCTTCCATGTATAAGAACGGATTCGGAACGTATAAAGTTAGAAAGATAGGGAGGTTTTGCCCCGTCTCAAAAGATCTTTCTTATCGTTCATGCTCTTTCCTCCGAAGACTTTTGTCAAAAAGAAAATATTGACATAGATGCCTCCTTTCATGGGGAACCGCCATTAAATGTGCATAGCTGTATACGCTGTATTCAATGTACACAGAAGCTAAGAGTTTGTGTCAGTGCCAGACAAAATAATAATACACAGACGCGAAGCCAAGGTTTATATTGAACCAATGACTTAAAAGGGCTTGACTCATAAAACGAAAGGGCCATCGATTTCTAGGGAAGGCCGACTTCGATCAAATAAATATGTATGATCATGACCGCTTTTCTGTACACCGCGATTGCATATACTTTTGTACAAAATGGTACGTGAATAGGGAGAACCACTAATTATTTTCTCCGTCATGAAGTATCGATTGAGGTGAAGTTTTTTTCGGTCACAAACGTTCGGTAAAGGCAAATCGGTTGGTCTCATGAAAAAGTGGTTTGGTAGTAAACGATTTCCTTTAATCGGTTGAGCAGTTTGGAGGCTAGGTGTGGCTAGGATCAGACTGCATTTATAGGGCAATGGTCTCAAGTTGTAGGCCCCTATTTAGGACAAAAAGGTATTTTCCGAACAAATACAATATTGGTATTTTCCTAATATCCGACTTGAAAGGGTCCTTAGGTAAAATCTTGATCAAGAGTACCGTGAGTGACCCGTGTCTCTTTGGCATCCATGCATAATGATCAAGGTTACGTGCAAAATCATATAGGGTACCATCGAAACTGAAAAAGGTCTTACTGTGAATCACGTAAGACCTTTTTGTGATATAACATCTAGACTTCTTCGTTTTCGAAAACAGAAATACCAGCCATGGTATAAAGTTGTAAATCTTTGTGTTCACAGTATCGTCTAGGTACAATACAAACACCTTTTCCACAAAAAAAAGATCAGTGACGTCTGAACACTTTTTTTTTTAATGTATAACAATTGGTATGGTTTTTATTTCAACAAATAAACCGTCTGCAAAGTAAATGCTAAATCGACCATGAAAGAAAAAAGTCAATCAACTCACTATTACACGGTGCCACCACTGTTAAGCTATTGCGAAACATGCCTTGTTAGCACTACTTTGCTCAAGTAGAAACAAAACTAATACAGGAAGCTCAGTCCGGAACATAACAACTTGTTTCAGAGTTCTGCCATTTTGATAAAAATGTTGGATCATGGTGTAACTGTAGCTGATTCCCCGCTTTCTCATATCATTTTCACGGGAAGATCTACAGTGTGAGTAATGGCCTGTTCCTTACTCCGCAGGTACCCGACGCGCTATCCATTAAGCCCCGCCCACTGGTATTTTGCGTGCACGCGCGCACGACGCGCGCAGCTTGCACTTTGGCATTGGAGATGCGCACGTGTTATCCACGTGCGCAGTGGGCGGGGTCTAATGATCGGTCTACTGCTGAAGGCGCTTGTGACGGATAATTTCTGTGAGCTCTTATTGGTTAGAAGATAAATCGATGACCCTGGGTCAACACCGTCACGTGCAAATGGGCATGCGCATGCATTTATCACGGAGGTTATTTACCCCACAACTCTGTATTTCCTTTACAATATTTTGTGAAAGATTTCAAACCGTCACCATACATGGTATTGGATACCAGCCTGGACCAGTTCAAAATGGCAGAACTACAAAACGGGTTGCAAAAGCACCTTTTATCACATGTATCAAATAAATAACGCCCTCTCTAACATCAAACTCAAAATAGATGAACACGACACATACTATATTCAGAATATATATAAAGATTTTTTTAAAGATATACCGTATGTGTCCGAAACTGCCGCCTTTCACTATTAGCTCTACAGTTTCCACTAACTGACAAAAGAGTGTATTTTTCATCACTTTGCTCCTAGAATTTCTTTCTTGTCTCACCTGACATACACGAAGTGTGGTTCCTTGTCCACACTGTCCTTCGGACTTCAAATGTGGAGACAGGTACATGTAGCTAGCAGTGAATCCTGAATTCATTGGGAGGCTTACCTCCTAATGTACGCAAGTTATATGCGGGACGTGCATAGGTCTGAATCTCGCCTGTTGAATTCAAAATCACAACGGTAATGTTTGCGCGCAACCAGCCTATTGCAAAATGGCAATAGGCCACGAATGTGCAATTTCGGAGGTGATGAGCTTCGATTTTTTGCTGAATTCGAAAGTGTCTCTGGCAAATATCAATAAAGCGAGGGGCATTACTGTTCAGAATTTACAACCTATGCAGTCGAAATGCTTGAAAGCTGTCTTCATGGAGACACTGGTGATTTTGCGTACTTCTTGTGGTAAGACAAGAGAGTCAGTTATGTTATAACCATGTGTTCAATTATTATGGTCCACGCACAAAGCTTGATAGTGATTCAAAAATCAACAATCATGCTGCGCGCGCAGAGCTCATCCAATCAATGGCTTCAAATGGGAGCTAGCTACCAGCCCCAATTGTTAGGGGGTGGGGCGGAAAACAGTCTAATATAACACCCTGAATAATCAGGCTTCCCGGCAAAAATTAGACTTGCTCTAGTCAAAAAGAACAGTTCATACTCCATGCGAAATTAATTTGACAGCAAAGCATATTGGCGAACTTCAATGTGCTCTTCCTTATACCATGCGTATACTTTTTTTCCCCTGCACAACGATGCAAGCTATTACACAAAAGAATAAAGATATGGCAAGTGAAATAAAAATTAAGCTTATTCGAATCACACACTATTACGCATCATCTAAACATTATACAGGCAATCAACTTGTACAAGCTGCGGGCACGGAACCCCGTATCCAACCATATTGAACAAAAAAATACATTATATTTATACAAGAAAATTAATACTTTCTCCCGCATGGACGAGGATGCATGATGCCGCAAAATTTACATAATGCTTAACATACAATGGCTTCTACATAACTAACATCAGATTTTGTATACTATGCCTTGAATTTAATGTGGCCTTATTGTTCGGAACTCAACTTAAAGTAAAGATGCATAGCCTGTACTGCGAATAAGAATTACTACAAATTGCACACTACATTTGCATAATCAGTCAAAATATGAAATAACATTTAAAACATCACGTCTTCCAAAATACATTTCTCATTTTCTGTAAAAGGTACAGGCACATAACAATTCAGTATTAAAAACACACATTCCAGTTCATAAAACTTGAAATCGAAAGCATTGGTGAATTGGTTGGTATCAAAAATACTTGTACAATTATTCACATTTAAAAGCCGTGACCAGTTCTCCAATTTGGATAAAATGCAAAAAAAAATGGTATAAATATCAGATCTAAAGTAAATTTGTACTCGAATTTTGTTACAGTTGTCATTCATTATAGGCACCGTTTTAAATGTGATTTCTCAGCATCATACTAATACGCAGAATGGTATTAATGCTACACGCAGTTGATGAAAAATATGTACGTAAATCCGAAGTGGAATTTCCAAAGTAGAAATATCCCTTCCACTTGTTTGCATACAACTTATGCACCCATTGTTACAGTTTATACAACCAGCACACAGTACCCCGAACGATAATACAAATCAGTTCCACAACAGTGTCTGAGCACAGACTAGACACCCATATCTCTCCACACAAAATAAGGTTTCTCATTTCGACTAAAAGCCCGATGCATCACTATCACATTGCCACGTGCAATTCTTACAATTCTGATGTGCGCTATTGTCACAATTCATTTCACCTCGGAAAGTCAGTCAGGGACAGTTATTAGGACACAACGCGCACTGATTGAGTGTGGCATTGAGTGGACGACAAGGCTGCATGCTTTCTGAACATATAGGGGGGAAAAGCAGTGTTGACAAGAAATCAGTGTAAATGCGGAGATTTTGTGATTTTTTTGGTGGCAAAACTGAATTACTCCCAGATGTACCAAGGTTACATGTCGACGAGATATCCTAGTATATACCAGTGCCATAAGCGAAAATTGTGGACAGATCTATTACGATTTCATGATCACAAGGTAGGTATACTACTGCATTGTACTAGTGAAACTATTGGTTTTCTGATATTTTGTGCATTGTATAGTCCTAGATGAGTCAAATCTAACCCGAACGCAATTTGCCTCAATACGAAAATCGGCCCATTACATTGTTACACATGGTATTTAAAAACATATATTGGCAAACCAAAAATGCAAGTAGTACCTAAAAATCAAGTAAAAAAGGTAAAAAAAAAAACCACCAAATTGTTGGGTGTAGTCTCAGTTACAGTAATAATCACGCAGTAATAAAGCATCTAAAACATTTATTCAGGACACTAATAATACCTTCAAATATAAATTAACATACATGTAGTTCCTGGCCAGTTTTAGTTCCTACATCTCATCCAAGGCAGTGCGGTTTCAGCCAAGTTTTGTGACTTATTTAGCTTCCCCGACATATACACTTACAACAAAATCACAGCAAAATCATTTACAATTGGGGAGGCACTTAAAATGACCGCCTCTGAAGACACCGTCAGCAGTGAATGCTGTTCATTTATGAATATATTAAAATCTAGAAACAAAAATATCATCTGCTATGCAATATTGTGAAGAACCTGCTCCAGTATGCCAACATACAAAAGAATTATATGCTTTATGGGCGTTGACATGAAAGTGCACAAATAAATAACACAACTGTTCATACTGTGTCAAACTAATTTCAAACCACGTCTTTAAAATTTCAAACTGTTTAACGCAATTTAGGTTAGAAATACGTTTTTCCCTGGTGGTTTTTAGTGTGCCGATAAATATTGAGGTTTTGAGCAAATTTTCAGATGCTGCTCTACATCTGTACATATGTTTGTACTTAATCACTGACACACAGCTGTGCGCTTCACTTTCTGTACTTTTGTTCTTACAAAGACAGATTTTTTTCCACAAAGACAGATCACAATTTTTGAAGAGGGGTGACCAGAGACGGCAGTAAACGGGAAACCGAGATTTGGTCAGGGCCAGGGGTGTCAGGGAGAAAAAACAAACTTAATAAACATCACTCATGAGTAAACAATATAATAAGTTCACCGATACACTCAACCATAGATCGTGGGGCAAATTTCTAGGCGCCACCATACACAAAATTCTGTTAAGCACAGAATACCTTGCTCAGCAAAAACAGGTTACCAACTGAAAGGCCAGGGGTTAATATTGTTTGTAACTGGTTCCCGGTTGTTTTTGCTAAGCACAGACATGTGGTAAGCACTATTTTCAGCTAAATCGAGGGCAAGATGTGATTGAACATCATGGGGTGTGCCGGTAACATGCAAAAAAAAGCCCAATATTTTTTAGACACAGATGAAAGTCAATAGAATTATTGAAAAGGACATATATTCAATACACAATATCTTTGAACACTGAAAAAAATTATGTATTTTCTAAATGTGGAAATTCACTGGATTAAAACAAAAAAAAACCCTGATTTGCAGACAATAACGTCATCAGTGGGTACTCTTATGTTTGTTCATAAAGTAAAAAAAAAATAGAGTGTCAAATACTAATACATTTAATTTTTATCCTGGCTGAACCTTTGTCAAAGGCATTCATAAAGTTAATACATGTAGCATATTGTTGTTACACTGCGCCGAGATTTATACAATAGTTGGACCTTCCAGTTGAATAACACGATTTTGTCTGACCGTTCTGCCCCCTTTAATTGGCCAAATCTGAACTTAGTCATCCCACCACTTCGATTGTGGCCGGCAGGAAAGCAAACTCTCATTGCGCTGGCTGGCAAAACACAACTCCTCGTTGGTACTGGCCGGTACAGCAGAATGCACTTAACTGAACCCACAGTACCTGAGGGGGCTTAGCGGGATTATCGATTCACCCACCCCACCCACACGGCACAGACCCCAACAATGAGTATAATACCCAGCCCCTGACAATCCATGTCATGCAAAATCCATCCCTTACAAGGAGCTGGCTCATTGACGTCATACAACACATGCAGTACAATGAGGTGTATTTTTTTGGTATACCTTTCGCAATCATTCAAGTAACTCTATCGTACTTTTTGTGTCTGCGGATCTTTGTTCCTATTCGGACTTTTTGTGTGAACGATTATAAAAAAGGCTTTCGAGCCGTCAACATCTCGCGTTGAATCGCCGACACAGAGAGATACTTTCTCTTGATTGTTTGAAGTGAAACGAAAGGCAGATCCATCCGTGGCACATTGTCAAGAATTATTGTGACAATTGAATCCACAGGAAAGTGATACTCTCATATAGGGATTATTTGCTACTTGTTTGTCAAAACATGCCTGTGGGCAGAACATTTCGATAAAACGAAACGCGAATTCAAAATGACAAACACTCTTTAAAAAAAGAAATTTACAAAAATGTGACCAGAAATGCTTGTTGGATTCGCCTCTAAAAATCATTTAAAAAAAAATATTTGGGAAGATAGGGATGCATGAGATTGTCATGTACAATTTGATAATAACGAACACAATAAAAATCGTTTCTTATATACACGAACAGTAAAAATGACATTTATATTTTACATTAGTTTTTAGTTAAATTAAGCTCATTTGATAATAATTAAAATTAACCTGTGTTAGTAGCCACATGTAGCTCACTGAGAAGTTTAACATATGAATTGGGCTCAGGCATATCTGATGGATCAGACTGTTGGCCATATTCATGAGATGGAACTTGATAAGACAAAAAATAATCCCTCACTGCAAAGTTACCGCCCACGCACAAAAAGTAAATAACACCTTTTTATGTTTCAAAGACCATTCTCAAAAAATAAATCTTCCTTTGATCTGATCAGATGACCAGTTTGTTCCCAGTTAATCATGACAACTGGATCTCAACATCTGGGTAAAATCTTAATTTATTCTTTGTATGAAGATTGATTACTCAGAACGCGGGGCAGTTGAAAACACTATTTGAGTAACATTGTGGCACTGCATATATGTATGTGGCATTAAATTTGTCTGCAATTTGGTTTAAATATATTATTTGTAAGGCTTGTTAAATCTTGATAGTTCAGGTTTTCATGTCAAATGTTTCATTTTTATTCAATGCAAATTTTACGTATTCGTGTTTTTAAGCAGAAAAGGAGAATTTTGAAAAAAACAATGACTTAAATGTAGCAATCCGGTACAATTTTATTGGTTACTGGAAGTATCCCACGTGAAGCCCTTATTGGCTAAAAATGCTTGTTTAGCGTGACTGCAGATACATAATGCCATTTTCAATTTATTTTAGAATATATTTAAAAATTCTACGTAAAATGCCATTTTCCACTGGCTGGGTGAAAGGAAAAAAAACAGTTACAGTAAAATGTTACTATAGTAGACAAAGTAAAATATTCTCTACAGGGAGAAATGCAATAAAAAGGCAATAAAAATACTTTTGTCATTTTGTTGGCATTCACAGATTTGCACAGAAATTTATGTTTATTAATTTTTGTTTATGCATATATCTTGTTTTAATAAGGCACTACCCGTTCCCGTGTGATTCTCCTTTCAAAAATTTTCTAATATGGGAGATATTTTCCTTGCGGAAAGTCTGGTGACCAGCAACATCCCAAACAGCCCTGATGTTAACGTTGTCGGGATTCCAGACTTTACGAGTGACCAATTCTACCCTCTGGAGGGCAGGCTTTGCCCCGTTATGGCAGTGAGCGTCAACAGTACTGAATCCACCCCTTTAAGAGGATGTACTGTTAAGTTATATTTACGATTTGGTTTTTCTTTCGATGCGGGGAATTGGCCTCGATGGTCAAGTCTCTCCGCTGGATCTTCAGATGTGAACTGTCTTGGAAGATGGGTGTAGACCCAGAGCACGACTCTCCGCCTCTGTCAAACCAGTACCACCCTTTAGCGTCCGCCGTACTGTGTGGGGAAACCAGGCAGAAAAAATCTGTTAATTACATCAGAGCAGTGTTTTTCACACGAGGTAAAACTTAGCAGGCTAGCATAGCTTGTGTAAGTTAAGTTCATAGCTTGTGTAAGTTAAGTTCATTAACCCTCCTGCTTTTTAAACAGTCACAAAAGTTAGAGTACACAGAAGCAGTAAAGGCAGTCAGGAAAAACTGACGCCAAAGAACTAGGAGAAGAAAACATAAAATCATTCTAGGAATATTGAAAAGTGGGAGAGGACCCAAGAGCATAAAGAAATCAGACAGCAAGAAAACAAGAATCAGCCAACTCAAAAACAAGGATGGGGCTGTTACATAAGATAGATCGGAAATACTGGGAATCTGCCCTGACTTTTACCAAGAACTTTATACTTCAACAAAGCCCAACGTTAAGAAGAGACAAAAAGAAACAACAGGAACTGAATTACCTCCTATACTACCAACATAAGTAGAAGAGGCCATAAGCCAAATGAAGGAAAACAAGGCCCCTTGTCTTGACAAAATAACAAGCGACACCATGAAAGCCGGAGAGGAGGAGACAGTGAAAGCAGTTAACAAAGCTGTTCAACCAGATATTACAAGAAAAGAAAATTCAACTCAGATGGAAAGAGACCAAAGTAACCCTTCTGCATAAAAAAAGATGACAAGACCGATATCAAAAACTATTGACCAATCAGCCTATTATCACACACGTATAAAATATTCACCAGGGTAATCCAGAACAGGCTAAATGATATCATGGATAAAAACCAGCCAAGTGAACAAGCTGGCTTTAGAAGAGGGTTTCAACAACAGATCACCTACAAGCAGTAAACCAACTCATTGAAAAAGCAAATGAGTATCAACTCAACGTTTGCCTTGGTTTCATCGACTATCAGAAAGTCTTTGACTCCATGGAGCATAGCGACATTTTTGACGAGCTGAGAACAGTGGGAATCGATGAGGGATACATATGTATCCTGGAGGACATTTACACCGATGCTACTGCTAGAGTTCACATAGATAGTGATGTCTCAAAAGAAGTGAGGACAGAGAGAGGTGTCAGACTAGGAGATACACTATCACCAAAGATCTTTACATTAACACTGGAGGAGGTATTTGAGAAGTCCAACCTAGAGGAAACAGCTCACTGATCTATAGATTTGCAGATGATGTAGTTCTGACCACATCATTGGTTAAAGACATGGAACATCAGCTACACAGTCTAAATGACGAAAGCAAGCGGGTTGGATTACAAATGCACAGGGGAAAGACTAAGTTCGTGACAAACTTTGAGACAACAGAAGAAATAGCAAGAGAGTGTCATCTGATAGAGAAAGTGGACATAAATCAAATTAGGTTTTGCCCTTCACCGACGTTTAAACACTGTATACTTAGTGTGTTACCTCCCGAGTGAAAATTGGAAAAAATCACTCGGGTGGGACTCGAACCCACGACCTCCTGCTCATACATTTAAGAGGAGAAAGTTGCACAAAATGTATTCCTAAGAAAAATTCATCGCATGGACCCTTTAAATGAAAGGCAGTAAAACATTCCTGCAGGACATACATTTGTAACAGGGCTGCCAACCATCCTAAGCACGCTGCAATGTCAAACAATTTGAAGAGAACAAATGACCGCATTGCAAATGCTATAATTCTCCTGGTGTTTGTATCACTCCTAGCTTAACTTTAAAAGGAAGTAGATTCTCCATACATGTCAAAGACTGAACGAAAATCGCAGAGAGAAATTGCAAGGAAAGCTAATAAATGCGTTTCTCCCTCGAGAAAATAGGCTTTAGTAGTAACTTGGCTGTCTGTCATACATTTCATCTTATTTCATACTTTCCGCTGTAATATTCTTGAGTAACTTAATTTGAACAGTCCCATGATGTCCAAATGAGATGAGTGTAAGTTTCATTGTGCAGGAAAACTGTCAAGCGAGATGAGCAACATGGCTCAACACACTCAAGGCTTGTTCATAAAAATGCAATTGTGATGGGAACTTGAAATCACAACCTTCATACTGATATTCATTCACGGGCGGCGGAACCAGGGGGGGGGGGTGGCCACTCCCCCCCAGATTCACCGAAGTGACCCATAACATAAAATGTGCCCCCTCGAGCATAAATGTGCCCCCTCGCGATGAAAACAAAACTGGCCCTAAAATTTCGGATAATTTGTTTTCAATAACCATTTCCCAAAATGGTAGAGTTCTGATATGAATGAGGAATATAAAACCAAGCCCAAAAAGCATTACAATGCGCCCTGAAAATGGGCACATAATGCGTAGTTTGCATTTAAATGGCTGATTTTGAAAAGTGCCCCTATTTTGGAAGATGGTACCAGCCCCCCCCCCCCCCAATTTGATTTTACGGAGGCCAAGTGACCGCTGAAACAAACGTGTCAACATTTCAGCACGGATGTGCCCCCTCCCCCCAAAAATACTAGGTACGCTGCTGCACCGATGGAAGATGCCTTTTACTGAGCAAGTGCACCTTTTCAGTGATGCCCTCCAAGTTTTCAAACCGTTCCACCGCTGCTGTATTCATTTCAGTAAATCTAGGCACCTGCACTGTGAATACTTGCACCATTGTCTCAAAATCACATTTTCCTTCGCTCTCCCAATGAGAATGAAACAGCCTTTAGAACCTAAGACCAAGGAACTGGCGTTGCTCTACTCACGTGATTTGCGGTTCGTCCGTCCACCGCGTTTTCTCTCCCTCGGCGTATTACGCGTCCTGGTGTTCTTGGCCGTGTTGACAAGAATTTGAAGCATTTCGTCCGTTTGTTCGTCCCCAACGTCCTCCATGTTGGATGTGCTGGCACTCGTGCCTAAAAGGACAGGACAAAATGTAGTCAGACTTCGGATGTTATTGATACAAAGCCGTATGGCTACAAAATGTCAATACATGTAGATGAACTACTAACTGCCACTCAAGTCAGGAAAGATCATACATTTTAGAAAGTTCATTAATTTCATTGAGTTTAATTAAGTCAAGTAAGTTTGTCACAAGCCAACATGGCCCACCAGGCCGGCGTTTAACTCTGGTTTCCTTGGCATGACACGACTGATCTGAGAGTATTTCTGTTCCCCCTGGATGGGATGCCAGTCCATCGCAGGTTATACTCCCCAGCTAATGCTGGTACCCATTTGTACTTCTGGTTGGAGAGAGGCAAGTGGAGGTAAAGTAGCTTGCCCAAGGACACAACATATGGACAGCAGTAGGATTCAAATCCCTGACCCTCTGATCACTAGGCCACACTTCCCTTAAGTTGAGGGAAACAATTAATGAGCGTTAACAGAAATAATTATAAACTTTCAAGAACTTTCAGACGAGCTCAGTAATGGAACAAGGCATTACTGCAGCTTTCCATTCACATGACAAATATATATAAGCATATAATTTGAATCTATAGTGTTGATTTTTTTATTTCAGTGAAAATGTATAATGCTTACAAAACAGACATGGTACATACTCAAAGGAAACGAATAACACTCAATGTAGAATACATTTATTCACTACATTAATTCTCGCTAGTGACTCGCCATCCTTTGCAACATGCACGATCCAACATGTTACAATTACATGCACACTATCTCTAATGGCAGTCTTCCAATATCAATTTTCTAAAGACAATCACTTTGGATATAAACAAAGCCTCTGCTGTGTTGTAGTTGAGTGCTTTACCAAGTCCAAGGAGTACACTGATATACAAGGAACGTGGTCAGAATGAATCTTCAGGAACAAGAGAGTGTGCTCTGAGTGCTTTTATTTCTCAGTTTCGGAGCATCCGGACAAAAGATGAAAAAGCGTACCCGACTCAAAATCTCCATCTTTTTGAAAAAAAAAAATGACAAGGCAAGCCAAGTTGAGCTTGTCCAAGAGCGTACAATATTCTATTCAATCGATTCAGAATGGTTATTCATTTAAAATCTTCACATGCATCTGGTGCACACAATGGGCCAGATTTAGCACATTACGGGGTAATCCTATACAATAGCACTGCCCGGCTCGCTTCACCAGTCAACAATCAGGCTAAGTCGCAATTGACAGTCGGTCAGTGAATCAGTCAGTCACTGAGATATGAAGAGGAATGCTGGCTCACTAGACTGGGCCTCTAACATCAGGAGAGATTATATTCCTTGCATACCTGTACATGTGTCCGCGGAGCATTAAAGGCAATATACAACATTTGCAAACATCAAAAAACAAGAGTACCAAATTATCAAGAAAAACCTTCATGGAGTGTTGGTGAATGACAGGCTAAAGCATCCTGCAAAACCATGGCACCCGGTGTGCTGTCATTTTCAACAAAAGTGGTATTTTTGTATCGATTTCCAACGATGTTCATTCAACATACATGTAGCCTTGGCGCTTAGGCATAATTCCTACAATGCTACCTTTTCCTATAAAGCCACATAGGATCTTTTGCCCGGAATTGCCCGGAAAAGTACCTAACGATTTACTGAGAGAAACGATGCTCAAACTGAACATAGAAATGGTATTAAAAACCCCGTGAAATTATTCCGCCTGAAATGGTATCTTTTGGAAGAGACTAACATTGAATGTGGTTTCAAAATAGAGTGCCAGTAGGCACTCTTTGTTTTTTTAACCAATGGCATCCACTAACGAAACACAAACAATTATTCACATTTTTTTTTCTGTTTTGTCATATGTATAGTGTCCACTGAGCAGAGTATTCAGCTGGTTAGTTGTTATGCACCCTACTTATAAAGGGAATATACAACATTTGCAAACATCAAAAAACAAAACTACCAATCTATCACAAAATACCGTTAGTGAATGACAGTCTAAAGCATCCTTAAAATTATGGCACCTTGTGTGCTGTCATTTTCAAGAAAAGTGGCATTTTTGTATCAATTTCCAACTCTAAAAAACTGGCTTTTAAAAAAAATGCTGCCCCCAATTTACCAGTATTTAGTTGGTCCGCATTAATGCAATCAATTACACACCTATGAATGGGTACAAGCCAGCTAGACTGGTTCCCTGAACTTACAATTCCCCGACATCAATAAACTGCTCTGTTTCAACCTGAGTGGGGTCAGGGAACCAGACTACAAGAACATGATTGTTTTTCTTGGTTTTTTAAGCACCTACGAACACAAAACTTCCAACAAGTCAGTGTAACAATATTTGCTAAAATACTAACCACCCAAATCCATCCACTTCTGAAAATTACAGCAAAAGCATATGTTGTATATTTTCCCTTTAGGATTTTGAACAATTTGAGTAGATGTTGCCTCATATCCTTTGTAGGCTACATGTGCCTTTAATAATGTGTTGTACAGACAGTCACATCACATACATATTAGGCAATTTCTTTCCAGTGTTGGGAGAAATGGTCTCTAGTCTTCAAGTGTCACATTTGCCCCGGGGCACTTGATCACGAATTCTCCCTTTCAATGTGCCTACGGGAGTTTGGGAGTACCATTATTCATCCTCATTCACGACCAGTCCTTTCATCCACATTTACAGCACGGGAGTTTTTTTTACCCCTTTTTGATCATCCTCAAAAGCAAGGCCACTTCTGGTTGTGTGTGGCTCGCAGGTTTTTTTGCGAAAGGTAACAGCAAACACTGGTGAAAATCACAAAGCTGTATAAACAGCAACATTTGAAAACGAAAAAAACCCTAAATTATTCTTTGTCCTCCATTTTGCGTAACACACCTCCCCCCCCCCCCAAAAAAAAGCAAACAAACTTGTCTAAATTTGTTTGTGATATCGTTGCCCAAAGTCCAGCACTGGTTACAAAATTGTCAGATTAGTGACAGCCCACCCCTACAAGGCAAAGTCTGCAGGTGTTTTATCTATTTGTCCTATGACCGCAACTGTCAAACCTGATGTGAACAGACTTCTGGGCAAAAATCAGGTGGACTTGTCTAACAACTCAGAATTTACAACTTTGTAGAACATTAGTGAAGAAAAATGGAGGGTTTTTTTTTTTCTTCCAAAAACAATAATTTCACAAACAAATTTTGACAATTTCAAGAACAGGAGCACAGCTACTGGGAGGTTGTGTGGCATGTCACCATCCCGCCCTCTATTATTCCTTATTTATTTGGTCGGCAAAACAGTCAGCAAAATCATGTTTTCGTCAGCATATTATGCCACAACGAATACCACAACCTATTGTTGGATAGTGTCCAATCTTGTCTGTTCTGAACAACGCCTCCACTGATCACATTGTGTCCAGCCCCCCCCCCCCACACCCTCTTTTTGAAGCTTTTTCAAGAAAAAAAATGTGTTTCCTACAGTTTGAATAACACCCCATGAGAAGGACGGATGTCCGAAAGCTCGGGTACTACTACTAATCTGGTGACATTAACTATTAATTTTTCCATGCTCTACACAGTGCTATACAGCATCTCTACATTTGTTCTAAAATGCTGTATTTATAGTTTATAAGACGGCCTGGCGTTGCAATCTTAAGATCTTCTTCAGAGGCAAATGCAGAGTTGTATGACTCGTGACTCGGACTCGAGTCCGAGACGCAGACTCGGACTCGAGTCACGATGACACATGGCTCGGACTCAGACTCGGACTCGACCCTGAGGACTCCGACTTGATCTGCGTGACTCAAGACTCCACCAAACTTAACGCAAATCACTATTTTTTTTTCCAACAAAATATTTTGAGGACAATCCTTTCTTGAGCAGCGATACAGTCACTGTGGTGGAAAAGAAATGTGTCTAAATACTTTACATATGCAGTGCATGCGACTCAAATTTTTTTCCCAATAAGTGACTTGTGACTCGGACTCAACCTTTGTGACTCGTGACTCGGACTCGACCTGCATGACTTGGGACTCGGACTTGGGAGTGGTGACTCTGACTCGATCCTTGGTGACTCGAATACAAGTCTGGGCAAATGACATAAGTACAAGAAACAAACATGAGCTCCTCCAGTTTGTTTCTTAACCACCCTCATTTGCCTCTGAGGAAGATCTTGTTAAGATCCCAAGTCACGCCGTCTTACGTTGTTTTTGTATTTGTCTGTTTTATATAACAGGTCAATCCAGTCAGAAAGCAGTTTGCAGCAGTTTTATTCATGTTCATGCTGTGTTTTGAGAGAATGCCGACTGCCATCGTTTTTATTAAACCACTTTTTTCCCCAACAAAGTGTGAATCCCAAGAACATTTCAAAGCTGACTAGATTGTCTTCATCTTTTTCTTTAAAAAAAAAGATGATACAAAAAGCACACAAGTAACCTTTAGATTCGATTCCAAATTCTAAATGCCCTTGGAAATTGTCCCAATCATTATCAGTTTGACCTACTTCCACCGTCTGGGCCCCAGTGGGTAAACACAATCCTTCCACTAACCTCAACTTGAACAATGGTCTTCCCTCTACTTGGTCCTTGTCTCATGGCCTTAATCCAGCAATGAACAAGATTGCATGGCCTGATTATATTGACATTGAGGTATATTTTTTTTCACAGAACAAATAACGGGCACAACAATCGCTTCTCCTTTGTGTGATTATCCTTCGGAAACAAAGGTCTTAGTTTTTTTTGCTGAGGTGAAGGCAAAGTAATATCTATGGGCCAAGATTTCAAAATGTGCTAGCCATGCACATTTGACATGCATTCAAACTGGATATCTAAGAAACTCCTGATTTTTGCGTCTGTGTTCCCATATTGGTGCAGTGCCATCTTCCTGAACAGTCAACTACGGTGTAGACCGTAGCTGCTAAGTAGCCAAGTGGCCCACATTTTTTTTTTAACTGCGCTGGCTTTCTATCATTAGTGGGACACTCCAAAGCTTGCTTTGGTGTTTCTCACCATGCAAGCCCCTTTGTGACATCTAAAACGCATCCAAGTAATGACAACCAGAACCATCACCGTAATTTCAAAATCGGATTGATGTATATTCAATAGGTTCGGGTGCAACTTAATTAGAGTGACAGAGAGTGAAATCGAACACAAAAATTGCTCAGAAAAGGCCCTTTAAAAAAATGGGGGGGGGGGGGAATGGTTATCCAATTCTTACGCCAAGTGTCCTCATCAGGGGTCAATTTTACAGAGTGGATGCGCACACTCAGAAAGTAGGAGAGAACAGAAAATGTCTGCTTCCCAAAAATGGCTAACCAGCCAAAACGTAGTGCCATGTTGGTGGCTTGTGATTCCCAGCAGAGCTGGGTTGAGCACACAGTTATGCTGAATTCCATTTATTGTTCATAAGATGGAATTTGCGTAGGGGTGGTGTAAAGTCAATATTGGGTTTTGCCCTCCATCGACATATTTCATAAACAATGTATGTAACAAGTGGTGGTGAGGAAAAAATCACAAACTCCCTGGATGGGACTCAAACCCACAACCTCCTGCTTACTATAGTGCAGACATCTTACCACTCGACCACCGAGTTTGCAGTGGGTCGGGGGGCTGGTTCGAATCTGATATAGCAGTGGGTACCGCAACCAAACTATTCACAAGATGGAATCTGCGTCGGGATGATGTAAATGCAATATTGGGTTTTGCCCTTCACCGACTGTATACTCAGTGTCCAGAATTGTGTCCAGAATTGTGTCCAGAATTGACCTCAGGTCAATGCACATCAAACCCAGGACGGTCAATTTCCACCACAAGAGGGCGGCATAAGCAAGAAGTAGGCATTCAAATTTCTAACCTTCACAGATGGAAGGGGTGACCTATGTGAGAGACACAACTGAATTATCATAGGTGAGCTTATCAACAAGTGACCTCAAATGACCTTACTAGTTGTAACATTTTTTTTTATCGGTTGCACGGTACATAGAATGATGTCTGTTCCCTTTGATAAGCTCAGCATTTGTCTGTGACAGCGGAAGTCATTAAAAACCCACGTCTGCATGTACATTTATTGACATTGAAGGTCATTAGGAGAGACATTCATGTACCTAGACTAGATAACACTTTTTGATTAAATTATTGACCTTCAAGAGAGGGCGATATTCACTCATTTGTCAACAAGAGTTTGTTGTACAAATGGCTTGAACACCCTACTTTGAATTAATTACAAAGTTTTATACCACTGTCACCAACACAATTATAACCTGTTTCTCAAGTTAAATGCAGTTTCAAGATGATCAGTCTATTCTCTACGTGCACAGATACTCCTGGCTGAAGAACTGTTGTAAAGTGTCTTGCTCATGAACACAATCATTCAATTGGGATCATGATATTGATCCTCATTGAAGACTGAACTTTGGCACTCTGAAAATAAAAACTTCACAAACTCCAATATTGCTGAATCTCGTAAGATCGCACAACAGACAAGCTCTGTTGGTTTGCGTGCCCTAAGAAGTGAATGAAGGACCTTTTTTAAAAAGAAATATCCGATCAAGGAGAAACTTCTTGCAGTACTTCCTAGGATTTTCTCTAAGGAGCGAGGCAAAAATTGTTTACTTGAACAAGTCCCCCCCCCCCCCGTAATTTAAAATAAATATTAAGCAAAAAAGCAATTATTATATTCATCATCCCTTGGGTCACTGAGGCTTGGGTTTTAATAACTTGCATGATTTTGACAGACAGTCCATTCTAAATTCTGTCATATTTTTTATACCAGAATACAAATTATTTGATTAAAATCTGAACAGCACGGGAAGGAAAAGATCTCACAAGGGAAAAAGGGGGTGGGAGTGTACTAAAGAGGGAAAACAACTGGTCAAGAGTGTGTCATACAAGTGCAGGGTAGAATAGGTGTACGTTCTATCAAAATTCATGCCATTAACCCTCCTGCTGTCTGAACAGTCACAGATAATCAAAAAATCAATCATC
This sequence comes from Patiria pectinifera, assembly GCA_029964075.1. Classification (NCBI taxonomy): domain Eukaryota; kingdom Metazoa; phylum Echinodermata; class Asteroidea; order Valvatida; family Asterinidae; genus Patiria; species Patiria pectinifera. The sequence goes on from CM057141.1 coordinate 13,682,188, forward strand.
TTCCCTTGCCATGCCTTTTACACAGGCTAGTCACCAACGGTCAGATCATATTTCAAGCGAGCACTCTGACTTGGTCAGATTCAGTCAACCGACAAAAGTAGGCAAGTGGTAGGCACAGCTGGCTTATCAATCACCTACAGTCAAAGCATACCAGTAGCTGTATCAACTTGCATAAACAGCAGTTGCATAAACAGTCAATCCTGCTTTATGCAGGCTGGGAGCTCTTAACCGTTCAAAACAACCACCTGACTGATTTTGACTGAAGGACAACTTTGCACAGAGGTTATGTTTGCATAAGAGGGTTAATGTTAAAATATTCACACATATATGTATCTATTTCGGTCCGTTTCATTGGCATAGCTTGCAGGCATGTTTAAGTCAGTTAGTTGGGAGGGGAGGGGGGAATATAGGGCTTCAAACTCTTAAGCAATCATCTACAATATACAATATCTGAGCAATCCATTTACCTAAATAGAATGATTTGTAAACTATTTTCGTACAGGATAAGCTCAGTGTGTTATGAAAGCGATGGCAGGACAAAAAGTGCAGTGAAAAATGTTCGTACTAACAAAATAGTGCACATGTACATGTATGCTTTGGATGTGTCTCATGGTCAGTGCAAATTTGGTTTGGGATACTTATAATGTACATCACATCAAAGAATCTTTTCAGTGTAAAATGGAAAACACATCCACTCCTTTCAATTTTCAATGTATACACAAAATTAAATGTAAATCATCATAGATTTTGCTCTTTCAAAACTCCAACTCTCCTTTTTCTTGGAATATAGTACATGCTGAACGTGTTCTTTTAACTCTGGAAAGTCTTTTTAACACTGAGCAACAAACTTCTAAACTAATCATCATTTGTTATAACATGCTCTGTTTCTGGTTTCTTCAAGTTGGGGGTAAAAGAAAAATCCCCCGTGCCCACTGCAAACGGCATGCGAGCATCCACCACACTTAAAAAAGTCTCAGGCAAATTTGATACCTGCGTCGATGTCGTCGTACGGTGAATCCATGGCGGGGTTATCACTATATACCTCACTCTCTATATCCAATCCGCTCTGTCGAGCTAACAACAGGAATGCAGGCTCTTAGCATAAATGAATACACATGGCTGAATTAAGTTTTTTCAATACAAAATATATACCCGGTACTGCTGAAATTATTTTGATAATCAGGAAATTGAACAACTGAAGACATCTAGCTCCGGAGGTGAGAGTCTATTGTGCTTTGAGGAAGAAATCTCATTTTCGTGTCAGTCTTCACAAATTCAAGGATATAATCAGTGGGGAAGGATAGGACGCTCATATGAAGGGCGACTAAAGCTAGGATTCAGGGACTGAAGGAACCTTGGGAATTTGAGTACTGAGAAAAGGGGAGATACTTTAATACCAGCTTTTGAAACCACATTCAGGATGACAAGAAATACAGATTTTGGGGTGGCTGATATAGTTATTGGTGAAATTATGACAATAGCTAAGATTTCAATCAAAAGCTTGGGAATTACCTTGACCTTGAAAGTCTCTATTTGATAGACCAAAATGGACAGTTAAAGGTAATATACAACATTTTTGCTTTTGCTGTAATTTTCAGAAATGAATGATTTGGGGGTAAGTATTTCATAGGAGATACACTGATTTGTTTGAAGTTTTCTGTTCATAGATACTAGAAAAACCAAGAAAAAAAATGCTCTTCTTCTTCATGTTCTTGTTGTCTGGTTCACTGACCCTACATGTACTTCAGATGAAACGGAGCAATTAATAGACGTCGGGGAACATTTAGGTCAGAGAACCGATTGCAAAGTACAATGTATGTTGTAAATCTGTAAAGATTGTAACCGATTGCAAACGAAATGAGGATTTACTAAATGTGGTATATTAGGGGCAGTATTTGAAGAAAAAAAAGCTTTGAAAAGGCACAAGAACATAATTTTACCTGTTTTGTTGTTGGACTAGTTGTCGACATTTGCTTTAGAGTCACACAATTCTTACAAAAATTACATTTCAACCATTTTTTTGGGTAAAGTTTATTGTTTTCTTATAGACATCTCCTGATTTTTCCATAGCTTGTAAATGTTATAACTGGCTTTGAAACAGAAATAAAGTCCAATTATTTGTTTTCCAGAATGAGAATTTTAGAGGTTTTTTTGTCAAGACAGTAGAGAACTACATCTTCCTCCTGAAGCTATTTGTCTCACGTTCAGTCATCAAAAACGGCTAATGTTTTATTTCTGTGTAACCTTATCAGGGTTTAAATAAAATATGCTGAAAAAATAAAAGGCATGTGAAGAAAGCCAAGGCTCTTGTGGGATTGATACTAAAATCTTCCTGAGGCTGCAAGCTGTAAGAGCCTTTAGTGTTCTGGATCGGAGGCCTTGGGCACTCTAAGTAGACAGAGAAGGTTCATAGTTCTTTTTATGTTCCTTTTCTCTGAATCAGAGAATTACTTTAGATGCGCAGTGTGTCATGTACCGGCATGGTACGTGTAAGGGAAAATTAAGGGGTAATTAAAGGGAAGATACAACATTTGCAAACATCACAAAACGAAATGATCAAATTATCACGAAATACCATACTGCATTGTTAGGGAATGACAGTCAAAGCACCCTGAAAAATTATGGCTCCTGGTGAGCTGACATTTTCAAGGAAAATGGTAAAGTCTATAAATTGCCCCGTTTCATCTTAAGTGGTGTCAGGGAACCAGACTACAAGACCATGATTGGTTTTCTTGGTTTTTCCAGCATCTACAATCCCAAAATGTGAAACAAATCGTTTTAACAATATTTGCTATAACTTACTAATCCTCCAAATCCACTTATTTCTGAAAATTGCAGCAAAAGCAAATGTTGTACATTCCCTTTAAACAGGCAGTAACTTGAGGTTTATCTCAAGGTTTTTTGGGGTTGGACACACTGCTACAAATGATTTTGTAACATTTCTTAATTTAAGAAAATAATTCTTGTTTCTTGTCTCACTCCCAATTTTCTAGGGAGTGAGACAAAAAAGTTTCTTGAAATAAGATTTTTTGTCTAGTTTTAAGAAGACCATTTTTAGCATGCACACAACGCAGTCATGAATGAACAATAATCTTGTCCGCAAGATATTATTTGAACGGTTAAAATTGGTAAGTGAACAACTGAGAGAGTCCTTTTTTGGTTGGGAGTGTGTGTGTTACTCCTATCCTAAACTCTTCCACAAAGTTTCCCTTCAAAGGCCACGCCTTTAGCACTGGGGCATTAGCAGAAGAATACTGGTAGGGTGTATTATTTGGCTCTATCGCATACATTCCTGGCCAGACCAACCAGCCAGGTGATGTAGTGACAGCGCTTCATGATGTGCATTCACCTGGAGATAATGAGCTCATTATACAGAAACCGTGCGGTACGTAAGAAAACCCCGAGTTACCTCGGGGTTCAACCTCGAAATTTAAAAAAGAAGTTTCAAAAAGAAAACATTTTATATTTGTGAAACCAATTCATGCAGGAGTTCATGATTTACGAGTCAGACAAAAAGGGAACAAGAAAAGTAGGAAATTTATCATCAAAGTAATACAAAATTTGCCAATAAATTCCTTAAGGATGGTAGCGCATGATTTGTATAATCGTTGAGAGTGCCTCTCTGACAAGAAAGTAGTCAATCAAACTTTGTCTCCATTTTTTCCCCATGTTAAAAGGGGTTGCAATAAGGCTGTTGGAGGAAAAAAAAATGAAAAGCACAGAACAATTTTTTTTGGAAAGCGCTCACGCTGCAATCTATCCAGGTGGAATTAAACTCATATTTTGATAAAACTGATGAAGCCCAATGCCATCTGCACGGCTTGATTAGCTGGGATTGGCTTTAAATTGCATTGTGGGATAGCGATATGACCGTCGCCATGGTAATTTGAGGAACTTGCCCCTGGCTGTGTGCATAATGGACAATTTGGTTCCCAGCCTCGTCATCGAATGCCACTGAAGAAATTCAATTAAAAAAAAAAAAGATTCAAGAAATATCGATAGCAAAAATATTGTGAGATACACGAAAGGATGTGAGGAATGACTTGAGACTTTTTTGTACAAAATTTACAGATGTTGTGAGACCTTTAAGAGTATTAAATTAAATTTAAAAAAAAAGTCGCCGATTTCTGGTATGCGCGCACGTCGTTGTAGCCATGCGGGTCGGCAAAATGAACGTTTTTTTTTTCAATGTAAGATGATGTCTAAAAAATGCCAAACTCACTGGTTTGACTGAAATCCTGCTGCAGCACAATTTTAATGTGTTTTTAGATGGGGTTACAATCAAGTATAAGCTTTATGTGGCCTCTCTGGACTCCCATATATTTTGCACTAAATTTAGTCGGGCACCATTTGCAGTCATCAGTCGACATTTGAAGAAAAAAAAAGTAACCAAAAAAAAAAAAAGCCGCGTCGCCGCACCACTTTGGGGGCAAGCTCCATACCAGAAACCGGAGGCTTTTTTGGGGGGGGGCCCTAAAGTGATGTTTTGTACAGTTAAAAAAATATGTCCGTATGACAAAACATGCCTGTAATTGCTTGATGAGTTGTTCAGAATGCAGTTGCTCACGGCTGTCTATTGTGCACATTAACGCTAACCCTCCTAAATTCTATAAATTATCCCCTGTAGGATTTGGAGGATTTTACAGGACTCTGGTAAAGCCAAGCAGGCGTGGTACTGTACATGGGGCTGATGTGGAACTATGAGGATTCAGCAAGGTCCATGCAAAAAAAGGCTCAAAGGAGTTAGCATTCATGTCTAAAAAAATACACAAGTGATGTGCATTTTCAAACAGTTTAGAGATTGGTTATTGAAACATTGACACTGAGATAGAGACTTTTTAGGAGTATAATTTATGTATTGATACCCTTTTTTCGAGACGGCTGATTAGTTGACATTTGACAGATTTTATGCAAATTAGAACAAATATTCCTCACGAAAGGCATTTGACAAACAAAAAACTACTCAACTTATAGGAATAAATTTACATCGCAGATGTATTTTTGTCATTTTTTACACTTCTGGAATATTCCATATGGTAACATGATATTTGGATATTCAGGGATGATTGAATAATGGCATATTCGATATATTCGGCACAGCCTTCATATACACGAGCTTGCTCGCGTGGGGTTCGAACCCAAGATTTCCTGTCTGCAAGAGCAGATGTCTCTATCACCAAACTTGCCATCCGGAACAGCAGCGATGATCTCAATCAATGGTAATGACGTGACTTTCTGTTTAATTTTGTAAACGTTTAGCAAATATTTTAAGAACCGTTTAAATGTTTAGCCATTTACAAAGGCTGACGTGTGCCCATTATATCTGCAGACCGGCTAGGTTGACATAATAAATCAACAATGGCAGTCATTGAAAAAGTAAAAACTTAACCATGTGTGCCCCGAATGTAATCAAGTACCCAAGTGCTGCGAAGGTTTTAAAAATTAAATAAGGTTGAAAACATTGTCAATTATTTATGCTATGCAGGTTTAACTCAAAAGGAATACTGCGAGAATGGTGAACGTAGGTCCCTAAATATAATTTAGGTTTCGTTAAAACGTTTTTGGAAAATTTGTAAACGGATTTAGAATTGATTTCATTTACAGGTTTAAATGTATAAACCTCACATCCTTAATCAATGGCCTTGAAATAATGCTTTTTCAACTGAAGCGATCTAAACTTCATGTAAGACTTGACACCAGGAATGAAATGAACATTGAATTTCTTTTTGTGCTTACTATTTAAAGGGTAACACTATGTACGCGTACATGGTGACTTGGAAAGTCACTGTGTCTTAATTGTCATCTTGGCAGGTAGTAAGTTGTCTCAATGCTTGTTGGAGAAATGCATACAAGAATGAACACAATGTTTCTATTGCAAGCGTAATTAGATTTGAGACCTACTAAACACCAAGCTGATGGCGACAAAAACTGCTAAGAATAGCATTATATAATGGCACATAACAAACCACCACTGTAAGGAAATCTGACGCACAAAATATTTAATTGCATTAAGGGCTGAGGCCACTCTGGTGATACTGCGCCAACTTATTTCTAATTTAAGATTGTTTGTGTGTGTTGTATTTCCAGAAATATTGAAAGAAATTACTGTGGAAATCATAAATGAATATTTGCATTATATAAATTTACAAAATTGCATTACAATCACTTGTACTCCTTCAAAAGGATTTATGCCGTTTCATCAAACCAGACAAATCTATTACTGGAGATTTTTTTTTCTCTCGACAGCCACCGATCTCTGCCTGTGACAAGTGAAAATATTCTGTGAAATCCAAATCTGAGGTAAATATATTTTGACCGATATGGCTGAGGCACTTTTCCCACTTTCCTACACTTGTCACGCTTTTATCAAATTCAGACAAGTGATCCGCGGTAGATGTTTGTGTTCTGAAAAAAAGTCAAATTTTGAGCATTTTTAAACAACGACCTCAAGTGATCCCAAGATGACCTTTGACCTCCATTTCGGAAGACTTTGTGATGAACCCCCAATTAGGATCACTTCATCCAAGGTACATTAAAATCCATCAAATTCTGTAGACAACAAAAAGCTGAAGCATATTTGAACAATGACCCGTACATGACCTTTGACCTAGGTAATCCAATGAAGAATTGTGTCTTCCTACCCAAGGGTCACTGCATCCAAGTTTCATAAAAAATCCATGAAAGCATGTAAAAGGTTATATATTTTTTTCAAAAACTTAACCTAAACTTTAACATACATACGGGGCTACACGCACAATTTAGGACTGGGCCCAATTTCATAGAGCTGCTTAAGCAGAAAATTTGCTTAAGCACGAAAAAACATTGCTTAGTAAAATTAGGTTACTGGCCAAAACTCCATGTGATGTACATTGCTTGTGACTGGTATTTAGCTGTTGGTACTTAGCATAACAATCGCATGGAGTTTTGGCCGGTAACCTGATTTTATTAAGCAAGACGTTTTTGTGCTTAAGCAAATTTTGTGCTTAAGCAGCTCTATGAAATTGGCCCCAGGTTAGTGTCTCCCAAGACTTTGTTTAGGCGACACAAAAAAGGGGAAAATGTAATGAACTGTCTTTTTCCCAATAAACTGATCACTTAAGAGAATTTAGAATATCGTCCGAACAAAATTCAGTGCACAAACCATGGTCAAAAGCTGAGTGACATCTGTATAAAAATTCCACATTTGTACCGTTATATATTAAAATATTAGGCTGAACAATTTCAGTGCAGATTTTTCATTATTAAGTCTGAGGCATGTTTGTGCACCTGTGAGAAATAGGTCAATTTGTACGGTTCAGCGCTGCGGACTAGATCTAAACAACTGCATGTTTTACATGATTCCTAAATGGGGAGTTATGTAGGATCTGATTAAGTTTGAGGTAATATCTATGCTTCTACATGTACTCAATTGGATCTTCTAGCTCCTGCATTGTGGAGCATATAAGATGGGTTTTGATCCGGCATCATCTCTCAGCCCATTCAAGACAGCTTTCAAAATACACAACTTTAATTAAATCTACGTGTATATGTCAATGCATTTTCTCTTCTCAAATTTGTACATCGGTATTTTACTACTTATTCTTGTTGGTTTCATGCTTCTATCTGTAAAGCTGTGAGTGTGTATCTATGGGTTGATGTGGACACATTGTCAAAGCTCACTATTGTTATTATTATTATGACTATCGTAAGTTATACCATTTGGGAGACACTTTAGCGTCAAAGTTATACTTTTGGGAGACATGGGGAATTAGGGAGACATTCCAATGTCTCCCTAAAGCCTCAGCCCCTATTTAGAGGCAAAATTTTACAGCCGCAAATAGGCTACATCGATTGCTAGTGGTCCAATTAGTAAAAACACCAAAATTTGTGGGGGTAGGATAAGGTAAAATTGGGGTCAGGGGTCAGGGGTCAGGAAAGTCAGAAAAAAAATTCCTCAGAAGATAATTGTGCACAAGTCTATATGAATGTCTCCCTAATGGTATATTTTTCCGGTTATATTATTATTATTATAATATTTCTTATCAACCAGCAGAATTTCAAATGGCAACAGTTGTTAATATTTGGCTGCTGCCAACGGTAGTTAAGGTTTGAACTTGCTTGGGCAAATCAGGAAGTACGGAAGAATGCTGCTACATAGAGAATTTACAGAAAGTGTGTTTTCAAGTGTGGTGTTCTGAAACTGCAAATTAGCCATGCATGGGAAACATTTGAATTGAACTTCCCGTTCAAACACATGACTGCAGACACTGTGCTATGTTTTTTACATTTAGCACGACTGAAGAACAGAAATTGCATTATCTAGCAACGGCATAGAGTAATGAAGTGTGACGTCATTTTGAACTGGGAATAGTGCAAACGAATGGAGTACGCGCGTGGTTCACGGGCTGAATCACGCGCTAATGTCTTTTACACACATAATTGTGCGCGTGATGTATTCACTTCGGCGCTCTATTGCTTGGCTCTGCTATGTGTAAATCTAGCATTCATTTCCAAAATATCCAGGACAGTTGCATATGAACTTTTTCAACTTTCACATTTTTGGTTGTAAAGTACAAGCATAACAACCTCAACCGTGGTATTAAATTAAAGGGGACAAGACCTTTCATTTGAGTGATGTGGCATTGGAATTGAATATGGTTAAATGTATTTTTTTGTGTCAAAAAACAGGATTTTAGTGATAAAATTATGAATTTTAGGTAGTCATTTTAGAACTTTGTTTTTACATGTAAAATGCAATTGTTATTGGGATTTTTGATTTTAAGGCAGAAAGAAAGGTTCATATGCTATGACAAAAGAGTTTTTCTGTTTATCAATATGTTTTAACTTGTAGCAACGATGGGCGAAGAAACTGTAACATGTTACCGTAATGTGAGTTACCGTTATCTATTTCCCCTCCAGAGACTTTATGATTGATTATTGTTTAATGATTGTAATGGTAGAATATGATTTATACCCTGATGATGTGAGGACATGAAAAATACTATTTTTTCATCAGTGCGCAGTATGCGGAAAAGTTTCAAATGCAATGTATTTAAATGTTTGCCATATCCATTTTATGTAACGTGAGTGACCGATAAAAAAAAGTTATTGCCTAACCAACAGAAGTTTATTTTGTTGGCCTTTTTTGTAGTTCAGTAACTTAATTTGAAGGGATCTTCAGTGAGAAAGATCCACCGTAAATGCTGTGATTTTATAGAGTAACAGCACAGATTTGATGAAAGATCCCCATTAATACGTTATACAAATATTGAATGCTTCGATTGGTGTAGTAAAACTAGCCTCCCGAGGTGATCCATGGACATTCTCTTTTCCCGAGGCGAAGCCTCGGGGAAAATAGAATGCTCCATGGATCACCGAGGGAGGCTAGTTTTACTTCACCACGAAATAAAGCATTCAATATTTGTTTTATAACACTTCACCCACAGATTCTGCTTGATTTTAATATTTTAAATTATTTAAATCTGAACACAGCTGAAATAAACTTCAATTTCAATACAAAATTGGTGGAAAATGTATTTCTCTCTTAAAACTACCCCTTCACGAAATGTTTGAACCCAAGTCTGCGGCGCGCTCTCTTTGGAATAAACGCGCTACGCACAACGCGCACACAAGCATGCATTTGCACACAAATACCGCGCCATGGAAATAGTACTTTGGTTGCTAATGGTATAGTACTTTGGTTGCTATGCGCATAGTACTTTTGGCCGTGCACAGAAAGATAGCAAAATTAGAAAGTAACATGTGACTCGCTCTCGGCCAATTAAGACACAGAATCTGTGGGTGAGGTGTTATAAAATGCGAGGTACCACAGAATTGCCCACGTACAAGACTTGTTTTTAGGAGGACTTACCCAGATTGGGCTTATTGCGTGTGCGAGTCCTGAGAGCTTCATCACCCGGTGCGGTGCTGCCAACGTGGTTCTTGAGGAGAGCCTTCAGTTTGGCATCCTCCTCCTTGTCTTGACTAAGGGTCAGATTCTAAGGGGAAAAAAAACAAAATGGCAAAGAGAGACAACATCAGGATTCACTTTTTCTCCATAGAGCAAACATGTAACATGTTCTGTCAAAACCAGACAGAGTGATTTTTTTCCCTTTCTGGGGGGCAAAGTTAGTGATCATAAACCTATTGAATATACTGTAAAAGTTTCAGACGATATTCTGCCTTCTCAGGAGTCTTTTTTGCACACAAAACATCATCATAGACTGTGATCCATTCCTTGCCATTTGTAATCTTTACTTTGACTTTAATGGGTGACAGAGCAGCAATATTTTAGAGCTCTTACATTGTGCAAAAAAATTGTGAAGATGAGGGTAAGTTTGGTTAAAGAAATTGACAAATTATTTGAGAGCGGGGATATTGCCACCTCCCCCCCACAAATCACCACCTTAACCCTAACCCTCAAAGGTACTTTGGCTAGAAAGCCTGCCAAACGCAGCAACATGCAACACTTGTCTAAATGACAAGCCTGCCCGATGTAGCAAGATCCATCAGGTCAAGTTTTTTAGGCCAAACTGCCTCAGAGTCTGTGGTCACCAAATGCAGCAGGATACAACTGTGGCATTGTTCAATGGGATTAGCTCTCATTATCTCAGAAGTGGCAGTTTATGCACTGGTGTTGGTAGCTGAATGCATCAAAGTGCACCGGATATTTCCACCTGATGCACTGTGTTGCGTCTGGCAGGGTTAGGGTTAATGTATACCCAATGGACCCCACAAAATACACAAGGCGAGTCTTTTACGAGAATCAGCTGCAGTGATAATGTGATGGAGACTTGAGTTATTGCACACACATGTATGATGGAAGTACATGAAACATGTGGTGCCAGACTAATGCACATGTGGTGTAGATGTTACATCACATGTAGAGGGGTCTCACTGACCCACGTGAGCGGCCTACATCTGGATACCGGTCAGCATCGCCACTGTAATAGGCAAAGGTATTAGGCAAGCCTTCAAAGCTGTGATGGATGGCAAAAGCTGTGAGAAAAACACGGAGCCAGTTCATTGTAGCCATAATTATGACAACCGTACACAGCACAGGTAGTGACCATTATGCCATTTGATAAAGAATTTGCGGTTTATTTTTAGTACACCTACTGTATACTTTACAATGCATGACGTGGCTGCTAACCAAACGCTTGCCTACTGCAATGGTGGCCGATCATGGAAAAAACAGACGATCGGGGCCCAATTTCATGGCTCTGCCAACCACAGAATTCCGCGCTTAAGATCACCATTTTGAGCTAACCGCGACAAATTCTGTGCTTACCCTGTAAGCACAGACTCTTTAGTTACGGGATATACGCATGCACATAATCAAACATTCCTGAAATACTCTTACCGTAAGCACAGAATTTTCTGTAGTTAGCAGGAATTTTTCGCTAACGGTAAGCACAGCCAAGAAATTGGGCCCTGATCCTACTAACAGGCAAGCCTTGTAAAGGTGGTCCCCGACCAGTGTAAGTGATTCAGTCGGGGAGTCAGTCAGTCAGTCAGTTATTTGGGGAGTAGGGGAGTCAGTCAATCAGTCAGTGAGACAGGTGCAAATAGAACTCTAGGCTGGCCCTCTAAGACCAGCAGAACTCCTCATGTAACCTACCTCAGTGATCATCTTCCCCCTGGTCATTGCCCGCTTGCGATGGTTGGCTTTCTTCTTTTCCTGTTCCAGCACCCGCTCCCGCGTGGTACGATACTCTAAGGCAAACTCGCTCATAATCTTACAGAACTCGGTAATCTTCAGCTCCCGGGCTGCCGAGGCAGTCATGCCCAGGAAGAGAAGTAGTTCATTAAACCTGTGGGAGACAAATTGGCAAAAATTGACTTGAGCAGCATTCGAACCCCTGACCTGGAAATAAGGTGACAGTGCTCTACCAACAGAGACAGTAACAAGTTTAGTGACTGCCGACGTCAGACTTGATGGTTCACATGGTAGAGAACTGTAAAGGATGGTTCACATGGTAGAGAGCGCAAAACATGTTGTCAGGAACCAGCTCAAGATTATGGCATCAGGTACCCGTAACTAACTTTACAAATTGCTTGGTAACTTCTCAGACAATAAAAAAGACAGGTTTTGATTGTCATTTGTGGGGAATTTTCAAAATGAAAACCAGGCTATATGGGAGGCAAAACGTATTTCACGATTATGATGCTCGCAAAAGTTGAAGTTTACACCGTAAAGCTATAAAGCCCATCGTACACTGGCAGGCTACAACCGCGTTGTTGGCAACCATTGATATGATCTCCATTATAAGGAGATGTCAAGTACACAGTGCACTGCGCACACCAAAGAAATGACCCGATCATGGAGTAAAATGGTGGAACAAATTCTCTGGAAGTTTGTCAACTTTTTGTTTTGTTACTTTTTTGACCGAAAAAGGAATTTTCGAATAAAATGATACGCACACAGGTATATAATTATTTATTTCCCTACGTTTTGGTGAGTAGTGCGACTGCTCAGTTGATAGAGGGTAGGATTTTGCACCGCGGGGTTGCGTGTTCGAATCTCGGTTTTGCACCCGAATTTTTTTCCTTTTCTAACCTGAGGCTTTGGAGGATTTTTTTTTACAGGGAAATAAAGTCCGAATTTCATAACGTTCAAATTCATTTTTTTTTTCTCATTTCATATTTTCTTCTCATGTTTTTATAAAAGTTAAAGTCCAAAATGCTTCAGCGTACACCCAAATGCGGATGTCGTTTCGAAGAAAACCGGCCCCTATCCAGTTTTAAACCACCCATTTAATACTGCTCCATCACACTAATATTAGGACTTACCTATTAAGGACTCGTCTATGTACTATTTTTAGAACTATGATTCTCTGGTTACAATCTGATAGAAAATCTTGTAATCTGAAATAAAAACAAAACATTGTGTTGCTTACAACTACATGTATTAAGATCAGGAAATACAAGTTACTAAAATTAATAAAGTCATGGGCTTAACAGAATGCAGAATTTCTTTCAAAATAAACCATACAAATTTACTTGCACTTAGAATTATGAAACAATGAAAAAAATTGTACCAATTACACACATTGTGACCTGAAAAACATGTCACATTTCTTTCACATAGAAGGGCACACAACCTGGAGCTGCTAAAGCAGAAAATTTGCTTAAGCACGAAAAAAAATTGCTTAGTAAAATTAGGTTACCGGCCAAAACTCCATGTGATGTTCATTGCTTGTGACTGGTATTTAGCTGTTGTTTACCTAGCATAACAATCGCATGGAGTTTTGGCCGGTAACCTGATTTTATTAAGCAACACATTTTTGTGCTTAAGCAAATTTTGTGCTTAAGCAGCTCTATGAAATTGGCCCCTAGTCTTAAAACACTTTTAGGTTGTGGTACCTTCACCGACGTATAAACACTTTATACTCAGTGTGCTACCTCCCGAGTGAAAGTTGGAAAAAATCACTTGAATTGGACTCGAACCCACAACCTCCTGCTTTCTAGTACAGACGTCTTACCACTCGACCATCGAGCTTGTGGGATCAGTTGGCTGGTTCAAGTCCCACCCGAGTGATTTCTTCAACTTTGACTCGGGAGGTAACACATCGAGTATACAGTGTTTATACGTCGGTGAAGGGCAAAACCTAATATTGATATATACATCACCTCGATGCAAAATTCCATCTTATGAATAGATCATATGATGTTGTTTTTACACAACAATGTTTTACATCTAGTTCTCGTCTTACTTGTTCTTTAATGACGAATGGCTGTCGTGTTTGTTGATGATGCGTAGATGTTCCCATGATGCTTTGCACTGCTCCTCCATTTTTTGAAGATTTGTCTCAAGCACTTCAAAGTCAACCTAATAAAAAAGAAATCATCACAGCAACAAAACAGAATCGTCAATTTCTGTCTCTCACTTGCAAAAACTGCTCACTCATTTTAAAACAAGTACGCTTTTCGATTTCTTTAAAACTTGATTAACTTTGGTCAGTTTGGATCCAAAATCTGCAAGAACAAGCTCGATCGGAACTCGAAAGTTGGGGGCCAAAGAATTTGTGTTCACCTTATTTTGACCCCATAGCTGTAGGTCAAATGAAGAGGTCACCGTGGACATTTTTTAAAGTCTGACCAAGGCCAACATGCTGACAGTGCAACTTTGGTCATTTGAGCTGATTTGAAATTTGAAGCTATTTTGACCTTGACCCCATGATGACCTTTGATCCGAGTTTTGGTCATGTGACATGTTGGGGCTTGGCTACTAATACTTGTGACAAAGTTTGGATGAAATCAGTCAAAATATGTAGGAGCAATAAACAATGTCAATGTTTGTTACTAACTACCGGACTAACAGAGAGACACAATGATATGTTGAGCTGCTACCTGCAGCTAAAAAGCTTACCCTTTAGTCACTTTAACCCCCCCCCCCCAGCTCCCCAGCACACTATGGTTTTATTGATTCAACAGTGTAATAAAACGCAATGTAATACATGTACACTGTAGTAGGTATTGAGGTAGGCATAAATGGTATACCATGCAGTCGGTAGTAGGCAAGCCTTTAAAGCTGTAATGGATGGCAACAACTGTGGGAGAAATGAGGGGCCAACACCCAGTGCTGGGTCGGCAGGATTATGACAACCATACACAGGACCATTATGCCATTTAATAAAGAATCGGCCGTTATTTCACCTGAAAATAAAGCCCTACGTCTCCTGACGATGACTAGAGCAGGCTAGTCGAAACGTTGAGACCAAAGACAAGTTCGTTTAGAACTTACAGCAGGACTGTTCTTATCAGAACAACAACAACAACAAAACAAAAAACAAAAACTACTTAGCAAAGTTGATAATAAGCAGGACAAGTTCTTTTCAGAACTAATATCTTCTAAGCAGTAGTTATTACCACATGATGTTACCGCAAACCGAAACGATACCGATACCCCACCATACAAAGCCTCAAATCTTATATAAAGCCCTACTGTTTAGTTTACAATGCATGATTTTGGTTGCTGACTAAACGCTTGCCTACTGCAATGGTGGCCGTTCATGGGGTAACCGGATGGTCACGTGGTACTTTGACATCATGTGATCTGAACCTAGAGTACCATAGTTATCCTGCGTATTCTGGTTCACGCCCATAGCTTAAGTGTGTGTTGACATGAACATGCTAACCAGCGCGTTAACCAAAACAAAGACAGATGACAACACACTTTGGCACTCTATTGACACAAAGTCCTCCTAAGTCAGGTGTCTTAAATCGGAGACAAAGCTACAGATTACCCCCCCCCCACCACACCCCCGA
This sequence comes from Patiria pectinifera, assembly GCA_029964075.1. Lineage (NCBI taxonomy): Eukaryota > Metazoa > Echinodermata > Asteroidea > Valvatida > Asterinidae > Patiria > Patiria pectinifera. The sequence goes on from CM057141.1 coordinate 13,697,437, forward strand.
CAATGGCCAGACAGAAATACCTTTGCACATCTACTGATGGAGGCCAGCTCTGAGAAGAGATCGGTGCTGTCTGGGAACTGTTCAATGACCATGCCGCATAGATGGTAGAGCAGGGACTGCTTGTGCACGGTGTCCTTGATGTCGGGCACCTTGGCAAGGTAGTCTATGTGGAAGCCTTGCACCTGTGTGCCAGAGGCAATGGGAATATTCAGAAGAGTTCTGAGAACTGATGGGGAGTTTGATTGACTGGGATCAGTTTACTGTCACAGTGAAACTCTTGATTTGGATTCTGTTTTTGAAATTTATGCCAAGAAATCAGGCACTGAGTTATTGGTTGTTGGCTGGGCGCAGGTACGCCGTTTGGTGTGTGCAGGTTCAAATCTACCTCCAGTCAACATCTCTGAACAACTTTTCATAAATTTGAAAAGGAATTAGGTAAAGTTGATATTTTCATGTCATTTTCGAAGTTAAGAGTTTTCTCCAATCTCTCACAAGTAATGCATCTGTCTAATTTAAGATCTTTATGAGATTTTTGCATGTTATTTGTATGTGTTAGGTAATCGTAATAGAGATATCTGAACAAAAACTAAGAGATGATATGAGAGATCTGATACACCGTGCCCTCTGGAGACATGCACACAATAGGGAACAAAAGATTGTATATGTCTCCACAGGGCAATTTATATAGATGAACACGTCTTCACAAGGTTTTCACGAAATAGATATATGGATTTTACTTAAAAACTAGGAATTTCCAAGGTATGTTGATCTGTTGCAAATGGTAGAGTTTTAGAAAAGGGATATTAAGTCCGAATTTCAGCCAAGGAAATTAGTTCTGGTTAAAATAACAGCATTTGGAAACCGTACTTTCAAACTCGAAAATTTTAGTACACGAGAACAAAGAAATGTCCCCACAAGGATACAAATTTCAGTATAAGTGCTCCTGATACGAGCTGTGTAACTCAAGTCCCAAAAAGGTATCTTCTGCTAATACTTGATATACATTGTAATAATGGGACTGGCAACAGACTTTTATGCTCAATGATATTAGGGATTTGCATTAAAAAAATTTAACTTGACCGCAACCCACTGAAGTTTTTTTCCCTTGTTAACTACTAACACTGGTTCTAAACAATATCTTCCACTGGTCTAAGAAAGTGTAATTCATATAAATTACTTTCAAACAGGCGAGAAAAGCCGACTGACATGGTGGGGTTTAATATTAAGCTAGTGCTGGCAGTGGCACTTTTTCTTGTAAGTAAATGCTTGGGGATCAATTTTGTTGTTGTTCTTGGTGTGAGAGTCCAAGAGTTTGATGTATTGTGGAAACATGACATGGACAAGGACAAGGATGGGGATCCAAATTTCTGTGAGCCTCCCCTGACACTGCTGTTCACCTTCTGTGCCTTTATTCCTTAAAATTACTTTTGGTTGCTGTTCTCACCTGAGCACCATTGAGGAAGTTCCCTACGGCAAGCAGCATGGACAAGATGTGGCGGAATGTTTTGTTGTTCTTGAGGTCTTCGATGCCCTTCTTGAGTTCAGCCAGGGGTTCAGCGACTTCCTGCAAATGAGGGGATTGACACAAAATTCAAAACTCCTAATTTGTGTGTGTGTTGTACACATGCGCGTCAATCCCCGCCCACTTTTTGAAAATGGGGGACACAACATCAAATGTCCCCCAGATTTTTGAGCTCGTGTGTCTCATTTACAGGGCCCTATTATGTACATTGTATGTAAAAAAAATATTGGTTAAAGTGGTCAGAAATTGCCTCAGATTGCACCACAGAGCATCCAGAATCCAAAATTTTCGGGGCCCTTAAGCGGGCCCTGAACCCCACACCTTTAGCTCAGAATATAACAGCTGATTCAATGACTTCAAACTCAAAAATGATGTTTAAATTATTATCTTTTGCTAAAAAAATATTGGTTAAAGTGGTCAGAAATTACCTCAGATACCGGTAGCACCACCGTGACAGAGCATCTAAAATCGAAATTTTTTCGGGGCCCTTAAGCGGGCCCCGAACCCCACGCCTTTAGCTCAGAATATAACAGCTGATTCAATGACTTCAAACTCAAAAATGATGTGTAAATTATTATCTTTTGCTAAGAAAATATTGGTTAAAGTGGTCAGAAATTGCGTCAAATCGCATCACAGAGCATCTAGAATCCAATTTCTTGGGGCCCTTAAGCGAGCCCCGAACCCAGCGTTGTAAGGGCTTCGCGCTCACACAAGTTATAATCAAGGTATGTCCCCCCCCCCTTTTGAGAAGCGATTGACGCCCCTGGTTTTACACAAGACTTATTATATTCTGTGCACGAATCCACATCATCTTGGGTCAGGCGCCATCGAGAATGAATTTGAGACGCTACCTGAGGTCTCCCGCATCTCTCCCTTTGTAACCTTTGAGGGGGTGCTTGTGCACAGAGTCCATTACACATATATACAGTATTTAAACTTCTGACACCATCAACCTTGATCTCGATGGCTAATAGGATCATTTGACTTCACATGCTTAATTTTCATTATTATCATTTATTTCTGGTAATGAAACCAAGGATTCCCCAAAAGCGCACTAGGCACTGTAGCTCACAAGCCTGAAGAAACCCGAAGAGAGAAGACAATAAGAAATCACAGTTTTAGAGGTGGGAGGAAAACCCCAGAAGGAACATATTCTGGGGAAAACCCACAGAATCAAGCAGGGACTGAAAACCCAATCTACGTGTTGGTCCAGGTGGGATTCGAACCCAGGTCACAGCGGTGGAAGGCGAGGAAAGCACTACAAGTGAGAGATTTTCCTTACCTCCTCCAGCGACTCGTAGTCCATCTTGAAGAGCCAGAGATTGAGTCGTGCCTTGAGCACGGTGATGTTAGACAGCATGTGCAGGAACTGCTCAGCCGAGCCCAGCGGGATGTCAGGATTCAACATGGTGGATTCCTTGATCAGGTTGGACTCCTCCTCTGTTGGGACCATCGTCAATAGTTTCTGCGAAAAGATCAAAAGGGAATTTAACCAAAAACAATGACAGGTTGAACAGATAAATTGACTAGACAGGGATTTGAACCTGCAACCTCTGCAAAACTGCAGTGGCCTACGAACTGAGCTTTTTTGTTGGCAGCCTCCCAAATTATCTATCTTTGTTCATAGGACAGTAGCCAAAAGCCGACCATCATTTGGAAAAAAATTGATTTTTTTTTCTTCAAATACTGTCCCAATTTACCAAATTCAGTTAGTCCACATTTTGTTTGCAATTGGTTACACATCCGGGAATGGTTGCAAGCCAGCTACACAATCCCCGAAATCTATAAATTGCTCCATTTTGTCAAAAGTGGGGTCAGGGAACCATACAAGAACAGCATTTTTTTCTTGGTTTTTCCAGCATTTATGAACACAAAACTTTAAACAGGTCAGCGTAACAAATATTTGCTCTAAAATACTCATCCCCAAATCCATCTATTTCTGAAAATTACAGCAAAAGCAAATCTTGTATATTCCCTTAATATCATTCATCCTTCATTCTTTACACACAGTACAACAAAAACCACAAATGCATTTGGAAGCCTTGTGAATAAACTCATTACTGTTCACACTCAAAATTCAAATTAAGACATGGAATGCCATTTGGAACCCATTTGTCGACTGCTATCCCATCCATTATGAGCTATAAAATGGCCTTTTCTTGGTAACATCTTGGTGACGCGTTATCTTGTGAATCACAACTATGTAAATAACGCTTAGGCTTAAAAAAAAAAAAGAACCCAGATCACCCTATGAAAGAGGGGGTTGATCACAACGCCTTCGTACCCTCTTAAAAATCATCCAAATATTGGTATTAATAAGGATGCTCTGCCCCTGTATAAAAATCAGATTCAGAAATATGCAGAAGACTCTTTTTTACCTCAATTCCTTCCTTGTTGACCGCCGTGCCATCCATCTTCATAATAGCCTGCTTGATGGTACTGGGATGAGGCAGGGCCGTCAGTGCAATGTTGATGTGATTAGAACGCTTGGCATCCAAGACCGATATCACATGCTTCTTGCCAGCCTCCAGGATTTTCTGCAAGTTTTTGTAATTACGGGTGTTTGAGATTTTAGAGACAAATTTGTCGAGATTAATTTGATAAATTGATTTTTTTATTAGTGGGCAATTCCGTAAATTCGGACGTACATGTCAGACATTTTAATGAGCTTCTGTCGGTAGCGTGAATGTGATACAATACTTATATGTGACATCTAATGAAAAGAAAACAATTACAGGCCAAACATATGTACTACATGTACCACGTAAAATCATGTGGTCGGGTGTACAAAAAGAGGTCAAATTTACGGAATTGCCCTAGTGCGAACAACGTTTTTCAAATTAAACATAGATTTTCACTGTGAGCCATACAGTTACTCACAGGTTAATTTAAGGTGGGACTTGAAACATGACCAACCATCTACTGAGTTGTTCATATCAAACGATCAAGCACCATATTTGGCACAAACTCGTTTACTTTATAACAACTTAAAATTGCAAGAGTTAAAAATGGCAATGCATGTATTTTAGAATAATGATAGTAACATTTTAAATCAATGTAGAAGCCTTATCATCAATACAATTAGTTTTTTTTTCTTCAGAAGTTAAATTTCTGGTGTTTTCCAGCGTGACAAACATACATGTAAGTATACAATCATATTTAGAAATGTGCATAATCATAGCAATGTATAATTGGTGAAATTGTTTTGGTTCATTTTGAGCAAGTAAGTACATGTATAATAGATTTATGTACTCTGCTTTGCAGAGTTTGACAAATTTGGGGCCTGGTTGCTTTTTTGTAACTTCTTTGCCTACATCAAATTACAGAACATACTAGTTACTGGTACTTCATTATTACTGGTATTATTTTGCTGAACGGCAATGTTCATAATATTCAAACACACAAGTATTTGGGGTTGCAGCTAAAGGCTTTCTTTACGATAGAACACCATAAACGCACAGCTGTACAACATCCGGCTATGAACAAACATACTCCTTGGCTCACAAACTTTATGTCTAATTTACAAGAAAAGCCTCGGATGCTGAAAATCACTGTAACAAATTACCGATTTTACCCAAACAATTTTTTTGTGCGGACCCACTGTGTTTGTTAAAGTGAGGTTCTAAGGTAACATAAAAGTGTATCCACAATATGTCGTTTTTACCATTAAAAGAAGCGCCAAGGATGGGCTAAAACAATTTGGGGGAAGGTATTAGGCTGCAAACGGTTCTGCAAGGGTGTTCTTTCTTATTCTCTACTAACCTGATCCTGAGTTGATGAGGTCACCAAGATGCAGGGATGAGAAGGTTGGGAAGAAGGCAGGAGTGGGATGCAAGGCATGAGGAAGATGGTGGTAAAGGGGAATAAAAACAAAAAGCAAGAAGATTCATTGGTTAGATCACATAGCAACAAGCATCATGCTCTCTGATCATGCTCCGCCCGGTAACAAAGAGGGGGAAAAATCTCTGCCATCATTTGCAATAAATTTGCTACCCTGTGTAGATGGAATAAAAAATAATAAATCTGTTGTGTTAAAATGGTGCCAATAATACTTTTTTCGTGGTGGGATTTAAAGGTACAGTCCATCATGTGTAATTTGTGATTTTTGTTCGTTTGAAGCAACAAACGTGCTCAAAATCTAAAGAAGGGTATTGAACAACTAAACTGATGAAGTTTCAGCTCAGCTTCAGCTGTACATTCCGAGAAAAACAGCATTCTAGGATCTCGATTTCAAATCAAAAGTTGCTGAATCATGTTTTGAATTGGGCCTGAATTCAGCGTCCGAGACATGTTCTCAATGAGCCGATTGCAGCTACGCGATGTCGCACACTGATCATACGAATTATAGCAACCGCGCGCGTGCGTCGTGCCAATGCTTGCGCGCGCTTTGTCGCAAAACAAAACGAACTACTAATTTAAATTTCCTATGGTGCGTCTTAAGAATCACCGTTGGAAAGGCCTTCTTTTGTGGATTTCTTCAAAATGATTCCAGAAAGAATAATTTCACGGGGAGTTTAGTCCCCTTACTATCTCTCAACCAAGTATGTTTTTCAACAAGAATTACGCCAGTTACTTTTTGGATAGCTGCAAATGATGGACTCCAGCTTTAAATCCTGTTTTTTTTACACTTGGTTTGAATTTCACTATCCAGTTTCGATTTTGGAAACTGGATATTTTCGAAACCAACCTTAAAAAAAAAATAAGCCTTCCATTTTTGTGACGCAGCCTAAATAAAACAACAGGAACATCCCTCAATTTGCTCTACAGTCTCTATTGTAACTGCGTTCGCTTGCATTCTTCTTGGTATATGAATAGCCTTCCCATTCAAGAGTTCCCATCCATTTTTGTTCAACATTACAGTTCTGGAGTGTTTTTGTAAAGGCCCAGTGGTCACCGAGTCCTGTAAATTATACCCAATCATTAGAAGGGCATTTCATACAGCACCTCACTCGAGAAGTTTAACTGCTGGTAACTTCCGGTAAATTCAGATGACCGTTATTCAGTTTGAAAAATAATTAGGATAACCAGATTTTGAAATCTCTGGTTTCTCCGACCACTACTTTTTTGTCAATCCCATTCAGTGAACAAAGCATTACAAGTTTGTCAGTTTTTAATTGTTTACATTCACGTTAAAAGTATGTAAGTTTCATGTAACCCTATCATGTGTGTTGAGTCTACAGCAAAAAAAAATTGAACGCCATGATTTTAAAAACCCAATTAGCTGTATACACACACAAGCACAGGCAAAAACAAAATACGCTAGTTGCTGTGTTATTCCAGCAATTTCTTTCACACGCAGACCTGCAGGGAGAAATCAAGATTAAATCGGCATTAAGTTTCACTGAATCCAATTGTCTCATATTTTTTGGGTGTTATTTAATGATGCATTTAGGACTGTGAGATTTAAGCAAGCTGTGTGAGAAGACAACACCATATCTTTTCAATCTTCGTGGGAGCGTGCTCGAGTTGGCAAGCTGTTTGCTTCAAAACTCTTGGATTAATCCAACATGTCTAATGGGATTTTGACTCGGCTTGCACATCACAGACACAGGATGGGTTTCACTGATTGGGATTTTTGTGCCCTCAGAGAGGATGTACTTCAAATAATAAACTACCATCTCAGTAGGTGTTGTAAGCAGGAAGGTGACTTTGATTTAGATCTCATGTAACTAAATGCACACCAACAAGGGCATCTCAAACATGAGAACACTTGAAACGCTGTGGCACTGTCCCTTAGATTTGGGAACCCTGTTTTTAAAAGGAACAGCCCAAGAATGCCATCACTTTTCGGACATTGTTGGAAGAGGCATGTGCATGCTTTGGCTTTGTCCAAAACGGGCCTGCAGAGAGGCGGCTTTGTCTTTTGTCAGCATGTTCCAGGAAATTGTAATTGTCGTAGACCTAGACAATAGCTCTAGAACTGCCTTTTCACTCAAGCGACTCATTCAGACAAGTTTGTATTCCCATCAGGAACGTGCTATGTCCCCAAACTCAGCATTTCAAAAGTGGGAATGTTCTGTTTTGAGACACTACCTAAGGAGTTCCCAGAGTCTGTTATTATTATTTTTTTTTTTTTTAGAGCAGCTGCATTCTTGAAGCTCAACTACAAGTGCATGTGCACTCGGCAGGATTCTAATACGGTAGGTTCTATTAAAGCTTGACTTTCATTCTGACTACAAAACTACGCATTAATCTCAGGTAACAGGGTGACAAAACTGCTGGAAGATGGTGCCTTGTTGTGACCTTATCTAGATACACTTCAAGGGTGAAATCTTTACAAGCTGTGCACAATGCCAAAGCTTTTGCGTTGAAATTGAAAATGGTGATTGGAAGACTAACAGTGAGGTGAGGCTCTTTGGAAAAGAAAATTGCGGGAGGGAATTGTTTGAAGTCTCAAGTGAACACATCCGGGCGATAGAATCTTGTAAAGGGAGGTATGCGCTGTTGAGAACCGTCTCTTTTGCTGACTAATCAGGCCACAAAAGGTACACATTGAAGGGTTGGAAATTTGGTGATTTGAGTGCTCAAAATAAGTGATAAATCTGGTTTTCTCTTTGAATATCAGTTTGCAGAAATGCCATGCTACAATGGTTCTCATGTGGAACAAGAGGTCTCATTGGCACTTCAAAGAGTGTGCTCTTATCACCTCATTGTGAAGATTTGAGCACACGAGTCAAAATAGTCAAATGACCCTGGTTCCCTATGGAATCTGTTGTAACTCTGTTGAGAGTACTACAGCACTTGTTTTGGCAAACTGACACTGATACTATTACTTCCCCCTGCATAGTCTCATAATGTCTCTTTTCGGTTGGAAAGAAGATCGGAGTAACCTTAATGGTGTTCATGTCTGTTGCCATTTGTGGGAATTCAAAACCCTAGGCACTTCTCATTGCACAGGTGCCATTCTTAAATGATACTTCAGAATCTTTAGTTCCGCTAAGTAACCTTTGCTGAAAGTGCACTGGGGATAGCAAAGCCCAGCACTTGACCTACATGTACAGGCCGCTGCAATTCCAGACAGAATTCCGTTTCTAAATGGAGAGGTCCTTGCTTACCTTCTGGAGGATTTCCTTGGCCTTGGACTCAAAGAGATGCTCCAGTTTCCTCTTGTCGATCTTAACCTCCTCTAGTCCCCCCCAAATGGTTTCCTTGGGGTCGTTCCTGCCGTACATGGACAGCCTGTCCAGTCGAGTCTCCTTCCAGAACAACCGCAACGTCTTCTTCTTCTTGGGTGGATAGGTATTGTAACCATCACTGATTGTTGTCATGGCCGTTGAAAAGGGTGGAGGGGGTGGGGGAAGGGTTCCATAATGTCCCGGTGCCATGGGTGGAACGGGTGGGGCAGGGGGAGGTGGGACAATCATCCCGCCCATCGGTGGCGGGGGAGGTGGTGGCACAACCCCTCCTCCTCCAAACACGTTGGTCACCGTGAAGACATTCTTGTCATCCTTGGTTGACAAGTCAGTGAAGTCCCAGCCGCTGATGCGAAGCTCCCGGTTATTCTGTCGCAGCAGCTCTTGCCACTGGGCTTCTTGCTGGACCTCTGGGCTTACTGCGGCTGCTTTGCCAGGCACACTGGCCCCGGGCTGTTTCAGGGGTATGTTGACGGATTTCAGGCCTTGCTTGGCAAGGTTGATGCCACCTGTCTTGTCCCCCTTAGGTCCAGTCTCTTTCTGGTCTTCCTGTGACGTGGTGGCCCCTTGAGGGGATTGCAACTTCTCTTGGACTGATTGCACCGTCCCTTCTGTCACCCCCATGTTCCTAGGAGCTACCATCGTCAGCCCCTCATCCTCCTCCTCATCAGGCTTCTTATTCAGCTTGTCTATCCTGTTCGTGATGGATTCATGATTCTCCAGGCTGGTAGAGATCTTTCTCGAGGGACTTCCCAATGCAGGCTCATCCAGGCTGTTGCGGTTGGCGTACATCATCTCCAGTTGGTAGCGTTTGTTGTTGGTGAGTCCGGCACTCATTGGAGGCTCCTGATGCCCCTTCTGAGTATCCTCCTCTGTCTTTCCAACTACCTCTCCCCCTTCTTTGGAAGTCTCCGCCCCTCCCCTGTCAATTTTCAGACTCAGTGGCGCTTTGTCTGCCTTTGAGGCTTGTTTCTCTGGAGCGTCCACTGATGGCAGAGATTTTTCTGACGAGGGCTCAACATGATTGCTGATTTTGGCAGGTGCCGCGATCTTCTCAAGGACCGTATCATCTGATGTTGCACTCCTTTCTGGACTTGATGTTCTGGAAGCCTCGGATGTGACAGCATCTATCATATCAAATGCATTAGACAAGGTTACATTGTTGGTTGGAAGGCCTGCTTCCAACAAAATACTGCAAAACCTGAGTGTAAATTCTCATCTATTCCACTGTTAGTGTTGAATGTACAAAAATTTGGACTTTTACAAAGTATGCACTAAAGTAATTTCATAAGGATCTATGAAATCATTATACCAATAAGTGAACTGTTTACCTAGACCCGAAGAGTCGCCATTGGTCAAACTGGTGACCTCTTGTGTTGACCCCTGACCTTTATTCTCTTCCTCACTCAACGATGAGGTTGGCTCCAGGATGACAGGTACCGGTCTCTGGCTGGTTTCTGCCTCACGTTGTCTTTCGGCTTCCTCCCTCATTTCTTTTTCACGTTGCTCTTGCCGGAGTTTCCGCCGGGCTGCGATGCCACTCGACAGATCTGCAACATTTTTGGGGGGAGGGGGGCAGCGGGACAATTATTAATTAATTTATTTTCACATTTATTTATAGATTGTTTGCATGAATATTCTCTTATGACATAAATTGATGCAAGGGTTTACTTTTTGTGTTGAATGCCAATTGCTGAAAACCTTCAAGTATTAAAAAAAAAAAATTTTTTTTTTTTTTTATTTTTTTTTAGCTGATCACCCTGAATTGTCTTCTGGGGAAAGATTAATTTGGCAAAACAAATTACGAATGTTGAAGATTTTCTGCTACAAATCATCATATGAAAATGCTGTTTTCCTTTAGTGAAGATGTTAGTCACTTGAAGATATAAAGACAATGTCCATGAAAAGGAATGATGAGATCTTTGAATCGGTTATAAAAAAAATATTGTCTCATGTCATGAAAAATGTTTCTGAGATGAGTTATCACAAGAGGCAGGATGTTGTACAGCCGTTGGTAAAGCAAAAGAAAAATCTGGAAATATTAACACAAAATTTAATCATGATAAGAAACAAAAAACAGGATTTCTGAAGAACATCTGTTAAGAAAGTTAGTCTCATTTCAATCATTCATAATCAATACAATCTACTTTCAGTACTACTAAAATCATACAATCCACAAATCAACAAGCAATTGCAGTAGATACAAGAAATGCATTTCCAGAGTATGTTATACGTCTTCTCCAAACGTCACTTGACAGCATCTCGGCTTGAGAGGATAACAGACTATGCAGCTGTTTGGATGAATGAGCGAACTGTGTTGAAATGACTTGAAGATGTCATATGTAGTTGATGGACTTCCTCTGCGGAGCAAGTGTTGGCAAAGGACCATTAGTCCACGAGTGGTTGATTCATGACGTAACTTACGCCTGTGCACTAATAGCAATGTGCGCATGTCTCTGGTCCAATGCTGGTCAAAATGTCATCAAAATGTCACGTAATTCTCGGTCCTGGCTCTCTGCTGTGCAATGTGGGGTGTGCAGCTTTCGGTCACCAGTGAGGGACCTTACCCCAGGCTCCGGTTCCAAATAGTTGACTGAGTTGTCCAACTCTAGTTCGAGTGAAGTTAGTTGAACTATGGTCAACTATAGCTCGTGCCCGCAAACTTGCCCCTTTTTGACAGTTAAGCTAGTTAATCATCACCTCTCGAGGGCGCTCCATTGCCTAACAACCATGGGCAAGAGTGGCTCATGCACAACTGTCCATGCACATTAAAAGTTACATTTTGAATTGTCTTTTCAGACTGGACGTGCATAAACCCATGTAATTTTCAATTGCCGATGATTAAATAAGAGAAATACAACGTGCGAACGTCTGTCAAACGCTGGTCAAAATGTCATTGCAAAACCTCTGGATCCTGGCTCCCTGCTGTACGTTATGAATGCGCGCTGCTTTTGGTTACCAGCGATGCAACCAGCCCCAGTAGGTTGGTTCCAAAAAGTTGACTAGCGTAGTCAACCACCGTCGACTAGACAGAGTTCTGGCTAACTTTAATCGAACTATGGTTAACCAATGGTCAACAATAGTTCTTGAGTGAGCTTGCCCTTTAATTGTCTTTTCAGACTGAACCTGCCTAAACCCATATGTGTGGCAATTGCCGCTGATTTAATGGGAGAAATGCAGACCAATGAGGGTGCCCAATGCAGCTAAAAGGCCCACACATAAGATACATGTAATGTACTTTGAAATGCTTTGAAGGGCCACGATAAGGACATACACTGTACACAATTAAAGAGGATTCCCTGTTAACCCCATAACAACACTAACATCACTCCATGCTTGGATGCACTCTGGCAGACAGTTGTAATCAATTCTAAACTGCAAGTCAATCACACATAGGTCAATAACTGGTCAAATCACAAGTCGGGATGTAATAGTGGATGAGTTATGACAAGAGGAATATCTCTGTCACATTTTATTGGAATAGCCTGATACTTGTCCTGAGACTGGTTGCGTAAGGTTTGAAGCTTTGCATGTTGGAATGAAGACAAGAATGATGTTTGAGGGTGACACCATATGACTTTTAAACTATTTTAAAAAGAAGTACTGTCAAGTGTCGACGACTGACACTTGACAATTTGGGAGGTTTACCGGCTGTTCACAAAATTTGGTTAAAGGTAGAGTGGACCATTTGCAGCTACCAAAAAGTAACCGACCAAATTATTGTTGAAAAGCTTACTTGGTTTAAAGATAGTAATGACACTAAACTCCCTGTGAAATTATTCCTTCTGGCATGCTGTCATTTTGAAGAAAGCAACAAAAGAATGTCATTTGCAAAGATGTGTCATGTGACACATTTTTAGAAATTTCGATTTGTAGTTGGTTTGTTATTGGGTGAATCCGTAATTGAGTGTTAAGCGTTGGCACGATGCACACACCCACGCGGTTCAGTGTGTAACATCACGTAGCCACAATCGGCTGAATGAGAATCATGTTCCGAATGCTGATTTCGGGATTTTGTCATGAGAGGGCGCAATTCAAAATATGACTCTGCAACTTTTGAACTGAAATTGAGATCCAGAATATTTTTTTTTCTCGAAATACACAGCATTCACAGAGCTAAACCTTTATCAGGATAGTTGTTAAGCATCCGTCTTTAGATTTTGAGCACTTTTGTTGCTTCAAACGAAAAAATGTACAAATGACAAATGGTCCATTCTACCTTTACGTTCGCAACAGTCTCCGTAACTTTTACTATTACAAGTCCAATGAGAACACGGCTTTAGCCGAATTTCGCTTCGCGCATAAATTTACTCCTCTTAAAAGTTCTATGTAATTGGGCTCTGGGTGACTTATGACGAGTTGGGAATGACTTGTGATGACTGGATTACAACCCTCTGCGTTCTGGTCACACCATGCATGATACTCACAATCAGGAGGTAAGAGTGCTTTGACTTCTTCCTCATCAGCTTTGGGTTCCTGGTCTGAGAGGGGAAAGATTCAGCACCGAGATAGAATAATATCAGCTGACAGAACTTGAACTACTTACAAAGTTTGCTTCTTACTTGCAACACATGCGCATGGCAAAAGGCAACAAATGCAACTTATGTAACGGTATTGTTGGGCACGATCGTTGGATCTGTGTCATCGCCTGATCGTGCTGCGCCATTAATCGATCGCACTACGTCATTGGTGGATCACGCTACATTATCAGTCGATCATTACGCCAATGATTGACTGTGCTGCCGTTGGTCAATCACCTTTTTCTTTCCAATTCGCGGTTCTGGAGAATTGTTTTTAAAGAGGCAAGTACAGTCTCAGATTTCCCACAGGATCGACCGATCACGCAAACGCATTTCTGCAAGATTGGACGATAGCACAAATCCACCAATTGCGCCCAACAGTATAATTATCACTGGTTGTGAACTGTAAGACTGTGTTGTCGTCAAGCCCTGTCACAAATCCTGTCAAAAGTCAATCACAAGTCCATTCATAAGTCCCGTCACAAGTAACAGGGAATGAGCAATGACAAAAGTAAGCCTTTGTCACAGTTCATTTTAACAGCTTGTGACTTGACTTGGGACTGGAGGACTTGTGATGGACTTGTGATCTGACTTGTGAAGACGTGTGTTGGACTCGCAAGTCATGCGATGGACATTATTGCCATTAGATGACCATGTGGGTCACCAAAATCAACCAAATAAACGATCATGCACAGTTCTTCAGCAAACATACCGGTACGTCTGAGTGCACAAGCAATAAACCCAAATGAAAATCATGTAATTATCCTGTGTTATTTACAACTTACAAAAGTTCCTATCAACATGTAAAAACATAAACAGTTCCGTGCAAAGTCATCCTACCAGTACAAGATGTTGACTGAACTAAGTTTTCTGCATCACATGCAGTTAAGCTTAATAAGGGAATAAATGTGTGCTTGGGAGGTGTTAAACACTATGTTTGAGACTGGTTGGAGTCTGGAATGCTTATAATTACAGCCGAGGGTAATTATCAGCATTCCAGAATCCAACCAGTCTTAAACATAGTGTTTAATACTAACCAAGCGCATATTTATTCCCATTCATAAATACCTCTTTGGTTAAAAACCACAAAAAGTTGAAAAGTTGACAAACTTCCGACGGACTTTTTTTATGATGTGTGGACACCTCTCATTATAAGGAGATCATATCAGTAGCTCCCAAGCCGGCGGAGTATGTGGGGCTTACGCTCACGACCAGTTTTAAACTTCGCTGTTTTAAACACTGACCAGTGTTTTACCGGCAGCTTAAAACCACCCACGTGACAGGCTCACAGCCAATAGGAATGCTTAAAACCGTCTCAGGTATTTATGAATAATACATCAATAATATACTGAACACTTAAAGGCACTTGTAACTATGATTCTGCTTCTGGGCCTTGTTCTAAAAAAAATAGTGCTCATTTTGCTTGCATCGCACATGCTAATGTTTGTTGGCAAAATGGTGATTCTTGCATCTCGGTTGGTAAAATAAATACCAACCAAAAGTTCATTGCAAGCTTTTGCTTCTTTTTCTTTTTTAAATCATCCACAATCCAATTTGTCTTTGTTGAAATTATTACCTTCTTTTTGTACTCTGTGCTGCTGTTTTCTAATGGGGAGTTTCACTGTGAATGCTAAGAGATAGTACAGTGTTGGTTGTAAGGGATGCGAGTAAGTGCTAAGTTCTGACATAACTGGTACTAAGTTCTAATATTTTGGATACTAAATGCACTAAAAAGCCATTTGTGCTTATTAAAATGCAGTTTTAAAACAGGTGCCACAATTATCAGTGAGCTAAAATATATAGCAGTTTGCCCTGTCTGAGTTCGGAGTTTTTAACAAAGCATTCCAAGTTTCCTAAAAAGATTTTTAAGTCAATGCTGGAAAATAACGAAAAGAGGTTACAAACCTTAAGAGTAGAAAATACTGTTTTTCTTATTTCACTTTTTTTTCAATTCAACTCTTCAATTTAAACTTTGTCAAGTATATTTCTGGGTTATTATGGAAATTAAAAACCTTGTCTCTTCTTTGGTCAACAAATTAGAGACATCATGATGTAAAAGGGATGAATTTCAAAGAACCACCACCACATTTACATGTACACAAATTGGAACATTAAGTACAACAGTTGAGAATCTCACAGTTATTCAAGGGTATGTATACCGTAGGTGATAGTATAAGCCAGTTCGGTGTTTCAACTGCGCATGCCCACAATGGTATGGGTCACAGGTCATTCAGGATAATGGAATGCCCATCGAAGGCCCATGAACGTGCAAGAAGATATCAAAAGCAGACGCTTCTGGGCAGAGGTTGAAATTGAGATAGAGCCAAAAAACGCTGTGGGGGTGATTTTTTTCGGTTTTCAAATTTTTGCATATTTGTAATCCTGAACATGTCTAAAATATACTATAAAAGTTTGAAACCCTAATTTGAACTCTAAATATAGTATTTTTGATGATTTGTTAAGATATATCAGTTAAAGAAATTACTGTTTTGTGACGTTCGTGGCCATTTTCTCCATTTTCTACTTTTCGACACAATGAACTTCAAAATAGCATAACTCTGCCCAGGAATGACCGGTTTCAAAAATGTAACCACCTATTAAAAGGAAAAAGAACATATTTAAACAATATGCGAAAATCTCACTTTTGACCTTATGCCCAGAAAAGTCTGATTTTGACAGAACAGGTCACATATTCACACGAGCAGAATGGGCCTTTGCGTAACATTACAAGACGCTTCCATTTGATCCCAAATGACCTTTGATTTGGACTACCTTATCGAGGTACCGAACTGGCGTATTATGGCTGCATCCTAAACTTGCCGCCATGCCAAAAAATGGATAGATTTTGGGCCACTCGATAGCAACACTGAGTGACTGTATGTCAAATGGTCAATCACAACGGTTTCATGACATACGTCACTTAACGCCGAGCTGTGTGGTTACTTTAGAGACAGTCACAAGCAGTTACCCCAAACTTTTACACAAAGAGTACACAATCAACTATCTTGTTCAAATATTCAATACAAACACGTCATGTAGAAGTTTTATAGAGAGGTTAGTGAGAAAGTTTATGGGTTTTCTGAACAGAAAAGATTCTGATCCATGTATTAATTCAAACAAAAAGAAATTTCTCATTTCATTAAATGTTTTCTTATGAATCCGAGTTCCTTTTGTCTTTACCACAAAATGGTAACGTTGCTGAAAGTATAAATTTATCTGTGGAGGGGTAAAAAAATAACCATTGTTAAATGTTAAGTCTTGAGAGATGTTAACGATGTAATTTTTTTAAGTTGAGTCTCCATGCTCTTTGTTAACAGTGTTTAGTTCAGGTTCATCATGCTAGGACTGACTTACTCTCCGTGTCGGCTTTTGATGACAAGCGACGGCGTCGCCTCCTGTGGGAACTGACCTCTGGAGGAAAGAGTGATGTTATGGAGGGGTTTGTGTTTCTTTCGACAAAAATGACTAGGTAGTCGACTCAAAATGAATTGAAAATTTCTAGGACCTGCCTCACAAGATACTATTAGAGAGTGCTGCCTTGAAACGTTTGGAGTATCCCGAGGTACATGCTTCAAGTGCCATCATGTTATGGGCAATTCCACGATTACTCACGTTACATTTTTGTAACGTGAGTAACCAATTTGTGCGTCTTCTTTATCATACGTAACACATTTTTCTGGATGTCATCTTTGGTGCTTAGGTAGGTCTAGGTCTACTCTATCTACAACATGTACAATGGGGATAACAGTTATTAAACCTTTTCAGGAAGGTAATTACAGCCCAAAGAAACTCAAAAGTACATCAAAAATGGAACGTGAGTAACCGTGGAATTCACAATTTTCCTTTATGACATATGAATATAAAATCTTTCCCAAGGTAGATGACTGCACAGTTACACATGAATTAATGTATTGATTTATTTTGTCACTCTTAAATTTATGTGTAAATTTGAAGAAAAGAATGTCAATTCAATTTTGAATTTTTGAACTTTTTTGCATGATGTGTTAAAATTAAAGCAAAAATATATATTTTCAAACTTCCAAGACATGTGTCTTTGCTCACATTGTTTAAAGCATATTCGTTTTCACTCAATGTTTCACTATAAGGCATCAGTACACTCTGGTTTCAAGCAGAATGTGTAACCCAAGTTTTTTTCCCTTGTAAGTACTTCTTCTTCTTCCTTACAAGTGCAGACTTCATGGCTGAAGATAATCGCACTGCCAGAAACACCGGGGCGAACCCCTTCTCTTAGCGATAAGTGTACTGGGTTCTTTAACGTGCATTATACATTATACAACACACGGGACCTACGGCTTTACGTCCCATCCGAAGGACGAAGCAATAATGGTTAAGTGCCTTGCTTAAGGGCACAAGTGTCCGGGCCCGGGCTTGAACCCACGCCACTGTTGCTTCTGAAACACCGGAGCATGAGTCCGGTGTTCTTAACCGCTAGGCCATGACACTCCATTGCCCGTTGATTAAGAGAGTCACAGTCTTCAACAAAGTAATTTTAGGTACCCCTATAGTTCACAATTTACAAGTCATACTTACAAGCTACCTGCATGAGAACTGCATTCACTGAACAAGGCTGAGGAAGTGAACAGACCCTTGATGTGTGATACTGCAGATCTCGTAGTAAAAAGAACTAATTCTGAAAACCATGAGCTGTGAAGGAAAATGAGTGGATGTAATGACTTACCTCCATTCTCCAGGGCCGGTGGTGAGGTCACCTCTGCTGGTTTGCTGGCTGTAACTGTAGTTGAAACTGTTGTAGTTAGGAAAAAAAGAAATTTTGTCAACTTATGACAGAAAAGAGCACTGGCCGCATTCTCTCAATGCAATACACATCTTAAAGAAACTTCAGATTAGAGCTACATGTGGACCCATCAATATTGTGACCAAGGGCCTACTTCATGGAGTTGTTAAGCACAAACATTTGATAAGCACAGAATACATTCACGTAGCAAGAGCAGTTACAAAACACAGTATCATTTACTATACCTCATACATATTCACGATCGATAGCCGACTTCTCGCGTAGTACACTATCACACTAGTTACCAGTGGGCTAGTCTACTACGCATGCGCATTACGAAGCAATCGTGGAACTAGCACACTGGTATGGTATGCACGCATAAATATTGCCCTAGCTACATGTACACATGAAAAGATGGCGGCACACATAAATGTATCAGTATTTTCCCGAGCTCAATGATGCCGAACTGGAGAATATTGTTGACAATAAAGATGCCTCCTCTACTAAAAAGTTATCCACAATGCGGAACTGAACTTTTCTGAGGTTGAGCAATATTTTTCTGGTGGGTTGGAAAAGTTTCTCCGAAGATTTTTTGCCGAGGTACCACTGAAATTGTAATGGTTGACTATGTACGAGGTACAGTAAAACACATAGGCGTCCCCCCGGAAAAGCAAAAAAAAAAAAAAAAAAAAAAAGTGGTGTAAATTTAACAAAGTGGTGTAAATTTAATGAGGGGGGGGGCAAAATGTCCCTGCTCCCCTCTAAAACTGATAAATTGAGAATGTGTTGAGAAATACAAGCATTTTTTGGCAAACAAATGTTTTGCCCCCCTCTAGAAAAAATCCTGGCGACGCCCATGGTAAAACATACATGTATATAACCTCGGAGAGCTAATATTGATTATCCACCCTAAAACCAGGTTTTACTTATATAAAATCAACTGCTTTGAGTGGTTCTCCATTGTAGCACAAAAACAATGCCATGTGATATGCCATGCCATGGATGTTCAAATACAAGTACACTTGACGCATGCTATCATCTGGTCAATTCCATAAAAAATATCAAAGGTCCACATAAAACAGTTGATTTTCATGTGCTATCTGAATCTACATGTATGTGGAAATCTGCGTATTGCAAACATCTGTGTCTTTTTAAGAGTAATGGGATTATCATTACAATCCTGTGGTCTTGGAAGGATCGTCCTTGGAATCACCTATTACCTGTTTCTTCCGGTTTGTCATCTTTGTTTCTTCTCCGATGGGACACATCTGCAGTAATAAAAATAAAAGGTACATTGAAACAGTTTAGGTATTTCTGATTCCAGTATCTTTGGGGTGCTATGTTAGCAAAAATACCTTTCATCTGTCCCACTTTTAGTTCAGGGTTCTATACTGTGCACAATGACATTAGTTTTTTTTAATGATGTCTCAGACGTCTCATTTGTTGAAAATAAGTCAAGTACACATTTCAAGTACAGGAGAATTATGTGTTTCGGAAAAAAAATTGTCTGTTAAATCATCGTTCTGTGTAGTTAATTTTAGCAGCAATGTGCTTCTCACATCAAAATGTTGAGATGTACATATGTGGGCCTGTTGAAAATATCACACAAAATGGTAGAGTAATTGGCACATTTTTTCAGAGCACCATCATTGACCATACACATCCCATACATGCATGGTCCCTATTATTGAATCATTACAACGCACAAAGCGCAAGACATGCAATCTTTTTGCAAGTACTGCAAATGACTACCATTTAGCATTATCTAATTTTTTGTTCTAGCACAATGGAATATCAGGATTTCTGTAAGAAACTTATTCTAACTCAATACAGGGAACATATCCTTAATTTACATACGCTAATGTACAATTGCTTGTTGTTAAGCAAAATTCAATTTTTTAACTTAAATAAAAAACTAACGCATTGATGTTAACAACCACAAATGGTTACATCGTAACAATCCGTTGAAAATGTTGAGATGGCTAATGACAGGCCTATCTATTTCCTCAAGAATAAAAATGAAAACCAGCTGGCTGCTAGGTTTCGCAGGATATGAGAGAAAAAAGTAAACCACCTCAAAAGAGGCTAAAGTTTCGCAAATCCCTATAGCAAACGTTCGTTAATTGCAAAAACTTTCTTCAAGGCGGTTCAAAATGTCTATACGGCGCGCGTCCCACTGTCTGTAATTTTTCTTACAACATCATCACATGCCAAAACCAGAAGAGCTCCACTGTACTGTCACTGGAATACAACATCCATTACATGAGAAAAAGAACAGAAGAATAAAGTTTGAAGTGCTGGAAAATCTACCATCCACTTACATTCTGTGGTGGTCAGTGGAGTGCTAGAATCTGGAGGTTTGAAGTTCCTTGGTAAGGTTGCTGCTAGCTCTGTTGATGAATGTACCGGGTACGATAGAAATTAGGATTCAGAGTTTGAAGCACACAATGGTGTCTGTGACACAATGCATTTCAAAGAGCATGTTAATCTTACCTCTGGCTCACACTGGCAAATACGAACCAACTTTTCATTTAGTATACACTCAGACTTTTTCGTTAGTAAAGTGCACTGAATTGTTATTATTATGAACTCCGTGCACAAGCATCTCCCTAAATGGTGAAAGAGAAATTGTGACACTTTAAACAGGACATTCCTTAGTCGCAACACACCAAATTCTGCAGCAGATTGTGAAAGCGTGATATTTGAAACAGAAACGCGCAAGTCACAAGATGGACAGTTGCAGTCATTCGGAATGACCCCAGAGTCTAGTCTCTGGAAGATTACTACATCAAGTTCAATTGTCTGAAAGTGAAATCTCTTTGGGTCGACCCGAGCCACTCCAATTACTATTTGGTTCAGGGTGACTCCGGAACAAAAGACAGATTCCAATGTCAAACTCTTAAAATGCCAAGGCTAACATACATGTATGCCTGATGCTAGAGAGAAGACACTACTGGATTCTGCTCACTTAGAAGAAAATTAGTAGTGAGGGTGGAGTGTGCTGCACACTTGAGCTCTCGTGAGTGGGCGGTGGGCGGTGGGCGCTAGGCACCATCTATTTTTCATTTACAGTTCCATAATGCCAGCACATGGTTGTTAAAACTCACCATATAAGATGACACTACCGGTAGTAATGTGGTTAGGTGATATTAAACATATGCACATACATGTGAATATGGTATGAACATATGGGAAGATGATTCTGTAACTATGGCTAACTTTTGGAGACAACAGTGATGTGATCTGATGTGCGGTGATCATTTGACAAGCTGCTTATAATTGCAATTTTCTTCTGGAGATCACAGTTACAGTGCACAAAGATTATGTCCGCCTTCAAGAAAATTTCCTTCAAGAAAATTTCCTTCAAGAAATTTTTCTTATTTCAATTTCCCAAATTGAAATTCTCACACATGCCCTACGTATGAGAAGTACTGAGAAAAAAATGTCAGGAATACGTGTATGTCAGTGCTCACAGGAGCCTTGTATTTTCACTGTTTGCAAGTCCAGGTTCTATGTCTGCCTGAAGTTGATCCATACCCCACACAAATGTGAATGCAAATCGTTTATGACGTCATCAAATGCATGAAGCATCAAACATACATGTACATGTAAGCAAGGAGATTTGCTGTAGTTGAAATGTGTTCAATGTCATAACTTTGTGCTTGCGCTTCCATGCTGAACATGCACCGGCCTTTTAATGAAGTACACTGCAGGAACTTCATTTTATTACAACATGAATGGTTTTTTTGCCGGTAATGTTGATGATTTTGAGAGGTCTGTGCTTAAGAAATCTGACAGACTTCTATACCACAGATTCCTCCTCAAAACAAGTTTGATGTTAAATTTTGCTTGCTCAGTCTGTGAATATCAACATAACTTTCCCTTTTTGGTCCAACACTTTCATGTACTTTATGAGCATGATACATATACTGTGTTCGCGGATATATTAGTTTTCCCATGGAACATCAGATTTCTAGTAACAGCATGTAACCATGATCTGGTGCCACTGTTATCTTGGTAACAATTAGCATCGACAACAACACGCAAACATTCAGACATATGAATGAATGAAGGTCCAAGGGATATTGCTGATAGGGGCAAGATGGGTTATCATTATTGCATGGGGATAGAAAAGATAATCTTGTGTGAAGTAAGGGTTACAGTGTGGTGTCAGAGGTGGGATGGCTTAAAAATATACAATTTTTCATACAGTTTGTATGGCAGTTCAGTGGTGACCAATCCGCATAGGGACTGTTAAATGCGGAAGATAATCATATGGGCAGGGCTATGCAGAAAGATATTTTGATGATAACTGGGGCAACACAGAAATCAGTTATTGGTGGCAGAAGTGGGATGGATGAACTCTTAGGGATCTCCAGGATACAGTTACAAGATGGTAGAAAATGGTAACTTGGAGATGACATGAGGATATTCACATGCATTACAGACCAGAATGTGGATAGAAGTCATTGGGCACACTCAAAGTTAACATCCAGTTTCAAGATGATACGCAGACATGTATGCATTGAGGTTGTTGTGGAGAACAAGATCACACAATTAAGATGCCGTGAGATGGCTCTATAGGCTTGAGTTAGGTGTACTGGGAACAAAGTGTTGGCAATTCAGTGATGACCAATCTACAAGATATACATGTAAGGACCATTAATAGTTATACACAAAGAGATAGTCACATGAACTGGAGAAGCACTGAAGAAGTTATTGGTGGCAGAAGTGGGATAGAAGATACAGTTACAAGAGCGTTGAGGATGGTGACTTGAAGATGACATGACAGCACTGACTGGAATGGAGGTAAAGGCAATTGGGTACACTCAAATGTTAACACCCAGTTTCAAGACAATTAGCAGACATGTGCTGCATTTACATGAAGGTTATCAACAAGATTGCACAAGCAGGATGCAGCAGGATACCTCAGGTGGCTGAGTTCCGTGACCTGGGAATAAGTGATGGTGGTCAGTTGGTTAGGGCAGGTGCTAGATATTTAACACATCCACACAAAAATCTGTCATTCCATTGTCACAGCAATCATTAAATTACACAAGCGGGATGCACTGAGATGATTCAAGGGTTGAGTTAATCTATGATCAGGGAGAAGGTGATGGTGGTCAGTTGGTTAAGACAGCAGATGAATAACACATCCACACAAAATCTGCCATTCCACTGCCACAGCAATCGTTAGTAGGGAACTTGGTGAAAGCCCAAAGGGTTGGTGAGTCCTGGGAGGAGGTTGATACAATCAAGGTATGGGTTTAGGAGTTGAGGTCGGCGCAATGCAGTGACGTGGAAGGGCAGTGGGTCTTACTTTCGGCAGCCTCGGCCTCTGCTGCCCGCTGGGCTTCTCTCTCTCTCCTCCTACGCCTCCTCTCTGTGACGTAATCCGCTTTAGGGAGATGAAGAAATGATGGCAATTGCTTCAATGGTGTCAAGCTTGGACTGTATACTGACCAATACTGAATTGCGCTAGCATGAATGTACATGGTCTCATCATATAATGAATGATACCCAATAGTCCCTGCACTAGCCCAAGCCGCCTGGCCTGTTACTCCCTGTCCCGTCCAGAAACTGCCCCAGCACTGCACAGTTTAATGGATTCCTCAGCGAATGAATACAATGTTATACAATGTAGTGCAGGTGCTAATGGGTCAAACAGCTCACATAATATGGGAACAATGAGGAGCTGGTTACAACAATAATGGAAACTTGTTGGTAAGCCTACATGATGTCTAAAGTACCATCAAAACACACCGAAATACAAATGTATAAAGTTCCCTGTTTTTCACACGTTCTAACAACGTCCTTCTAACAACACGAATTAGCCAGCCACACCGGCAAGGTAATGTGACCAACTTGGTGATTGCATGGTTAAAACTTGCACCAGTAGGAGATAACACATGCGAGTCTCAATCCATTCATGCTTTGACAATTTTTCTCGCAAGTTTGTGGACAGTATACAATGTTTACAAAATCCCACTGATGGCGAGCAAACCATAATACTAAAATTCTAGCAAAAGGTAGCATCGCCCTGATGCAAAATGATGTCATCTGTTACAGAAATATTACTGTGAAAAAACGTCAGAACTGATTAGGTTTAGGAATTGTAAGTTGGGAGTAAAATTAAGCTGCCCCCACTTACTCTCAGCAGGAGTGGTTGTGTTAGAGGGAGTTGGGACTGAGGACGGAGTTTCTGAGGATGTCTCTCTTCCGTGATGCTTTCTTGCAGGAGTGTCGTCACCTTCCGCGGACCGCGCTCGCGTCCTGGTGTCTTCTTCAGAATGTCTGACCCTACTTGGCGTGGTGTCTATGCTTGGTTGCGTTCTGGTGGGCGTGCTTGAGGTATCGATGGGTCTCGTTCTGGACGGCAGCATGTCATGGCCTTCTGTCGCAAATGGTGATGGGGGGGTGGATGATGTGTATGGGAGGGGATATAGGGGTCGAGAGAATTTGGACAGGTAGGGGAGGTGGTAGAGGTGTAAGTGGAAGGATTTTGAGAGAGACATTGGTAAATGGTTAGTTCAATGATAGTTTACTCTTGTTTTCTGCCAGGACTGGGGTGCAATTTTAGGAAAATGTTGTTGGAACAACAGACACTTCTTGACTAGACAAGTGTTAATGCTTGATAAACAGGCTGTAGTGATGCTTTCTCTTAGACCAGATGTCAGAAAAAAATGAAATGAAGCCTAAAACTATTTTTTAAAGGCCTGCAAACAACGACATTGACAAAATGGGGAACCACCAACATAGGACTAGATAGCTCAGTTGGTAGAGCGCCGAAATGGCAGACTGGAGGTCGCAGGTTCAAACCCCACTCCAGTCAATTTTGTTTGTTCAACTCTAAAAATTAAAAGCTTCAATGACAGGTTCAGAGATTTGTGTTGATCTTCAAATGTTGTTCAAATAATGTGCTCAAAATGTTGCAACACATCAGACTTAACTTTTATGTTTCACTTTTCACTCTTTAAGCTTTTTAGATGTTGGTGGGGGGGAGGGGTAGGGCCAACTTTTTAAGGGGGAGGGAGCATCCAGCCCTTACCATCAGACTTGGCTTCTGCTGTCTCTTTCTTGACAGGTTTCTTATCTTTATCATCTTTTGAGAGATGAGAGAGATTTGGTTTTGAAAACCAAATAATTCACTACCGACCATGTCCAAAACAAGCATGCTTCATGACATGCACAACCTAACTCCACTCAGGGTGAAGAGAACCCTGCTATGGTTTTACTGATTCATGGAGGAGTAAACACAATGTAATACAATTTAATACAAAGTTAGGAAATATGTGGCATCTTAGTTATCAGACTGCCACCTTGTCCATGCAGCAACGTGTTAAAAACAAGGAGGTGTCACACAACCTGAAATGAACAAGTTTAGGTTTGACAGATGCTGTGCAGGGTCAATGGTTAAGTACATGTTATTTAGTTTACTGTCGCTGTGTTGCAGAATGGTGCTGAAAATTGAACCTCTCCTTGCAAGAGTGCCTAATGGATGTGCACCCATGAGAGAGCGCTATCCGATGTAACATGGTTTGAGGGTGAATAGTCAAATTTAGCTCCCCGAGGCAAAGCCGAGGGGAGTTCTTGGTCGACTTCAGGGGAGCTAATATCACCCATCCACCCGAAAGAAAGCATGTTTGTTTGACTATACCTCACATAAACATGTATTCACGCATCAATCATGTATAATGCATCAATTATCTCGGCAAACCGTTGCTGTATGCGTGCCGCCGTCTTTTTTATGTAGCTAGGGCGATGTTCAAGCATACACACTACGCATGTGCGATAGTTCATGACTGCTTAATAAAGCTCATGGGTAGTAGACTATCACATGGGTAACCCATACAATAGTCAACATCACATGTGTATTTACCCTGTGAGTGTATCCGTACATGCATGTGCAGTTGGTAATAACAGAAGTAGCAGCAGACACGTGATGGTGAATGGACAGTTAAGAATTCAGCTCTCGCTCATGAATATGTATGAGGTATAATAATATGAAATGTTCACAGGCCAACTTATCTGAATTGAATCCCTGTGTGCAAATGATATTACACTAGGAAATGTTCAATGTCCATTTTCTACTTGATGGTCATAGTAGGTGCATAACTTTAACATATGTGCAGGACAACATGGCCATGATTTCTACAGTGTTCATTGTTACCTAAGGTGATAGTTGACCATTTGAGGATATACACGTAAGGTGACCCAATTCTTCACATTGCTATGTACATACATTGTAAATAGGGAATCCAAAATATGTAAGGCCTTGCCCAAATAATGCAGTCAACAAATGTGTGAACTGCCTTATGATTAATGATATTACCATGCATTAAGGACAAGAAGCTACCCAAAGGGTGCATAGAAATATGTCAAGATCAAAATGGGACACAGGGAATATGGTTGTGTTGAAATGTTCATGTAACACACAGCAACCATGATCGTTAATTTCACTAGCCATTGGAAGAGCATTAAAGTTTGGACAACTAGCTTTTCCTTCTATTAATGTTTTCATGGGTAAGGAACATATCCCTTTTTCATTGAAGACTAGGTACTTTACATACATGTTCCAGGCCACCAAAATTTGTTGCTGTCTTGTTTCCTTTTGAGTTTATAGACTATGCGCCCAAGTATCCCCTCAACAGTTACAACAGAAGAGTTGGGAGGGACATTTGAGGGCACTGCTGATGGCGCCTGATGCTCACACGAAGACCCACTGGTTTGTGCACACTTAGTATAAAATTAGCTGTACGTTCGTTCTACTGTTTGTGCATGGAGATAATAAACCGCTAGAAGCCTTTGTGCAATACACCCCAGGAGCATCACGTCTTGACATTTCCAATGGCTACTGAAATCTGGTCTTCCAATCATGTACTTTTGAAAATGAAATACAAATCCCAATAACCAGAAAGTGCTGTGGAGAAATGATATCTAAAGAACAGTGCAAGGAACTCTATAAACTCAGGAATATTCTCAAGGCCTAAATTACATTTTTGTTTTTGATTTTGCTCAGAGAAAGACTGGGAGAAAAAATAGAACACTACAGGGTGTATCAAAAAAAAGTATACACTTAGAGAAATGTACCAAAAAAGGATGTTTTATAATTTTCCAAAAATCAGTCACTAAATATTGATGGACCAAGGTCTTACGCTTCAATTGCCACCATGTCAATCTTCAGCTGTTCCGCATGAGTGAACACTAGCTATTTACTTTCATCAGATTTCAATTGGCTTGCGCACAAAAGTGAAATGGTTAAAACATAATCAAACACCGTGGTAGGGAAGTTTAGGCATGTGCTTTGTTGCTCACAAATTTTTAAGAAAATTGGATTAACCCTTAGTCCTCCACAGGCCCACCAAGTTTGGACTCAAGTTGCGCCTTCCTCAAAACATTAACAACAGCATGACCTTACAAGTCAATGATTAGGCCAATGGTAACCGTCATGAGGGAATGCAACGTTTGCTCTTCATGCATGCACGATTCAGTCTTCGACGTGGCTACCATTTCTTTGCACACAGACTTCTGCCCTCCTCAGCATGTCATAAACAGCGCGCCTAATCATTGCGGCATCCTGCCTCACAACAGCAACCTCGGCAGTAACACGTTCTTGCAGGCCATCCAGGTCTCTTGGTGGAGTGGTGTACACCTTAGACTTAACATGGCCTCACAAGAAAAAGTCCAGTATGGGGTAAGATCGGGCGATCTTGGGGGCCACTCGACGGGCCGGTTTAATGCGATGAAGCGATCGCCAAACAATTCGGCGAGACGTTCAGTCACGATCCTTCTCCTGTGCGGTGGTGCCCCATCTTGCGCCCACCAGGCACGCCTAAACTGTCCATTTCTTCTGCCAGGACGATAACGACAAAAATCATTGACATGCTGAGGAGGGCAGAAGTCTGTGTGCAAAGAAATGGTAGCCACGTCGAAGACTGCATCGTGCATGCATGAAGTGCAAACGTTGCATTCCCTCATGACGATTACCATTAGGCCTAATCATTGACTTGTAAGGTCATGCTGTTGTTAATGTTTTGAGGAAGGCGCAACTTGAGTCCAAACTGGGAGGGCCTGTGGAGGACTAAGGGTTAATCCAATTTTCTTGAAAATTTGTGAGCAACAAAGCACATGCCTAAACTTCCCTATCACGGTGTTTGATTATGTTTTAACAATTTCACTTTTGTGCGCAAGCCAATTCAAATCTGATGAAAGTAAATAGCTAGTGTTCACTCATGCGGAACAGCTGAAGATTGACATGGTGGCAATTAAAGCGTAAGACCTTGGTCCATCAATATTTAGTGACAGATTTTTGGAAAATTATAAAACATCCTTTTTTGGTACATTTCTCTAAGTGTATACTTTTTTTTGATACACCCTGTATAGAAGCCAGGTTGTGGCTAGACCGATACCATACATTGATGCGTGCAGTGCCTGTGTTTGAACCAGATGACAAATTGAAATACGAGTCTGGTATCAAGACTTGAAATTAACTGCATTCCATGCATTTTGTCAGCATGGTGCACAAATGCTACAAAGGTCTTTGGTACAGGGTACCAAAACAGGGCAGCTGATTGGCTCTTCAAATTTTAGCACAGCCAATTGTTTTTCAGAAGCACAGCCCAAGAATACTCCCTTTTGTGCAGAACAGCAAGAAACTTGGCCAAAACAAGTGGCAACATGAAACTGGTAACCAACCAAATGCAATGCCTTACCGCTGAGAACTGTACCGTATTTGGAGTTATACCGGTCAATCCAGCGAGCAGAGGGAGGGGTATCACCTTAGCATCAAATGTTCCAAGGATATTGCAATGGGTTAAGATGCTGCACAGGCAGATATCTTGGTCCAGAACTGGATTTTGGAATGCTTTCCCACAACGCAGCCAGTCCTCCTCAGACAAGTGCAGCCAAGAGCAAGTTCGATCGAGGACCAGTGGTTAACTAGTGGCTGGTTCGTGACGTACCGTTACCTAGTGCATGCGCACTGAAGTGGAAGTGCGAACGACTCTAGTCGAACTATTACCATTTCAACGTCCGTCAGAAAATGGCTGTTATTCAACACTTTTTGTTTCCGTTTATTTTCACAAATATTAGTGGTTGTGTAGTTTAGGACATCTTACATAATCGCCATTATTATTGTACAATGGTGAAAAAAGTGACAGAATCGTAAACTAACATGGAAAAACTGTGCAATGAAAATGAAATTTAGCACTCTCAGTTTTGTTTTTCCGCCATTTTTGTTGACAGTTGGTCCCCTCTGCACTATGCTATGGAAATTGCTATTGGTAACCAGCTATAAATCATTGCGTGACCAGCCACGGTAGACTGTTCCTGAATAGTCAACTTGACTAGTCCAACCGTCGTCGACTAGCATGCGTTCGATCAGAGTTAGTCGAACTATGGTCAACTATGGTCCTTGATCGAACTTGCCCCAAACTGCCACACTGGTAGAGGGCGCTATCACGTTCGGTTGCACTTGCCGCCAAGGACTGGTTGAGTTAGGGGAACATAATCCAGTCTTGGGCCAAGACTACACAAGCAGTTAAGAGCATATGCTTGCAATAGTTTCTATGTGTTCCTATGGAACTGCAAAACCAGACAAAACCAAACATGGCCAGAAGGAGTTTTTATTCACACTAAATGGCATCTGAAAGCCTTCCACAATTGAAAATGTCAGACAGAGTGTGTACATTAATGGTTGTGGAAAAGGCTTTTTAAGCAAATGAAAATGGTATCTGCATGGTAAATACACTCCACAGGTCTGCAAAAGGAGTTTTTGTCATTTTCTATTGTTTTTTCGTTTTGGTTTTGTTTTGGTTTTTTAAAATAAGTGAGAAAACAATTACAGCTTTCACATCCAGCGAAACTTTGGCACAAACTGGGGGAAACGTTTATCAAGTAAACTTCATTTGTAAAATGTCGCTATAGACCAGCCAATTAGCAACTGACAGTTTAGGCAATCCATTTTGCTCATCAGATGTTTTAGTGTTCACGTCAGCCCCACATGGCCATAATGTACAGGTTTTCATTTTGATTAAAAAACGAGTTAACTTTAAAAGAATTCGCCACATTAAACAGGTCCAACTTTCTAAGTAGCCATAGCAGGCTTGGCTACACATGCATACATGCACATCAAATCATTTCGATATGCAGCCTATTGAGCAATTTCAGCTTACTCTCATTGAATGACGTAAGACAAAAACATCATGACACTCTTCATGTAAGGAACACAACAAAACTAACAGTTATTTCTTCAGGGAGCATTTTTCAAATCTGGCAAATCTAGCACTGGGCTGTTTTAACACAATGGCACATTAGTCAGGATTTGTTAAGTCACCTAGAAGTTAAGTTCACTTTTAAGTCAAAATCATTGATTCGATGGTAAAGACTTCATCTCAAACTCATTTCAAACCAGACGCTGTTTTGTGGCAGAATTTGGTGGATAGGGTTTAGGGTAAAATAGAGTTTTGTTTGTCAGACACAGCAAACTATAAAACTTTGTAAAAAAGGTAATACAAAATATATTTTAAACTAAGTTGATGTTCTATTTTCTACCCAAACAAACCCACTGTGGCTCAAGACTGTATTCATTAAAAACAATCTATTTTGTAATTTTGAAACATGCACAAACCATGCTGTACGTTATTTTCCCCCACTCAGTTAATAAAGTGAATAGCATAAAACTGCTTTTTTTTGGGGGGGGGGGGGGCTAAATAAATGTATGACTATCGCACTCAAAACAACTATTTTGAATCAACCATTTGAATATCCCTTTGACTCGAAAGTTCCACTGCAAAGGTGTATAACGCGCTATGTGACAAACATGGTTGTTATGCAGGTGAACATATTTTTACAAAAATGACCCTCATGAAGAACCATTAACAAGCAGGTCATTTGATAAATTTGGGGTCCACTTTTTCCCTGTCCCTGTTGCATCTGGCAAACTACCTACCCAACGACTAAAAACATCTTTGAAGTCGTTCTGAATGATTTTTCATGGCAAATTACAAACTGCTAAGGTAACAGGGACAGGAAAAATGTCACATTTTTGACCCTAAATGTACAGAATAACCCAAATACAATAATACAAAAAAATATGCAGACTCTGAAAAGAAAAACAAAAATTACAATGCTCCAGAAAGCTGGTTAAAACACAGACTCTTTTCAAATCTGCCTCCACCCCTCCCCCCCCTTAAAAAAAGGGATATCTTGTAATTATGCATCAAGCACCCATCTTTGAATCAACAGGGCAGAGTGTATATTGCCTCCTTCTAAATATATCTCCAACATGGGCTCCTCGATGATGGTAAAAAACAAACCCATCTTTCTAGTTCGTCAAACCTGTGCATCCTGATGATGATTGGTGTTATTGAAGTAACACACAAGACCTAATAACAGCTCTATAGACAACAATCCAATTCAACATGCCAAGATGCAAAAACCCATCACAGAGAGACAGATACTTACTCGAAGAGTGAGAAGTAGAGATGGAAGATGTTGTCGAAGGAAGACGGGAGGATGGTTTATAGAAATAGGAAGAAGGGGAGGGGTAAGAGGAGGAGGGCGGGGAGGGGTAAGATGAGGGTAAGGGTCTGGACTCTCTACCAGAGGTAGAGGATTTGTACGAGGGTCGGTAAGAGTCCGTGGAAGGCTTGGTGTAGTCGGGGGAAGGGGTAGACTTATAGGAGGGTGTGGTGGGTTTGCGATAGGAGGAGGAGGGGGCGAGGCTTTTAGTGGGAGGCTTAGCATCACCACCGGAGAGAAGACGTAGAATATCTTCTTCCTCAGCTAGATGAGAGAGGATTAGGAATTGTTCAGAAGGTGACCAGTGAAGAAGACAACCAGTTCAGACGGTGGTTGAGGATGTAAGTGAAAACTTCACTGAATGAAGACTTAGATTCAGCTTAAAATTTCGTACTTCACTAATTGCTTAAGGAGCTGGTGCCTTTCTTCAGCTAGAAGTCTTAATGTTAGCTTAAGACTATAGACAGTTTTTGTGGAGAAAGATAAAAAATTAAACGGCTATGGCAAGATCTCTTTGCAGTCATAACATTGGGTAGTGTTTCTGGACAGTTGTTTTGTGGTTTAAGATTCACATGCTAATCAGACTGTACCTAAAAGGTATTTTTGCCCAAAAGTAAGTTTTAAGATGCTGTTGTGCTAGGATACATGAACCAAACCAAAAACCTATTTATGAGAGGAAATTTACAAAAGCCAATATGATCACCCTTTCTCCAATCCTGACCACATGTTGTTTTTTTCTGGGCAGGACACATAAAGATACACCAATAAACCATGCAATTTTGTTAATAACACATTTTCACCACATCACAACCTACATGTATTTGACGTAAACCAGACCTGTTCCAAACACAAACAAAAAGTTCTGTCAACAACTACTTTTCCACTACAATACAGATATTTCAATCTCTTACATGTACATACCCGTTCTACTGAAGTTGAATTAATGGTGTAAGGACAATTTTTACAAAACACTGAATTTTACAGGAGCAACACCCCTAGTGTTTGTTCTGGTTGTTGCTGTTTTACCATCGTAATTATCTGAATCCTAAGGATGTACAAACAAAGCATTAGAGACAATGGGCGCTACACCCCAGATGGACAAAAGCACCACTTAATTTGAAATGGCAAAGCTTGAAATGGCAAATCCTTCATTGAAACACTTCACCGCAGTTGAGATGTATTCCTTTTTCCTAGCAAATTCCTAGCATAAATACATGTACCTGCAAAAAAATATGAACAGGCCTTGTATGATATGTGACTGTCTGAAAAGCTGTTTTCACAATTGAAAACTGCTTTCAAATTTCATCTGTTTACCAAAGCATTTAAGGCTGAATGCTTCTACTTACTAGGTTGACGGGCTGGGCTCGCGTCCTTCGGTTCTGATCTTGGAGGTCTTATTGATGGCTCCGCAGGCCGCGTGGTGTCTTCAGTACCTAGGAAAAGGGGCACGGGTATAGGCAAGAAGATTGGATGAACAGACACAAGGGCACACAGACAATGAGTAGACAGGAGCATTTCGGAAGTTGAAGAAAAAGAATATGAGAGAAGCAAGAATTGAGAAAGGAGGAAAGGAGGGAAAGAGTAACACAGGTTAGAATGAAAGATAGTGATGAAAATTGAAATACAAGTTGACATAACAGAGAATTAGACAAAGGACAGAAATGCAAGACACAGCGGATCAGAGGGAATAGCAACAAGGACAAGCGGAAAAAGAAGAGACGAAACAGAGAGAAATAAACAAGAATTAGGTCTTGTAAATCCTAAACAATGCAGTTTCTCATTGTCTGTAATGTTTAAATCAAGGTGCACTGACTGCAAAATATTAGCAAGATCAACCAGAATATAAGGCACAGCTTGTGATGGATTAATGCCACTGCCAACCACAGTATGGCGGGGAGGGATATGGGGGGTGCACTCGGGGAAACTGTGAATATCTTTGCAGAAAAGGTGTAGTGCCGTTTACGATAAATATTCATATACATTTGTGCCACTGCCTTCCATGTTGCATCCCAGCATTTGAAATGTACCGCTGATGTTCAGGACAACATGCATCAGTTTTTTCCTTATGCTCCCAAGAGATTAGCGGCCATGCAATATTATACAAATAATGACTGTTTCTGAGTGCAATGGTAAGAATAATTTCATGAGGTGAATGAAATTAATCTTTCCATTGCACAAATGTGAAACGTTTATTATTTTTGTATACAATGCCTGAATAAATCCTCGTCATCTGATTGGTAACCTCAACTTGAAAACCGGTATAATACATGCACGTACAGCATTAGAGTGCAACCAAATCTGTGAGTGTGCAATGGAACTTCCATTTATCGCGTAATAGATTTTCTATTTTTGTGGTGCGGCTGAACCGTGGGTTGGGACGAATAATTCAATGACACGTGATCAACGACCCGACAATATATGACAGGGATTTATTCAGGCATTGCGGCATTGTATAAAACCAAATTTATATGCTTTCACGTGCAGGCATCTCTTTGCTCACTGGCAGTCAAATGCAATTGAAGCAAGGTGTCTTGCCTATGGACACACGGTCCTGATCCACTTGGTATGGATTGGACTCTGAACCTTGAATTGAAGCCTTTATCAATCCCTTTACCCAAGTTTTTTAATTGCAAGAAGGTAATCACTTTTGAATATGATGTCACTTAGTAACTTTGTGTTCTAAAGCAAGACACTTTTCTGTAACTGCTGTCCTCATCCTAGAACCATCAAAGGGACCATGTTGTACATAATTCATGGTTTACGGCCCCAAATTCAACAGTGCTCATTCACTTTTTCATTCTAAGTGACATTTTCAACATAACCAAGTAACAGGACTGCATGGTAGTTCTATATATCTAAGTCTTCATGCGACATTTTCAAATGAGCACATTTTTACGTGTGTATGTATAAGGCTGCTATGGCCAGCCATAGGTCCCACAAACGCAAAATGCCACACCGATCTGCTGATGACCAAAATCGCCAGGGAAATGATGCTTTATTTCTTGACACCTACATCTTCCCATTTTCTAATGAACTGCCAGCCAACATGAAAATGCATTTTTTTTCTGATTTGAATGAATGCATTGACAGGCATCATGAACAAGGCCAGAAACAGACAGTTATTCGTTCCACTACATCTTTTTAACGTTGTTTTCAATTCATGCAGCCAGACCCGAGACTTAATCGCATGAGCAAAATAAATGAGTAAGATTTGCCTAGTGCAGTGTGCAAGCAATAGTGCAACCAATTACGGAGGGACCTTGGACCACATGATTTACTCACTGGCTGCTGGTTGGTCAGATTTGACCTCGCCAAACACATCGTCGTCCAATGACGTGTCATAGACTTTTTTTATGGGAAAAAAAGGGGGGAGTGGGGTGGAAAATGACAAAAATACAAACAGTTGAATAACAGTTACAATACTTGAATTCAAAACGTGCATGTGGATAATCACAACAAGCACATGCATATTTCGTTGCAGTGCCTAAGTGTGTGAAAGATTGTTTGAAGGTACACTTCAAATTCGAAGTGCAACAATGATCTTGTCAGATTCAGGAATAAAATCAATATGTTAGTTCCAGGCATTCAAAAATTCATATCTCTGATAAACAGGCATGGATTATGTGTTCTGCTGGGTTTTTTTTCTTCAAAAGAACATGATTCACACATTCTATTATGGCAACAGCAATAACATAATGCCAGCTGCGATCCGAAAACAAAATGGCATCCAGGAACAATGCATGCCAAACTACATGTTCCTGCATGTGCATGACATGTGCATGACAAGCATGATATTCTGTGTCGGGACAGACACGTTATTAAGGAATGTTTGTCCTCAAAGAGATTTTTATGGACTCAGTTTACAGTCCATGGACCTTATTCACGAAGGAAGCCATTTTGGTCGTGTTCCCTGAACGTATGTTATAAATTGTGAACAGTGGAATGGGACGGTGCCAGACTATTTATGCATTCTAGCCTCACTTTCACTTTCTTTTCAAATGTGGCTTAAAACATTAGGGTATGTTTAATCACAAATTTTTCAAATTATTCATCAGAGCAGACTGGTATTAATTTGTAATTAACTTTATGTCATTGCTTTCATTTCTCTTCGCAAGTTCAAAAAAATGAAGATTTTGCCTCGGTTTCAATTCAATATGGCCGACTCGTGAATAAAGCCCATGTGGGTGCTTGGTTAGCCCTTTTTTTTCAGTATACATGTATTTCAACCTGTTGTCCATAACCATGTGAAAATATTAGGCTGCATCCAACTTTCTTTGCTAGGCCAGCTCACGTGCCTATGGGATTCACTGAATCCACTTCCTGTAAATGTGAGTGTAGCCATGTCTGAATCACATGGCTACGGCTGGACATTACATGCGCACCTATGGAAGCCACTGGCTAGCGGCTGCAGCCGCTTCCCATAGACTTGTGTGCTACTGCCAGCCATAGCCATGTGATTCCGTCACAGCCTTACTACCAGCCGTAGCCACTAATTCAGGCACAGCCCAACTTTTGCAAAATAAAGTTGATGAGTGCTTGTGGCATTGGCCAAAATGCAACTTGCGTGGAATTGTCTGTATAGCATTGCACATGTGCTTGCCATAAACTTGCATCCAAACTATTCAAATATTTTCTACACTGCAATCCACATGCACAGGCTTGTAAAACAAAAATTTCCAACAAGTCTTCAAGAAGTTTACATCTCACACAATATTAATTATTATCAATCAACTTCCAATTCAAAGGCTTCCAATGATTAGTACATGTACATGTATACTGCTACTTAAAAATGGATTATCAACTGTGTACACATGTAAATGTAATGTCTTTGAGTCATGGGTGTAGGGAAAAGCTTCCAGACCTGTAATATGAATGAGGTTATCCCTGTAAAACAAATCAGTTAATCATGGTTATTACAAACTAGAAACTGAATGAGATGCCACTCCATGCTTCCAAACCACGCGTTGATCACTCCATGCCGACAGAAGCAGAGCCAGGAAACCAAAGTGTGGGTGCCTATCCTTCGTTGGTAACATCCCCAGAAGAAAAAGATTTTTAAGATGCAGTTTCTGCGATTGACAAGTTTTTGCCAATATACAAATTCATCGCTTTACGCCGTTAAAATCTGTACATCATTTGCATCAGTAAATCTGGGCTGCTCAATCTGTAAGACTGAATTGGACCACTCCTTTTATAATTACCCACAAGTAAATCTTTCGAATATTTTAATTTTCCACAAGTATCAGATTGCAGGACAGTAAATAGGCCCAAAATTTCACAGCAAAATCACTATTTGTGTACTGTCACTATTACTGCTTGCGGGGGGCCTTTTTGGTGGCCAGGAGGCCTTGCATTTGTGGGTGTGATGCAATGAAAGAACCAAGCTCTAAACTGCAAAAAAAAATGTTTCTTGAGAATTCCTCCTCAATCTTTTTAATTGAGGGTATTATTATTGGTGCTACCGGTATGGTGACATACTTACTGGTCTGCACCCCTCTGGTCAAGCCTTTAAGTCTCATACAGAGATTGTTTAAGTCTAGGATTCCCACAATCGGACCCTTTAGCCAGGGTTTTCTGTGCATATGTGTACTCAAAGTATAGATGTGTGCGCAAAGCCCAACTGGTTATATTGTACTGAAAGGAATACATAAAAGTTGATGTCCCCCCCCCACTTCCAACACTGGTTCCTGGCTCCACCCCTGCTTGACAGCATGACTCACTGCCAGTTCTCCTGGTTTCTGGCTGCTTGGTGACAGGGCTGGCTGTGGGCTCCGAGCCTGACTGGGAGGATTGTCTGGGCTTGTCAACTGGACAAGTTAAGAAAAATGTACCATTACTGATCGTTTGTAGACCCTTTTTACTGAGTCCATCTTTGAGGTGTGCATTTTTGTTCCATCGAATACGCAAAAGTAGATATCGTTGTGTATTCATTGTTACTGATTTATAATTAAAAACAAAAATACCTAAAAGATGGCTGCTGAAAAGCAAAGGATCTATTGGGTCACTCTGTGAAGGAAAAATCAAATTATGACTAATTAGAATGTAAAAGCAAGCTGCTGAGTGTAGTTCAACTGATGTGCCAATTTATAAAAATAACAAAAACTACTCTGCATGCTCTTCAAAGGAGAAAAAAGGAAATTGGTAACAAAATACATGTACTATCATCTCATCTAGCTATTGACAACGGTTGAGACTGAAAATTATATTAGTTTGGATGGCAAAGGAAGAAAACAAGAAAGAAATCAATTTTATTATGCATTTTCATTCTTCACAAGGGAACTTTTGAAGGGTGGCAGAAGCCATTCGCATAAAACACTGTGAAACATCCTGAAATCAGCCTCCACTCCAGGGGCGCGTGCTTGTTCCTTACACTAATCCCTGGCTGTGATGATGACGTAAATGACACTGAATGGCTAATCACAGCGTCTTCGGCATACTGGCATTGCACGCACTGCCACGCACGCTGCGCCGCACTTAATTGCGCGTTTAGTCAATCACAAAAAAAAACAAAGTATGATCAAAAATCTAAGCCGATACGATAAGGATTATGTCAGCTATGCTTTTTCGCAAAAAAAACTGTGTATGTGTGGTTAAGGCACCACGAAGGGAAATGCAAAGTACAATTAATTCTAATTAACTCAACAACGCAACGTTTGTTTGTGTTGATTGAAAGAATTGATTCTTCAAAAACTTTTATTTTAACATGAGGCGTCGGCACGTAAAGTAATAAAACTGCAGCCTAATATAAATGTACCGTATTTTTGGTAATTACAAAATAATTAATTCCAGGGGTCTGATCGTTAAGGCATGATGATGGGAAACAACATGGCGCTGCAAGATCGTACCCACGGGGCACGAGGTTGTCCTGAAATAACCTCCATGAGAACATTTGAGGGAAGGTTGAACCTGACCGTGCAACATGTGCAAGTCAAAGTGAAACTCCATATGAATTACTGTGGGCTTGACCCTAACCACCCCACAAGAATTTTATGAGGAAGGAAGGTATAGCCGAGCCATTGTAACTTTACATGGGATTTGATGTTATTTGAAAGATTTAAGTATTAAAGAGTGTGCCATTCGATTCTTGCACAGCGGCTGATTTTGGCAGATTCAGGAATATTCCCAGCTGCTATGGTAGTTTCACTTGATCTGTTGATTTGCACACAGGAAGGGTCATGATCACACAGTGGGTGCAAGCAGGTATGTGATATAAATTAACAATCCAAAATAAAGTGTGTTTAGGAAGGAAAACGGGTACAACTGGGTTCATATGATGAATTAGTAAGAATGACCTTCGACTTGACTGATGGTAGGAAAGACAAATGGTTAGATAACCATTGTCTCAAGTTTGGTCATCCAGTTTATTTTCCAAGTATTTCCAAACTTTGAGAATTTCCAATTATTATTTTCATTTCTGGAAATCTGACTTTCACTGATGCAGCCTTGGTGTGGGTTTTGGTCTCGTGAATACGAGTCCGTGATTCATGTGAAATAGTAAATTCAATGAAAGATTTAATAAGTATAGTTGGGTCACAAATGATGTGAACGTTAGATAACGTTAAAGATTTTTAGAAGCAACACTTAGCTGTGGGGAATTATGGAGAAAAAAATGGGGGAAATACACTCAGGAAGCTCATGCAGAACACTGCACACCTCAATCGAGTTTAACAAATTCCTCCACATAAAGTCTAACACAGGATAGAACAATGTTTGATTTTTGTTCGGATAAAAAAAATGCATTAAGTTTACTCCTTGAAATAAAAAGAAGGCATTCATGACTAAGAAGCCATTTTACATGTAAACAGAAATGAGGACAAGCCCCCAAACCAATGTTTGGCATGTTTAATTTACCACCAAAAAAATGGGGAGGTGGGAGGAGAAATGGTTACGCAATCAAAGCTGGATATTAATTGTACAATAAAAGCAATCATAAGACTTTAGAGCAATCATTACAACTGCATTCTTGAGTCACTTCTGTACATGCCAGTGTTTGTACTTACAGTGTTGTAGAGACCTATTACCCTTAGGTATCTCAATAGGCTGTGGGTTGGCTCGATTGAGCCACTCTGGTGATCGGGAAAAAAAACAAGGCCTTTCAACTTTGTAACAAGTACAGTATGCAAGCTATGCAGCAGGATACAGTAGTACATGTATTACACCTTGAAGGTACATGTTTTCAATAGAGATCTTGTTTTATTCTTTTTTAATAATCCTAGGACACCAATGTAAGATGAAGTGCACATGTGCAGACAAGTGCATAAAGTGATACAGCTATTGCTGTTTAATATGTAATCTACATACATGTATAACATGTTCAGCATGTGAAGCTTATAAATACAAGTATCTCTTAGACCATTACAAACCGACTCACTGAAGGAACAAGTACCGGTACCAAGTGGAACAAATCACGGCGGTTCCACGAACAGTACTACCGCGAATTTGGCAATGCAATGGCGCGTGATCAAATATGCAAATTAGATGCATGCGCTTCAGTGTCACATTAAGCTGTAGGTATTCCATAGAAACTCACTGGCAAAGCTGTGATACATGCCTGGCAGTATCATACACCCGAAGTAAAGTGTCCACCAACCAACCCACCCACCAACCAACCAACATAAGCAGCTCAAGCCCACGGCGTGTTTCACACCGCCGTGGGAAAAAAAGGGCATACATGTACATAAGATCATGTATCTCAAGTCTGCCTCTAATTTTATGTTGTTTTGTGAATGCTTAGAACCAAACTTGTAGATCAAAGAAATACATCAAATAATTGTAGACAAGTGTGCATATTTCTTTGTAACCTGCTGTGTTGAAAGAAGGGACCTAACTTACTGCTAGCTGATTCATCCTTGCCGTACAGCAAAGGTGAAGCCAAAAAGGTCTCTGCAGGGGCAAAATGTACAGTATGGGTAAATATAATCTGGACACCGGTACACATATATGGCAGTTGATGTCACACCATGCAATACATGAACACGCATTCACACACCATATTGTTGGGAAGCATCAGAATCCACAATGCCGTTCAGTTTGACATCAAACTCTTTTCCGAAATACAAAATGAGAAGAACTCCTTTTCACATCATGATGACTATCTATCAGAAGGAATCAGTTTTCTTTGCAAAATATATACTAAAAAAAAAATCCCATGTCAGTCTTTCATTGGATCAGGCGAGAAAGATAATTCCTTATAGGTGTCACAACAAACATCAAATAGCAGGAACACTCGAAACAAATTCAGAATAAGTTATTTGAATTCAAGAAAGTCCATTCACAATGGCCTCTTAATCTGATTGTTAGGGCTCAATCTCATGGCAACTTAGTATGACATAATGTAAATGCCAAACTATTAAGACACTGAAAACTATTAATACTGAAAATATTCAAAGTTTAAACTACAAAAACATTAGCAACTTGCAATTGAGCATTTACACGAAACACACATCAGACTGTGTGACACATTAACAAAATGACGTACACAGAAATGAGGTCATAATGACAATGTAACAACAAACAGACGTTGACAAAACGCGATGCATTCTATACTTGTTCATGTACCAACCAATTTGCACAACAGAAGCTCAACTTTGCGAGATAACCCTCAGCTAATGTCTCAAACAGATGCACATTTCTCAATCTCAATCTTTTTCACTCACAACAAAATACATCAGCATGCCGATGTCACATAATGCAAGGCCCAATTCATAATTTCTGTTAGTTAACAAAATCAACCAACTTCAAACCATGCAGACCATGATGCATGAGAAATGTGTACTCACTGTAAGGGGTCAACACTGTGTCTGTGCTACGGGCTGACCATGGACCTGACGGTGGTAATAAAGCACAATATACACCACTTGCAATTGTCCATAATAATTCAGATACCAAACATATTACACTGTGCATGTAGATACATTTTCTGATCACCTTAACTTATTTTAGAAAAAGGTGACAGGATTTTTATTGGTATGAAATCAAGGTGAAACCTTTTTATACTACAATCATACATGTTTTATGCAACATGATCAATACAGCAAAACTAGTCCAATACACTGCAATGGACCACGTGAATGGTAAAGCTGAAAGACAGGCTGCAACCTACAAACTGACCATAAAAGGCTTTTTTTTTTAAAGTCTTCTAAGCATCGTCAATATCGGAATATTCAATAATCGATATAATCGGAAATCCAATATCGAGAATATTATATACAATGCGTGTATATCGATTATCCTACCGGTATGATACTTTGATTAAATAAAAATTTTAAAAAAATACTAATCGTCAGTCACAATTTTCCACGGCTTTCTCTGGAGCATATTCCTCACGCTTTTTAAAACAAATCTCAGCACTGAGGGTTTGAACAGAATGGGTGATTTCTTTTGAGGTTTTACATAATGACTTTTTGTCCTTAAATCAGCAAAATACATTTAATTGTCATGCAAGATTGTTCAGATTTTCTTCCTGTGATGTGTCACACATCTGCATGCCATGCACTACTCACTGGATGAGGATGTACTTGTGCGCTGACTAGCAGCAGATCTTCTGTTCCTGGGAGTGTCTTCAATGAATAAATTAAAACAGACTTGACTTTAAAATGCTTGTTTTTTTCAACACGTAATAGTTTTTATTTGTGAAAATATTTCCAATATAGACATGAACTGTGTTGCATTCAGTAGAACTCAACAAAAATTAGAACTCAACAAAAACTGAACTACCCAAGAAAACATTTTACAAAAGTTGGTTGTTAGCTCTTACATGTATTTTGCAAGCTCAACTGGTCTCTTATTTTCAAAAACTGTTTACTTATTAAAAGCCCTGCGCACATCTTTTTGATTTTACCAGTTCACTGGATCTACCTAACACTGGTACGTTTTTTTCATCGTTGTGGTTAGACTGCAACGTTACCCGCAAAAATGCCCGATTCCGTTCTATAATCAATAACATGATGATCAGTCACATGATGATCAGTCACATGATGACAAGTCACATGATGACAAAATGGCAGCCGTCAATTTTGAATCATGTGACTTCCTTCGTGAATCTGATTGGTTAACATAAATGTCACGTCCGCTAAAATCGGAGCGCTGCCCGCACACCTATCCGGTGACATCAGATCCGGTAAAATCGGATGCGAAAAAAATCAAACATGTTTGTATCCGGTCAGATCGGTCCGAATTTTCAGCGCACACCTCAAAGATGGCCCAATGATCCAGTGAACTGGTCAAATTGGAAAGGTGCGTGTCAGGCTTTAGACTTAATACTCAAGCAACAATAACTTCTGAAAACAACTCAATCTATCACAACAATGAAGTAATGGACAAAATCTGACAATGTACAATGTACACGTAACAATGTAATGCAATAGAGAATGCATTCATGTACAAAATGTCATTTCCAACAAATGTCATGCTTCAAATTGCAACTGAACATTAGTGTGTATATATTTTTATAAATACATTGCAAAAATATGACGGCAACAATGAAAATACAAAGCTTCTCATTCAAATCTGAAAAAACAAAATTCAACAATGATGAAAAACATCAAGCAATATATTGTACAAGACACCATTTTCAAATTTTAAACTATCAACAATGATCAGTTGAACAAATGTTGTTAAATGAAAACCAAAACAATGTCGTTTGAACATGCTTAACATAAGGAAAACACATCATGCTCTGAATGTTGTCAACATGGATCCAATCAATGTTCCCGCATGCACCGGCTTTTTAACAAAAGCGTCAACAAAACTTTAAACACTAGACTTTAAAGATCATGCTAATATTGTGCATGACTTCATGCCAACAATGTAGATCTACTCACAGACAGGCCCCGGTGGCTCGTCGTGCACACTCTTGAAACGAAATTTGGGTTTATCTGATTCCAGCCTCCAATGAGGTGTGTGGACTTCTTCACCTGACAGCGACCTCTGACCTTTGTCCTCTGCCCTCCTCCTTCGAGCCAGCTTCTCCCCTGCTGCCTCATCCTCAGGGACTTCTCTAAATCTCCGATGGAACGATTGGGAGGCGTTCTGATTCCTGTTTAGCTCTTCTCCAGAGAGTCCTGGGACACCTCTGCTCAATATAGCTAGGACATCTTCATCATCATCCTGCTCTTGTCTTCTTGTCTTTCCTCTGTCTTTCCTGCTCTCTTTCACGGTGTCATGGAGCTTGTTCTGACTTGGTTGATCTTGAACGATCTCCTGTTTACTGCTTTGAGACGTGGCGATTGCATGATTAATCCTACTTTCAGGTTCAGAAACGGGAGGCACAATGCCCTGGCTCAGTATTGACATTAAGTCATCTTCCTCTTCTTTCTCTGAGACTTCATCTTCCGTTACCCCTTTTCTGTTATCCTTGTCTTCATGAACATCAACAGGCACAGGCTCAAATCCTTGACTGAGCATAGCTAAGACATCCTCCTCCTCGTTCTCTTTAGAAACTTGGAGTTGCTTCTTTTTGTCAGCATTCTTTCTGACCTCTTTGGATACTGAAGCAGGGGCAAGACCCTGGCTCAACATTGACAAAATGTCTTCATCTTCTTCATCTTGTTTACCTGCAGATTTCCTCAGTGCTATTAACTCATCATTCTCATCCTTCTGATGAGTCTTTGGGGTCAATCTTGAATCTGGTCTACCTGTGATCCCAGCCTTCTGGATGAATGTGGTCTTGGCTACCT
Source organism: Patiria pectinifera (assembly GCA_029964075.1). NCBI lineage: Eukaryota > Metazoa > Echinodermata > Asteroidea > Valvatida > Asterinidae > Patiria > Patiria pectinifera. The sequence goes on from CM057141.1 coordinate 13,741,566, forward strand.
TCTGAGAGCTTAGTGATCCGCCTGTACCAGGCTTGGCAGGTGATTCATAGTACGTCTGCACAAATTTCTCATCTTGTGGTAGCTCCTTCACAGATGAATTGAGATCATCGGCTAAGCTCTCCCCATCAGAGTCATCCGCAAGTTCGGACACATCAGCTTCAGTGTCAGAACCACCAGGGGAATACTCTGCCACTGGATGGTCTCCTTCGGGAGCAAGACTTAGACACCCCAGACTGAGTAATGCCATGAGATCTTCTTCATCATCCTGAGCAGGCTGTTCCTTCCTAGGAGGATCCCTACTGTGTGATTGTGCAAACTTCAAGCCGATGCTGCTAGTTAGTGGGAGGCCTGTCTCCTTCATGACTCCGGTCACCTGTTCATCTTTTGGTTTTTCCTTGGGCGGCAGCTCATCTTCACCAGTGAAGGTGTCATCCAATTCAGATGAAGAACATCTTGTTTCCCCCTCACTAAGCCAAGACACTTCATCTTGTTCCTTATTATCAACAGCTAGCTGATTTTGCGCAGCATCACCAGGGGAGACATCTCCCACACTAAGAAGCATCAGAACATCCTCCTCATCCTCCAATTCTCTCCTGTTGTTTCTACCCAACGAAGCACTCACACGTTTACCAGCTGTGTCACTGTCGCTAGATTTCATTGATGTCACAGATACCTCTGAAGACAGGAAAAATTTTGGCCGTTTAATCTTCTTTCCTAAAGCAGCATCCTCTGCAACGGGAGTGTGGGAATCTGCATCCTCCTCAGATGGAAGAGTCAGGTACCCTTCGGAATCAGAGACATTGATAAGATCTTGTTCTGCATCGCTGCCTTCTGTGGTTGGAGTAACAGAGTAGTAAGCAGCTAGTGATGATGTGGAGGAGGAGGGGTATATAGGGGTGAAGGAGGCTCCTGTTTCAGAGGACGCATCCATGTAAGGGTCATATCTCAGATCCCCTTTGCTTAGAAGCTCTAATGGATCCAACTCCAAGTCTACCTCAGCCTCTTCTTGGATGTCCTCCAGGTTTCCTTCCATTACAGAAGCCTGGCTTTGGGTCTCCTCCAGCTCCAAGTCTTTCATCTTTTCAATTGCTGTTTGAACCTTTTTGGCAGCTGAACCTTTCAGGGTCAAGCTGTGCTCTTTCTCCCTCTCCTCTGTGCCAGCCCCCAACTGTTTCTTTTTATCCTGTGAACCTTGACCTTTGGCAAGGGCCTCTTTCAGAGTTCCTTAGAGGAAGCAAACAATGGGACATAAGGTTGTCTGGGGAGGTTCATCAGTGGTAGGTTTGGGCAATTACAACATGCCAGGGCAATGACAAGCAGGAGGTAGTGGGACAAATAGTAAGACTCAGAATTATTTTTGGAGACAAAATTCCATAAAGTTTTAATGTTTTAAAAATGAGGGTCAAGGTCAGAATTTTCAGAGGAATTCAAAATAGCATCAGTCATCAAATTAAGAGACTTGGGCAACTTAACCAAAGGGGCAGGAAGTATCTAACTTCTGAATGTACATGTAAGTCCCAGTTAAGATAGGGTCTCTATCATCAGAACTTTACTGGTTCGTTGTTGTCAGCATGCTATTTTTAAACTCATGCAAGGTATTTGCAGGTCATACCTCCCTCCTGACTAGCTTTTAGCACATCAGGATCTGCTTTCTGCTTAGCATCCCCAGAGATGAACTTTGACATTGCGGCTGCTACACTGGATCCCAATTTGGGGTGGGTCTGTTGCAATGTTTCCAACCCATAACTTGCATTTCCTTTGGCATAATTAAACACAACTCAGAAATCAACAACAGGGAATGGAGGACTGAGAACAATTATGAAAACACCACATTTAGATTGCATAAAAGGAGACCAACACAACCATAACTGAGAAGTAAACATGAAACTTGGCGTGCCTAGAATGTACATGTAGGGGTTTTTCCACAAAAAAAAACATTTTTGGAAAACTTCATATTCCCTACAGTATTTTTAAATTACAGTAGCTTCCTGGTGAAAATAACAAAGTTGGATATGGCTTTCCAAAATGTACATATGTACAAAATGGATTAACTGACACTTCTGCACATCACACACGGGGAACTGCTGCGGACTGCACATACCGACTTTGCGTTCTGGCAAGCCAGTTGCAGATTGAAGTCCACTGGTCCCAGTGGGTACAGGAGGTTCACCGTGGTCATCTTTGCTGGAGGCTGTGGCTGTCGGCAAGACACCTGGACTGACTGATGGTGAAGCTGTTGTTGTTGGGGTTCGGGACGCCTCATCTTTCTCCCGCTGTCTCATCTCTCTCTCTCGCCTTCGCTGTCGCCTCTCGGCCAGGACCTGCTGTAGCTCTCCTTGCTCCCCCTGGCTAACCCCTTGTTGGATGTCTTTGAGGGAAGGGGTAGGTGTAAAGGGACAGAGGTTTGGGAGGAGAAGGGTCAAGATAACCGTCAACTGTTTGTCCAGGAAAGCTTCCTGTACCACGGCAACATGCAAGAGAACATGCTGAATGCTTCACATCAGAAATACACTCTAATTACATTTGTAGAATTTATGGCAAAAGTTTGGGACAACGATTTCATGCTGGGTTGATGGGCTATCCTGGGTTCTTGGTCGCAATGGCAAACATGTTTGACCTCAGCCTGGCCTAGCTCAAAAGGTCATGACAACATTTGTTGCAAACCTTACAGAGAGAACTGCTGTTCGCCTAAAAACAGCTATCGATCTGTGGTACTCAACATTTCCAACAGAGGACTATTGTTCACAACACCATGCTGGTTAGTACATCTCGGCTTCGGCACACACAGGAGGACATTTACTTCATCCAATTATTGTTCTACAGCAAGAGTGAATCCTCTCTCTTCGCAGGCATTTCACAATTTGTCTACCATGTAAGACACAGCATGAAAACAAAGCACGATCTTGAAGTTTGTTTGAATGGTACATGAACCATAACATTATCTCAATTTAACTTTCTATTTACACAAAGCAACTGATTGGTGGCATTCTATCTATTCACACATGTATGTGTACCAACAATAACCCACGTCAGATAAATGTGCATCCTTCTTCAGGAGTTTGTCTGTGCTGTAGCTAGGCTTGGACGAAAGTTCGATAATATACTGACATTATTTTCTTGATACCGAACAATACAGAATTTGTTGTTAAAATACTGAAATACTGAAAACGTGATATGGATTTCAATCCCGCTTTGTCTCTTATATGTGGCCAGATGTGGATAATTATTTAAATTCGTTGTGATCACGACAACTACATTTTGACAAAAATTGTGGAGGTGGACTGATACTGTTGCTTACTAGCCATCCAGCAGGGCCTTTGAAGTTCTGCTGATGCTGCCTGTGTGCAGTTTCCCTATCACCACGTCCCTTATTTTATGAGGATGACATCATTGTCTGCCCAGAAAAGTACATGAACCTGTAGTACCGCAGATGTGTGCCGGGATTGTGCCTTTGATGATACAAGCATGGCATTTGGCACACAGTCAGAATATGTCATGAGAAAGATATTTGGCTATAGGGCCTTCGCAGATTTGTCCTTTGAATGGCAGCCATTTTGAATTTTTTTAAAATGGCTTGTTATTCTACCTTTATTTTTTCACAGGACAAATCTGTGATGGTCCTATAGCTAAATATCATTCTCAATAATACTCTGACTGTGTGCCAAATGCCATGCTTGTATCATCAAAGGCACAATTCCCCCAAATATTTCCCCTATCTCCCCCTACTACTGGTAATACCGAATACTAAGGTATTTTTGTGATGATATACCAGAGACTCTCAAAATCCAATACCCCACAAGCCTAGCTGTAGATATTGCTGGTTACATTGCTGGTAATATGCATAATCAAGTGTACATGTAAGTCATTGCGAGCAATGTAGCAAAGACGTGCAATATTTTCACTTTGTAATTTACTCACCAATTGATACCAAATGAAAAAAAGACTATATCCACTCGAAGCAAAGAAAACAACAACATATCAAATCCATGTAGGTTCTCACAACATGTAGTCAGCACGAAGGAACATATGTAAGTGAGTGTGTTTACAATCATCCCAGCATCTTACACAGAAATGCCAGACTGTCTCATTAGCAAATCCTTGTTCCCTTTTTTAATGTATTTCTGTACTGTGCCAAGCCGTCTGGTATGTGTTTGTGCTGTGGCATTTCCGAATGTGTCACTAGTGACAACGTGGTGGTGTGAAGCGAATAAATAGCAGACGCTCGCAGAATTGAATCCTTTCAAAATTAAAGACACATGCACAGAAAAAGTTACATGTACATTACACAAGAAACCTCTACGTTGTGCGCATATTTAAAGGCTCAGTGTCATTACCTAAATTCAATGCTTTGATCACCGTTTTTCAAAAAATAAGGAAAACCATGAAATTACAAATTCTGAACTCTTAATTGCATTTGATCATATTTCTCTTCAAATCAAGTATTTTTGGAGGAATTTCTGAAACTTAAGTCACCCTTCAAAAGTGTCATGGATTTTATACACCATGGGATGTACAAATGCCAAATTAAATTGATGAAATCTAATATTCTGTAGCTGAAAATCCATTTAAACTCATCCTTTTTTTGGAGTTGCAAGTATCTTTAATGGCCGCTGTGAAAAAAAAGGTGTGAGACACTTTTTGATTAAACGTACCCGTAGGAGAGAGAAAAGGTTCTTTAAATTCACACTCTCATACAACACAGGTGACAAAAGTGAAAAGGCAGCCAAGTGGTTGCTAAGCAATACATCAGTTGCCTTTGAGAGGTGTTGCCGTGGCGCCCGACTGCATCATCTGTGGTCTAGATTACCAGCTTGTGTTCCCAAAGCTTTCAAAGCCGATCAAGTGCTGTTGCTTCAAAGGGAGGTGTCTAGAAGAATTCCACGTTCATGATATGTCTTCAATTTCAATCCAGGAATGTTTTCTAGTACCTTGGTTTAACCTACCTATTCCCTACTTATGTTCCTTTCAAGGCAAGCTCATTACATGTGTATTACAATCAAAGGTGTTAGTGGGTTCTGAAATTTTGCAGGATACTGAAGTATACAAGCAATGTATAGGGTGTCAAACTCTACATTAAAAAGCAGCAAAAACTCCTTCCCATAAACCATGCCATTTCATATCCTTGTTATCAATATCGATTTACATGTAGGCTGGAACACAGTTAAGAGGGGGAACACAGTTAAGAGTGGAAAAGAGGGCCGATTTCACGAAACGCTAAGACATATCGTAGGAAAGGTTACTCGTTTTAACTCGCGACTCATCCTAGGATTGATTTCACCAAACTGAAAGACATGTGCAACACCTAACTTCCTTAGCAACGCGGCTGAACTCGTTTTAACTTAAGATCGGTCTGAGGGTCGTCTTATCTCATAAATGCATGTGTTAATTTGTATATCATCTGGAAATCATTGCAATGTCTCGTCATTAAAGACGCGTGTCGGCCTAGAGTTATTTTTCGAGGAAGAAAACTGCTGTAGAAACAGATTTGAAAAGATTTCTTTTATTTTTTTTTAATAGAGTGATGAAACGGGGAGCAATGGCTCTATCATATGTTGTGCAGGCCAACCTTGCATGTAACATTTATCGAGTAGACTGGCGAAAGTTTGTGCTCTATGCACACACGCAGGAAGCTGGTTTTGCGCGTTTCTTTTCAACGACTGTTTCGTCAAGTGGTAAAAACAAACATGAAACAGCCATCGAATTGGTAGATTTGGTGCGTCTTGCTAAGATAGGTTTGGTGAAATCGGTCGTAGGATCATCGTAGCTAAGATTGATTTTAGAGTGGGGACTCGTCTTAAGCCCTAAGATGAGTTATAAAATAAGATGAGTTTCGTGAAATCGGCCCCTGGGTCATAATGTATAGTCAATGCATGTCAAAGAATTCAAGAAATGTTTTATGAAAATGACATGATGAAATACTTGGGGAAAAAATGAAACCAATCAAATTTTAATGCAGGCTTTACAAAATTACTGCCTAATAAAAATCTGCAGTTTATGTTTTTACTACACTTGCAATCAATGGGAGAAACACAAATACCATTCTCCTGTAAAATTAGTCATGTAGATAAAGAATTTTGGGGCAGGGAAAAAGTTAAGAAAGTTGCACATGGAATGAAAAGCCAAGCAGGATGGGCGCGGGCAGCAAGTTCTTTCTTTTTTTTTCTTTTTTCTTTTATTTGCAGAGGAGAGGGGAGGATGCAATGCCCAACTCACTGCTGACACCGCCCTCTGTAGGTGGGTTTTGGCCAGGTGGCTGCCGCGTCCGTCCGCGCCTCCATGGGATCTTGGCTAGATCAAGGGAGAGAAGTTGTTCTTTAGTTCTGCCTTTGTTAGTACATAACTTGAGAAAATAATAAAAAATGAGTTATGTGATTGTCAGAATAGTTTTTAAGGAAAAGAAAGATCATACACAATTCTTCGTCACTGGAATTAACCTGCTGGAAAAAGGAAACGATAATGGAAACTTCTTTTCCGCTGCTATTAATCTTCCTCGGAATAGAATTCAAACAATACAATTGCAACGGTAGCTGACTAATGCACAGGTATTGCCTTCAATGGAAGGCAGTTTCCTTAATCATGAACACACATAACACCTGAATAAATCCTCGTCATCTGATTGACAATTGTGACTGCGCAGTACAACCTATATTTGCCGTGGAATGTAACTTTCTATTTTTGCACCGCAGATGCTGTGCTGTGGTCCAATGGTTACGGTGTTCGACACCTGTGCCTTGGTATGAGTTCGAATCCTGACCGTGAGAACATGGCGCTTGTGCTCTTGAGCAAGGCACTTTACCATTATTGCTTCATCCTTCGGATGGGACGTTACGCCGTAGGTCCCGTGTGTTGTGTAATGCACGTTAAAGAGCCCAGCAACACTAATCGCCAAGAGGAGGGGTGTGCCCCGGTGTTTCTGGCAGTGGCTGCAATGTGCGCCGCAGCACCTTGTAAACCTTTATAAGGTCCTACATAATGGGTCTCATGTTTCTCATAAACTCCATTTACCTGTCTTTAATAATAGACATAATTTGCAGCGCCTTGAGCATCTCATTGATGGTAGATACGTGTGCTATATAAGACTCCGGTATTAATATTATTATTGTTATTATTAGATGGGCCGTGAGTTAGGACGATAAATAATTCAATGGCGTAATCAACGACAAAACAATCGGATGACGGGGATCTATTCAGGCATTGAGTATTCACTCATAGAAAACTATATTGAAATCACCACCAAGTGGCATATTCAGCAAGATTAGGGAAGAAACTGGATGATTGTGTTAGATTTTGATGTTTTTAACCCTAACTCCCTACTGAGTTTTACTAGGAACAGTACTTAGTCCACCAAAATCCATCACTCATTCTGCTTCACACAATGCTTCATGACCAAATCCACCAAAATCCACCACAAATCCACCACTGCTATAGGTGGATTTTGATGGACTTGGTACTCGTGGCTTGCCTACCAAAATCCCCCCAAATGGAGGGATGGATCTTGATGGATTCACGAATCATACAAGCACACTCTCACCTACTTTTTAAAATGTATTCAGACACAAAAAAATGAGACAATGTTTTCAAAATATTCTCCATTTTACGGTATCTACCCCTCCCGCTCTGTACCTAAAACCTGGATACGTCAGTTTTACCGCATTAGAATCCAATATCAGCAATAATATTCAGTGATAATTTTACGGAAATTATCACTGAATAGACCTCTAACTATAAATTACCAGGGGCAATGAATATTACCCAATATACATCCAACTGAACTACCTCATTATCACAGACTACCCGTACAAGCAAGGACAGCTGTCACCTATTGGGGTACAAACACAATATGCAATGGGCAAATTTGCAACGAAAACTCGAGCACAATCTAGACTTACTGCTACTGTACTCTGAGGCGCTCATGTCCGTTGTCGGAGCTGACGTGTCTTCCCGGCTTGATCCGTCTTGCTCCCCTGCTCTCCGTCGCATTCTCCGCTCCTCCAGCATTTCCTGTACGGTTTTCTCCGTGCTCGGGGAGTCGGAGTGGCCTGAGTTGTCCATCGATAACCTGGCTCGATTCCTCCTGGCAAAGAAATAAAGAAGGAAAAGTTTACTTGGCTGAAAACATTGCCTCTATGGCATCAATGCGCAAGTACCCCCGCAACGGATACAAAGGGAGAGTTGGGGGAGACCACAGGGAGGGACATTTAATGGCGTCTTATGCTCGTGCCAAAACGCTGCAGGTTTGTGCACATTTACAATAAAAGAAGACGTGCGTACTTCATGCGGCCACTGTGTGTACATAGTACAAACCCGCTGGTGTACGTGCGTCACACACAAGGAACAATGCGCGCGTGTCAACCAGCGAAATGTATGTGTCCCGCCCATGGGACGTCGTTGCTACCAAGGACGCCCTCTTGTTGGTGCACGGAGCCCATACCATCACAAAATTATCGCGATATTCGGTATTATTAGGTACTTTTTCTGGGCGGACTATTATGTAATCAAAAATACAATAAGACATGTGGCTGCAGGGAAACCGCAAACAGGCAGCATGTGCAGAACTTCAAAGGCCTTGCTAGATGACTAGAAAGCCCATTTTCACCTTATCTAGATACCACGACCACAAGGAATTTAAACAACTATCCAAATACCCGTAGTGCAGATCTGGCCAAGTTGTTCCTGTCACCGTTTAAAGGCTTTGTACACATCTAGTCACATTTCAGCGAGAAAATATCAGTAATGAAATTTCACACTGAGGTTGTATTTTGGTATTTCGTTATTGTTCGGTATCAAGAAAATATGTTTTATTATACAATTTTATTGAAATATAGTCTAAGCCCAGTGTTACTGCCGGGCATTGCCAGGTAATTCAAACACAGCCCTAGAAATAAGACACATTCTTTGTCTTCACATCCGCACCTGTTCTCCCTTTTCCTACTGCTGTCGTTGATCCTCCTCGCATCGTCCGGTGACAGGCTGGTCCCCAGATCCAGGGATCGTCTCAACTCTCTCTTGTCCACGCTGTACTCGGCCGTGGGCTTCAGGGACCGCCGGAGACTCTTCCTGTCCACCAGCTCGGCGCTGCGCCGGTGCTTGCGCAGGTTGTGCTTGCGCTCTACGGGGATGTCAATGTCGCCGTCTTCTTGCTTGAGTGCGTACTGGACAGAGACAGAGAGAAAACAGGTAGAACTTAATCTTCTTGGAGAATTGAAATCATTCAAATAATCATTTAGATATTGTTTCTTCTCTCTCAAGTCTTTTACTTTGGTCACTTCAGAGTTTTGGTCTTACTTTACTTCTGAATTTATTAGTTTTTTTAGGGAGTCAAGTTGCCGCAGTGGTTACTTTCCTCGCCTTCCACCTCTATGGCCCGGGTTCGATCATGCCCTGGTCCACGTGTGGATTGTGTTTTCAGTCCGTACCTGATTCTTTGGGTTCCCCTCAGAATATTCTCCTGGGTTTTTCCTCCGCTCTGTAAAACTGTAATTTTTTCTCATTGTCTTCTCTCTATAGGTTTCTTCAGTCTTACCTACTTGCCTAGGGCGCTTTTGAGGAATCCTTGGCTTCATTACAAGAAATACTTGATTATAGTAATAATAATGTCTTGCATGTACATCGTATAGTTTTCCAAGCTGTAAGTTCAAGCAAGTTGGAGAACTGTGTCCCTTTAACAAGAACCTAACTTCTCCCTGATAATCCTTCCAGCGCTGAATTGCCACTTTTTTTTTACTTATATTCCCTTAAACCATTGCTATGACATCACACTATTGTTAACACTGTGGATTCGGAACTACGAATCTGTTACGCTGGTCACAAAGTGTGGATTCGGAACGAAGAATCCACACATTGAACGCGTCGGACAATTGTTCTCCATAATGAGCATTAATAGGACCGTCTGCATGAAAACTTTCCTTCTGAAATTACCAATGTATCTTTAGTGTCAGATTCTCCGCAATCACTGCAAAACTTACTCCAGTCAGAAAGAAATCATCGTCTGAACTATCCATATGTCGACGGAAGGAGCCGGGAAAAATGTTGCAACCTGACGCCACTTTTTTCTTCATACACGTATATCATCTGAATGAAGGTCATTCGTTGTCGTTGCAAAAATGACGATAAGACATGAATCTGGGACCGAGATATATTTCAAATTTTGTTAAGAAATACTTAAACAATTTTTCTTTTCCATGGACTTTGTACACAATCGCGGAAGTGGTGTCAGGTTGCAACATTTTTCCCAAGTCTTTTCATCTCCACTCACTGTTAATGCCAATACTTCTGTTGAAGAAATGGTTTAAGTCGAAGAATACACTCGTAAGTGTGGATTCTTAATTTACGAATTCACTCAGCGCTTCGCGCCTCATGAATTCTTAAATTACGAATCCACACTTTCTCGTGTATTCTCCCTAAAAGAACAGGATGGATTTTGGTCACTTTATTGGAAAGCATCCTATTTCATGTCAATTTTTTTACTTGAAAAGTTAACAAGGTTTAAACTTGTGTTCCCTCAAATGATGGAAAAACCGACCCGGTTTTGCACAACATTAATACAGGACTAAAAACCCTAGCCAATAGTTCCCACTTTGGAAATGTCTCGGTCTAGTTCCCGGTCTTTACCTCATACAACTTGAACTGCTCCACCAGGTCTAGGTCGGTTCCCTTACAGCTCATCAGCTGCTTTGTGGCTTCCTCTATCCCTTGCTGCTCCAGGGAGTCTGTGATGTCATAAAAGGTGTCCTGATCAGGTATGATATTCAGAGTCTAAAGAAATCAACAAGAAGAAAGAGATTAATAACTTTTGTACTGAAAATAAAAAAGAAACACTTGATTAAAAAGAAAATATTGTGGAAGACTCTTCTTTATCAAATGTGAGTCGACTGAGGTAGTAGTGACCAAATCTGTAATATTTTCACGCAATCAAAAGAAGATGAATGAAAGTGAATAAAACTACTGCAAACTGCTTTCAGACTGCATTGACCTGAAATGTACCAATCTAAAATATTAAGGCGGCCTGAAGTTCCGATCTTAACAAGATCTGCTTCAGAGGCAAGAAGCTCTTGTTAAGATTGGAACGTCTGGCCGCCTTAATTTTTTAGATTTAAAAGAAAACGAAAATAAATTGCAACTACAGTTTAAAAGCACAATTTATTATTACACAATTATCATTAATATCCAAGTAGTATAAACATATATATAATATTGGATGGCTTTGAGGGGGATACAAGAATATATTGCACTCGCTATAACAATATTGCACGAGTCGAAGACGAGTGCAATATTGTTATAGCGAGTGCAATATATTCTTGTATCCCTCGAAAAAAAGCATCCAACATTATTATTATTATTATTTATATTAGGCTGACTAGCTTGATCCACAAGAAATAAATTTCAGGACACTGCCTTTATTTATCAAATTTCGTCGAATTATCGAAGCCGCTCGAAGCTACCATTGTGGCTGTTGACAACAGTGCGCGTATACCCTGTTAGTGCTGCGCGCCACGTCCTTGTCCCGCTCGCTACGCCGCTGTTGACTGGTTCACTGGGACTTTCTACGCTCTAGATTATGCGGGAACCAGCAGAAATGCCGGGATGAGTGCAATATCAATATTATTGCAATCATCCGGGTACTTTATTGACATTATTGCAGTCATCCGGGTACTTTTGACAAAAGCATACAATACGCTGATTTCTTTTTACCACTGGAAGCCTGATAGAAATAATAATTCAGTGTATTGCATTCTTTTGGAAAGTACACGGATGAATACGCATTTGTTTAAATATTATTACATAGAAATCCAGGCATTTATGGTATCAATTTTACGCACATTTCGCTAGTTCCCACTTAATCAAGAGCACAGAAACTCACACATCTCCACCAGTCAACCGAGCGTAGCGATCGTATCAAGGCATACACGGTTTGTCAACAAAAATGGCAGCTTCCAGCAGAGCGAGATTCGCTTCCGTAAGTGAAATTTTGTAACGTTTTGTGAAATATTGGATCGCTTATTTTTCAGGGGAGACAAAAATAAGTTACACTTGCTATAACAATATTGCACTCGTCTTTGACTCATGCAATATTGTTATAGCTCGTGCAATATTCTTGTATCCCCCTTCAAGTAATCCAATATTATATAAATACTTTGAAACAAATCTTCAGAGCCGCTCATCTTGTGAATAACTTTGACAATACTCACAAACATTGCCTACGTGATTTTTAAATGTACATGCATGTGTATGTTCCCACCTTGTTGATAAGTGACATGGCATACAGGAGGACCTCTGAATCTTGGCCCTCGTCCTTCAGGAGTTCCATCACATTGCTCCACGTTGACTTGCCTTGTAGAGAAAAAAGGAGAAAATCCGATCTCTATTACATGAATGTAGAGGGCGGAAGAGTACATAAGTGTTGAATCTGGTTGCATCAGGGAGGACGGGAAGTCGAAGCAGGTTTTGGTTTGTCTTGGAGGTTTTGAATGCTCCGAAGATAGGTAAGTTTCAGTTGAGACCCCACCCATTCTCCCCACTTTAAAAGGTCATTGGTTCGGACTCCGGTATCTACGCTCCAATCTTTCCGCCCATACCAAAGACCAATGGGTTCCAGGCACAAGTACCCCATCAACGGCCAGAAAAGGAGAGATGGGGGTGACCTGGACTGGTTCCCGGTCTATCAACTGCATATTTCTAATGTATCCAAAGTTATTGGAGGCGGGGATTAGTCTCGGAGACCATCACAAGTTGAATTAGAATGTACATTGTATTTGCGCGCTGACGACCCCTGACGCACACGCGAAGACGCTGGCTATAGCTTTTGCACATTCAGGAAGTTAGCGTACTCTGCGCATGAACCAGTGCAGTACGCGCACGCTGTGTGTCCCATCCAGGGAGCTCTCAAAAGCGGTAAAAATGTTCCCCCTTGGCGCACGGAGCCCATAGGCTTGGAGCCTGAACATAACAGCGGTGCAAATAATACTACTGAGATTGTTGTTTGATTGTTGTTCAGCCCTTATAAAAGATCATTTGCATTTATCCCAAAAGTACCGAATTATTATCAAAAATGTTGCTTGGACTAAAGATCGTACTGATACTAAGCACCCTATGAAACTACTCCCTGTGGCTTGCTGCCATTTAGAAGAAATCAAGAAATGTAGGCGATTTCCAATGATGAGTCAATTTGCAATTTTTTGGAATGGAGTGCTGTGGACAAAATTCTGTTTTTGTGATCAAACTGTTGGACATAGTATTTTCACTGTTTTCTCAAAAAAAAGTGTAATTTTTCGACTGAGCTAAAACTTCAACAGGTTAGGTTTTGAACATTCTTCTTTGGATTTCGAGTGGTGTTATTATTGGAAACAAATAAAATGCATGAAAAGCAAATGATCCTATATGTATGCCTTTCAGGCCTGTTCATTCTTAAGCCAAATTAAGTGCGAAACGTACATGTATTTGTTAGGTTACTGGAAACTTCACAATGAAACTTCAACTGTTGAAATCATTCAATTGGCTTTGCTTTCGTTTTGCTTATAGTACGCATAAAATGGGTCTTTAGATGACGTTGCTTTTCGACTGAATAGGATTTTAAAGTGGCATTCCCCGTGCTCTTTTTCGATTTTCATCCCAAAAAGTAGATACGTATCTTTTCTAAATTGCTATTTTTTTAGCAATACAAAAGTTATTCACTTTGCAATGTGACATCAGCTGAAAAAAAATCGGCCCATGTTTAGTTACTGAATGATAACTTTACAATTTTGAATAAATGGCTACCAGACAATAATTCCATTCTATCAAATCTGTTCAAAAGCACGCGAAAAACAATGTTAACAAAATTAACTGAAGTACCTTGTTCTTTGTCGACTACACATGTTGCTTGATACAGAACTGTAGCATTTGTGTCTGTATACTCCACAAAGACCAGTAGCAGCTTCAGCGATGTCTTGACTACGAGACGATACTGCAGGAAACGATACCAAACAAAGTCAATATGATAACTTTCATCTGCACCTGCTTTGTAGGCGCTCAAAGGCCAATAAAACACAAGCTTGTGGTATTAAATAATAGAAAACTGACCAAATTACATGTACATTTTAGTGTAAAGCTGGCAATTTTGTCATAATATAATTTTTTGAACACAGGCACTGCATATGTATTCTTTTTAACAATCCCTCTAGGGAAAGATCATTATCAAAATCAACCCTCTGGCCGAAATCCCGTGTCCATCATAAGTGGTGGCCATGGGCTTAAAATTTTAAAAAAATTAAATTCGTTTTGAATTCCACTCTTCGGTTTCGATATTGGAAACCAGATATTCAAAACCAACCCTAAAAAAATTCAGCCTTCCATTTTTTGTGTGACACAGGCTAAAGAAAACAACTGGAACATCCCTAAATTTGCTCCATGGTCTCTGATTGTAACTGCATTCACTTGCTAGTGGTCTTCTTGGTATATGGATAGCCTGCCCATTCAACTCGTCAGAGAGTTCCCACCAAATTTTTCAATATTACAGCTCCGGAGTGTTTTTGTAAAGGCCCAGTGTTCATTGAATCCTGCAAATTATACCCAATCATTCAGAGGGCATAACATGAAATCGGATAACCGTTATTCGGTTTCAAAAAAATCAGGAATCTCCGAAATCTCCCACCACTATCTGTCATGTGTTAGCATAGTGTGCACTGCGTGATGCGTAAAAAATCAGTTGTTCGAAAATCAAAGCGCATACGCCCATGTATCTGTATAGACCGCTTGCAGACGCGTTCGATAATCAACACGCGAAGGCGGGCGACGCCATGTTGTGGGACAGGCGTATATCTATCCACGCACATTTTGTCCCAGAACATGGCGTCGCTCACCTTAGCGCGTCAATTATCGATCGCGTCTGCAAGCGGTCTATTGTGTATTGCAATATATCCACACTGCGTCATCCATTGAAATTGTATACGGTCCAGGTAGCGTTTGAAGCCAGTGGCGGAAATGTCGGCAAGGGACATCCCTAAATCCTCCGAAGTCCACCAAGGTACAGGAACCCAATGGCACTTTCTTTGTACTTTCAACGGACATCACGTCCCATTTTAAGTAAGTGTTTTCACTCTACGTTCCTCAATCCTGCACGATCCTCAAGATCTCCTGGTGGATTATGAATATAATCTATGAGGGTTTGGGTAATCCCTAAACTGCCTCCCTGTATTCACATCATCACTCAAACAGTCGTTTGCAGCTTAATGAGTTTGTAGACCAATGTACATTGTATTGTGAACTTTTTGACATCGAGTTCATAAGAATCAGATGAAGACTTTGCACAAAATTTCTGATTTTCAACAATTACCACAAATCCAGAGGCATGGGTAGATTTCTATCCCCTCTCCCAAATGTCCGTTTGTACTCACCTTTGATGCCAGTAATGAGTAGAGCCATTGGACAGTGTCAGTGTGATCAATGACTCCATTCATCCCATCCACATACAGCATGATCTGACCAAGAGCTGTGGAAAACAGAAAACAATAATAGACATATTGGGAGTATTACAAAAATGCAACAATTTCAGGCCACATGAGTTTGTTTCTGCATTCAATAGGGGACGTTGAACAATAGAAGACAATAGGGTCCCCAATTCCCGTAGGTCCCCAACTTGGCGATGTGTACAAAACATATAGGTCTTCCTAAAAAGTTAAGGGTACAAACAAAAGAGGGACAACAGGGGGTCCCCGATTGCAGGTAAATACAAACTTGTATGGGTTGGATAACGGTGAGAGTAGGTCTGGGGTAACATGGTACACAGGGTCAAACCTTGAATACGAAAATGTGACTGATACGAAGAATACCCGAGTGCCACTGCCGCCAAGTGCCAACACTCTGAGTATTCTCACTTGAAGAAAATACAAACTCTATGGTATTTACTTCCCTCCAGTATGCGCATGAATCAATCCTTTTAGCATGTACACAGCATTGCACAAGAGATTGTGATCGAAATTTAAAAGTTTACTGAAAAGGACCCGAACCGACAACCTTCTGCTTACAAATGTTGTAAAGGGACACTTTAGTCCATGCACCCTTTGGGTTCTGTGTACGTGTAATATAAAATATGAAAATACAATATAAACATAGAATATTGACATTCGGATATATACATGTACGGTACATCACCAAGGGCATCCATCGCTTTTGAAAAGGGGGGGGAGACATACATGTACCTTGATCATAACTAAAGCGAGCACGAAGCGCGAAAGACATAGCACTGTGGGGTTTGGGGCCCGCCTAAGGGCGCCGAAAACTTTTGAATTCTAGATACTCCGTGGTGCGATCTGAGGCAAATTCTGACCACTTTTACCAATTTTTTTGAGCAAACGATCACTATTTTAAACATTATTTTTGAGTTTGGAGTCATTGAATCAGCTGTTCTGAGCTACATATTCAAATATAGGCTACAATTTATATTCAGGGACGAAAAAAGTGGGAAGGGGACAAATGATATATCCCCCACTTTAAAAAGTGGGGGGGGGGGGACTTGTCTTCCCTCCCCCCCCCCCACCAAAAATTGCAGTTTTCATGTAAATGTAATTACCATGCGACAAAATTTCAGAGTACAGAATTTTGGTCCTCAAAGACACTGAACACCACTCATCATTCCAGTCACATTTCTTTTCAAATGTATACACATGTACAAAAACATGTGCCCTAGGATCGCCATGATACATAACTTTTAAACAAGCATGAGACCCGATATCCCCAGTCAACTGTCATATATGTGCCTTCATCAGTTTATGTGGCGCACGTCAGGGGAGTCAGGGTTGGCGTAGCGGTACTTTCCCGCCTTCCACCGCTGTGACCCGGGTTCAAATCCGGGCCAATATGTGGATTGGGTTTTCAGTCCCTACCTGATTCAGTGGGTTTTCCCCAGAATATTCTTCTGGGCTTTTCCTCCCACCTGTAAAACTGTGATTTCTTCTCATTGTCTCCTCTCTACAGGTTTTTTTCAGGCTCGTGAGCTACAGCGCCTGGGGCACTTTTGAGGAATCCTTGGTTTCATTACCAGAAAGAACTAAAAAGTAAATAAATAAATAAGTCTGCTGACAGTTTAGCTAAAGATGTGATGGCTTCATTCACTATGTACATGATCTCACCTCTAAGGATGTAGTTCTGGTAGTTCTGGTCAGCATCCGTTCCCACCTTAATAAGACAGGCCAGCCCGTCTGCACTGACAAACTCATGCACCAAATCCTTGTCATCCTGTCGGCCAAAAAAAAAAAAACAATTTGGAATTCATTTTAATCATTCTGTGCCTCTAATTAAAAAAATATTGTTAACAAAAATACTTCCAAATGAAAATTTAAGATAAATTTATAACTAATATTGCATTTCAAAATAAAAACATTTTTTTCCAGGTAGCCATTCAAAGGAAATTGTCAAGATCTTCACCCAAAGAAGATTTTTTTAAAACTCAGCACGAAAAGATATGCTTGAATCTGTATGTGTAGAGTGAGGCATTATGGGCTCCGTGCACAAGTACCCCATCAACGGCCAGCAAAGGAGAGTTGGTTTGACCTAGACTGATTCCCGATCCATCCACTGCATATTTCAAATGATATCCAAAGTTATTGGGGTCGGGGATTAGTCTGGGAGACCATTGCAAGTTAAATTCGAACGTACTCGAACGTATTCGTGCGCCGACGACGCCTAACGCTCACGTGCGAAGACGCTGTGGCTTGGCTTTGTGCGCATTCAGGAAATACAACAGTTGTGTGTATAGGTACATCGCCCGCAAACTACAGTGCGCACACACAGTGTCCCGTCCAAGGGGAGCTCAGAAGTGGTAAAAGCGCGCCCTCTTTTGTTGGCGCACGGAGCCCATACATGTACATGTACACACATGTACATGTAGTGGTAAGCAATTCCAGAGCAAATGGCAAATTTGACACACAAATATAGTTGGTAAACAAATTGAACCCTCATGCCAAATGTGTTACAGTGACATCTTCCAATACACTTGTTACCCATTAGCAGGCCTTATCCTTGGCCTGTCCCACAGCTCAGCAAGGCTTGGGATGCTGAGAGAAGCAAATAACCTACAGACTAGACCGATGCTGATGGAAGAGATAATGCAGGGACCAAAAGATTCCGACAACAGAAAGGTCAAATATTCTATTGCTGATGTGTAAATGGTCCGTGTGCTGATGAAGACATAAAAATTGTCAGAGTGAATCTCACGCAAAGGAGACAATTCCTTACAATTTCTTGTACACAAATGTACAATGTGTAAAAGTGATATCTTCAAATGTAATAAATTTGATCACGAGTAGAGTGATCTCCACTCAACCAATGATATTCTGGGCTTACTAACCAATGATATTCTGGGCTTACTTGTACACATACTACATTACTCCTGAAGTTATGTTTCAACTGTGCATGTGAACATTAAGTTCATACACATTTTGATTTAGGAAAATGCCACAGATACCGTACAGGTATGTACACAAATTTAAGGGAGAAGTGGTATCTGAATCTGCAATTTGCTACATTGTATTTTCATTCAATCAGAGATTTCAAAAAAGATTTCTGCTCACACAAATGTTGGAGCAAGTAAATGTTTATATATTAAGTGTAAAACATATTAAGTGTAAAACACATTAAGATCCTGTGTTTTGGGGACCATTGTGACCAATTCAGTACACAAACTTTTCTTCAATTTCCTTTGATTCCAACTGTGCTGAGTGGAGTGTCCTATACTTTGACAAGATCAACTGACCCAGAGAGGAATTGTTCAAGATTCATTATCTGAGTCTGGAAGCAAGGCAATTATGATTTGTGACATTGAATTGTTCAGCAAAAGGAAACTAATCTTGAGGAGTGGACATGTACAGTTTTGTAGTTCGGAACACTGAACTGGCTCGTTTATTGCACTCATTACAACTTCCCGCAACAGCAATCTTGGCAATGCGTTTGCTGGTCTGTACCGTTCACAAGTCTTCCCACTCATCACTGCCGGCCCTTTAACCGTTTATTCCTTGAATTTCATATGACTCCCTGCTGTTCCACATAATTCCATCATAATGTCGGTGGGGCCATTAATTACTGAGGTTAACATGTCTCGGGCTGTGTATTGCAGTCTGTACTTTGGTGTGTCTTGTACTTTGACAGGATAAACTGACCCAGGGGACAGGAATTTTTTGATATTCATCACCCAAGCCTGCAGGCAAGGGACTTCGGGATTTGTGAAATTACAGCTGCTTTGTCAAATAGGCCTAGTTTTGACAAAAAGGCTGTAATTTCATGTGACAAGTTTATTTCCAAACCCGAAATATCCATTTGAAAAAAATTGAAAAATTTGCACCGGTTATAAAACTTGAAAAGAATAAGAACAGTACTAGAGCTGTATCTAAATTTCATTTTTCACTTTACTGTATTCCTAAATTGTGTTTAACTATATAACAGCCGTCAAAACTGACTGGGCAGCCAGGAGAGGGCGACATTCTAAAAGGTAACAAAGTGGCGTTTTGAAAATGAAGTCTTCATGTATTGATCCACGGATTTTGTCACTTGTTTGAAAATTTTAAAGAAATAGTTTGGAAAATTAATTTTAGGGGAGATGGGGGTTAGTTGGAACACGGGGTTAGTTGAAACAATGAATTTTTCTTGATCATCTTAATTAAATTTTATAAAATGTTGCCCTCAAGAGATGTCCCTTAGCAACAGCCATCCACCATATTGCCTGCAGCAACACTGCAACAATAGTGCTCAGGTGGGAAAGATAAGTTTGTTTTTTCACCTTTTGAGTAATTTTTTCACCATTCAAAAAATGTGTACTTTCTTAATGATGTTTATAGATAACAGTGACTAGTTTGGGGGTGTTATATGCTCCAGTACTAAGCTACAAAATAAGGTTAAAAAGATATGTTATTGGAGCCCCTGTTTTGTAGAGTGAGCAAACAAATGTCACATGGGCCACTGGGGCTACATGTAGTTGGAACATTTTGATGGGGGCTAGTTGGAACATAATGATGATAATTGAGGAAATATTCTGACTTGGCCAACAATTTTGAAAGCACATAGACAGGTCACGTTGACCTTACCTCAATTTTATGCAAGCTTTTCATGTTATTTTTGGGGAGTTAAATGTCCCGTTTTTGATGTTTTCTTTTTATGATCAGGCTTGTAGCTGACTCTTGCCTCGCAATTTTCCTGTGTTTTTATTGTCTTGGTGCTGTTTGTGCCATTTCTTGCCAGTTTGTTAATTAAAAAAAATGTTAGGAGCATCACCAGTGCTTGGAACAATTATTTTACTTGAAACTCAAATATAAATGCAGTTTTTAAGTAATTGTAGTATACTTTCAGATTAACAGCATACCAAGTTCCAACTTACCCCATACCATGTTCCAACTAATCCCATAGGAGGGGTTAGTTGGAACGCATGTCGTAGTTGTGATCAAGATGGATTTTTTAAATAACCATCAACAATTCTGAGAAATTTATATGCTACATTTGCAACACACATGTGTATGAATAAATTGGCATAGTTGGTGTTTCTTGAAGAAAACCTGTTTGTGTTATGGATAGGTTTTTGTGAAAATCGTTCCAACTAACCCCCGTCTCCCCTACTGTTCTTTATTATTAATATTCTCCGACTGCATAGTTCGCACAGCAGAGTGCAAAATTATGTATGGTAAACAACATGCATATTAGAAAATGAAATTTATCTCTTCCCAACCACATGTGCATCTTGTGTCTTGTGTTTGTTGTTTCAGGCGGATGAACTTTTACATTTTTATCTCCCAAATGCAAACAGTCACTGGTACGGATCTAACATGACTTTGGCTTGGCAGGGTGAACAAAAATAAACTGCAAAAAAAATTGAATGTGGCGAAATTAATTGCAATATCAAGTATACCTGAAATATTTGCTTGAGTGAAAACAGCGCCCTCCTGAGTTCTCGTCCAGTTGAGTTGAGCAGTTTCTCTGTAAGAAAAAAAATGAAAAACACAATGCCAATTTAAACAAATTTGTTTTTTAAATTGATCAATTTCAAACAAAATTTGGTCAAAATTACTATTCTTACCAGTACAAGGCTTTACCTTTAGGCAACATCACTAGTTACTAATTCTGCATGCTGGTTACATGTACAGGCACATGTAAGTTTGTGCTTTACATGAAAGCAAATACGAAGCAAATGTGGCATCACCGAACAGTCACTGCAAAATTCACCACAGTTAAGATGTGTTCAACTTTTGCAAGCACTGTAACTTGATATAAAAATAGAATTCAGGTCCTCTTTTTTGCTGCGTGTACATGAAAACATTTAGACTGGGTGTCACTATCATTGAATTTGACTTCTTGATTCAACAAAATTAAAATAAATTCAATCCACTTCTTTTGCACTCTTCATACATGTACGTCACAATTGGTGTAGTACTTTCTCTTATTAGGGAAATGTAGTGATGACAGTTCTACATGTACATGTGTATGTACGTAGTTAACTTCATGTTCACCATGTTCAACAGCATGTTCGGGTTTATAACACTTAACTTGACTTGTGTCTGGCTTCATCAAATGTTTACTTCATTCGGACTAAACACAAATGTACATTTGTAAATTACTTTTGCTTTCCTGCTCCTATGCAGGAGAGTCATCAGTAGAAGTACCGGGGGTATTCCGCAATCAAGAGGTTTTGAATCCACTGAACGATTTGGAATAAGATAATGTGACAAAATGTGTGCATCATCCTTTTTGAAACAAAACAATCTCATAACATTTTGAATGAACAAAAACACAATTAAACACATTAAATGCCATAATGCAATGCCTTCTTTAGTTACAAGGATTATCACACGATTAAATTGTTGTCCATGTACAGTGTAGTGTACTTTACAAAACACAGCAAGAAATATTTTTCAATACCAAAAGCCCTTTAGAATTATCATGTACATGTACAAAGGTAAATGAAGTGTTCTGCACACAAACATGAAAATGAAATGATGCAATTATTCATCTGTTGTGACAGTCACTGCATCAGCTCTGCTGCAAGACATGATCAACACTCTATAATATGTCTCCACGACTCGCTAAATCCACACGCACAAAACAACAAACAGAAACTTTACGGATAGCTTGGAAAGAAAATCAGTGAGTTCATCCAAAGAGACTCAATCCTGCCAACTTCTTTACCTGTGATCTCCTTAATCTTCGCTCTCCTTGCATCGGTGCATGGATACAGTTTGCTCTTTCTGTTCACGTTTCTCCTGCTCCAGAAGCGAGTCAGCTCTGGATCTGGCGGCATTTTTTTCTGCCAGATCTGATCTTGCCCAAAAGCGTTCATTCAATTTCCAGTTAGAGTTCGTGCTTCTTAAGCTCAGAAACTTACACTCCATACACAGAAATGTTATCCAGCGAGAACATCAGTTCCTCAATCATTGCCCATACTCATTACTGTCATAACATTTTCAAGATGTCTTGAAGAAATGGGCAACGTTCATAACACATTAGAAGAGACTACAAGCACGTAGGTATCCAATGAAATCTCCACGTCGCAAAATCAATTACTGATGCTGTGACGGTGATGAACACATTCCGAAATGTTTACACTTCGAAATAAGCAACATGGCTGCCGCACTGCTCTTTGACTGACTGACTTTCTGGAAGCAGACGTTTTAAGGCCCAACCAGACATTACTCAATACATTAACATCGACCAATCAAAGTCCCACGACTAACTTTCTGGACGCAGTGGGCAACACCATCCCATCCTAAGCAGCTGTGATGACGTATCCAATCCAGTGGATGACAAAAACAAAGGAGCCTTCCAATTATCATATTTCCTACATTCATATTTTCTTGGGGCTATTGTTGTACCAAACAAAAATCTATGTAAGGGATTGATAAATGAAATTCTCTTTCTATCAAATTTAATTAGGGACTCAATTCAAAGACAGATTTTTCACATCAATCAACAAATTTTCCAGATTTCATCAAGACTTGGTAAAGATCCAAGCACCCCTGCAACTGAGATCAAAGCACCCCTGCAACTAATGGAACATTCTCTTTTAAGTCATCAACTTGGGATGATCCATGAGCAGTAACAGGGGTGGCATAACACAACCTGGAACTTTCTGAGTGTGTTTTTCTCAGCCACGTAATTGGCAAGGTCAACAAGCTCATACCAGTTCAATTCAATATTTCATAATCTTGTGATGAGTGAAGCATCCATTCGCAGGCAGATACCCGGTAGAGGGGGCTGTTGTAAATAGAGTTGTAGCCAAAAAAAGGGTTCTTTATGATGTACAGTTTATCAATACCATATGCAGTGTGGTATACAGCATACAGAGCAGTATTCTCTCTAGAATTTAGGAGTTACGACAAGGAACAAAGAATCATTCATGTTTCATACATTTTGTTCGTTTCCAATAATAACACCTCTAAAATTCCAAACAAATGGTTCAAAACCTACCCTGTTGAAGTTTCAGCTCAGTGGATATTACACTTTTCAAGAAAACAGTGAAAAACCATAGGCCTACATGTACAACCTCTTGATCACTGTTCTCAGATTAGCTAAATTATATTTAGACCTGTATTGTAATTCCAGATAAAAACCAAAGTTCACTTGGATGTTTTCTTCAAATTTGTTACTAATCGACTAAAAATAATATATGGGTAGCTCTGTCTACACGTAACAACTTCATGCGTCTAGTCTGTCTGAAGTTCAACAGTACGTTTCCACTGGTGCTAGGGGAGATGACATCATGTGACACGACAAATTCCTGGCATGTTGAACACGGTTGGTCATCACTGCATCAGCAAGAGCATCTGGAGGCCAGAGAGCCCAGAAGATGCCCTCACTGAACAAGACAACCACAGGGATGTAGGGATGCGAGGAGGTTGATGTACATGTAGGAGCAAGGATGGTTTCATCATTAGGTCATCTCTAAAGAGAGCGTGGACTAGTAGGCCTACTGCTTTTTTTTTTAGTGTGACTGCTGAGGGATATACGGTACTGTCTGGGTTCAATCAAAGAAGCTTTTAGGTTTTGATTCTTGCAAGTTCAACGGAATTGCAGTGTTTCAATTTGTAGAATTGTTGTGTGCGTGTATTTGTGCTATCCCAAATGGCTGATGAGTCATGTAATTTAAATGTACAATGTAGACCTTTGATACAGATAATAAAATCTTGTCTTTAACTTCAAAGTGAGCATTTAAGGGACTTTTAATAAGTGTTTAATATTTCTGTTAAAAAGGTTACTCTGAATAGTTTCACAGCTACAGTTGTATTGACAGAGGTTTACCCCAAGTTTTTTTACGGCTATAGAAATATTTCTAAAAATGTGTATGGGGGGTATCCTACCCGGTATGGTACTCGGTTCAGGGAGATTATAGAAGAATTTTAGTATCTGGAAGATAAACATATATATACATGTACTATTATCATTCTTAATTTTACTTTCTGTAACTGACAAGGGCTTGCTGGTTCGTTACCTGCCACTGCAATGTGTGTCAATGGCATTATGCATCAATTACATGTAGTGCTCATTCATTTTATTTTCCCGTCAATAGAGGGCTCACTTCTCTACAGGGTTCTTTCAGTGCTTGAGAATTTAGGGATGTACATTTTTTACATTGACTAGATGCTTCAGTGAAGCGACCTGAACTTATCATCAATTCTACACAGAAGACTTTAAATAATTTTGCTCTGGGTAATATAAAACACTGTGTATCTCAGATTAGGTGGTAGGGGGAATATAATAAAAATGATCTCCTCCCCCCTCCCCCTCCCCTCCCCCTCCCCCTCCCCCACAAAAGGTTTAAAAACAGATGGTACAATGAACTAAAACGTAAAAGTGCACAGGAAATAGGCCTTCATGTTCATGTAACAGGATGCGATTAAATTAAAACGTGTGAGTTGGTAAGAAGAACAGCATTTTCAAGGTTACTGATATGCTTTATCATGCTTGAGGACATACAATGTACAATGTACAATATCTGGTTATATGCAAGTTCCTTTCACGCATGAATCATTCGTGAATCAACTTTACAATGCACAGACAGGAATACATCTGCACATATGCAGTACAGGAAATGTGGCAAAAGAAACTAGAAAAGAAACAAGAATTACCTGTTTTTGAATGAGCCATAACTACCGTATGAGAATAGGCAACTCTTCGACAGGCTGTGTTTGCGTACAAGTACATGTACCGTACATGTATCGTACCGGTATGCACATAATTTAAAATCCAACAACATTCAACTTATCCCAGAATATATTCATACTCAAATCAAACATGCATTTATATTCTGTGACAAACACCCCATGATAAAACAGCCCCAAAACCAGTGCAACGGGTATTTTTTGTTATTAAAAAAAAACTGAATGTACATGTAAGGCCAAAAAAAAAAGTCTTCGGTTTCTGGTATGCGCGCGCGTCGCCGTAGCCATGCACGTCGGCAAAATGAAAAAGTTTTTTTTTCAATACAAGATGATGTTTCAAAACCGCCAAACTCACTGGTTTGACTGGAATTCTGCTGCTGCACAATTTTAACGTGTTTTTAGAAGGGGTTATGATCGAGAATAAGATTTATGTGGCCTCTCTGGACTCCCATATATTTGCACTAAGTTTAGTCGGGCACCATTTGCATTCATCAGCCGACATTTGCAGCCAAAAAAAAAAAAAAACAGGTAAAAAAAAAAAAAAGGCCGCGTCGCCGCACCACTTTTGGGGCAAGCTCCATACCAGAAACCGGAGACTTTTTTTTTTTGGCGTAACGAATGTCCTTCTCTCACATTAAAAAAGTCTGATTTGAAACTGAAGTCTGAAAACTCTCATGACTGTTTCATTTTACCTTTTTTTTCACTTTCTTTTTTTTGGGGGGGGGTGGGGGGAATCTTCATCCATGTACATGTACATACACATGTGGTAAAAAACCGCCCTCTCTTGTTCGCGTACAAATCCCACACCTAGCTGTTAACATGATAAGTTCAAACATGGAGGAATAAGAACACGTTCTTATTCCTCCATGGTTCAAACGTCTGCACACAGCAACAGACCCACAACACTTTTAACGAAACAAATTTGACAGCTTAAGTTGAAACCTTCATTTGATTTCCATGAACTTCTTCATGTGTCATTCAAATTAGGATACCAACAAGAATTTTTCCCACATCTGTTTATATGATGAATCTATTTGATTGCATAAACAATTCTTGGAACAGCACTTCTTGTATCTATACTCTTTGTCAAAATAATCGTTACAGGTGAGTAAGTAATACAATGTATGCCTCACACATTCTACAATGTACACGTGGCATTAAAGACCACAAGTAAATTGTACATGTGCACATCACAGACTTAGACAGCCTTGAGGAAGTCTTTCGCTAGAAGAGATTTCCTCTTCTTAAAGTCTTTGCAAAGAAAGATTGTGTGAGTTTCCTGGGGCTCAAGCCCAGTAATTTCCTTACACAAGAAGGCTCAGTGACAGATCTTTTCAAAACTAAAGCAAACAGATTGAAGTCATGAATAATAGCCTTCTCAGGCCCGTTGGTCTGTGTGTTCTCTGTTTGGACGAAGTTTTTCACAAGAGTTTCATAGTTTGTACAGCGGATTTACTGGTAGTTAGAAATTAGCAATCTTCCATTCATTGTTTCCTCAGACTGGGTACTTTGGTGTGAATGAGTTGTTGTCATAACGTTTGACAACCTTTCCAACTGCCCAAGGCATGGACTACCCTGTACAGCTGTACACTAGATGGACAATTGTTTGTGTAGGACTGAGGGCATGTGTAAACAATTACAAATTATGCGTGTAAATGAATTACAGTGCTAATTTAACTCATTACAAGCCAGTTTGTAATCTGATCATTAATTTCAAGGTTTCAACTTCAAGACTGTACTTTGGTGATTTTTTTGATTTGTTTTTAAAGGGACACTGCGTCCTGGAACAGCCCAATTTGGCTACAAAACGCGCTTTGAACGAAATGGTGTTCAACGGAAAGAACATTTAAAAGTAGGATACAAACATCCACATAACAATCCTTTAAAAACTGGGCGTTTTTGTGTTACTCCTGTATGATGCGTGCGAAAACGACTTTCCACTTTTGTGACGCGCTGTTTGGATGCTAGTTGTGATTTCATCTGTAAAGTGTTCGCCTTTGGCGGACGTGTAAGAAATCACATTTTGTGCATTGGTGATTGGTCACCGCTGTTCGCAAGCACTGTCATGACTGTGCTGTATTGACACACACGACGTGTATAAAACGACAGGAAAAGCGTACTCCGTCATGTCCGATGTAAACAACCAGGGTTTTTTCATTTTTTTTTTCAACTTTAGGTTTGAACATTAGGTTAGTTTCTTTCAACCAGATGTTTGAAATAGGATAAGTAAACAATCCAAAACAGGAAATTTTTGAGGATTTTAGGACGTACGTATAGTGCCCCTTTAATCTGATCTGACAACTGGTGTAGACATTACAGTTGCTTTGAGTTTGAAGTGAAAAGCATTCAACTGTCATTTAATTATCTCCTGTTTTGTATCTTTATTATTTTTTGAAAAGCTAAACAAAGAAATTAATCAACCTCCGGATTACCATTTCAGTGCTCTACCAACTGAGCTATCTACGGTGGCCATATTTTGGCAGTTCCCCAATTCGTCGATATCATTTTTATTATCATTTTTTTTAAATACATTTTGTCTCCTTTTTGTATTTAAAAAAAAGGTTTTTGAATCTTTATCCTTTTTTGAAATTATTTTTGGCTATTTATACACAAATCATTCTGACAGAATATCCATATGAGTGCTTGGCTTTGACACAAAATATTGGTGACAAAACTACTCAAGTTTTCACATTCATGTACTGTAGTGCACTGCGGAGGCTACCAGTAGTTTGTTTATTTGAAGATGCTACAAAAAAATCAGCCAAATTTAGACTGGGAACTTGACTTCTGTTTATAATTCTATTTACAAAATGTAAATTGCCAAGGCATGCATGTGATGGCTTCGATTCCAGAGCGAGATATATTTGTCTGTACACAGGAAAACAAAAGCCACCTCACAAGCTGCTTTTAGTAAGAACAACCACGCTTCATTACCGTAACCAAACAGATACATGTCCATACTCCAGCAGTGTTAAAAGGCAGCATCTATATTATAATATGGGAGGACAAACAGTCCTATAGAACCAATTGTGACAGGGGAGGTTTCTCGCAAAGCTAAATAAAGGAGCAACAACATTCCACGTGAAATTGAATCTTGGGGGTCGGACTGACCGGGACAAAAGCAGTAGGTCCACGGACGCTCTGTGTAGCAAGTGCCTTTACTGCACAGAGAAATCTGTGCACTGAGATAGAAAGGCTTTAAAAACCTGCTTTTGAGAATGAACAGACTATCTGGTCAAGTTTGATGAGGTAGAGCTGGGGGATATCTAAATGTCATCAAGGTCATCAAGTTGCACTTCAGATGGAATATCTAAGAATTTTTTTGGTGCTGGTCACACCCAAAGATCACACAGTAGGGTTTAGGATTTTTCTCTATATAGTCCTCAGGTCACTGACCTTGCACATCATCCAATCTTGTTGCAGGCAGAACTGTGTTACCACAGTGCTGGATGCCATTAGATCTCTATTTTGTGTACAATATGAAAATATGAAAGTACTGGTACATCAATGCATGTAATGCAACATTCTAAAGACTGGTTCATGAAAGTACCGTACACATGAATACAAACTGTAATTGCCACATAATTTCATGCCAACACAAATTTGTGACATACATTAAACGTGTACCAGCAAGTTTTCGTATTGCACATTTAAAACAATTGAACACATAACTTTGACAACTGCCTTTTATGATGTCATAAATTTATGCAACATACTGCAACATCCTAAAGACTGTTTCATGAATGTATACATGCACAAACTGTGCCTGCCGCATAATTAAATGCAAAGACAATTTTGTGACTTAAAATAGTCTTGGCACTTTTTTGCACAGCAAATTTGTTAACGTTGAACACATTTAACCTTTGGTGACTGCCTCGTGATGTCATACAAGAATTTGTTCATTTCATGTATGAACCAACCTGAAGTACATGTACCGGTAATCCTAGTATCAGTTTTAACAAATAACTTCCACCTATTCTGAAGCGGCAATCTTCTCAAAAATTGCACACTCATGAGGAACACAGTTCACAAAGTTAGCTCCCAGATTCTAGGAAGTTGCTTGTTTGCTGCTGTAAAAACGCACAGTGCGAGAATGTTCTTAAAAAAAATTCTGACATGATGTTTCTGAAATAAGATCTGTGCTAAGGAACGCTAGGCACTCTGCGTAGGCTGTTGAGGAGATTCCGGACACACTTCATCTGTACAGCAACAACTCCCACGAGATTTAGTTAAAGGCTCTCGCCAGTGTTGTAGTCTAATCCGTCACAAGTCCATCCAAACTTTTCCAACTAAAGGTTCCATGGTTCCAGTCACAAGTAAAATGGGATGCACAATAACAAAAGAATGCTTGGTCACCATAGTCACAGTTTATTTGAATGTCTTGAGACCTGATTTGAGATTGAGCTATGAACTGACTTGTGAGGACTTGAGGGGTTGTGTGGACTTGACTACTACACTGGCTCTCGTTATGAGACAGCAAATAATTGGTTACAGGGGAACCGTATTGTAGTTTTGGGTGACACACAATAACCCCAACCTTCCCAAATCCTCCCAAATCCTCTTTGCAAAATGGAGGATTTTGCAGGATTGAGGCTACATGGCAAAAGTGTGTGGCTGATTTTGGAGGATGCACTGTGTCAAGGTCTTAAGCTGGACCTTGTGTTGTTTATGCTCAGCCGTGCATAAATTTAGGCCTATTATACTTAAAATTCTCCGCACTGCTCCAGGATGTCACTGGCTCTGCCTCAGCACATTGACAGTGATTGCTAAAGGATTTTGCAGGATTGAGGCAGTGGTCACCCCTCCGAGGACCACATTCAAGAAATAACGGATGATTTTGGAGGACTGAAGCTGTATGCAGTTTTTACATGGAGGCAGTTGCAGGATTTTGCAGAATTGAGGTTGCATCCTAGCACAAATTACGAAGGCTAGTCACCAACAGTCAGATCATATTTCAAGCAAGCACTGTGACTACTGACTAGTTATTTATTCAGTCACAGACATAAGCAGGCAAGAAGCACGCACAGTTGGCTTATCAATTACCTACAGCCAAAGCATAGCTGCATCAAGTAACATAAACAGCCACAGCCAGTCAATCTTGTTTTATGTAAGGTGGGAGCTCTTACTGTAACTGTTCAAAGCATACTGAGCATTTTAGAAAAGAATATGAGCTCAATCTCTAGTCCACTTGCCCCTTTAAACCCGTGTCTTGTATTCATGTTGCCAGAGGGCTTCAATTACCGGTCAATGAGGTAATATGACAGGGAAGGAATCCCTGCCAGAGAGAGGTATTCACATCAACAAAATATGACTAGCTCAAGAAATATTTTCAGTGTACTGTAAATTCATTGAGCCACAAAAATTTGATCAGTTGCCTGATTTTTCTGAGCATATAATTTTAAGTGTAACTGGTTGAGTTTCTGCAACCATGAAGCTTTCTTCAGAGTATCCCTGACCAACAAATTCATCACAATTTGAATGTTAACTGTACACTGTTCTGATGTTTATTTTTTATTAAATGTTTATCGAAGTTGAACCACTGGGATTCCATAGGAATGTACCATCAAAATAAAAACCACTGATCCTCAATTTACTAGATTTGAATTTTGTTCACCTTGCAGTCATCTATGGAATCATAAATTTGCATGCAGATTATGCAAATGCATGCAGATTATGCACACAAAAAAACCACTGTGTCCTGTCCTGACCTGACCTGACCCCCAGATTCTGACCATTCAGTGAGCACCTCCTATCGTGGGTCAAAACATCCAATGTTGTATGAGAAAAATATGGCAACTACCGGTATTCACCAATCAACAGCTTTGGCTGAGCTTCTAAAAGCAGAGCTCCTGCATGTACATGCACGAATATACAACGTACATGTAAGACATTTTTAGTGTGGCTCCTAATCCCATTCTGGACAACGACTATCAATTTTACCAGTCTTTAGGCCTAAACCTAATAAAGGCCCCATGAAGTTATTTTTTTCGAGGAACATATTTTGTGCAACTTTCTACCCCTGTTAAATGTATGAAAAATATCTGACATCCCTTTTGGTTAATTTTATTGAAAAGTGCACTTCTTTTTACCATTTAAAATTTGTCCATGCTTTTCCTGACAACTGAGGGCGCTGTTGCTGCGTTGTCATTTCAGGAAGACACTGTTTAATTTAGGGGTTTTCTGTTCAAATTGTGAACCCACAAATTTGCTCATGGAAAACATTTGTAAGAAAATCTTGCTGAGTGGCTTACTGCTGTGTACTGACACAATCAACGAATCGCCAAAGAAAAGAACATTTATGACAGCAAAACACCCAAAATTCTGGCAACTTGTGATGCTACAAATAGCTGTAACAATAAGGTTTCTGCCTGAAATGACATCACACTCTTGCTCATGAATAAGAAAATTTGCATTAACATAAAAACCAAAAAAAGACCAAAATACCCTTGAAAATGGCAAAACGAAAACTGGATATACCGGGACACAAAAGTTGCATTTCCAAAAGGATTGCATTAAAAAAATTACATTGCACGTGGGCCCTTTCATGTTGCAACATAGGAAAAAATATTCTCTAACAAATATGGCCATCGGACAAGGGGTAAACAGCAAACAGTATAGGCCTACATGTACATGTACGTGTATGTACTCCCACCTAGAGATGTGCAAACAGCTGGTTTGCCTCGCATTCCATTAACATCAGTACTTCAGGTACAATGTACTTGAGTTTTGATGTCAATGCCCTTACTTGCATTCACTGCCTGCATATTAAAAATGTCAATCATTGACAATTGTCTGTTCACAACATATGAAACTATTGTTCAAATATTCAGCATGTTTGTTTCCCCTTTTGCATGAAGACTGAAGTGCTATTTTGCAAAAGTACAATGATCTTCAATCTGACATTTTTAATGCAGCCATATACCGGTACATACATGTATTAAATGTATTTTTGTTGAACACATTGAAATTGTTTTTTAAGAACGAAAACAAATTTGAAAATCAACTTGCTCATGTGATAATGTTAATTTTTTTCCGGAAAAAAAAACTGTTCAGGAATTAACCAGTTAAATGTAGCAAAAATTAACAAAAAATGTAAGAATGCTTTATTTCTGAAAAAAAAATAATTACTGATACATGTATCATGCGTACATCTATCTATAAATCTACAGTATACATAGATTTACTTGTACAGTATGTAGTTCATGTACCAGTAGCCTACATGTATGTATGTGTACCAGTATGAAGTAAAATTAATTGTTTACATTAAAAGTTACATTTGTATGTATGATTACTAATACAGTCGACTCTCGTTAGTACAAACTCTGTTAATACAACATTCTGGTTATAACAAACATAAAACCTTGGTCCCTACTGTGCATTATGTACACAATGAATGGGACTGATGTTCCTCTTAATACAAAATTCTGATATAACAAACAATTTGGCTAGGTCCGAACGAGTTTGTTATAACGAGACTCGACTGTACATGTACATTGTATGTTAATGTGTATACATACTGTACCAGCACAGAGAAACATGTTGCAATTTCTCGTTTTCATTTTTGTTTTAAGAAATACATGTACCGGTATCTCTGTAAACTGACGAAGTGTATTAAAAGTTTGGTCGATTTGTAGAGCATTTCAAGACACAGTTGACCATGTTGCAGTGTCATGACTTTCCATTAGTGCACCAACATTCCTGAACTTTCCAGGGCAAACCATGATACATGTAAACACAAACAGCCCGAGCCATGCGGCAAGCAAGTTGTAATCTTTAATCCAGGGTTTCTTCACTTGTAATCCTTGGACGGAATGGTTTTACCACATGCCTACTGAATGAGATTACCATACTTGTATTCATGGATCATAGAACTACGAGGCCAGACTAAAGCCAGACCAATTGAACGTATGATCCCGAACTTAAACAGGAAGTTTTTTGGGCAACATTTCCTTCAATAAAAAAAATGACAGTTGCACAAAGTTCCCTTGGGGGGCAGTGAGGTTGGGTCAGTACTAGTGATACATATGTGTACTTTCCTTGTTTGAGTCCCTCTTACAAATGTAGGTCAACCATGGGCCAACAAGTGGATTTATTTAAGTTTTCAGTCCCTGCCTGATTCTGCACATTTACATGTACAAACCGGTATGTTTCCCCTGGGATATCATACCCACGATACCCTCCCATTTCTGAAATTGAATTGTTTTCATCATGTTTTAAAGGTAATAATGTACAACATTTGCTTTTGCTGTAATTTTCAGAAATGGATCCCCCTGGATATTTTTATATGGGGATTTGTATTTTATAAGAAAATAATTACTGACCTGTTTTAAGTTTTGTGTTCATACCTGTACATACCGTACTGGTATGTAGATGCTGGAAAAACCAAGAACAAGTGCGAGTGCACAATAAGCTCTGGCCGTGTTGCAAGAAGTCTCTTGCATGAAAGTCTTGCATGAAATCGATCAAAATGATCCCTGCCGGTGCTTAAAAATCCAACGCCGAAAAATGCGATGCTGATGGCACATGGAACACCCATACTTTCGGTCAAATTTTGGGGACAGACAGACAGACAGACAGACAGACCAACTGACCACCAAGTGACATACATGTAGGTAGCGGTAGAAGTCCCCCTTCCCAGAGCTTAAAAAAAAGAAGATGTTATTGTAGTCTGGTTCCCTGACTACGAAAGATGTTCTTGTAGTCTGGTTCCCTTCAGATGAAACGGAGCAATTTTTAGACATCAGTGAATTGTCAGGTCAGGGAACTAGACTAGCTGGCTTGCACCCGTTCATGGATGTGCAAACAAAAGGTGGACTAACTATAAATTTGGTAAACTGGGGCAGTAGCCTACGTGTTTGAAAAAAAAATCAGTTTTTTCAAACAATGGTAAGCCGACCATCATTAGAAATTGATACAAAAATCGGATTTTTCTGAAAGTGACAGCACACCAGGTGCCAAGATTTCACAGGAGGCTTGAGCCTATTAAATTCACTTACAGACAGGTACATGTACATGTACCAGTATTTCTAATAATTTTGTAGTTTCGGTTTTTTTTATGTTTGCAAATGTTGTACATACACCTTTAATTAATTAAATTAAGTGTCTAAACTTGTTCCAAAATCCAGGTTGTCAATAATGGTTGATATAATATTTTAGTTGAATACAAAATGTACATGTATCGTAATATGTATCGGCTCAAAATGCAAGGCTTTTCCATATGACCGATATTTTACTTAAACCCTGTTTGCTTAAGGATATTAGTCTAATTACCTAACACTATCATCCTGTCTACCTTTGCACAGGTGAACAATGCATGTGTGTACAAGGACATGACACAGGGAGCCAGACAAGGAAATACTGGATATTACGAGGGCAATGGGTTACCTGTAGGTTTCCGCTCAATGACACAACAGTACATGTAAAATATACAATCACGTCCACACAAAACATACAAAGGTTTTCTCATCCAGCATTTGTCCAGTGTTCTGACCCAGTTTTCAGGCCGGTGTCACATGAAAATCCGACTCCTATGAAAATCGGACCCTTTTTCCCTTTTATTGGTTAATCCCTCTCACATGACCGGTCACTTTCCTAATTATCATACTTACGCATGCGCAGTATAACCAATGAGTCCGATTTTCATAGAAACCTAAATTCACGCTAC
This sequence comes from Patiria pectinifera, assembly GCA_029964075.1. Classification (NCBI taxonomy): domain Eukaryota; kingdom Metazoa; phylum Echinodermata; class Asteroidea; order Valvatida; family Asterinidae; genus Patiria; species Patiria pectinifera. Next base: position 13,776,339 of record CM057141.1, read on the forward strand.
ACCGGTAGTCATTTTCCTTGGAAGCTATTTCTAACATATTTGCCTGAGTACATTATAATTAAAGTTGTAAAATCAAAAATTTGCACAGGTTGATTCTGATTAAAAAAAGAGCATTTTGAAACTGTACTTTCAAACTCGAAAAGTTTAGAACACCACAAGGATACAAATTTCAGTATTTGTGTGCAGGTCTATGTAGTCTCTCTTTATCTTGTAAACTCTTCATCCACCATCATGTACCGTATATCAGCAGTTTAACTGATTTTTTATTTCAGATGTTTACTGCATGAACAGGTACAAAATACAAATTTGATAAATGTATTCTCATAAAAGAAAAGACAGGTTCAAACAAGTAAACTGTCCATGGTGCAAAAAAATAAGAGAAAATATTTTAATGACCGTGATACGTTGTCAAAACAAAACACTGAATCTGTCACACTGATGCTGACCAAAACTGGGACATGTGGTTTCAACATCTAAATATTTTGGACCGTGACAAACATCAGTGAACTTCTTTGTAATTTCTCTGCCTATTACAGTCTACATACCTGCCCGACAATAAAGTTGTCGCGTAAAAAATGATTCATTGCTTTTTACTTGGATGGTTACAAAAATAAAGCATGGGAATTTCTCAGATAATTCACTGTAGGCATTTTTTTTTATGACAACCGGTGTGTATATATATAGTGTCAGGACACTTTTGGCTATTCATGTGACGAATTGAACAAACACTCACAGAACCCGTACGCTACAAAGGGCAAACGTACATACCGGTAAACACACACACAGATAGGGGACGTGGTAAAGACTACGCATACGTATTATGCCTTGTGCGTGTGTGCACAAAAGTGATGAGAAATGATTCTGGAATTCCCTGCTGTTTAGATGACACAGTTGATGCTCAAATTAGAAATCTGATGGGTCTGGCCTTTTGGCCAGGTCCCCTTTGGTTGTGTGCAAATCTCTCACTGATGTCATTGTATACGGCAACATCCCATGGGCGGCTACACAGCCACCCAAAACAATCTGACGTCAAACTTGGTATTCCATTTCAAGCAAATATGTACCGGTTGGCCTATGCAGTGCATTACAAGGGAAAGAAAATTAGTGGCAGGAGTCATAAAACTGGGACTAACTTTTGAGGAGAAGTCAAACAAACCAAGTTTTCTGCCAAATATAGAGCTGGTTTGGTGATGTAGACAAGTGGTACAAAACTCCTTCAATGTTACACATTTGGATTGCAAAACAAAGTCAAGGCTTTTCATGATCATATTTTCAAAAAAATATTTTAGCCCTATCTATTCTCATCTGAGTACTTTATGAGCAGTTTCATCCAAAAAGTTTATCGTTCACAGACTGAGGCAGTCCTAAATCTTGTATTTAGCAAGGATGATAGATATCACAAGTGTACAGGAGGGGACATAAGTAGATAGGGGTGTGGTGGGGTGAGCTGTTTTCACTTTTCTTACTAACCAAATGATAACACGCACAGATCCCATTAAACCCAAATGCATGTCTCATTGAACTTGGAATCAGTACTTTGGACTCATGATGTCATGTGTAATGCATACATGTACGTGATGCACAGTGTTGTAAAACCATGACGCATTTAAATTCTTCCAATATTTTTTAATTTAATTGTTATTTGTCACTCAGTGAGTGAACTGAATACATGTACATTCGATGGAGCTTTATTCTGCTTTTATGTCATTTTTGTCTCTTACATATATATATATACAGCAGCATTTTAGATTTTTTTTTCTCAAATTAAGAAAGAATGAACAGTGCAGGATTTTGCAAGATTTAAAATTTGACTTCAGTTTCAGAGTGCCAATAGGAAAAGTCATTCCCTACTAAAGATACACGTATTTGTACATACCGTAGTCTCAAATGTATAGATCTACATAATGTACATGTAACTGTAAGGTGTATTCTCTGTGACAAGGAAATGACAAACTTAATTATATCACTTGTGGATTACCCAAAAAAAATTCAATAAATTCGAGAGTAAAATTTGCCTCGAAGCACAATTAAGTCTAGACATCTACCATTTGAAAACCTTCAGAGTCTGAACAATGGCATACCAGTATATTCACAATTACATGTTGCGCTTCACTGACTGGGCGTGTATACACAATATAAAATATTTGATAGCCAGTGGTGCATTATACAATAACTTTAAATGGAATGCTTGCCCTGTAGATGCAAGTGTATACAAGGGGGGAAAAATGTGGACAGAAATTCTTGAACAAGAAAGAAGTAATGACCATGAAATGAGGTTCCTCCATGGAGAGAGAACAAAAAAAAATCAATGAAAAGAAAAAAAAAACTCAAGGTTGGTATTTCTTCTCATACAGGGGCATTCACAAAAGTATACATTGTATTCACTTACCAATGCAGCCATGCACACGAACTGAGAGCTGGGACCGAAGTATTACAGAATGCTTGCGTCTGTTATTTCAAAAACAAAAAAAGTGTGAAAAATGTTGAGTTTCCAAAGTTTTACTGTACATGTATACATTAATGGTGTGCATTTACTGGTAGTACAGGAACCAGGTACTCTTAAAACCACTATCATGTTGAAGCCATTGATTTTTTTCCCATTCAGATCAATGTAACCAAAGCAAGGCTGGAAGGAAAAATAGTCTGGTTCCTTTTTGCACAAAAACATTATCATTCAGTACTGTTATTGGATACAGGGAACATGACTAAAATGGCACCCGTAAAAAAAAACAGCCCCAAAATTCAAATTCCACAAGTTGTCTGAAGGGTTTTATAGCTTTGCGGTATAAACTGCAACTTTCACGAGCCTCGTCTATCGTGCATTAAAATGTAGCCTGGTTTTCATTTTAAAAATTCCCCACAAATGGCATTCAAAACATTTCTTGTACATTGTCTTAAAACTTGCAAAGTAATTTGTAAAACTGGGTACAGGTACCTGATCCCATAATCTGGAACCGGTTCCCGACATCAGCGGTCGGGTACTCGGGACACTCAGGTACCCAATTCCTAAGTACACCCTTAATATACATTGAATTTTCAATACGTTTACCACACAGATGACATTAAAATATGTAGATAACTACCAAGTTTTTTTTAATTGTCAGTGGCATTATAAACGCAAGTTGTGAAAATCTAAAATATGGATAAGGTCACCAAGGGTTTCTACGGCAAAATGTAAGACATAAGTGTGCTACCTTAATCATTTTATTTGGGGGAAGGAAACTGCAGTGCCTTGGGAACAGAATAAATCATTTTCGAGTTGGCACGCTCTTTGGATATTTGTTTATGTCTATATAATTTACAGCCAGCTGTCAAAGCTATCTAATGAAATGTCATGGATGTGCGCCATGTGTAGACTGGGGTTCGCTTTCGCCTATAGATTATTGCAGTTCAAGCAAAACATGGCATTCCATGTGATCATTGGCACATGTGGATACTGCTTCGTCGGACTGATGTTATTTTATTCTTATGAGGAAATATGCACAGCTTTTAAAATCTGCATACTCACTCTTTGTTGAAATTTTCAAAGTCGTCTTTCTGTTCATCAATGGAGGATTCCAGGTCTAGGTAATATCCATTGTGGGATAGCTGGAGTGTACAGTCTTCAAGCTGAAAAGTGAATACAAATTTTGTGGTTCTTAAATTTAAAGAAAGGTAAAAAAAAAAGTACAAAAGCAACATTTGCCATAGTTTAAAGACGTTCAAAGTCAGACCTGGCTGTAAGGGTGTCCTCTTAACAAAATATCATGAAGGAAACACAAAGCACTGTGGGTAGTTTTACTGCCAAACTTTGGACCTTTGGTCACGGTTTAAAAAAAAATTGTATCCAATAAAACCTCAAAAGAAACCAGCTGTCACCAGCATTCTTCGAGAGGGTAGTAAATTTGAAGCAACCATGGTTGCAGTATGGATGCATTTTTTTCTGGTACTTGCTCTACATACCCTTTTACGGAGAGTATTCAGCCTGGAAAAAAGGTTCAGTGAAGGGATGTTGCACTGCATTGTGGGACAGTCTGAATGCACTGCACAAAATCCCCATTCATGGCACTAATTGTTCCATGATGCAATGTCTGAATGTGGCATAATAAAAACCTTCCCCACGAACTACTGATTTTATAAATGGAATTTGCGTCTGGGTGATGCACATTTTAAATCCAATATTGGATTTTGCCCTTCAACGACGTATTGTACCGAGTGATTGTGAGAAAAAAAATAACAAACTACTAGGTTGGGACTCGAACCATTTACCACTCAACCATCGAGCTTGCCGGGGTTGGGGGGTCGGTTCGAATCAGAAATAGCAGCGGGTACCGCAACCAAACTATTCATGAGATGGAATTGACGGTTGGGGTGATTTAAATGCCATATTGGGTTTGCCCTTCACCGATGTATTGATATAAACACTGTATACCCAGTGTTGTCCAGCGTGATTGTGAATACAAATTCAAAACTACTTGGGTGGGACTCGAGCCCACGACCTCCTGCTTACTAGTGCAGACGTCTTACCACTCAACCACTTGCCGAGGTTGATCTTAGGATTTGTGTATGTCAATAAACAGTTTTAATTATTGGGCTCACATGTACATGTATGTACAAGTGAAATTGATCGTAAGTTTATTGCGCAGCTGCGCAACAAATTTGTTGCGTAAGTCTTACGCATGCACTGTTTCGTGAAATTGGCTGCAGGGCCTGAGTGTAACTACACAAACAATCCTCAACGAGCAGTTTCACGGTAATATGGGCCATCTTGTTCACGGGGCAAAAAGAACACTCGTTGCTTAGACGCGGGGCATTTTGAATGAACAGCAAGATGGCGTCAGCAAGATGGCGCATATTAGGTTATTATGAAAGTGCTTATTGATATTAGCCTTCTATTGGTACTTCAATACTATCACTGCGACAGTTCCGGATAACTTTTTATACAAACCGCTGTACGCTGGTCTACATGTATATTCCGCGTTTAATTTAATCAAGTGATTTGGAGTAAAATTCCTCCTCTTCAAGTTAAAACCAAATACAACCTATACACAGACTCAACTTAAATCATGGCTTTTGTACAGGACTGAACCCGACAGTTGCGGATCACTTTCGCCAGTTCCGGATCACGCCCGCTGCGCTACCTGGTACATGTACAAATTCATCATTCACAGGACGCTCAGCGAGCGCGTCGTGTGTCAGGCCTTCATCATCTAAACTGCACACAAAACTGCATCGTGTGCGTGGGTCAGATCCCAACTGTCGCGCGCAGGGATAGAAGTCTTTTGCCGAATATGGAAATTCATTTAATTCAAATGCCAAAATCATTATTACTCAGTTGTACTTGAAATTATTTCCTCACAAGAAAACCTAATATAGTGAAGAAACAAATGATGAATGTTGACTACGTACGTTCCACAGGAAACTAGATTTCCACACTCAGTCACAGGCATGACAGGCAGTTTCTACAAAACAAGTGGATATTTCCCCGAACTGGATCATGGTTGTTGTTTTTACTTTTTAAGCAATTTCCAAAATTTCTTTGACCTGACAATTACAAAATGATAGACCTTTAAATTGGTTAAAAAAAATCTCAGAAAAAAAGTCAGGAAAGTTTGGGTACACTTGAATTAATTTTTATTCAATAAGTGTTCTGGAACTGCGACTGCTGACTGTCATGACTGTGTCATCATCAGACAACTTGTCACCGAAAATGAAATGTACCTGGACTCTGGAGCTAAACACTATGTACAGGGGAAAGGTGTAGGATTGGCATATAAATTATTAGTATTACAGCGACAACAGGCCTGATGCTGATGACATGATGTCAACAGTCAAGTGCAGAGGTGTACACATTAACAGTTGACAGATTGAAAACTTTACACCATGTTGTCAATCATCATCACCTGATCACTGACGTTTTCCCGTGAACAAAACTAGAACCTACTTTATGCGGCGCTCTCAGAAACTTGTGGACGGCTTGCAGCTGGTCTAGTAGCGGCAAATACTCGTTGAATGTGAAGGAAGGGGGCCGTGTAGGCTCGGGGAACACTGTGCTGGCGAAAGGGTCTGTATCGTCCAAGTACTGGACCCTACACGTAAACGCCATCTTACTCTCCCAACCAAAAATCTATGCACTACTGAATACGCATTGCATGCATGCTGTACATGTATGTACCGCGCGCCGGTACACTGTATACATGTACATGTACCAAACTTTCCCATGTGTTTGTGTACATTGGACTAGAAGGATCAGCTGCTTGTAGCTGGTACTCTGCGCACGGTGCGCACTGTTGCTACCTGAGTGGCGGTAACCGTATCGTTGTCTTCTGAACAACTTTTTTTGCAGACCACTGATGCGTAATGTAATCATCGGCGAGTTATTAGTGACCAAAGCCTCTCAAGAAATTACTTTTTTCCGGGGAAATGGGGTCAGAGCGGAAAAAAAACTAAGGTTTAATTCACAACCAGCATAGACTTAGGAATATGCTACTGACTTCTTGGCCTATAACTTGAAGCAGCGAGCAACGGCAACAACTTGACACTTCCTCGTAACTGGTTTGGGAGGGTTTCAGTTTCCGTCTATCATCCTTTTTTTTCTCTCAAGATTTTGAAGAAAACTGAAAGAACTAAGGAGAGTTTTTGTTTTCTCACCCCTTCCAAAAATAATTTCTGCTGCATCCTACATTGCTACTGCAGATAAAACCTTGGCACACCAGTAAGCTATAGAGGCCTATAATAAAGAGGTATTATCGTCCAGGATCAGTCCCCGAGGTCACTTGAAGAAGTAAGTTACACAAAGGCCTCAGTGCAAAGGCCAAGGGAATTCAGCTGTTTATATTTACATGTAGATTTTATGTTTTTCAAGGAAAAAAATAAGTGGATCATACGCCATTACCCTAAAGGGCCTAATTCATTGATCATGAATCATGATGATGGGACTCGAAGTGATGCGGCGCTTTCTTGAATGAAACGATTTAATTTAATTTCTTTTAACTATACTTTTTGACGTTTCACAATTTATCAATGGAACTGATTTCACCCATTTTGTGTGGCTCATGGTGGTCTGCGAGGTCCGGGTTTTGAAAGGCGCTGAAGTTTTAGTGACAAGCCCAGACGGGGCGCGGCGGTGGACTGAAGTTTCACGCGCCGTGGATGGTCCAGAGGTCAATGAGGGCGCTATTTCCCTTTGATGGTATCGCACATGACCTACAGACGAATGATATCAACAGACACCAAAAGGAGTTTCATGTGATGGTTAAAAAAAAACCGGTTGTTGCCAAGCAAACAGATTTTTGGAAACATTTCTTCGCTCAGAAATGATAATTTTTTTTTTCTAATCGCACTTTACGGGTAAACATATAGTCGTCACAAATTTTGTTGTGAGCCTGTCACTTTTTGAAGTAAATCTTAAGGGTTTATTAAAATTTACGCAAGCAAGTACGTGCACGTTCATGTACTGAAGGGCTAACCAGTCCGCCATCAACCCCCTCGGCAACTCAGTGGACTTCAAAACACCGTAGCCACCAAAATTCTGGATCTGCCGTTTCATTTATGTTACAATCAGTGTGGCAAAATGTTTCTCAGTAAACTGGGTGTGTCGTACGCGGATCACGACAGAGCTCTATTCCGATCCTCGGCGAGTCTGAGACGGTTCAACACTGCCACTTTTCAGCTACTGCGCCACTCTTTCCTCATGATGAAGGCGCGTGCCTGCTATAAGTCGATCTGGTTGCTTTCTGTGGGAGTACCGTGCTCCAAGCCCAAGCAAATTCAAGCCAGCATGGCCGGATGCTTATGGCCAATTGCAAATCGGGATGCTACAAGACATGACTCTGAAGAATGACTGGAACTTATACCTAGCTACCAACTGGCAAGTCGCCCGTCCACGGCCCTCCGTTGATCAAATTTTCCGTTTTAAATACCAATATCCCCCTTAATTGATCCATTATCCTTTTTAAGCTGCAATCAATGTGTAAAATGTTGATTTCCTCGATGTTTATTAAAGACGATGTAATTTAATGTCATGGTCCCTTCTCAAAGACCCATAGAATGGGTAGCTCCAGTTTAGCAATTATATGGACAGGGAATGAGGTGTGCATTCGCTGGGAACGCCCAGATGCCTTTTTCAAAAACCTACAGTGTTCATTGTTGCGTATAGTAGAGGTAATGTTTAGCTCACGTATAGGCCTACGATTAAAAAGACAGCCGTATTCAATTTTCCAAACAAATAAAAACAGTTGGCTCATTTTTGCCCGGAAATGTCGACTTCTTTTCGTCCATGGAGCCAAAACGATGCACACAGCAATGTTCCACGTTTCTCCGCCTATTAAGACAAATTGTTTTAAACAATAATTCATAGGAAGCAGAATGGCCTAGCGGTTAGATTCTTATCCACGAATCGCGGAGTCCGGGTTCGAATCCCGTCGGTGTCTTTTTGCTTTTCACGGCGCACGCATTCAGTCATTATAAGATATTTTATTTCCCGTCGTAAAATACCAACTGTACCTTAGCTTAATCGGTAAGCACTGCGGCTGGTACTGTCCGTGAGTTCCAGGTTGGCGCCTTCGTACAGGTTCAGGGCATGTGGTCCACTCGGAGGATCAGGGCTTAGGGGCCGCCCTGTTCCTCCCTTAGCTCCTTGCTTTTACATGGTGCCTGGCCCTCCGGGGTTATATGGATGGATAGGGAAGGAAGTGTGTATTGGTCGGGGACGCCGAGACCCCGGAAGAGAACTAAGGGATCGGCTGGGGCATTGTTATGGCTCAGACCGATCCCTGAAAGCTTGACTAGCACATAACTTTTTGATTTTTTTTACCCTCTATCTTTTATACTTTGGTTAAGTTTGATATCTACAGCTGCTCGGCAGGTCTACGGGTAGTATAAAATTGAAACAAAGGTGTATGTCATAAATCAATGAATATTTCATAATTGACTATAATCAAAACGGAGTTTCGTTTGATCAATTTGACTATCATTAAATAATGACGCGATTGCCGATTGACGTAAGAAACGCCATAAATTATACCGGGAAAGAATAAAGATGTACATTGTAATATAAATATTATTTATACATCTTTCAAATAACGTGTCTTTCATTGTGAGCATTCCAAACAATACAGTAATTCGCAATGGTATTAGAATGGTATATGATAGCACGATCAATGCGTCTCTATTAAATTCAAAAACATATAATTTAGGCCCCTATGTTTGAAATATTCTTTGGATGACTATGAGCATTCCATACGAATGAGTTAATTCGCAAAATATAGCAACAACAAAAGAGAAAGGGAAAAGAGAAAATTCCTTTACCCTAAAAACTGGAAAAATAATTTGTTTTAAAAAAGTCAAATGGGACACCTCATGTATTGATTTAACAGTTTGCAAAGAGTTGGCCTTACATTTTAGCAAAATTGGGGAAAATCAGATGTTTCTGGAAAATTGCAGTTTGTAAGGGGTTGACCTTGCATTTTTAGTAAAATTTAGATGTTTATGAAACATTTCAAATAGTAAGGGGTGAACCTTGCATTTTTTAGCGAAATTGGGCACAATCAGATCTTTCTGGAAAACTTCAGATTGTAAGGGGTTAACCTTGCTTTTGTAGTAAAATTTGGCAAAATAAGATGTGTATAAAAAATTTCAAATTGTAAGGGGTTAACCTTTCTTTTTTAGTAAAATTGAAAAAATTTAAATGTTTATAAACAATTTCAAATTGTCAGTGGTTAACCTTGCATTTTTTAAGCAAAATCAGGTGTTTATGGAAAATTTCAGATGGTAAGGGGTTTACTTTGCATTTTTATCAAAATTGGGCAAAATCAGATTTGTATGAAAAATCAATAATTATAAGAGGTTAACCTTGCCAAATTAGGGCAAAATCAGATGTTTCTGGAAAATTGCACATTGAAAGGGGTTAACCTTGCTTTTTTAAGCGAAATTGGGCAAAATCAGATGTTTCTTGAAAATTGCAGATTGTAAGGGGTTAACTTGGCATTTTTAGCATAACTGGGCAATATCAGATTTATATTTTAATTGTTGGTAGATACGTGCGCTATATAAGACTCCGATATTATTATTATTATTATTATATGAAAAATCTCAAATTGAAAGGGGTGAACCTTGTATTTTTTAGCGAAATTGGGCAAAATCAGATCTTTCTGCACAATTTCAGATTGTAAGGGGTTAACCTTGCTTTTTTAATGATATTTGGCAAAATGAGATGTGAATGAAAAATTTCATATTGTAAGGGGTTAACCTTGCTTTTTGTAGTAAAATTGAGCAAATTTAAATGTTTATGAAAAATCTCAAATTGTAAGGGGTGAACCTTGCATTTTTGAGCAAAATAGGGCAAAATCAGGTGTTTATGAAAAATGTTAGATTGTAAAGGGTTCACCTTGCATTTTTAGCAAAATTGGGAAAAATCAGATTTGTATGAAAAATCAAACATTGTAAGAGGTTAACCTTTGCCAAATTAGGGCAAAATCAGATGTTTCTGGAAAATTGCAGATTGAAAGGGGTTAACCTTGCATTTTAAGCAAAATTGGGCCAAATCAGATTTTAATGAAAAATCTCAAATTGTAAGGGGTGAACCTTGCATATATAAGCAAAATTGGGCAAAATCAGATGTTTTTGAAAAAAAATCCGATGTAAGGAATAACCTTACTTTTTTCTTTGGTGAAATTTGGTAAAAATTAGGTGTTTATGAAAAATTTCAAATTGTAAGGGGTTAACCTTGAATTTTTTAGCAAAATAGGGCAAAAATCAGGTGTTTATGAAAAATGTCAGATTGTAAGGGGTTCACCTTGTATTTTTAGCAAAATTGGGAAAAATCAGATTTGTATGAAAAATCAAAAATTGTAAGAGGTTAACCTTTGCCCAATTAGGGCAAAATCAGATGTTTCTGGAAAGTTGCAGATTGAAGGGGGGTTAACCTTGCAGTTTTAGCAAAACTGGGCAATATCAGATTTTTATGAAAAATCTCAAATTGTAAGGGGTGAACCTTGCATTTTTAGCAAAATTGGGCAAAATCAGATGTTTCTGAAAAAATTCAGATGTAAGGGGGTTAACCTTGCTTTTTTTAGTAAAATTGGGCAACTTTTAATGTGCATGAAAATGTTTAAATTGTTAGGGGTTAACCCTTTCATGCCCACATTGTTTATTGACTAAGCTCTCCCAAGGACCAAATTGTTTGGAAATCACTAGAGCGTGAACAAAATGAGCAAGAGTCAAAAACTAACTTTTTTTAACCCAGATTTTCATTGCCAAGGAGTGATTAAAATCATAAATGTTGTGTGTAAAGTTTGTTCCTTGAACCTTACTCTTTTATGTGATGTAAAAATGAAGTCCATACGTGCAAATATAAGAAAGTTATGCCTTTTTGTTCATCTGGTCCCAATTATCAAACCGCAAGCCATTTCACCACATGACCAAATGGCACTCCATACCTCAAATTGTGCGTGGATACTTCTGAAGCACTTTTCTCATTTTTTTTTTGTAATGACAACACTATGAATAAACCACACCAATAGAAAGATCCGAAAACACTCTTTCAGCGGGTAAATAGTTGATGTATGGGCGGCCAAACATATCAACATGCCGCCTTTCTGAAAAGTAGTGAATATATCTGTGTTGAGGGTGTTTTGTGTGTGGTTTCCTGGTCGACTAAAGTCGCACATGGGAACCAGCAGGGGGGTTCTTCTTGTCGACAAAAGTCGCCCATGGTAAGGAAAGGGTTAACATTGCATTTTTTAGCAAAATACGGCAAAACCAGGTGTTCATGAAAAATGTCAGATTGTGAAGGGTTCACTATGCATTTTTAGCAAAATTGGGAAAAATCAGATTTGTATAAAAATCAAAAACTGTAAGGGTTTAACCTTTGCCCAATTAGGGCAAAATCAGATGTTTCTGGAAAAATGCAGATTGAAATGGGTTAACCTTGCATTTTTTGACAAAACTGGGAAATAACAGATTTTAATGAAAAATCTCAAATGGTAAGGGGTGAACCTTGCTTTTTTAGCAAAATTGGGCAAAATCAGATGTTTCTGAAAAAGTTCAGATGTAAGGGCGTTAACCTTGCTTTTTTAGCAAAATTGGGAAAAATCAGATTTGTATGAAAAATTTCAAATTGTAAGGGGTTAACCTTTGCCAAATTAGGGCACTAAAAAAGCAAGGTTAACCCCCTTACATCTGAAATTTTCAGATGTAAGGGGGTTAACCTTGCATTTTTTAGCAAAATTGGGCAAAATCAGATATTTTTGAAAAAAAATCCGATGTAAGGAATTAACCTTACTTTTTTCTTTAGTGAAATTTGGTAAAATTTTGTTTTTTTAAGGGGTTAAGATTGCATTTTTTTTAGCAAAATAGGGCAAAATCAGATGTTTATGGAAAATTTCAAATTGTAAGGGGTTAACCTTGCATTTTAGCAAAATTGGGCAAAATCAGATGTTTCTGGAAAATTTCAGATGTAAGGGATTATCCTTGCTTTTTTAGAGAAATTTTGCAAAGTTAGATGTTTATGAAAAATCTCAAATTGTAAGGGGTTAACCTTGCTTTTTTAGTGATATTTGGCAAAATAAGATGTGAATGAAAAATTTCAAATTGTAAGGGGTTAACCTTGCATTTTTAGCAAAAATGAGCAAAATCAGATGTTTCTGAAAAAATTCAGATGTAAGGGGGGTTAACCTTGCTTTTTTAGCGAAATTGGGAAAAATCAGATTTGTATGAAAAATCACAAATTGTAAGGAGTTAACCTTTGCCAAATTAGGGCACTAAAAAAGCAAGGGTAACCCCCTTACATCTGAAAATTGCAAATTGTTAGGGGTTAACCTTGCATTTTTTAGCAACATACGGCAAAACCAGGTGTTCATGAAAAATTTCAGATTGTAAAGGGTTCACCTTGCAATTTTAGCAAAATTGAGAAAAATCATATTTGTATGAAAAATCAAAAATTGTAAGGGGCTAACCTTTGCCAAATTAGGGCAAAATCAGATGTTTCTTGAAATTGCAGATTGAAAGGGGTTAAACTTGCATTTTAAGCAAAATTGGGCAAAATCAGATGTTTCTGAAAAAAAATCCGATGTAAGGAATTAACCTTACTTTTTTTAGTGAAATTTGGTAAAAATTAGATGTTTATGGAAAATTTCAAATTATAAGAGGTTCAGATTGCATTTTTTAGTAAAATTGGGAAAATTTAAATGTTTATGAAAAATTTCAAATGTCAGTGGCTAGGCCAAAAAAATAAGTCTCCGGTTTCTGGTATGGAGCTTGTCCAAAAAGTGGTGCGGCGACGCGGCTTTTTTTTTTTAACCTGACTTTTTGCTTCAAATGTCGGCTGATGACTGCAAATGGTGCCCGACTAAACTTAGTGCAAATATATGGGAGTCCAGAGAGGCCACATGAAGCTTATTCTCGATCATAACCCCATCTAAAAACACGTGCAGTAGCAGGATTCCAATCAAACCAGTGAGTTTGGCGGTTTTGTGACATCATCTTTCATTGAAATTTTTTTTTTTCATTTTGCCGACGCGCTTGGCTACGGCGACGCGCGCGCATACCAGAAACCGGAGACTTTTTTGGCCTTAACCTCGCATTTTTAGCAAAATAGGGCAAAATCAGGTGTTTCTTGAAAATTGCAGATTGAAAGGGGTTAACCTTGCATTTTTAGCATAACTGGGCAATATCAGATTTATATGAAAAATCTCAAATTGTAAGGGGTTAACATTGCCAAATTAGGGCAAAATCAGATGTTTCTGGAAAATTGCAGATTGAAAGGGGTTAACCTTGCATTTTTAGCATAACTGGGCAATATCAGATTTATATGAAAAATCTCAAATTGTATTTGTAGCGGAAACTTTACATCTGGATTCATAGAAGCATCTGATTCTGCCCAATTTTAGTAAAATATGCTCCAAATTTTGCTAAAATAGCAAGGTTAACCCCTTACCAATTAAGATTTTTCATACAAGTCTGATTTTTCAAATTGCAAACTAACTATACAAGGTACACCTCTTACAGTTTAAATTTTTTCATAAACATTTCTTTTTGCCCAATTTTGTTAGAAATACAAGGTTAAGCCCTAACAATCTGCAATTTTCCAGAATCATCTGATTGTGTCCAATTTTGCTAAAAAAATGCAAGGTTAACCCCTTACAATTTGAGATTTTTCATCAACATTTAAATTGGCCCAATTTTGCTAAAAATACATCTGAAATTTTTCAGAAACATCTGACTTTGCCCAATTTTGCCAAAAATGCGAGGTTCACACCTTACATTTTGAGAATTTTCATAAAAATCTGATATTGCCCAGTTTTGCTAAAAATGCAAGGTTAACCCCTTTCAATCTGCAACTTCCCAGAAACATCTGATTTTGCCCTAATTGGGCAAAGGTTAACCTCTTACAATTTTTGATCTTTCATACAAATCTGATTTTTCCCAATTTTGCTAAAAATGCAAGGTGAACCCCTTACAATCTGACATTTTTCATAAACACCTGGTTTTGCCGTATTTTGCTAAAAAATGCAAGGTTAACCCCTAACAATTTGAAATTGTTCATGTTTGCCCAATTTTACTAAAAAAAGCAAGGTTAACCCCCCTACATCTGAAATTGTTCAGAAACATCTGATTTTGCCAAATTTTGCTAAAAATGCAAGGGGCACCCCTTACAATTTGAGATTTTTTCATAAAAATCTGATATTGCCCAGTTTTGCTAAAAATGCAAGGTTAACCCCTTTCAATCTGCAACTTTCCAGAAACATCTGATTTTACCCTAATTGGGCAAAGGTTAACCTCTTACAATTTTTGATTTTTCATACAAATCTGATTTTTCCCAATTTTGCTAAAAATGCAAGGTGAACCCCTTACAATCTTACATTTTTCATAAACACCTGGTTTTGCCGTATTTTGCTAAAAAATGCAAGGTTAACCGCTTACAATTTGAAACTTTTTATAAACACCTAATTTTTACCAAATTTCACTAAAGAAAAAAGTAAGGTTAATTCCTTACATCGGATTTTTTTTCAAAAACATCTGTTTTGCCCAATTTTGCTAATATATGCGAGGTTCACCCCTTACAATTTGAGGTTTTTCATTAAAATCTGATTTTGCCGAATTTTGCTTAAAATGCAAGGTTAACCCCTTTCAATCTGCAATTTTCCAGAAACATCTGATTTTGTCCTAATTTGGCAAAGGTTAACCTCTTACAATGTTTGATTTTTCATACAAATCTGATTATTCCAAATTTTGCTAAAAATGCAAAGTAAACCCCTTAACATCTGAAATTTTCCATAAACACCTGATTTTGCCGTATTTTGCTTAAAAATGCCAGGTTAACCCCTAATAATTTGAAATTTTTCATGCATATTAAAATTTGCCCAATTTTACTGAAAAAGCAAGGTTAACCCCCTTACATCTGAAATTTTTCAGAAACATTTGATTTTGCCCAATTTTGCTAAAAATGCAAGGTTCACCCCTTACAATTTGAGATTTTTCATAAAAATCTGATATTGCCCAGTTTTGCTAAAAATGCAAGGTTCACCCCTTTCAATCTGCAATTTTCCAGAAACATCTGATTTTGCCCTAATTGGGCAAAGGTTAACCTCTTACAATGTTTGATTTTTCATACAAATCTGATTTTTTTCCAATTTTGCTTAAAATGCAGGGTGAACCCTTTACAATCTAACATTTTTCATAAACACCTGATTTTGCCCTATTTTGCTAAAAAAAATGCAAGGTTCACCCCTTAATATTTGAGATTTTTCATAAACATTTAAATTTGCTCAATTTTACTACAAAAAGCAAGGTTGACCCCTTACAATTTGAAATTTTTCATTTACATCTTATTTTGCCAAATATCACTAAAAAAAGCAAGGTTAACCCTTACAATCTGAAATTGTCCAGAAAGATCTGATTTTGCCCAATTTCGCTAAAAAATACAAGGTTCACCCCTTACAATTTGAGATTTTTCATATAAATCTGATATTGCCCAGTTATGCTAAAAATGCCAAGTTAACCCCTTACAATCTGCAATTTTCACGAAACATCTGATTTTGCCCAATTTCGCTTAAAAAAAAGCAAGGTTAACCCCTTTCTATCTGCAATTTTTCAGAAACATCTGATTTTGCCCTAATTTGGCAAGGTTTACCCCTTACAATTTTTGATTTTTTATACAAATCTGATTTTGCCCAATTTTGTTAAAAATGCAAAGTAAACCCCTTACCATCTGAAATTTTCCATAAACACCTGATTTTGCTAAAAAATGCAAGGTTAACCACTGACAATTTGAAATTTTTCATAAACATTTACATTTTCGCAATTTTACTAAAAAGAAAGGTTAACCCCTTACAATTTGAAATTTTTCATACACATCTTATTTTGCCAAATTTTACTACAAAAGCAAGGTTAACCCTTACAATCTGAAGTTTTCCAAAAAGATCTGATTGTGCCCAATTTCGCTAAAAATGCAAGGTTCACCCCTTACTATTTGAAATGTTTCATAAACATCTAAATTTTACTAAAAATGCAAGGTTAACCCCTTACAAGCTGCAATTTTCCAGAAACATCTGATTTTTCCTAATTTTGCTAAAATGTAAGGCTAACTTTTTGCAAACTGTTAAATCAATACATGAAGTGTCTCATTTTTTAAAACAAATTATTTTTCCAGTTTTTAGGGTAAAGGAATTTTCTCTTTTCCCTTTCTCTTTTGTTGTTGCTATATTTTGCGAATTAACTCATTCGTATGGAATGCTCATAGTCAATCAAAGAATATTTCACACATAGGGGCCTAAATTATATTTTTTTGAATTTAATAGAGACGCATTGATCGTGCTATCATATACCATTCTAATACCATTGCGAATTACTGTATTGTTTGGAATGCTCACAATTAAAGACACGTTATTTGAAAGATGTATAAATAATAGTTATATTACAATGTACACCTTTATTCTTCCCGGTATAATTTATGGCGTTTTTTACGTCAATTGGCAATCGCTTCATTATATAATGATAGTCAAATCGATCAAACGAAACCCCGTTTTGATTATAGTCAATTATAAAAAAAATTCATTGATATATGACATACACCTTTGTTTCAATTTTTACACTACCCGTAGACCGGCCGAGCAACTGTAGATATCAAACAGCTGTAAATATCAAAGTATAAAAGATAGAGGGTAAACAAAATCAAAAAGTTATGTGCTAGTCAAGCTTTCAGGGATCGGTCTGAGCCATAACAATGCCCCAGCCGATCCCTTAGTTCTCTTCCGGGGTCTCGGCGTCCCCGACCAATACACACTTCCTTCCCTATCCATCCATATAACCCCAGAGGGCCAGGCACCATGTAAAAGCAAAGAGCTAAGGGAGGAACAGGGCGGCCCCTAAGCCCTGATCCTCCGAGTGGACCACATGCCCTGAACCTGTACGAAGGCGCCAACCTGGAACTCGCGGACAGTACCAGCAGCAGTGCTTACCGATTAAGCTAAGGTACTGTTGGTACTTTACGGCGGGAAATTAAATCTCTTATAGTGAATAATTGAACTCATACGTTAAAAACCAAAAAGACACCAGCGGGATTCGAACCCGGGACCCCGCTTACCGTGGACGACGAATCGTAACCACTCGGCCATTTCGTAACCTTAGAAGTTTCCTAAAACTGAGAATAGTTGTCTTTATAGGTGAGCAAACGCGCCAGGAAGATTACTGGGTTCATTTGCTTTACGTTAATGGGTAAAAACAAGTCGATATAATGAGCCCAGTGTGTTTGGTTTGTTAGGAAGCTGCATAACACAGCCTAATGTGCAAAACAGTCGTGTACTAGGCGGATCATTACGCAACAATGAACACCGCAATTGTGTATTTTCAAAAGGCAGACGCGTAGATTTCTACTCTTTGTATCTGGGCACATATAGATTCTCACCTCCCTCTTCAGCTATTTCGACTTTCTTAAAAAGAAAAATAGAGACTGTCAGCGAATCTCCGGGAGTTGAAATAAGGATCGTCCCCTCGATAGACCTCAGACTCAGTAAAGTTCAACATTGGGCTCTTTTTCAACAGCTGCTTTTGGGGAAACTTTACATCTGGATTTTTTTCTAGAAGCATCTGATTTTGCCCAATTTTAGTAAAAACATGCTCCAAATTTTGCTAAAAAAGCAAAGTTAACCCCTTACCATTTTTGATTTTTCATACAAATCTGATTTTGCCAAATTTTACTAAATATACAAGGTACACCTCTAACAATTTAAAAATTTTCATAAACATTTCTTTTTGCCCAATTTTGCTAGAAATAAAGGTTAAGCCCTAACAATCTGCAATTTTCCAGAATCATCTGATTGTGTCCTATATTGCAAAAAAAATAAAAATGCAAGGTTACCCCTTACAATTTGAATTTTTTTCATGAACATCTAATGTTCCCCAATCTTATTCGAAAAGCAAGGTTAACCCCTTACAATCTGCAATTTTCCAGAAACATTTGATTTTTTCCCATTTTGGCTTTAAAAAAATGCGAGGTTTACCCCTTTCAAATTGAAATTTTTCGTAACATCTGACTTTGCAAAATTACACAAAAAAGCAAGGTTAATCCCCTACATCTGAAATTTTTCGGAAACATCTGATTTTGCCCAATTTCGCTAAAATATGCAATGTTCACCCGTTACAATTTGAAATGTTTCATAAACATCTAACCCCATACAATCTGCAATTTTCCAGAAACATCTGATTTTTCCCGAATTTGCTTTAAAAAATGCAAGGTTAACCCCTTACAATTTGATTTTTTTCATAAACATCTAATTTTGCCCAATTTTACATCAGCTTATGCTAACAAATTATCAGGTAACTGGATCATTAAACGGGACAGGTGCACATCGGCCTTGGAGCTCAGACCATGTGTCATGCACTCCTCAATATATAGATGATGCACATAACACTATGGGTAGTACAGGCACAGCTGGGGGCACTGCCCAAACAATGATGAACGCATTGCGTATGCTTAAAGAATTACCCACAATTTCCGATTTTTACCGTTTAGGTCTGGCTCTAATCACTTTACACGATCCCCTGACGTCTCATACACTGACTTTAGGCAAAATAGTCAGACTTTCGCAGTCTAGTAGCCAGACTTTGACTCTTAAAGAAACATCGAATGAAAAGGGAAATATCAAATGCATATTGCAAAAGATCGAATGCAAACATACCGATGAAACATCGAATACAAATAGCTCGAAATGTCAAACATATGTGTAAAACATTGCTCACATATTTGAGAATATCGCAAATATATTGCAAAACAACACACACAATTGTATCGAAAAACATCGCACATTTAATGCAAAAAATCGAACATAATATTGAAAACATCGCACATATATATCGTCAAAAACATCGCACATATAAATTGAAAATCGCATATAAATGTAAAACATCGCACACATAATTGAACATCGCACATATATTGTAAAACATCGCACAATTAATATATTAAACATCGCGCAAATAATGAAAAACATCGCACACTTATATTGAACATCGCACATAAATGTAAAAGATAACAAACACATATTGAACATCCAACATATATATTGCAAAATATTGAATATTGCAACGTTTGACACGCCATATTCCTGTTCACGGCTTCCACCCTTATTGTTTACGAACCCTCAAGTGCATGGCCCACGATATGCATGCTCAAGTACTGAAGAATTTGAGGGATTGCAAATCGTGATTTTTTAGTATATAGGCAAGTTCGGACCGATTGTCTGGCCTGCACCATTTAAAGAGCTGTAGATATATATTTCTTTATAAAGAAGAACGGTTTGCGGAAACACCATGTGCGAATAATTTCTCAACTAAAGGAATGATTCTGAAAAGAATCAGAGGTATAAACTCGACGCTCCGGCCATCATGCTCTGACCGTCTCAATAGTAAGGTCATTGTAAGTGACTCAGAATGCCACCCCACAATATAAGGTGCAGACCAGTAAATCGGTCCGAAATTGCCTGCGCCGGCCAAATCATTCGGTATTTGAGCATGCTGTGGGCCATGAACTTGAGGGTTTGTAAAAAATATGGGTGGAAGCCGTTCAGAGGACTGGGAGCTTGCAGTTCTGTGTAATTTGGATGTAATTTGGACCCTAAAAGCGCTCTATTTTGCAATGGAGTGTAGGCATCGTTTTTCAAAATGGCGATGGGCTTCAGGACTATTTTCAGGGCAGTTTGATATTTACATCTGCTCGGCAGGTCTACGGTAATATTAAAAACGAAACAAAGGTCAATGTCTTAAATCAATGAATATTTAATAATTGAATGCAATCACAAATAATTTTCGTCTGATCAATATGACTATCATTATTAATGGCGTAATTTCCAATCGACGTAAGAAACGCCATATACAATATTATACGGGGAAAAAATAAAGATGTCATGTATATTATAGCTCGCACCATACTTTCAATGGGGGCGCTGTTCAAATCCGACAATTATTAACACTACAAATACCCCCTAAACGAGCTGCCTCTGTCTGTATTTTATGCACAGTCGGACGTTTAACAAGTATAATTTTGTTGGGTGTCGGAGAGGAGGGGGGGGGGGGGGGGGGGGGCTGGTACCATCTGTCGATGGGGGCGCTCTTCAAAACCGACGATTGTGCACAATAATAGACAATATATGGTGCTTTTCAGGGCGATACATGCACGTAATTCACAAAAAAGGCACCTGGAACGGCCGATGGGACAAAAAAGGGCTCGCATTCCTTTTAAAAAGGGCACTTGTTCAGAAAAAAGGGCACTTGTTAAAAAAGGGCACTCTTTACAAAATATTTGGGGTGGGGGGGGGGGGGAACCGCTTGTGAAAAAGAGCATTTGAATGGAAAAGGGCAGTCTTTAGAAAATATTGGGGGGGGGGGGTAAAACCCCCTTCCCCAGGGTAAAACCCTTACCCCCAATCCGCTGTCTACGCCTATACACTGGCGGGTCGCTGATAGTTTGGGTCGGCGTGCCGATATGCCAACAAGCCGCTCTCTGCGGTCACCGGTGGTCCGCCCGGTGGTGGCTTGCGGACTGGGGACTCTCACGGTTTTCACCCATAAAAATATATCATTCTTATATAACAATAACACGGTCCGCCTGTCCGCAACAATGTGATATAAACATCTGACGGGTCTGGAACCCCCCCCCCTCCCCCAAATTCCAAATTTGCATATTATGCCCTATTCAGAATTATTTAACCCGTATTAACGGCTTAATATACATTAAAATTGTAAAATACACGTTAAATCCGGTGTTTTGGGGGATTTTTTTGATAAACTTGTTATATAGGTCTAAACTATTATATTGGAATATGTTTTGTTATAGTTCAACTATAGCCTCCTGTGTGCTATCGGCGAAGAGATGACATCATCGACTGCAAAAACACTTCCCGATTAATCATTCCTTCAACGACGCGCGCGTTGTTTATGCAGTTGGCATTTATAACCAACTGGGTCAGGTTGTTGGTGGATGATATCAGCCTAGCTAAGACAGATTTTATTTTAATATTACAAGTTACTGTGGATATCGACAAGAAATTAGGCTGAATTTGCATAGATTCACACCGACACAAAAAGAAGTGTCAGTTCAGAGTGGTTTTAGCCAAATCACGGTTTGAATGTGTGTTTTTTGGCTCTGCTGTATAAGCGAGTCAAAATATGAGCTGAAAGAAACTCGCAAGGCATGTTGGAAAACGCCTTTCACCTACAGCCAATTTGATAAACAAGTTTTCTTTCAGTTTTAGGTCATCAGTGTTTGTTTGACATGTCTAAGAAATCATCGACATATATCTGCGACCATTAATGGTTGTTCAAAAGTTGACCGTGTTTTGACAGCAAACAAGTCGGAGTGAAATCCTCTCCTATGGGGTAAGGAACCGAAATGTCAGAGTTTAAATACCAAGTTCAAGTGAGGAACCTGACGCATGAGGCTCGTAACGGTCCAACGCAATGCTGCCGTACTGCGAAACAGATGTTACAATACGAAGACACGATAAGGGAAGGATTTAAAGCTTTTAAGTCATGGCATGTCTGGTTCTGTCATTAATCACACGTTAAAGATGACCCCTGTTTGATTGGCTTCGCTAGTGGGTTTGATTTTGTCATGGCCGGTCATGTTTTTGTTCGTGAACCAAAGTATATTTCCAGCTGCAGACATTTGGTTTGTTATTAACTAATGCAGGCAATTAGGCCAGCAGTGATACAAAAATGCAACTAATTTCAATTCAATTTAACCGCAATAAAAATGCATTTAACTAAGACGTAATTTAAATATAACAAAGATGACACTATAAAAGGCGAAATAGAGACGTTCGGAGGGAAATACTCTGAAGTATTCAGTGAAAGGGAGCCACTGCTTTACTTCTTCAAACAGGTAAAGCGGATGAAAACAAAATTAATTTATTTCATTACATTGAAACAGGGTACATTTCAAAGTGAATTTACACCTTAATTTTAAGGCAAGGACACCATCAAGCAGGAAAATGAAAAAAAATCTGATATCGAAGCTGGTTCCCTTTTAGAAATAAAATAAGAAAACTTTAAATGAATGTTGAATCCACAGTGTTTAAAAGTTAGTTTGATGAGCCAAATCGAGTTTATCGTAATATTAAGTTGACGCATCCAGATGCAAAATAATTTGTCTTAAATAGCCCAATTTGTTGTTATATATAAAATATATCTAACATAAAAATAAAATAACTAGCTTATTCACACTGTACGCAATATATCCATACATTTCCGCATTTCATTCACAAATCACACTTCAAGTGTAAATACCGTGGAAATAGCCTTACAACTGTTCATTCATTAAAAACACACCGTGCAAATTACTATACCAGCTGATGAGCCGAAATGTCCAAATATGGGCACGCGGCGTATCGGGTCACTCACCGTTCGTTGCTTGCTCCGCTCTGCCCTCTGTTTCCTCCGCTCGTCGATATTATACATGGTCCGTGGCCCTCCTACAAATCCATGGAGTCGAGTCAGAGGGTGCGACTTGGCTGGCTACTTCATTCCTAAAGTCCGGTAATTATTTCCATCCCCTCTACTAGCTGTTCTCGTTCAAAGATGTCACATTTTTAATGAACGTCTGGCGAGTTTTATGCGCCGGCCGGGGCTATCGTAGATGTTGTTATCGTTGTCTGCGGAGTGTTGCTACATACTGGGCTAGAAGCTGCTGTCCAGAACGATAAGCAGTCACTTCAAGAAATTCCTTTCTCTTTTTTTGCTCGTGCGCTCTTTTGGAATCACATTTTCATAGGAGATTTTTTGATTTTCTAGACCTACTTATAAAAACACCGCAAAGAAATTCACTCACTATTTACAAAGATGAATGTCGAATCGCGATCCGGACAAACTTTTAACTTCGCTTTCTACATCATGCATATCATTATACAAGATTACACGTTAGTCTGGTTCCCCCTGTGCCGTGCACAGCGTAGTAATTAATCCAGCTGTCTACCCCCTGCTGTGTCTTTGACAAGATAAAAAAAACTGTCAGCGGTATAAGTCCTTGGAGGTGCATCATCGTCATCATCATCATCATTACCATTTGGCGGGAAGTTTGGCGGGAAGTGACTATTCGGGTTTCGTCTGCGGTTGGTTGCTCGGGGCGATTTTCTTTTTCCTTTTTGGCGTCGCGTGTTTGTCTACGTACGGTGCTTGCACCAACCGTATTATATAACTTTGGGAATTAAACTCTTACAAAATTGGTACCAAAAGCGTTATGCAACAATTGGAAATACCTGTTTTTATTACTGTACACTGGGAAATACATTTTCATGTAATTTTTAAGCGTGACAATAAATAAATCTTAGAATCTTGAAATCTACGTTTGCAGAGAAAATGGCGGAGGTGCAATAGCGAGTGCCTGTACACCATTTATTCCAACTCAAAAAGTCAAGATAAATTGTGTTATCGTTTTGGGGCTGCTCACGATGAATATATCTGCATATATTTCACGATTGTGGAGAAGTGGGTTCCTTTTACCTCGTCATATTTGATGAGGCAAAGCGGCGATGCTCATCTCGACATCTAAGTTAAAACCAGAAAACTGGCCAACTTTTCAAAGTGCAAAATGCAGAAACTCGGTGTAAGGTCAAGGAGGCTTTGTCGTCGAATATATCAGAATGACCCGTTGAGGAGTTCGTGAATGTTGCTATCGAAGGAATCACAAGGATTAGTACAAATGTCTGTGCGCACTAAAAACAGGGCATGCAGGGGGAAAATGGCGATTTTTAAAACAAAAATTGGGGTAGGGTGGGGGTGTCCTATGGGTATCAGGCATTCACGTGTACAGAGCCACACGACGAACGCCTGACATATCCAAGCATGCACATTTTATGCGACCCCGGCCGCGCGCCAGCCACTGATCGGAGTCAACTATAGAAATTGTGACGTCAGTTCGATCAGAAATGTGGACTAAGCTGTTGATTGGTGAGCCGATAGAAGGCGCCCGCTGAATGGTCAGAATCTGGAGGTCAAGACGCATAACCGCCGAATCTGCTCGCATATCATAGGCCCTTGCTGTGATGAACATGCAAGGAGACATTGCATAGACTAGGTGTCATATGCGTGTGAGCGTGATATTTTATGTTACCTATGAATTCTGCTTGATTTTATATAATTCATATCAACGACTTGTGATACTTGATAAATTTGACGAAAAAATGTTGAAAAGGTCGACCAAATGAAGAGAAAATGCTAAATGACATTTTTTTTTCTTAAATGGTTTATTTTATAGCTTTAGGATTAATTTCGATTTTTTTAAATTATTCTTTACATGGATTTAAACTGTGCAAAATAATGTACATTATGCGTAGATCAAAAAATATTCGTGTTTCCAGTGTATTTTATAGTTCAATTTTTATTGGTATTAAATGTACTTCAAACTAATATTCAGAAACTGTTAATACATCTAAACGAATTATATTATTTTTTTCTTCCACGAAAGGCAGAATTTTACACAGCTTACAAAAATGAGTGCAGTAAATAGAATAACAAAGGTTTTCATCTTTGTATAAACTTTGTTTTTGTTCTTAAATCTAATGTGCAGACAACTATCTCCGTAAATGTTACTTATTTGGAGACTAAATAATGAAGCTGCAGAAGTACAAGTAAGTGAAAAGTATGGTGGAAAGACAGAACAACACTATTTATACAAGCTAAATATAACAAAAAAGACAAACATCAGTGCAATAAACTTATCTCTAACTTCCAATGATCAAGTATATCTAATACTGAAATTGCAATATAAACACTGCAGAGCGAAATATGAATCGACAACCTATCTTTTTCTGTACAGGAAAAAGTGCAATCTTTTAATAATTACATTCAAAGCGCATTATAAAATAACAATTATTTCAGAAGAAAATCAGATATAATTGTGTGTAGCAAAGTCTCCCTTTTTAGCTGCGGGATTAGCAGCTAAACAAATCATTGTCTGTCCATTAGTCCGTTAGTTAGTAACAAACGTTGACATTGTCTATTGCTCCTACATATTTTGACCGATTTCAACCAAACTTTGTCAAAAGTATCAGTAGCCCAGCCCCAACATGTCACATGACCAAATTGGGGTCAAAAGTCATCATGGGGTCACTGGGGTCAAAAACCTGATTTTTAAAAATCAAAACACTCCTCCTTCCAGAAAACACATGGCACAATCACGTGATTCATGCAAGATTTAACACGAGTTCGTTGGCCCGCAGCTTCCCAGATCCGATCAAGCTTGTTTAATTACACTCTAAAACAACCTAGTCAAAATATTGACTGGTTTTCCTAGATATTGAAAAATGACTAGGAATTGAATTAAACATGCAAAGTTTCATACTATGACTAGAAAAAGTAGTTGGATTTGACAATTTTAGTTACAGTGAAATCTCGATTAGTCAAACTCTGATACTCCTCAAAACAACTGTTAAGTCAAACAAAGAATCCATTCCTTTCAGTAGTATTACCATGATATACAACCCTGCTTAACTCAAAACTCTGCTTATTTTTAAGTCAAATTTTGAACCTGTTCCCTTGAGGTTTGACTTATCGAGATTTCACTGTATTTGCATAACTATTTCCCTATAGTCAATAATACTGACTGCAAAAATCTAGTCAGATTGACTGACTTTCAGTTACACCCAGCTGACCCTGAATACTGAGCTGGTCAAAATTAACTGGTTTCAAGTCAAATCTGACTGGGTTTTTTGTTTGTTTTTTTTAGAGTGTATACACCCTGAGAAATGCCATAATTTGAAGATGCAAATGGTCAAAAGAATAAACTTGAAAAATACTTTTATTCCAAAACTTATGCTATTTTGGTAATTTGTGTATTTACAAGTGACAAACGGCTTGTGCAAAATTATACCAAAGGTTTTTGTTCATTGGACAGGCACACAAATAGAGGTATAGATATTTTAAGCAGATTAAATTGAAATTGAACTTAAACATTTAAACATAAACAATTAGGTTCCATATAAAAGTATACATTACTTAAATTACAAGAATTTAGCCTATATTTCCAACAACACTGCACAGGTCAAATCCACTTTACTTCCATGACCAAAGAAATTTCAAAACTCGGTTTTTCTCTCATTTTAGGTAGAGCCTTTTTCCCACAGACAACTAAAATAAATTTTTAAAAATATTTAAAGCACATTCATGGCAGTATATGAATAATAATGTAGTGCTTATCAGCGCCTTATAAAGGTGTCAAAGTGCTTTACAATAATTATCCCTGTTCATCAGGAATGAGACCATTTTTCTGCAGCAGCTCGAGATCAGCGCAAGTTGCTGTCTACCTTCACAGGTGCCCATTTATACTCCTGGGTGGAGAGAGGTAATTGTAGTAAAGTGTCTTGCCCAAGAACACAAGCACCATGTTCCCTGTCAGGGTTCGAACCCACGTACCACGGCACATGAGTCGAACACTGTAACCACTGGACCACAGCGCCGCAGTGGCAGTAAATAATACTATTCAATAAGAATGAAGAATGCGTTTAAGTCTACATGTATTTCTACAGAGAAAACCAGCCATACAAGCATTAACTGTCATATTGGAAAACGACACGCTCGGGCACTCAAAGTCAAGTATGGGTGATGTATTAATAGAAACTTAATAACTCTTTCAAACTTTTTTAAGGTTGAACAAAGAAATTGACTGGCGCAGGGTTTGAACCTCCAAACCCCGGATTGGCA
Organism: Patiria pectinifera; assembly: GCA_029964075.1. NCBI lineage: Eukaryota > Metazoa > Echinodermata > Asteroidea > Valvatida > Asterinidae > Patiria > Patiria pectinifera. The sequence goes on from CM057141.1 coordinate 13,803,510, forward strand.
TTCCGGTGCTCTACCAACTGAGCTATCCTGGTAAACCATCGGGATGGCAATCCGGAGGTCGCAGGTTCAAACCCCGCTCCAGTCAATGTCTTTGTTCATCCTTAATTTATATTTGCACCTAGTCAGCTTCCCTGTGTGGTTTCTTTGATAAATCTTTCAACAGCATATTTAACCCTAACAATCCCCATCCAGTCAAACTCCAACACCAGGGTTTGTTGGAATCTGTTGGAGTGAGTACTGCACTAGTAAACCGATTATGCTTTATATGGGGTCAGGCATACCACCATAATTAGAGATTAACAGTTTGGGTGTCAAGTTTACCAAATGGTGTTGGAATTTGCAGGAGTGAGGAAGGTTCTTAGTAAATCACTCTAGGGGGTTAGAGTTAAAGAACATATTAAATACGCACAATGGCAGCTGTTGAAAAAGCACAATTGCCAACTAAATCGGTCACACCTCTAGTCCTTGCTTTAAAATTAGATCAAGGCTTTCGGGAAAGCTTTATAAACAAAATCAAAAACGAGAATTTGCACTGATTGTTTGCACATGATTAGCAAAAATCTTATTGGCACTTGTTATATTTCTTTTTTTTAAAGCATGATTCAACCAATTGTACAGTTGTGAGTCTGGACAAGTGAGTCGGCTGTTTTTGAAATCTCAAATTTGGAATTGTTGGTTCCATCAAAATACATACTGTTCCACTTGGGCGCAGTGTCATACATGTACCTCTGCTAATGGCGCGTCTCAATTCATACTGGGACGAGTTCCGGACAAGTTCCGGACATTGTATCGGGTGTAAGTTGCAGGATTCTGAACAACTTCCCCGCAATCTTCCCGCAATGAAGTTATCAGTATTGGTGAGTCAAGCAGTTGCTAATGACAGTTTCCCCGGAACATGTCCGGGACAAATGCAGAGCTTCTTCCGGACAAAGTGAATGATTCTACCAACTTTTCTGGAACTCATCACGGATATGAATTGAGATAGGCCCTATTTCTTTGAAAGGCAAGGAATTTTGACTCTCGCGCGTATATCACGTGTTTCAGGGGGGGGGGGAGGGGGCTTTCCATTAAATGGAAAAGAAATTTTAGGGAAGCTCAAACCACTCAGTACTGGGAGGGGGGGGGGTGGACCCCATCACAGGGGGCAACCACTCATGGTATAAACTTGTAGACGTGCATATTTACATATATTTATCAGTTCCCCTGGGCCATTTCTGCTACATTAAGTTCACATTTTGGAAATGTGTCTCTATTTTTTATACTCTCTTATTTTCCTTTCTCTCTTTTATTTTTTTCAAATAATCAATCATAATAAAACAGTTATCATTTTCAAAACTTCATCTCCGAAGCCGATTTCACGAAACAGTTCATGACTTATGCCATGTGTAGGACTTACGCAACAAATTTATTCCGCAGCTGCGCAATAAACGTATGATCGATTTCACAAAACTTGGCGTAGCTGCGCAACGTTTTAAATAATCTAAACATCTTGGACGAGGATAATACCAACATTTACGACGGCTTTTAGTGTATGATTTTGTTCGTTCATGAAAAAGTCGCTGAATCAACTCAGCCAGCCAGTTTGAAAAGGATTTTGTACGACTGTCTTTGGAATCGTGTGGCAACTCTAAAAATTCTGTCGCCAGTGAAATAGCAATTCATTTACTTCAAACACAAAGCTATGAGTGTCTTGTATCAACCTTGGTAAGTTGTGCAATGACAGGCTCCACAACGCTCGCCATTTGCTGGTAAAATAGGTCATTTTTGCTACGCCACAACTTATTGCCACGTAAAATGATTGCGCAAGTTACGCCATAAGTCTGCAAGTTGCTGACTTACACACTATGAAACTTTTGTGAATTTGTCATAACTGAAATGTTGCGCAATGTGGAATGTTGCGCAACTTACGCAATAAATTGTTGCGAAAGTGGACTTACTCCATTGTGTAAAGCTTCGTGAAATCGGCTGGTTTTTTTTGTGGAGAATATTAACCCCTTAAGGACGGGAAGCGGTCATGGCCGCGGCCGCTAATCCTTATTGGAATGCAGTTGCCAGCTGTGGTATGCCGTGGCACACGGCTAGTGGGTAGTTCCACAGCTGCTGCTTTTGTGCAGTCCCGCTACCACACAAAGGCTGTGCAGTCATGCGGGCCACTTGCTCTATGTGTGGAGGAATGTCCCCATTACACCCCGTCCTTAAGGGGTTAATATCACTGTTCAGCACTGACTCACAAGTTTCCTTTGAAAAAAAAACAAAGAAGCTCTTTGCTTTTCAGCTAAGTGATGGTTGCATTGGTGGCAATGTAATGCACGACGTAGTAATCATGCACATACATGAGAACGGCTATGGGTTGGCCAATGATGATTGACAGCCAGACGGCCATATTGGCTGTGTAGCCTCGGAGGAAAGTGCTGACGAAACCGGCCAATGGGATCTGAGAAAGAAACAAACACAAAAAACCAGCCATTCTTATTACCTTTCTTTTATTGTGTGGGATGTACAGGTAAGGCCAACAACAAAAAATAGTCGGTCTCTGGTCAGAACGAAGTTCCGGAATTGATGCGGCGACGCGTTTTTTTTTTTCAAGCTTGTATTGTACAGACAAGGCGGGTACTATTTTGCTTTTTTGTGTCCTCATTATACATTGGTGTCCTCCATAATTTGCCTTGGTGCCCTTTATCATTTGCCTTGGTGCAATTTCCCCATTCCTTGGTGCTCCTTGGTACAAAAATTTGAGGAGGCGCGGCAATAGAGGGCGCTGTTGTAGCTTCCGTGTTAATTTGAAAAAAAAGAAAAAAGGTTGACACGCATGATTAAAGTCGACGCGTGCGCTGACCAGAGACCGAGAATTTTTTTTTTTTGGCCTAACAATAAACAAAAACAGAATGAAAACATTAATTCACTGGAAAGGTGGTACAAACTTCAACAGAAGTTGTTGGTCAATGCAACAACTTATTGCCTGGAAGTTGGAATGTGACCTCTTCATGGCTTAAGGGCAGCACCTGATTTCATGGAACTCATTGTAAATTACGATGCATCGCAGCGCTGCGATGTGTTGTATCCCTGCGACACGCTGTATCACAGCTGCAATGCGTCCTGCGATTCATTTCACAAAACACCTCGTAAGTGCGACGTGTCATAGATGTATATACTGCACAATACACTGTATGTATGTTTATATGTATGTATTCAGCGTACGGTAAATAGTCGTCTGATTTCCAGCAAAGAGTCGTCAGATCTCCTCTCGAAAAGTTTTAAAATGTAAAACAAAATGATGGCCGTATGACAAGCTCGCAATGGACTGTTAGCTACTTTGAAATTCCAACTGCCATATTCCAGGCTAATTCATATTTACTTCAATGCATTTTCCATTTACAACTTCACACACATTGTCTCGGTATCATAGTCTCGTTTATTTAGTTTTCATGGTGTTAAACTGTCTATGAAAAGGACACTTCTTATTGTGCAATGACCCCTTGACACGTCATAACTTGCGAAATGTTTTAAGCTGTTGTCAAGGAACTTATGGCATTGTAATTTTTGTGAAATGGATCATACGACGCATTGCAAGTTGCGACGTATAAGGCGTCGCAACTTGAGTTGCGACACGTTGCAGTGCTTCGTGAAATCGGGTGCAGGTCATATTTCACTCCAAAGCAAAAGCGAAGCAAATTTCATGACATCAATAATTAAAGTATTGGTAAGACATGCGCTGTCACCCTAGCATATTCCCTTTACTTGGCAAATTTGCATGAAATACGAATAAAGCCTTGCTGTTGGTGGTACACTATATACACAACTGAAATTCAGTTGAACAACACACAACAAACTACTTTTTACTAACAAATTTTTAAATGATAACAGCAAATTCCAAGTCTCCATATATAAATAAAGAAGCGAAAAAACCAGAACATTGGCCTTGTATTTATAGTAAAATTATGTGTCTTACCTGCAGGATCATTCCCATGAATCCCCACAAACGGAACATGTGAAGCGGCACACTCAGCAGATACTGTAGGGTGAAATTGAAAGATTCAGGGAGTAAAAGTTGGGGGGACAATTTAAACAATATTTTACAATCAGAAGCACCCTTGAATTTCAGATTATTCTATCACTAAACTAAGGCTTCCTTAAAGCTACAGTCCCTCATTTGCAGCTATCCAAAAAGTAACTGATGTCATTATTGTTGAAAAACATACTTGGTTAAAAGATAGTAGGGGACTAAACTCCCTGTGAAATTATTCTTTCTGGCAAGCTGCCATTCTGAAGAAATCAACGAAAGAAGGCCTTTTCCAACGGTCTTAAGGCGCACTGTTGGAAATTTCCGTTAGTAGTTCGGTTTTTATTTGGCGAAGCATGCGCAAGCATTGACACGAGGCACACGCGCGCAGAGTTGCTAGAATTCGTCGGATCAGTGCGCGACATCGCGCAATCGGCTCAGTGAAAACGTTTATTGGATGCTGAATTCAGGCCTAACTCAAAACATGATTCAGCAACTTGTGATTTGAAATCGAAATCCTAGAATGCTGTTTTCTCGAAATATACAGATGAAGCTGAGCTGAAACTTCATCAGGTTAGTTGTTCAGCACCCTTCTTTAGATTTTGAGCACGTTTGTTGCTTCAAATGAACAAAATGCACAAATTACAAATGATGGACTACACCTTTAAGGAATAGTTTGACTAGCCTGCTGCTGTTTTAACTAACATTTGGCTCGCGGGCTACCGCTAAAGTCGAACCCTGGAAGAATGAACCACGGCACCAAAATGACTCCCCTATCATTTCAAGTTTTTTGGCAATATCATTGCGAAATACAATATTGTTAAGTGTGACATTTTTCCTGTGCATTTTTACCTTTGAACTATGTAAGTTCTCATTCAAGTATAATTTACATATGCTTTATGCTTTACATAATCACTCTTTCAGAAGAAGGAATTCATCCATCATTTACAAAAAAACCCATACATGTCAGATGTAACAGAGACAGGAAGAAAAGTGTGCCCCAAGTTTATAGAATAACCTAAATGTCCAACTTCATTCACATTTTAGGGATTGTCTTAATTGGGAATGCCAATTTAAAAAGGGTGTCAATTGGCTTTAATGCTTGAGAAAAAACATCAAATTTTGTTTGTATTCCGCACTTACCTCATGAAATATGGCGGACAGGAAGAACACAGTGACCTGTCCAGTCAGTTTGCTGTAGCCATGCCTCAGTAATGGTTTGTACACATGTCTAGAATGAAGAACCATACAGGACAATGAAAGTGACTTTTCAAAACAAAGTTAACTGCTACATGGTGTCCGCCCCCAATAAACCCCAAACTCTTAACTCTTTCAGTGCCAAAGTCGTACATGTACGAGGTATATTTGTTAGTTCGAAATTGCCAACCTTGTACATGTACGAGGTAGAGTAAGCATGTTATCACAAGGGGGCGCTCTCGCTCTTTCTAATAATATCATTTTCATTCAGGTGCGACCGGCAGTGTTGGAGCAAAGGCTTTGACCCTCAAGGCCAAGGCCAAGGCCAAGGCTTTAACCCTCAAGGCCAAGGCCAAGGCCAAGGCTTTGGCCCTCAAGCCTCGAGGCCAAGGCCAAGGCTTAACCCTCAAGGCCAAGGCCAAGGCCAAGGCCCTGTTTTATGAAATGACCACTGATATACAACCAATTATAGTCACATGAGTGACACATCATCACGTAAGGGCGGACCCAGAACACAATTTTTTTGGGGGGGGTAAAGAAATTTTGCTCCCCCCCCCAAAAAAAAGTGGGTCAAAAAATTACGGCTTGGGCTTCAGGGCCCGCTTAAGGGCCCCGAAAAAAAATTGGATTCGAGATGCTCTGTGGTGCGATTTGAGGCAATTTCTGACCATTTTAACCAATGTTTTTTGAGGAAAAGATGGTGGTGTACTCATTGCCTGCCTTTATTACGACGTCACATAAAAAAATGGTTTCGTTGTTGTTGTTTTTTGGGGGGGGGGGGGCATGGCCCCTTTTGGCCCCCTGGATCCGCCCTTATCATCACGAATTGCTCGTTACGAAGAACAACATTTCTTTAATTGCAATCAACATGCTCGCATGGGCCTACACCGTTTTATGACTGCACTGTATCTATTAAAGTATAAGTTCAGGTCTTCAATATGGTTTAACTTAACAAAATAATGATTTACTTCTATATTGAAACACAATTCTTCCAAGTGTAACAAAAGGGGATCCAAGAAACTGATTTAGGAAATTTGTATTTGCTGGCCCAACATGGTCAGAAATATAAGCATTATCTAAAACAGATACATGCAAATCTATAGCACTTATCAGGGAGACATATACAACCAATCAGATCTATTCCAAAGTTATATGCAATTAAAGTGATCATCTCATTAGCCCCACAAGTGTACGGAATATTTTTGCAGCAAATATATTACAATGGTAACAAAATGTGATGCTATAAAAGTGGAAGTGTGCCCAACACACGAATCTACAGAATGCTTCCCTCGTCCATGGTAATATGATTAAAATGGTAACAGCAAAATTTCGAACAGATTTATCTGGAAAATGCAAAAATCTATGGGCCTTGAAGAGCCTTGACTCAAAATTGCAAGGCCCTGAACCCTCAAGGCCAAGGCCAAGGCCAAGGCTTTTGCCCTCAAGCCTCGAGGCCAAGGCCAAGGCCCTAAAATCCAGCCTTAAGGCAGCCTTAAGGCCAAGGCCCAGCATCAAGGCACTACATCACTGGCGACCGGTATTTATTTGTTTCATTTGAGTTCTTGCGAGTGGGCGCAGCACTGACACTCGTATTTTCTGCAAAAAGTGCGGAATTCCCATGTGTGCAGGACAGTGTTTCAGGGTGTATCACTATGTACGTGACTACTATTGACTTTCCAATATACCAAGGATATACCAGAGAGCAACAACAACAAATTTAGTGAGTAAAGCTTATTTACCTTTTTTTTTTTACAGAATTTCGAGCAATTAAAAAAAACGCTCGAAGTTGGGCACTTTAGGGCTAAACTTTTAAAATTTCGCAGGCACTGAAAGAGTTAAAGTCTCCCCTTTTTCACAGCTTAAAAAAAAAAATTGCAAATATCAATACATATTTGGAGAGTCTAGTTCATTAGCTTTTCAACAACAAGAAAATCTTTCCAATCGGGTAAATATTTATTGACTTATGGCCAATTTCAAAAAGGGCCGATTGCTCATTTTGTCCAAGGTTTTAATTGTCATTTATTAGGAATGTTATGGATTTGGGGTGAGAGTGGTTTCACTTTTTAAATTATTTTTAATATTTCTTTCTTTATTTTGGGTCTTTTTGATTTTTCGTTTTTCTGCAAAATGGTCATTTCTCCTCTTGGAAGAAATGGTAGTCCTGAAAAGGATTGTTTGGTTAACTTCTTCGATATCTACCATGCTGCTCTGCCTCTTTCACGGATGCAAGTTTCGGCCCGTGTTTTTATTGCTGCCGCCAAATATCAGTCGCCGTGGACAAAATGAAAAAGCGGTTCTTGTTTTCAATTGGCCATAATTCAATAAATATTTACCCGATTGGAAAGATTTTTTCGTTGTTGAAAAGGTAATGAAGTATACTCTCTAAATATCTATTGATATTTGCGATGCATTTTTTAAAAGCTGCGATAAAGAGGGGGCTTTGAGAGTTCATTTTTTTTTGGGGGGGGGGGGCACCCTGTATACATTTTTAAACGTTGAATAAAGAAATTGACTGGTCAGCGGGGTATGAACCTGCGACCTCCGGAGTTGCCATTACAGTGCTCTACCAACTGAGCTATCCAGCCCTACGTTGGCAGTTCCCCATTTTGTCAATGTCTTTGCTCAAGGAGTGCGAGTCAGGCGCCATAAACTCGTATAAGCCATGTAGCCAGGAATCAAAACTAGCAATGATGCAAACTTGGGAAATAGCAAACAGGGATCACTCAGAGACAATACGGAACTCAGTTAACTTCCACAGTTTCGATTGAACAAATTAGAGGCAATTTGAAATGTGCATTCCAGGAAATGCCTTAGCTGATGTGCAACATGCATGCATTTCTCAACATAAAAGCAATTCGAATTACACTCTTTAACACTTGATTCTGGCATTGGCTTTTCCACAGTGTAGCTGGTGTCTGTTCCTCCCTGCACATCGGCAAATGTATTTACCTTGAGCACCATCTGTACGTTGGGATGTTCCAGTTCCTCCAGAAATATCCAACAGACTCTGAATTCCTTTGAGAAGAAAAAGTATGAAATTCATATAAATAAAATACAATTTTCGGGGAGTGTTAACCAAAGAGCTGGGGGTTGGAGCAATCTTTCATATGTACATTTTTTCCCCATTATCAGAGTCATGCACCCTTGTTTCATGAAGGGCTATAATCCTTTTCTTTTCTTTTTACAGCTGTTGTCAGATTTTGGCCAACAGTTAGCCCAAAAGGTCAATTTTTTCATTAATTGTGAAAAGGAAAAGTGCTTATTCACAGAGCGCTCTATGATTACTGACGATTGTCACTAAAAAATTATAAATATCTTGTGAGGCTAACACTTTGTGGGCAAAGTATAGCTATCTCTACACAAATCAAAATTCAATACAATTCTACTCCCCAACACCCCTCGGCCCCTCCCCTTGAGATGTTTGACATTTGGTTCTTTAAACCCTAACCCTCCAGGGTATTTTGGCTAGAAACCCTGCTAAATGCAGCTTGCTAAATGCAGCAACATGCAGCACTTGTCTAAATGAGAAGCCTGCCCAGTGTAGCAAGATCCATATCAGGTAAAAAGTCTCAAGGTCAAAATGCCTCAGAGTCTGTGGTCACCAACTGCAGCAGGATACAACCGTAGCATTCTTCAATGAGACTAGCTCTCATTGTCTCAGAACTGGCCGTTTAGGCACAAGCCTTGGTCAAGGCGTTTAGTGGTAACATCCGATGATCGATTGTTGGCCGCTGACATACTCAGCAGCTACGCGCTATGCATTCACATGTATGTATTTTATGAAGCGCGAACAGCTACCTCACGCGGCTAGGCTACAATATGCAGATCACGTGGTTCTGAACAAACGCCTTGGAACATCCATGAACATTGGCTTATGTTTTGCTTTATTTTGTCGCTGGATTTCCAGCGACGACCCCATACGCAAACAAAGATGAGATTATTATTCAATGCCTGGTTGTGATGGCTCATATTTTACATTGACCAGTCCTTCTGTTTTGAGGCGTGCGATCACACCCCCATGCCATCACACGCCTAAAAGCTTCCCGAGAAGTGCGAATAATCACACGCCTGAATCTCTCAGTAACTCACACCTCGGCATACATTTACAGCATAATTATACTTCATAATTTGTGAAAAATAAAGTATGTCAGTGAAGAGAAAATGGCTTAATTGTAAACCAAGATGAATATAATGAAATAATATCCCAGCTTGGACCATAGCATCACACACCTAGAAAAATCACTCGCCTAGAAAATCACACGCCTAGAAAAATCACACGCCTAGAAAAATCACACGCCTAGAAAAATCACACGCCTAAAAAAATCCAGGTGTGCCTTTTTCCACACACCTGTGATTTTCAAACCAGAAGGACTGATTGGCATAGAGCTGGATAGTGTGGCTACATGCTCCAACAAGTTGGGAGTCCGCACACCAAATATATATCAATGTAAATCCAGCGACAATATAACGGACATTGCCTGAAAAGGATAGGCCATCGCTATGGTTGTTCTAAGGCATTCACTCAGTTCCACCTGAATTGCATAGTAAAGCCCAGCTGCGTGAGGTCGCTGTTCACGCTTCGCTCAGTACGTGTGAGTGCATTGTTCGTGGCCAATCAACGATCGTCGGACACTATCATCGAATGCCTGGACCAAGGCTATTTATGCACTGGGGTCAATGGCTGAATGAAGCGAAGTCCAACAGGCGTTTACACCTAATGTACTGTGTTGCACCTGGCAGGGTTGCAATTTTTTTTCTCCCAAACGACATCCACATATGGGTGTACGCTATGGCGTTTTGGACTTAACTTTTATAAAAACATGAGAAGAAAATATAAAATTAGAAAAAAAAGTGAATTTGAATGTTATGAAATTCGGACTTTATTTCCCTTTTAAAAAATTCGGGTGCAAAAACGGAGATTCGAACCCGCAACCTCGCGGTGCAAAATTCTACCCTTTATCGACTGAGCTGTCGCACTGATCGGCAAAACGTGGTGAAACAAATAATTATATACCTGCGTGCGTATCATAAAAGTATCGTAGAGGGTGCTAAACAACCATGTATGCGGATGTCGTTTGGGAAAAAAAATCGCGGCAGGGTTAAGGTTCACAGTTTCTTACCACCAGTCCCGGTAGAATTCTCTGTCTGCGAATCGTAGCAGCTCAGCCATGATGTTCAGGAAGGAGTGGAAATAGAAGTAGAAGAACATGAGCCAGATAAAGTGGTTGGGAACCTACAACAGGGGCAAAAAAAAAATCAGAGAGGGTTATCGTATCACCCCTAACCTTCCTCAATCCTCCAAAAACAACCAGATTTTTTGGAGTATTTATGAGAACTGAGGATGAATGCCTTTGAATAGTCGATTGATTTTGTACGATGAATTAATCAAGGTCTTAAGCTGTAGCTTGTATCATGTTCAGCCATGCATACCTGAAGCCCACATATTATACTGGATATCATCCTCCAACATCTCAAAAGTAAGTTGGAGGGTTTTGAAGGATCTTGAAGGATTGAGGCAGTGGTCACCCCTCCACTGAACAAATTCAAGAAATAACAGATGATAAATGCAAGATTGAGGCAGTTTCCAATCCTAACAAAACCTGGCTACATGTCATCGTTCAGCTAACGGGAAAATTTGTTGCACGCTACATGTGGTCAGCTTGCTAGACTCGTACCGTGTAATCTCGATCAAACAAACCTAAGTTTTCTGCATAGACTCACTTCATTTACTCTGCACGGAAAAGAATAGTTTAAAAGCTAAGTGTACTGATGTGCGAGTCTTGCATCCTATTGAATGTGCTGGCGATTGTCATGCTAGCGCAATAAACAAATGTGTGTATTGTATGTTCATTGTTGACATACATAATGTAGCACGCGTGTGGTATTGTGACGTATGTATGGTGTATTGCGAGTGTTAAATTTTTTTCGGCCCTGAAGAGAACACCCGCTGCATGGCATTCCTGGGCAATGTTTAGACAACCAGAAGAAGATGTAGATACTCACGGCTAACTTGAGAATCCGCTCCACCATCCTCTTCAGGTCCATTTCCTGTGGGGTCAAAGGTGAATATTAACAAAAACAAATTCATCAGGTCAAAGACACATCTGTAAAGTTATGCAACTAAAGTAAAATATTTGCAACTCAATTCACTGTCAAAAGAAACGCCGCGTGAATTTGTAACATTTAACTTTAACCCTCAAATTCTATGTAATCCATAGGATTTTGAGCTTACAGTTACCATGCTATGCTAACAGCGCTAGCAGGGAAAGCACTAGGGGTGTGCATTTATGGGTATCCGGGTATCCGTAACAGAAACCCAACCCTAAAATTCAAATCTCAGAAGTTGCTGTTGAGATTGTTTACAAAGGTCTGCACTCTAATACTACCGCATCGGTGCGTCAATACAGCAAGATACAAGTGTCTACAGTGAGCATAGCTTTACTTCTGCTAGTGTCGTAACGTGAAATATGTTTTGTTTTCCCATGTTGCCTGCTTTTCATTTTGAAAATTCCCTCAAAATGGCATTCAAGACATTTCTTTCTCATTGTCTGAGAAGTAACTAAAAAAATTGTAAAGTTGGTTACGGGTACCCAATCCTATAATCTGGAACCGGTTTCTGACATCGGCAGTCGGGTACCCGGTTCCGATGCACAGCCCTAGTAAACAAGACTACTGCATCAACTTGTTACCATTAAAGGGAATGTACATTATTGGCTTTTGCTATAATTTTCAGAAATGAACTATTTGAGGGGTTAATTTAATAGATCAAATATTGTTACACTGACATGTTTGAAGTTTTGTGTTTGAAAATGCTGGAAAAACCAAGAAAAACAAAAATGTTCAAGTAGTCTGGTTCCCTGACTCCACTAAAGATGAAATGGATCAATCTATTGATGCCGGAAAATTGTAAGGTAAGGGAACCAGTCTAGCTGACCTGCACCCGTTCATGAACATGTAACCAATAGAAAACAAAGTTTGGACTGGAAAAAAATGGTAAATTTGGAGCAGTAGTTTAAAATAGTTAGGTTTTTCCAACGGTGGTCGACCGACCACCGTTGGAAATGTATACAAAAATACCATTTTCTTGAAAATGACTTCACACCAGGTGCCATAATTTTACAGGATGCTTTAGACTGTCATTTACCAACATCCTAGTATTTTGTAAAAACTTAGTAGTTTTATTTTTTGATGTTTGCAAATGTTGTATTTTCCCTTTAAACTTTGAATTGTCCATAATCAATCAGGGGTCAATCTCATGGCTATACCACAGACTTTTGAGCTTACAATTACCACTCCGTGCTAACAGCACTAGCAGAGACAGCACAGAATCTGTAGTTATGGGATGTACACATGCGGATAAGCCAAAAATTCCTTGCTTAATGTGGAAAATATGCTTACCGCAAGCGCAGTAATGGGTGGAGGGAGAGAGGCAACTTGTAGCAAATAACTGAGATTATCATAAACTACTTTGATCGGTCTTACTAATAAATTATCAACTGAAAATCTTACCGAAAAAGGTTTAATGGCATTCATGACTGTAGGCACTATCCACTGTAAAACAAAGACAACAAAAATGAGTAAAAAAATAAGATTAGAAATGAGATTAAATTAGGTATCTAGAACAAAAGTCAACAAGGAAATATTTTATCTGTGTCAAGTTTTTATAAGTTTTTCCAAAAGTTATTTTTACCATGTATTCATTATTGTTTCACAAACATCTGAACATTTGCCCTTAATAAATCTTCAAGTATGTTATAATAACAACAAACAGAGCAAAGGATTTTGGCAATCAATGAAACTGGTTTCCAGCTATGTGGTCGCGCAGCGTTTACAAAAAACTTTACAACAACTCGTCAACTGCTGCCCTTTGGGCAGCAGTTACTTTCCCGCACTACGCAAGACCCTATTCATAGCAATACAACAAAAAGCCACGTGCCAGACAGTGTCCAGACAGTGCGCTGGAAAGATAATTGACTGGCGGCTGTGGTATGCAGTTATGAAGGGAGATGACTGTGTCAAGTTACAGGTCTTTGTTGATTTTCAATGAGACTTGGCAGGAGGCCTGGTCGAAAGTTTGTTGACACGGCCTGGGAGTAGCCCTGGCTGCAAAGTTCATTGAACCAGCTGATTTGGCAAGGGTTGAATGAGGATTAGATAGGAGGTGAACGTTATTGGCCCTAAAAAAAAAAAAATATTCAAAAAATTGGGTTTGCTGATGCCCCAGGGGCATCAGGTCACTCCGCCCAGGGTTAAAGAGTGGTAAAATGTAACTCTGAGATCTTCTTGTGGTCTAAAAAAAGTAAAAAGTGTCCGACAGCAAAATTCCAGAAACTTTTTATTTGTGCCTTGTGATCTGTGGTGTGCTGTGATCTATATTAAAGAAAAGTTAACAGAAAAGTCACCTGCTGGACGAGTCCCAAGCTCAGATGGACCAAGAACAACTGGAGAAGAAAAATAACAAAAATAGAAAAAATATTTCATGTTAAAGGTACAGTATATCACTTGTCATATGTGCATTTTTCCCTTTGAAGCAACAAAAGTGCTCAAAATATAAAGAAGGGTGCTTAACAACTACCCTGATGAAGTTTTAGCTCAGTGAATGCTGTATTTTCCGAGAAAACAATATTCTACGATCTTGATTTAAATTCAACAGTTGCGGAGTCATGTTTTGAATTGCACCCGAAATCAGCGTCTGGGACATGTTCTCATTCGGTCGATTGCAGCTACGCGATGTCGTGCACTGAACCGATGAATTATAGCAACCGTGTGCGCGTGTGCGTCGTGTCAACGCCTGTGTGCACCCATTTGACCAAAAAGGTCATTTCCAAAGAACTTTTGGAAATGACCTGTTTTTCATTGTTTTCTTCAAAATGACAGCATGCCAGAAAGAATAATTTCACAGGGAGTTTAGTGCCATTACTATCTTTAAACCAATTATGCTTTTCAACAATAATTTCGTCAGTTACTTTTTGGATAGCTGCAAATGTTATACTACCTTTAATGTACCCGAAATATTTGCATTGTCCAACATGAAATAAGCCCATGGTTATGAGGGGCACAGGGATGTAGTCGCGTCTATCACAAGTCCCTGTAAGTCCATCACAAGTCCTGCAGTCCCAATTCAACTCACAATAAACTTTGTTTGCGTGAAAGTGACTGCGAACATGCATGATGCGGACTGTAATGCCCAAAGTGGCACTCAAGACAGTGATGAAGATCTATGAAAGCATATTCCTGAAAGATATCGACCTAGTAGATCCTGAGTAAGGAACTTATACACATGCAGTTCAAGCTGATAATTACAAGGCTGTTTTCTTGCTTTATTTATAAACCCACACATGTACCTACAAGTATAACTTCAAAGCACTTGCGGCATGTATTATGTAATATAGTCGTTCACAAACATAAAGAAAGTTGGATTCAATTACATTTGTTTATTGCTTTACTATAATCCTGAGCACTATTTTGAGGAATTTATTGAAATCCCTGAACCAGAAAACATAGCATACTTAAATGAGTTTCTAGATTGACTAGATGCCGAGATGGCGCAAAATATGTAGAACGTAATACTGATATATCACAAATATGAAGACAGTGGTTGTCAAATACCTTTTGTGTTGCTTTTCTATAATTATGAGCACAATTTTGAGGTCTTTATTAGATTCCTTGACCCGAAAAACATAGGATTAGCCTATTTAATTGTTTCTTGGTTGACTAGAATCCAAAAATAGCACAAATTATGTATTTTAGGGCGGCCATTTTGAAAATCCAAGATGGCCGCCATGCAGGTGTCTACGCAAATGCCAACATTGATTTTCCGATTCTCCATGCTCTGAAGATTCTAAAAATGTATAGTTTGGCTAATCTCCAAAAAAATTGAACAAAAATACATAGTGAACCTGACTACAAGCTATTCAGA
The DNA here is from genome assembly GCA_029964075.1 of Patiria pectinifera. Taxonomy (NCBI): domain Eukaryota; kingdom Metazoa; phylum Echinodermata; class Asteroidea; order Valvatida; family Asterinidae; genus Patiria; species Patiria pectinifera. The sequence continues at coordinate 13,818,626 of CM057141.1, forward strand.
TAAGTTTTGACAAAAGCATTCCTTTGTTATTGTTCATCCACTGTTTCTTGTGACTGGACTTGCGAATGAACTTGAGATGAACTTGTGATGGACTCGACAACATCCCTGGAGTGGCACTGGTACAGCATGGCACTAAAGTATGATGGCAATCGCTTTCTGACTTACCAGTTCAATTATGCGGCGCAACAGGAAGCGCTTGCGAATCCTGGGGCTTCTGGGGAAGTTCAGCTCATAGCACAGGGTGGGAGCAAAGACAAAGTAGTACAGATCTGTAGGCGTAACAAAAAAAATTGAGAAACCATCAAGGTTCGTTATCAAACAGCGTTTCTATAACCTTGTTCGTTTCATTTGGACTTATTGCAGCTATCCGAAAAGTAACTGGCGTAATTATTGTTAAAAAACATACTTGGTTGAAAGACAGTAAGGGGACTAAACTCCCTGTGAAATTATTCTTTCTGGGAAGCTGTCATTTTGAAGTAATCAACGAAAGAAGGCATTTCCAACAGTGCTTCTTAAGACTCACCGTAGGAAATTTAAACTAGTACTTGGTTTTGTTCTTGCACAAGCATTCGCATGATGCACACGCACACGCGGTTGTTATAATTCGTCAGATCAGTGCGCGACATCGCGTAGCTGCAATCGGCTCAGTGAGAACGTGTCTCGGACACTGAATTCAGGCCCAATTCAAAACAAGATTCAGCAACTTTTGATTTGAAATTGAGATCCTAGAATGCTGTTTTTCTCGGAATATACAGCTGAAGCTGAGCTGAAACTTCATCAGGTTAGGTGTTCAGTACCCTTCATTAGATTTTGAGCACTTTTGTTGCTTCAAACGAACAAAATGCACAAATTACAAATGATGGACTATATCTTTAAATCTGATGATCTATAATAATGAGCTTTGGTGCAAGGTCTCGGAAACGGCTGATCTCTGGACTACATCACTGTTCTTTAAGCTTATGCCAGGACTCACCTTTGAAATTGAGATTGTCTGGGTACTTGACAAGCTTGCTTTGCTCGACGGTCACAGAGCCATTCTCTTGAGTTTGCGCAGCTTCTTTGGATTCCTGGTTGCTGTTTACTGAAACAAAAACAATGAAACATGGCTACAGTAAAATGCCACTATAACTCAAACGATGGGGTCCATACATTTAAAAAAAAAAGCACAGCCTAGCAATTGGGCCGAGGAATCTCTTAAAGGTAGAGTAGATCATATGCAGCTATCCAAAAAGTTACTGACCAAATTATTGTTGAAAAGCTTTCTTGATTTAAAGCTAGAAATGGCACTAATCTCCCTGTTAACTTGTTCCTTCTGGCACGCCTTCATTTTGAAGAAAACAATAACAGAAGACCCTTTCCAAAGATGCATCAAGTGATGCATTTTTGGAAATTTCCATTAGTAGTTGGTTTGCAATTTGGCGAATCCTTGAATGGGTGCGCACTAGCGTTGACACGAGGTACACACACACGCACGCGTGGTTCCTGCTATTCGTCGGTTCGGTGCGTGACAACGCGTAGCTGCAATCGGCTGAATGAGAACGCTTCCCGGATGCCGAGTTCGGGCGCAATTCAAAACATGACTCGGCAACATTTGAACTGAAATTGAGATCCTAGAGTACTGTTTTCTTGGAATACACAGCATTCACTGAACTAAAACTTCATCAGGTTAGTTGTTAAGCACCCGTCTTTTAGTTTTTGAACACTTTGGTTGCCTTAAACAAAACAAATCTTTAAATACTCTACCTTTAAAGTGCATCTGGGAGATATTCTCTAGAAGCCTTACCTTCTTTCTTGGCCTTCTGCTTCCAGTTACTGCCTTTATCTTTCCCAGCCTTTGAGATGCGTCTCCGGGCCGCTTTCTCGGCTTGCAGTGCCTCGCGACACCAGCGGTTGACTGCCGTGTAAGAGATCATCTTCAGGAACGTGATGGTGTACATCCCACTGGCGCAAACGGCACCGACTGAAGCAAGGAAAATGCAAATAGATAAGCAAGTTCATACAAGGACCATTAGTCGACTAGTGGTTGATTCATAATGTAACTTGCACCTGCGTACTAATAGCAACATGGGAACGTCTCTAGTCAAACGATGGTCAAAACGTCATCACAAAACTCTTGGTCCTGGCTCCCTGCTGTGCTCTATGATGCACAGATATTGGTTACCAGTGATGCAACCCTGCCCTGTGGTCCCGTTCCAAATAGCCGACTAGAGAAGTCTACCCATCCTTCGTTTGAGCGAACTTAAGTCAAACTATGGTTTACACCCGAACTTGCTCGTAATTAGAGACACAACTGAGCTATCCAGCCATTTGTTGGCTGATTTTGTCAAACATATTATACAAATATCGAATGCTTCGAGTGGTGTAGTAAAACTAGCCTCCCGAGGTGATCCATGGACATTCTATTTTCCCGAGGCGAAGCCGAGGGAAAATAGAATGCTCCATGGATCACCGAGGGAGGCTAGTTTTACTTCACCACGAGATAAAGCATTCAATATTTGTTTTATAACACTTCACCCACAGATTCTGCTTGATTTTAATTTTGGAAATTATTTAAATCTGAACACAGTTGAAATGAACTTCAATTTCAATACTAAATTGGTGGAAAATGTATTTCTCTCTTCCAAACTACCCCTTCAAAATGTTTGAACCCAAGTCTGCGGCGCACTCTCTTTGGAACAATACGCGCTACGCACAACGTGCAACGCGCACACCAGCATCCATTTGCACACAAATACCGCGCCGTGGAAATAGTACTTTGGTTGCTAATGGTATAGTATTTTGGTTGCTACGGGCATAGTACTTTTGGCCGTGCACAGAAAGATAGCAAAAATAGAAAGTATCATGTTACTCGCTCTCGGCCAATCAAGACACAGAATCTGCGGGTGAGGTGTTATAAACAGTGCTATGGTATGATGATATAGGCTGCTTTCGAGCTAGTCACTTGGGTTAACATACATGTAAATATACTCCTGTATGTACGAACGGCAAGAGTATGACCCACGGATATGAAAGAGTATACTCTCCATCACAGCGGGAATATACATGTACAAATACTCTTACACCCGATGAATTCATGTAAACACGGCGAAAGAGTAAACATGCGAAATAGGCTTTTCTCATTAATTCTTGATTCTGAAATCTATTTTTGCGTTCTTCATCATCATAAAATGATAGATTTTACATTAAAGATTGGTTCTGTTACAACGAATTAACTTATTTCGGCAGCCATTTCGTGAATGCCAAATAACACAATTAACTGCAATGCCCACACAATATTTTCCTACTCTTGAGAGTATCGAGCGTGACGAACGCGAAACGTTGTTTGGATATGACCAGGCTTAGACCAATCAAAATCACAGGATAAAAACAGCAACTTTTTAAAATTCTTATCAATGATATTTCTCAATACTCTTTATCAATTCAATATGAGTTTCAAATTACTTACACGGTTGGGGTTCAACAATAGTGATGACCACAACCGGGAAAATGATGAGTGTCGCCAAGTTGATGAAGGTGAGGAACTTGGCAGCTGTCTCTTTGATTATGCCCTTAGAAAAAAAGGAAAGTTCAAACAAATGATAATCCTAAATGATCATGATCATCATACTGTACAATATAGGCACTGTTTTAAATCTCAGCCAATCAAAGTTTTTATGCTGATTACGGAGATGGCGTTTTTACTCATTTATGAAAGCTCCTTGCGAGGGACATGATGCGCGTCACGAAAAGTTGACGCCCAAAATGTCGATGCACGTGGCAATTTGTAGGAAGTGAGCATACACATTGTGAATGTGTGTGAGTACATTAACCACACATCACAAATACACAAATGTTATTTCTTACACTTCCACAGAGTGCAAACCACTGTGTGTCTGGATCACAACTAGCACTGAACAGCTCGATTTTTCGGGGACAAAATTATGACCCCCGATATTTGTTCTTGCGTGGTTCTCGCAAGAATAACACGGAAACGCCAAGTTTTTACAGGATGATTGAGTGGACGTTTATATTTTACTTTTAACTGCTCTTTTATTTGATATCATTTCGTTTAAAATGTATTTTATAGCCCAATTGGGGGCATTCCAGGCCGTAATGTCCCTTTAAGCACATCTTACCTTGGCTACAATCTTCTCCAAGGCAAACTGGATGACCACAAAGACATTGATCACTGGGGGCATGGAAATAAACATGAAATTCTTACTGAAAAGTTCAACGAGATGAACACACTTACAGCTGTATCGCATCCCACATACACGTATCCCTTGCACAGTTAAATCACGGCATGGCTTGGGGTACAGCATAAATTATGTGCATGCTGTAAGTGCACTGTCGGCAGCAAATATGCATAAGATACTGCTTTGGACGAACACTCTAAAGATCAGTTCAAACCTGGCAGGAAAGCAAACGTGAATCCAAATTGTTGATATCACAGCAATTATTCGTTCTGCCAATTCGTAAAAGTTGAACACATCTCAACTTTGGCAAATTAAATAACACCAATAATTTTGGGAGGCTAATCATCCTTACTCGCAGCTGAGAAGCTGAATTGCGATGGACGTGCCTACAACGTGGCCGAGCCAAAGGCATGTAAAGGCGCATTTGGCAGCCAGCCATATAATGACGGAGTCTTATATAGCGCACGTATCTACCAATAATTAGGTACTCAAGGTGCTGGAAATTATGTCTATTATTAAAGAAAGGTAAATAAAGTGTATGGGAAATATGAGACCCAATCTGTAGCACCTTATCAGGGATGACAAGGTGCTGCGGCGCATATTGCAGCCACTGCCAGAAACACCGGGGCAAACCCCTTCTCTTAGCGATAAGTGTTACTGGGTTCTTTAATGTGCATTACACAACACACGGGACCTACGGCTTTACGTCCCACCCGAAAGGACGAAGCAATAATGGTAAAGTGCCTTGCTCAAGAGCACAAGCACCATGTTCACACGGTCAGGATTCGAACTCGTGTACCACGGCACACAAATCGAACACCGTAACCATTAGACCACAGCATATGACCAACACATGACCACGGAGCACAGCCAGAGATCCATAGTGTTTGTTTTTTTCGTCAGGAGGAAAACCAGAGGGCCCAGAGAAAAACCCTCGTGGCACAGGAGAGAACCAACACACAACTCTACTCAAATATGGTCATGGTCATAGTGGCCATGGGCTCCGTGCGCCGACAAAAGAGGGCGCCCCTTTACCTAGCAACGACGTCCCATGGGCAGGACATTTTGCTGGTTGACACGCACTGATCTTGTGTGTGACGCACGTACACCAGGGGATTTGTACTATGTACACGCAGTGGCAGCGCTTCGTTGCAAATGAATTGCAGTCAGGCAAAATGGCGTCGGTTGGTCACCCCCAACTGTACTCTTTTTGCCGGTGAGGGGGTACTTGTGAACGGAGCGGATAGTGGCGAGAGGCGAGCACTTCACGTACTAGCCACCCATGTCATCCAGTGAAAGTGTCATGACGTTGAACTTGCTTTCCATTTGCATTCACTTGAAGTGTGAACCCCCCCCCTCCCCCATTTGCAACGTGACTTGTGCAACAAGGCAATGCTAGCAGGCAACTGGAATTAAACTGACTTACATGCAACCAGGGTAGCATTAGGTAAGCTGTAGGGATCCCGAAGGAAAATCTTCAGCATTGAAATAGGGTCCACTAAAATGCCATATCTGGAAGAAGAAAAAAAAACACAATCAAATCTCTACAATATTAAGTACATGTTCATTCTTCATGGTCCATTAGACAACTGTATCCATTTCTCTAGAATGGTAAAAAAAAATTCTCAAATACATAACTTTGTGGGATATTTGGTAATGGGTGCATACATGGGCAATTCCTTTGTTATGGACATGTATTTTCAGAGTGCAAGACCAATTTGTTTAGATACATACATTTATTTCGATGCTGCATAAAGGACGATACATAATGTTATATATTCAAATTGGCAATACATGTACATATATATAATAGTGAACATTAACTAAATGGCAGCATCTAGGTCCGGGGTGAAGCATAAGCTTTTGTTCCCCAGCCTATGGACAGACAGACAAGTGACAGACATACATGGAAAGACAGAGCACAAACACCGGTGTAAGACAGTAATCAAGGCCGTTGTTATCCCTATTACATTGTTTTAGTATGCAATTAAAAATCGATATATTTTTTTAGTTTTCTAGCAAAAATAGAGAGAGAGAGTTTGGAACAACAAAATATATACAATGTAATACTTGCAGTGAAAGCAAATGTTAGATATTTGGTACAATTCTAGCTTGGGCCTTAATGTGCAACATGACATGGTTAATGTAATGTTAGCTGAATTCATCAATGAGATATAAGCACTGTCAATGACCATTATAGACGGTAGGCTTTAAGACATAGGTCTCTGATTTTCAGTACGCATTGATTGATCAGAGGCTCGGGTAATTATCAGCATCCACACTCCAACTGGTCTCAAACATAGTGTTTAAAACCGGCCAAGCACATATTTATTCCCTCATTCATGTATTAAATTCTTAATAGACCGAGGATTTAACCAAACATGATTTTCTTCCTTACTTGATCAGATTCTCCAGAACAAGCCGTCCACTTGACATAGCCTGCAAATAGAAACCAATGCATGTCAGATATACAAATCTCAGACAGAATACATTGCTTTTGAAAAATAAAACCAACAGATGACCACAAAATGGGCGGGTCAGCTGTCCCCTACCCCTCGCCTTCCCAAAAATAGGATCTGATCGTTTGACGTCAAAGTATGACGTGACCACCCGATTTCCCCTTGATCGGCCCCCATTGCAGTAGGCGAGAGTGTGGTTAGCAACTATGTCGTGTGTTGTAAACTAGACAGTAGGGCTTACATGTATCTTCACATGAAATATCAGCAAATTCTTTATCAAATGGCATAATGGTCACTACCTGTGCCGTGTCAATTGTCATAATCAAGCCGACCCAACACTGGGTGCAGGTTCTGCGTTTTTTGCAAAATTTTCACAATCCATCACAGATGTGAAGGTTTGCCTACAACCTACTACGTGCGGTGCTATATGATCTTTGCCTACTACAATGGCGACGCTGAATTTCCCGTACCCGGATGTAGGCTGGGTCACTTGAGTCAGTGATATGTAAACAGTTCCCAATGGCATGGCACTGCTTACTGTTAACAGAAACTTTCATGCTTATTAGCATATTTCACAGGTAAACGAGGAACTTGTTATGCGCATGCATACATCCCGTAACTAAAGGATTCTGTGCTTATAGGGGTAGTATCACTGATCTCTATATAAAGACTGGATAGCGGATAAAGAGCCGCACAATGAATGAATTTGACGCCATATTGGTGAGACCGGCTGGTGATCTACAAAGGACAAGTTGCCGTCTTTATAGACAGCATGATTTCTTTTGTAACATCGCGGTTCACTTAACTTATATTTTTACCACCACCACTGACCAAGGTTTACAATTTTTCTAACGTGGTGGTTTACTTTTTTAATGCCGATGTTCACTTTTTCGGCGTTTTGGAAATAATAATCACCACGGAAATGTGTCCTTTTTAGAACATCAATACATGTGTACGTGACCAAAATGCAAGTCAACTGTTGATACAACGCGCGCTGTGTATACGCGTAGAACGTTCGTATTATACGCGGCCATCTTCGTGAGACCGGGGGCGAATTGGTCAATATGCAAAGTCTACTGTGTGACTGGTGTATGGATATCCGCTATCCAGTCTTTATATAGAGATCAGTGGGTAGTACAGAGATTTTAGCACAGTTGGCACAAAATGGTGATTGTATAGGCACATAGTAGTTGTAGTTAGTAAAGCCATGGAATTGGACACAGACTTGTGAAGTACTTGTTACGAATGACAGGCACCTCAACAATAACAGCAACAAAATCCTTGTGGATTATGAAAGATTTGTGTCAATTCACAGGGCAAAAATCCATCATCTGTCCAACAACAAGTCTTCCCCTCAAACAAAAAGGTCTTTGTCAACAAACATCTGAACAACTGTTATGACAACAGAACAACAGCAGGGACAATCACAATGTCCATTTAGGCACTGGTTCATTCCCGCCCCGCATTTGGAGCTGAGGAAGCGACCAGGGTAGATCATGAAACTGTTCTCCACCCTGTAAGTTTAAGTCCAGCTGTCTTGTTTCAACCTTCTCGAGCTCTTTATGACTAACATTACATATATTTCCTTCCATTCCAAATAGTGGGGCAGATAGGGGAATTATTTGGGGGATTGTGCCTTTGATGATAAAAGCATGATATTTGGCCCCCAGTCAGAGTATGTCATGAGAAAGATATTTGGCTATAGGACTGTCGCTGATCTGTCCTTTGCAAAAATATAGGTAGAATAACACGCAATTTTCAAAATGACTGCCATTGCTTGTTATTTTACCTCTATTTTTTCATACGAAAAGCATGCATCCCTAAAGCTTTCCCGTAAACCAAAATACACTTTTCATGACTTGATCCAAGACATATTAAAAAGTGGAAAATTTAAAAGAAGGAAAATCTTACCAGGAGCACTATGCAGAGATTTAGGAATCCTCGATAGTTGTTGAAACCGCTGGCATTACTCAGTAGGGAGCTCTGATCAGTGTGGATCCTGGGTACAACAAAGGTATTACAACGACATATAACTCTGGTTAATAATTAACAGGTTCCACAAAAGAGCATGGGATAGTATACAAATATTACATGGTTTGAGGGTGGATAGTTGTTATTACTATACTTCTTACATATTCATGATTGAGAGCCAGATTCTCATTCGTGCATTCACCTCATGTGTCAGCCGCTAGTTTTGCTGTTTAACAAGCGCAAACATGAGGATTAACACAAAGGGTAAATATTCTACTACGCATGTGCTTTTCAAAGCAATCATGGAACTAGAGCATGGGGGTAACGTTGCCCTAGCTACATGAGAAGGTGGCAGCACATGCGCAGTAGTGTTCTCGTGGCACAGGAGAGAACCAACGCACAATGAACATTGCCCTAGCAGCATGCAGCAGCTACATGTACATGGAAAGATGAGATGGGGCACAACAACATTTTGTGGAGAAAAGTTATGCGTAACTTCATGAAGTTTTGTGAAAATGTATGAGGTATAGCAAAACAAATACAACATGGTTTAGTTCGGGTTTGCCTTGGGAACTAGACTGTCAACTGCCAATATCTCGGGGAGCTAATATTGACCGTCCACCTTCAAACCATGTTTTATTTGTATATTAGTTCCCCAAGATATTGGAAGTTGACAAAACCCATTGTTTTCTCTCCACAGGTTTCTTCAGGCTTGCGAGCTACAGTGCTTGGGGCGCTTTTGAGGAATCCTTGGTTTCATTACCAGAAATGATAAATAATAATAATAATAATAACATGTATAGGAAAATCACATTTTTGGCACTAAAACTTAAGATTTCAGCTTTTTCAGCCAAAATTACCCGGTACCGTACACTAAATAGGAACCAATATGAAGGGGGTGGGGTTTTAACCCATTGCGTGATTTGACACAAAATGACCCTATGGAAAAAAAAACATTAACGCTATACCTACATGTACCTAGGGTGTGTAAAAAAAATCATATTAACCCTAACTCCCTAGG